>OX371179.1:8875216-9557581 GCA_947310635.1 Leptodirus hochenwartii | reverse complement strand
ACTACCAATTTTGGCATCCCTCTTCAAAGCATTATACTTTAAAGAGGGTAATCTGTAAATTAAGTCATGTTACGTACGTCCTCATTCTATGTAGATAAATGAACTAGCATGAAACCAACTTGGGAGAGTGTGGAAAGGATAGAATAGTGAAATTCAAACAAGGATAAAGGGATAATTTAGAAAGAAAACAAGGATAATCTTGTGAAATGTATAATACAAGTTCAGAATAGTTGCCGGTGAGGTTTTGCTTCCTAAAAGCGTAGCCCAAACTTCTTACCTATAGTAAAATATAAATATATTTTTAATCGGTTAAAGTTTAAATGCATTCTCTAGATTGTTCTTGTGTAATTTACATTTTTGAAGGAAATTTATATATATATATATTTTTATCATTGTTCAAGAATTAAAACTGTACTCATTATTTCAATACGCATATTGATTAGCGATGGCAAACTGTAGGTCACTTTGAGGACCTAGTTCGTAGTTCACCGTTCACAAACTATAGGTCTTGAACTACTACATCTTTTAAAAATGAACTAGTTCACGACCTATATGAAATACATGCACATACTGAAAATAATCTCTTTTTTTCTCAATATAAAAATATTAAATGGTAAAAAATAAATAAATTGAAATATTATAATACTTATTTTGAATTAAGAATGAGGAAGAAAAAACAACAATGTTTATAATTTATACAAAACATATATATAAGGTAATATAATTTCGTTCGGTTCACAAAGACACTATCACATAAATGTTAGTACTGCTATTGGCACTGTATATGTAATGTATACTATACTGCATCGTTTACGAGTCGTTGTGATTTATGAACGGTTTAGTACACGACGGGTTCAGGACCTCGTACAAGTACATCGTGCACCATGTAGTTCATAGTTCACGAACTAGGTCATAGTGACCTATAGGTCGTCGCAAAACATCGTCACAGTACGCCCGTCATTTGATTGAACCGTTCAGAGTGAACGGTTCGCGAGTGAACTACACATCGCTAATATTGATGGTAGAGCAGGAACAGAATAAGTGTGTACAATGTACAATTTTCTCTTATTCTATCTTCTTCTAATAAACAGTCAATAAATATATTCTGAGGTAGTATTAAATTCCTACAGAAACAGGTTTGGATAAAAAATATATATATTCCTCCCATATTGCAGCTCCCCATAATAAATCTATTCGGAAGTTAAGCGTGTGCAAACTGATATAATTGTCTTTGTTGTTCGCCTATATATTACCAGCAATAATTCATTGTTTCCAGTTCGGTAAGCCACATTGAACTCATACAACTACGTCAATGGGCGCTACGGTATTATTCAAGCGCATTGATTAAATCCATGGACCAGGTAGAATTTGTTTAAAAATAATATTACAAAAATTAAATGACCCGTATAATAGTTTAATGTTAAAATGGACCTTTTATTTTCTATATAGAGTAGTTAAGAAATGGCAATATTTCTTGTAGTGTTGCGATCTTGTGAGACGAAACAACAACAAGAAAGTTTCGTTTCGATCTCGATGATTTAAATTTTAAAATAAGAAATTAAATAATATCTGGACAAAATCGTGTCTCTTGATATGTGAATATATTTGAAGAAATTTCAAACTGTTTAAAAAAAAAATGTTTATAATTTTATAATTTCTGTGTTTTTACCGATATTTTCTGCGATTTCAATTATGCAAAGATGCGGGTAGTTTGGAATCACTTTATAAAATGCAGTCAGTACGGGTTTTTATATATATATAAAATAAACAAACAAAAGTGTACTTCGATTACAAACATAAGAAGTGTCCTCATGCTATGTATTATCTCTTCAGTAGCATGTTTACAATATTTAGCTGCGATTTCTGATCTATTTCGAAAGTACCGACTTCAAAGAGACTACAAAATATTATGGAAACGCTTAATGGTGATATACATCTTCAATATCCGGGGATTAATGGACATTCACCGAGAAACCGAGTATTTCGATTTGAAAGTCTCATTACGGAATAGTTTTCTAGTTTTGATCTTGTTGAAGTTTTCCCAATCTTGTCATGAAATTTCTCGAAAAGCTGGCCATTTATTAAAATATACTTCAGATTCAATGAAAAAAGGGCCCCCTCCCCGTTCATTTGTATTAATCTTGCTATCCTTTTTATTTTAATATTCGTTATTATATTGATTTTGACGAAACTAATAATCATCGACTAAGTTTATTTTCTGATACTACATCTGCATTATTTCGAAATAGAAAACTTATTTTGGAAACAAAACTGCTTTTAAATCGATATAAATCCATCAAAATGGATAAACAAACTCGCTTTTTTTTTAAATTATCACTACGGTGTTAAATTATAATATAGAATATCACGCAAATACCGTAACAAACATTAAGTAGCTAGATTGAAATGTACATCTAGCTACTTAATGCTTGTTACGGTATTTGGGTGATATTCTATATTATAAAGCAAACTCTCGTTATAAGAATCACTAACAAAAACCACAATGAAAGATAAATCCTTTAGATAATACTGTTCAAAATGTAAGCCGCCCAAACGCAAATACCTTGAAGGCGTTTTGCACTTACAAATTATTCTTTAGTCGGTAATGTAGCAAAGAATTGTTTATTAAATACATTAAATAGACAAGATGAAATTGGGCCTGAATCCAAATTTATTAAATTTGATTTAGATTTATGAATGTATATACTTTCATAAGCATTTAACTCGGAATAATTCAAAACACTTTTAAGTCATTTAAGTGAACTAATTTGAATTCGGATGACCTGAGTTAGTCAAAAATATGCTCGGCTACAGCACTTTTATCTTTTCTATTTAATAATTACAATAATTTTTAAAATATTAGATAGAACTTAAGAGTTTATCTATTAAATTAGATGCAATCTTCAATAGCAAGTGTATGGATGTGACAATATTGAAGCCAGGTATTTTGTTGATTAGCGTTAAGTAACACTTTAATTTTAGCACAATTTTGATGGTACCCTTCGTAAAATAAATATGTTTTACATTAGGTTTTGTTATAACATTCGAATTCCTGGGGAAACTATCATTTGAGCGGATTAAAGTTACAATCAGAATCAGTTTACAATACGAGGACCAGAGCAGATTTTTGTCAGGTATGGACAAATGGAAGTCGTGGTTCATATATTCAAATTAATAAAAGTTTAATGTTCGTAAATAATAATGACTAAGAGGTAGCTTAAGGGATACTGAGTCGAATGTCCATTATTATTAATTCAATAACCTAATAAAAGTCAAATAAAAAATAATGCATTGTAATATGAATCAAAGTATATGTCTGTATACGAAAATTGTTCCATTGAACTCTACGAAAACGATGTCTATAGTATAAGAATTACTTGAATAAATTTATCGACATCTATAAATACTGAAAGAAACCGTGAATGAAATTTCGCTGAAATTTCCTATTACGTGCACTTTGGCGGATGTTTCTGTGAGTGAACTAAGAAAACAAATATAATTGCTACGAGTAGATAATGCAACAATATATAGTGAAATTTCCACGTCGATTACGCCTGTGTATTTTACGATATTTAATTATGCGATACGAATTAATTTATAGAATCAACTGTTTAGTGTTTAAACAATTAAATAATAAATTATCGCCCTAGATATTCTGAAATGGATGAGAGTAGATGAGTAGACTCGAAGGAATAATTAACCGATTCAAATTTTCTAGTAAATAAATTAAACTGAATACTGCCAGGGTGAAAAATCGCAACATGAATTTCATTAATGTTATTCAAAAATGTATTCTTCTAGCTTTTGTCAATACATTTTTGAACAACTAGAATATAGAATATCACCCAAATACCGTAACAAGCATTCAGTAGCTAGATGTACATTTCAAGCGCTATGCGCCCATCTTCAGTAGCACAAGTAAAACTAAATAAAATACCTCTGTCACGAATCGTGATTGATATACTATCAAATAAATAAATATTTTAGATTTCACAAACCAATATTTTTTGCTGTTACTTGTTATTTTCGTTAATTTTTAATTTGTAATTTGTAATTTTTAATTTGTATTGTTTTTAAAAGATTTATAGGTCATATTATATGCCAATTTTGAAGTACTTCTTTCATGTCGACTTATTTATTTCATAGTATATCGTGACAGAGGTATTTTATTTAGTTTTATCTTGTGCTACTGAAGATGGGCGCATAGCGCTTGAAATGTACATCTAGCTACTTAATTCTTGTTACGGTATTTGGGTGATATTCTATATTATAATTTAACACCGTAGTGATAATTTTTAAAACAACTAGAAAGCAAAAACAAATGAACAATAAGTAAACGTTTATATACAATTTTCCAAAATTATCGTCGATATTACGAAGAAAGTTAAGACTAACTAGATAAACTTTGCAAGCTCACTTTTACTATGGTTCAGTAATGATGGAAAACAAAATAAAATTAAAAAAATCTATTTTCTGATGGTACATATTGAAAATGGTACACCGAAATCAGACAAAACAAATTACTCAACACTATTCCATGCACATTTTTGACACCAATAACTTATTTCTCTGAAAATAACTATGAGTGATGGATGAATGCCGAAGGCATAAATATGAACTGTTACAAAAGTGTTTCGACCGGGAGACCAATTTTAATTATAATTGAGATCTCATTAAAACGTGTGACTTGCTTGCGAATTCCTCAAATTCTATGTTAGAATAAGTACATATACACTGGCTTTGGAAGCCAAATATTCTGCGCCATCTAATTATAAATGCAATGAATTTCGCCTACCGATTTACAGTCCACATCCTCGTTGCCAATTAGGAACGCGAAATGCAAAAATTGCAGCGATTTAATCGCCTCTAAAGAAATTACTGTACTAAAATCGCGGTAAATAACATCGCGCGCAACGTTAATGCCTTTTCCAATTTATTCCTCTTTGTGTGATGAATGGGTCTTCGAAAGCGTCGAGTTATTGAAATTTTCACATCAGCTATATTAACTGACAACGTAATCAATAATTTTACAAAAGAGGCAATATTTATTGGCCTCTGTAATCGAAAAAAGCTGTGCAAGTATTAATAAAGTATATTGAACGAAATGAGAATGTAGCTTACCAAAGCAAAAACAAAACTGTCTGAAATCTGTAAGCATCTAAAAGTATTTGCATATATATAATATGCATTATACAACAAGCTTTTGTGATTTTATTTTAACATTATGTAAAAGTGGTGTAGAAGGGTATCATATTGAATATTTTTAAATAATCTACAATTATTGGAAAATATTATAAACATTGAAAGCAAAAAAATTAAAAAAAAATTAAATGCCAATAGTAATTTACATAATTTTCATAAATCCTTAAATATTTTAAAGCTAAACTTTTATATTCGTACATGTGCAAATTTCTGGTTGTTTTAGAATTTAAAATGTTCGAAATTTGTGTTGTTTTTAGTACATTCAGATGATCATATCTCGATTAAATAAAAGGTAATTAATTAAAAAAATTATCATTACGGTGTTAAATTATATACTGAAGATGGGCGCATAGCGCTTGAAATGTACATCTAGCTACTTAATGCTTGTTACGGTATTTGGGTGATATTCTATATTTTAAAGGTAAGTAATGTTTTATTGGTTGGTCAGCTAAAACATTTTCTTAATGTGATATAAGTAATACATAAGAAAGGAGGCAAGATTGGACTAATTGATTTTTAATCGCATATTTAACAATGCAATTTTCTTGGGTAACCCTCTAATATGAAGTATTGTATACTATTTATTTATATTCTACATAACTGTAAATATTCGAAAGTTTCAAAATATTATTGACAATATACCGAATTAAGTGCATCGTCTTTAAATTATGGGCGTATTATAATTATGTACTATAAAACAATATTTTAAATTTACAAGTGTGTCAAAACTTCTCACTAATTAAATTCAAAATTACATAAAGCATAGCGTGCGCGAGACAAACCCAATTAATATTACAAAAGTTTCATTTGTCTCTCGTTAATACGATTTATGCTTACGAGCACCATTTTCACGTGAATTGTGATATAAAATTTAGCTAAACGAGGAACATTATCAAATATAAATGTCGATATTTCATGCTGGATATCGACTAAGTTATATATTTGGTAATTTAATTATCTTTACGCACACATTGATTGATTGATTGATTTTATTATATTATTTATTGATATATTGAGTTCATTAACTTTTAATTATAGTTCAAGTAAAGATCGAATTATTTTGGTGTTTTGATTTTTTGTATTTATACATATTAGATACATCATGCGATACACGAAATATATTAAGTCAAGTTAAAGTGTCCTTTTTAATATCTATATGCAATTTTGGGACATTATAGTATAGAAAATTTGTGCGTTCGGAAATAATAGTGACCATTCAGTTTTTTTAAGTTCGCTGAAATATCAATAATTTTTATTATAGTGATTGTTTTTTGCTTTCCACCTTCTTTTTATCAAACCATTCAGTTTAAAGCGTGTTATTTTTACGAATTTTCATTCCAATTCGCTTATTGCGTTTGTTATACAACAGTCGATAATATTCGCTAGGGAATTTACTTCAGTATAGCGATGTGTAGTTCACTCGCGAACTGTTCAATCAAATGACGGGCGTACTGTGACGATGTTTTGCAACGACCTATAGGTCACTATGACCTAGTTCGTGAACTATCAACTACATGGTGCACGGTGTACGTATTGATGTACTTGTACTAGCTCCTGAACCCGTTGTCTACTTAAGCGTTGATGAATCACGACGACTCGCAAACGATGCAGTATAGTATACATTACATATACAGTACTAACATTTATTTAGTGATAAAGTGTGTTGGTGAACGGAACGAAATAGGAAACTCGATGCGATATTGCAACAGCAGCATTGCCGAGCTGAGTCACAATTTATATGTTGGTATCAGATTTCATTTGGAATAATACAATTAATATATTCGCAAGATTAAATATGTTCTTAAATATGTCATGCCATAGCAACTTTTTGCAATAATGGAAAAATTAACATCTAAATCTTATAGTTTCTTTTCTTCCTCATTTCTAATTCAAAATAAGTATTGTATTATTTCAATTTATTTATTTTTTACCATTTAATATTTTTATATTGAGAAAAAAAGAGATTCTTTTCAGTACGTGCGTGTATTTCATATAGGTCGTGAACTAGTTCATTTAAAAAAAATGTTAGTAGTTCACGACCTATAGTTCGTGAACGGTACATTGAAATGAACTACGAACTAGGTCCTCAAAGTGACTTACAGTTTGCCATCGCTACTTCAGTAGTCCTTGTAATACACAATATAATTTTAACTATATAGTTCGTATTCATTCACATAAACATATTTAATACTCGCTTATTTAGAAGCACAAGTATAAATATATAAAACATTGTTCAGTGTATTATGTTTATCTATGTATAAATGCGACATAAAGAACAGTATGGACATTATAGTAACTTCGCTGCAAAAATCTAACAGTGTATTTTAAATTGCGTCAAGTCACTTAGCGAATCGCAGAAATTAAACCGTTACACAGTCGCTTATCTCTTTTTAATTAAATGTAAACAAAATAAAGCACTTTATTATAAAAAATTTAATCGCTTGAAATTTTATTTTTTAATTCTTATAATTTTAAGTGCATTATTCTAACATAACGTTTAATGGTTCAAGCTTAGTACACTACAATGTAACAAAACAAATTGATGTTCCTTTAATTTCCATCAAGGAACATGTCATAATATCCCCATATTTTCGCCCCTCCCTTTTGTGTCCATTCGTATCCATTACAATGGAATATGTAGATTACAAACCAATTATGTCGTGGAATAGTATAATATTTCAGATACAAGATACGATGCTTAAGTTAACATTTTCAGGAGTCAAATTAAAACACACACACACACACACACACACACACACACACACACATATATATATATTTCCCGAGAACAAACAGAAATTCTTATTTATTATTTGCAACAATTGAGTTACAAATCCGTTTAAAATTGCTTTATACAAGAAGGAATGAATTAAAAACCACTTTAAAAATGAAGATAATTGTGACACGAGTGTTGATATCCGCACACGTTTTGCGACTATTTTTCATTTTACGAATAAAAACGATTACATCATTTTATAGAATACATTCAAGTTTGAATAGGGAATTATCTAATAAAAAAAGTTTTTTTTTACATTAGGTGATGAAAATTCTTTGGCATTCGCTGCAGAGTTACGAACTGCCTACAAAAAGTTTTCGCCGTTGCTTTGTTCGGAAATGTGTCTTCGTATGCGTTGTTGTATGCACGTACACCTCAAGTACGCTATAATTCTTTTAATGAATGTGAATTCAAATCGGTACGGATTTATCTTATTGTACTATTATATAAAGCACGCAGAAATAATGTTAAAATGTACGTTATGCAATAAAGTTATTTATTTATTCATTATTCGTATATTTTTATTCATAAGTTGTTGTATGATATAAAGAACGACTTAAATATGATCGTTTTATTAAATAAGAGGTATAGGGATAAGTCAGTAGATAAAAAAAAATTAAAAATAATATATATATAGTCGTTAAAACCCTGCAGTAGTCGCGAGCATAGTTATTTTAATTTTGCCGCGGTTGAGTCGCTGAAAGGACACGTCTTTTCGTCTAGCTGTCTGTCTAACGTAGGGCAGTATCCATTTGGGGTCGTAGGAGGTAAATTGACGAGCGTACGAGCGACACTTTTGGATGCTCGCGACTAAACATGTTAGTTTTTTGTAAATATTCTTTTTATTGTATTTTCAATGTGACATACTTTTTATTTTCGTATGTAGTGCCACGGTTGTCATGTTTCATTATAATACCTGTACCTCGAGCACTAAGTGATTTGTTAGGAATGAACTAACGGAAATAGAGTTACTTCTTGGGGAATGAGCGAATTTGAGTAATCTGATCTGATTTTATTGAAGTGTAATTCCTTAACTTTTAAAATTATGTGTTTATTTGAATAATAGATAGTGTTTAATTATAATGCCTTCTATTTATTCTATTGATAATCCTGCAATGGTTTAATATCGTTTTCAGCAGCTGGTCATTAAAAATTGAAAACATGCATCTGACAGATGCCCCCCGCGACTATCTAAGTTACTTAATTAATGCTAGGAAGTAGCATTAATTTGCAACTTTTTATATTCCACTAGCTCCATCCAATGTACATACAATAAAGTTATGGTTAACAGAAAATAGATTTTTTTTAAAGGATGGGCGTTGAAGGCTCTGCCACCTCTATTGGCTTTATATGAATATATTTGCAAATATACGATAATGTAATATTCCATCCAAATCCGATAAATTTTGATTACTAATTTACTTTAACATTGCTAAAAGCACATGTATTCTTTCATTAATAACTCTTCATTTTTTAACTACAATGAATTTATAATTCTCATAAATTTCGTGTGATACAAAATTTCAAAAAACCGTCTGGTTTATGTGTGCGGTTTACTTCTTTGTTGGTAACTCTATTCAAATCATTTCGGGAATCAATCGCATGGAAGATATTTTACCGATCCCATTGGACCAGTTGCAACTTCTCTTTATACTGTCTCAACAGGTGCCTAATATTTCATGCATCGTAAAAAGCAAAATTTTCTACACTACACTATGTAGTCCATTGGAACTTGGCAAATTGACGATTTTCTCCTTGTTTACGTATCTTGAGAGCCGTGAACGTAAACTAACGAGAGAATGATGCTTTATTACGTTGTTGTAGTTATCATCGTGATCGACATGGGTCGTTTTGTAATGCTCGTTAATAATGCATATTGTTGCCAGATAACATTGAATACAACTAACATTCTAGAAGGAAATATCACACGCTGCTATATTATCGTCTGTACATACCATGAGTGACAAAAGTTGTTGGAGATTTTGTTAAATAATATGATTACAAGCTTATGAATACAATTCTATCATTGAAGCACAAATTTGTTATTATTCTTTTATATTTTTTTAATTTAAATAAAGTCTATTCATTTTTAACACAATTAAAAAATATATTAATATTAATATATTGTTTTTAAACCGAATTAGTTATAATTAGAATAATTTCCTGCATGCCCTCATATTTACTATTAATACAATTGTAATGTTCTGGGTTTATTCATTTTAGTTTGCCATGACATTTGCCATCAAATACATCGTAAATCATCGAAAGTCAACCAAATTATACAAATTATAAATGATTTTCGCATCTCGCGAAAATATATCTCCGAAACAAAACAAAGCTTCTAAAAAAATAAAGACAAGTGACGCATTATTTGGGATTTTTCGCCGTTAATGTTTGGTTAAATACGAATGTCCATAGAATATTCATTTCGATTTGTAAAGGTCCTTGAAAGTTGCCGTGAATTTAAAAGGATCAAATTAACGTGATTTGATGCAAATACCGTAACAAGCATTAAGTAGCTAGATGTACATTTCAAGCGCTATGCGCCCATCTTCAGTAGCACAAGATAAAACTAAATAAAATACCTCTGTTTTTATTTAGTTTTATCTTGTGCTACTGAAGATGGGCGCATAGCGCTTGAAATGTACATCTATCTACTTAATGCTTGTTACGGTATTTGGGTGATATTCTATATTATAATTTAACACCGTAGTGACAATTTTTAAAAGCATTTCGAATTGAAAGCACAAATCACGTGTATTTTCACCGACATATACAGGATGGCGCCTAATCCAGGATTATACAATGAACACGCTGCTTATTATATGAGATACATATGGAATTATGAACCGAAGACAATATTAGTTAGGTAATGTTCTATACACGTTAGTCCTTTAATTCCTTCCGATGGATAACACAATATACGGGGGTCTCGGTATTACATTATAATTATATTACTTATATTTTAAAGAGATCAAATAAAATGTTTACCAAAATAAATCTAAACCAAATTAAACGGTACTCCAAAAACAATCACGAATATCAAAAATACTTGTGAGATACCAAATGATGATGATAGATGGAAAAACGAAAATTGCGTCACTAAAATAATAACAGTTTTTATTGTTTTGGTAATGCCTGTATTTTCAATACTATGGTTATACCGAATTTAGTAAATGTTCACCAAATGTATAAAACTAAATTTACGCGACAGTGTTGCCAAAATAAATATTTACATTTGCTATTACATTAAGACCTTTCCTTATACGGCTTTTCGCTATAACGGCCTTGTGTAATTATGGCTAAGTTTCGATTTACGGCCTACAATATTTCGGTATACAGCCAAAAAGTCGGAAAATCCCTTGTGTTTGTCTTTTGTCACGTGGAAATTATATGGAAATAAATGATTCGTTATACAGCATTTCGCTTTACGGCCGACTTTCCAGGAACGTATCTAGGCCGTATAGAGAGGTACATTTTGTTCGCTATAAGTTTGCCTCGGGTCGCGCAGATAGCGAGGGATATTCGGCATTCTTCGTAAAGAGAAGGCGGTTCTTCTCTGCAACTCTGTCGACCAATGGCTTTCCCAATACATTTGTCGTTCTTACCATGTTCGTAATATAAGAAATTTTTTTGGGCACTGTTTTTCACTTGTGCCCATATTAGTTCTATAGGATTCAAATCCGGATGATGAGGTGGTAAACGTAAAACTCTGGGTCCATGGTCTGTGAAAAGTGTGTCAAATTTATATGTAATGTGGTTCTTTTTATGAGATTTTATAATATCGTACAGCTGGGGCTTTAACATTAGATGCGTGAATGGAATTTTGTTTTCGGACAACCATTTTACCATTTCCTGCTTAGGAGAATTGCTGTTTGGCGCACGATTAATTTGCATGTTATGGTAAGGCGCTTTGTCGATGATAATTACGGAATCCTTCGCTAAATTTGGTAACAATTTATCTGTTATCCATTTTCCGTAATTTTCACCATTCATTTCATGGTGATAGTGTCCAGATTTTATACACGACTGAATTATTGTCAAACAATTTGGTACAAAGCCACTTTCACCACCGGCATGAATTATTATTAAACGTTGGCCCTTTGAGATATTCGTATGCAGTCCTTCATTGGAATTATCACTCCACGATTTCGACTGAGTATGAATATATGTCTCGTCGATATAAATTATTGATTTTCCTAATTGTCGATAATATTTAATTAATTGTAAATAATTAATTCGTAAAACTCGAATATCGTGCCTTTCAATTAAAACTTTGCGATTTTTTTTGTGCTTCTAAACTTAAATCCTAAATCATGTACAATATGATTTAAGGAAGTTTTATGTCTTTCCCATCCTAAGTCACTGTATAGTTTCTAACGTAACGTTTTAAGCGTAACTCTTGTATTTTCGGTTTTGTGAAAATTACATATTATATTTCGAAAGTCACACTTTTCAAAATCTTCTAAATGTCATATAGTCGCCTTCCGAATACGCTTCTTTCCTGGTGTAGAAAATTTCGGTTCACTTTCGTTACCTGGAGCTTCACCTTCCTTTATAATTGTAGCTACCGTTCTTATGGACACTTTGGTTGCTGCAGACACCCTTCCCTTTACTTCCTTCGATGACAAATTGCCATCAGATTTAAAGTATTTGTACACATTGAAAAACAATTCCCTTGAATGGCTATGGATTACTTTATCATTAAAAAGCGAACTCATTTTGGTAGTAAGTTGTTACGCCACTGATAGTACACAGACTGAAGGGTAGTGCCAAGGAATGAATGATTGTAGGCGCGTCTTAAGCAATAGCAATTGCACTTCAACTATTTTTGGACAAGTGCGCATCTCATGGCCAGGCAAATTAAACGCGAACAAACAGTATTTTACGTATATTATGTGATTTTATTTTTAATAAGTAGTGAGACAGATTTATATGTCATGATTATTATTATTATTATAACGCAACGGAATATATCCTTTTTTTAAATATTTATTCTGGCGTTTTTTTGGTACTACCTTTTTATGCATTCAAAGCAACAATTTCGATACCAAAGAACATTTGAACTTTTTACTTTATTCACCGCACTTCTTGTAGATGTTAATATATATTTTTATGCGTATTCATTGGTAAAAGATTTTTACACTTCTTCGTACATTGACTGGTGGTCATTATCCAAAACTAATAAAACTAGTGTATTTATTAATAGGACTATTGAAGGACTATTAAATATTAAATATGTATTTTAAAAATTATCACTACGGTGTTAAATATTAATATTAATATTTAACACCGTATATTTATTAATATTTCTATATTAATTAAATATGTAAACAATTCATTACTTTCTAATAAATTTGACTGTACTGTATAATAAACCATGCTTGAAAAGGTTAAGACTTCTGTAAGACTAGAACAGTGGTTTGGTTTGGAACATGAATTTCTTATGTGAAGAATAATAAAGCTTTTTCTTGTGTGTATATAGTTTGTGTACATGCACATATAATATAATATATATTGGGTGATATTCTATATTATTGATTATTATAATAAAACTTTAACACATTAAAAGTTTAGTTTTCATTGTTTCAACTTAACACCTATAACTACAAGTATTTACATGTAACTGGTGTATGGGTACTACTACTGTTATTTTTTGGTCAGACAAAGAACTTTAGATTCAGTCATGAATTATTAATTTTAATTTCAGTTCGAATATCATAATTACGATTACATTTTCCCCGTTTTAAAAATATGTAGTCTTGGGTTTGGTAAATATTACTTTGCTTACAAATGATAAAAGAGACTAACACGAAGTCAATATCTGGTTAACACACTAAGATTAAATTGTTGAACATTTACTACTTTTGGGAAATAAAAAGTTTTTTTTAGTGGCAAATAATATAATAGAGTAACAAGAAGTAAATATCTAGTGAACACTTTAAAATTAAATATTGGTGCACATTTACTATTTTCGGTACAAACGAAAGTATTTTTTTGAATGTATATTTTCATTAAAATTGGTAAGCGATTAAACACGAGGATATTTAAAATTAATAAACATTTCAAATTTTTAAATAATCGTTGTCGCTCGGGACATGAGTACTAAATGATTTTTTTAGACCTAGAGGTTAAAAAGTTGCTCATTATTGGTGTAAAGTGATGCGATATTTTCGAAGATTTTCACAATCGCCTTGTATATTACCTCTGTTTAGATTTATTAGTGCTGAGAGTCGGAATAATCAACTAGAAACTAGAACAGAACTAAAATGTGTTCGCAGGCGATGCTACTTGTCAAAAGGATGATTGATGTATGTGGACGTACACAAGAGATATACCACCGCCAGATATGTTAGAATCACGAGTCGTCAGACACTAAAGCCTATATATATACTCTAAGTAGTCTAATCCCGAGTCAAAGTAATAAACGAATTACAATATATACAGTAAAGTTATCGTGCGTATATACATAAACTTGGGCAACCATTAATTTTTGCTATTAAGCTAGTATTTGCTCTTTGGATAATATAAATATAATTGAATTTGTTAAGTAAATAGCATGTGCATGGAAACGGGCTATTTCACGTGATGGTTCGTTGTTGGCTTACGTTCCCGTATAATTAGAGCGATGTTCAACACTAGCTGATTTGTATAAAGGAAATTGGATAAATAATGTTTTGCAGAGATGTGCGACTAATGTCCGAATGGATCTGCGGTTAATGGCGGCACTGCGCTTAGAGGCTACTGGGACCATCATGGCAAATAAACAATGATTATTCCTGAATTACGTTCACCATTAACTGTAAATTACTACACAGGAATGCAATATTGAAAAAATGTATATGAATAGAAAAAGTTTTTGAATTAATAAAAGAAATTGTAATATATAATGCGAAAAATATATTATATCAAAATACTTTTTAATGCGTTAGTTAAAGAGTCCGCAATCCTAAAGATTGGTTGGAAACAGCACGCCATGCCGATCTATCCTGAGCTAATCCCTTCATCTCCCTATAGCTATTCATCTCAACGTCTTCAACTATCTGACTCACATACTCCAATCTAGGCCTCCCTACCCCTCTCTTTCCCTCCACTCTACCTTCTATGATCAATTGCATAATCCCCCCATGCCTAAGAATATGCCCTACTAATCTGTCTCTCCTACGCTGTAACACTCTCCAGATACTTCTCTTCTCCCCTACTAACTCTAGTACAGCTTCATTTGTTACTATATCTTCCCAACCAATCCTCATCATCCTCCTATAACACCACATTTCAAGTGCTTCTAATCTACGCTTCTCTTCCTTTCCTATAGTCCACGCCTCACACCCGTACAGTGCTACACTCCAAACATATACCTTCAGTAATCTTTTTCTAATACCCAAGTCAATATTTGATCTTAAAATCTGTTCTTTTTCTACGAATGCCTTCCTACCCTGTGCTATCCTACACTTTATATCTACCTTGCTTCGATTATCTTTTGTGATTCTACTGCCTAAATAACAAAAATCTGACACTTCTTCGATTCTATTATCTCCTATTGTGATCCTCATTTTTCTACTGCATTCCTTTTTGTCACACCTCATCACTTTAGTTTTACCTATATTTATTTTCATGTTAAAATCCCTAGTCAATACTGCCTGCATACCATTCAATACCCTTTCTAAATTCTTTTCGCTTTCTTCCAATATAGCTATATCGTCGGCGAATCTCAGCATATATATTTTCTCTCCCTGTACATTCACACCTACACTATACTCTTCTTTTACTTTGTTTATTGCATCTTCTATATATAGATTAAATAATAACGGTGAGAGTGTACATCCCCGCCGAACTCCCTTCCCTATTTTTGCTACCTCTTCTTCCCCCTCAATTCTAACTAAGGCAGTTTGGTGTTTATATAAATTAAAAATTATTCTCCTATCCTTATAATCTATACCCGTTTCTTTTAAAATTCTAAACATTATGTCCCAATCTACATTATCAAATGCCTTTTCTAAATCCACAAAAGCTATGCAAGTTACCTTTCCTACCCTCTTTCTTTTTTCTACTACCGTTCTTAGTGCTAGAATCGCCTCTCTCGTCCCTCTGTTTTTCCTAAAACCAAACTGATCTTCTCCTAGCCTTTCCTCTACTTTATTTTCTAATCTCCTATAAATAATCTTTAATAATATCTTCGATGCATGTGATAGTAGGCTAATGGTCCTATAGTTCTCACACAAATTAGCTCCTATTTTCTTCGGCATTGTTACTATTCTACTACGCTGAAAATCCGGTGGTACTTCTCCCTTCTCATATATTTTACAAACTAACCTGTATAATCGCTCCTGCATTTTTTTCCCCTTTTAATGCGTAACAATTATCAATGCTAGAGCTGCACACCTGGAGAAATTTAATTAAGCTTGAAACAAATTTCTTAACATTCTTAAGCTGAATATTGACGATATTGAAAAATTTAATTAGTTGAAATGCGTTAGTTTATATTACCTTTTTATTATCTTAAATTGTAACAATGATGAATTTACGAAAGATAATCAGTACAATGCATATATTTTACGTATTCATATTCTGTTGCCGTAAAATTAGACAAGGTGTGTCTCTATAATTTTGATGGATTGTGTTTATCCTGACACAAATCGATTAGGTTCTCTAGATACTCCTATCCATATACAAATCGCATTCATTGCAGTTTTCCTACAATTTTACAAATATTTTGATATTGATTTTGTTATAGAATAATCATGTGATAAACTTAAATTCATCATTTAAAAAAGTGGTAACGAACAAAGCTGGTAACACTGGAAAGGTTTATAACTAATTTTTAATTAATATTTTATAGCATAATTTATTTTCATTTATCTTACCATATGCAGAAGGCATTTATGAACTTTCGAGCATTTTCTAAAGCTGTTAGACAAATCGCTTCATTAATTAATTATTCGATTATATGGTAGCATTACTTATCATACGTATCATAACTTTCATTATAAGCAAGGTTACAAAACGGATAAATATGAAAAATCTTCAGGTCTACGCCAGGTGGCCTAGATTCTTTAATATCTAGCACATCTTAATAAGATATAGAGCTCAATATCTTATGATCATACATGCTGGTAATGTTAAGTATAGCTTTATAACCAAACTACGTAATCTATACCTGAGAAAATACAAAGAGCTTTTTCATTTCCCCCAAAATTGATGCATACATAATCCTACAAATAAGCGAATTAACCTCCATTTTTTATAATTAAAAAATTAAATGTTGATTATTTCTTTACGAAGTTCGACGTGTTATTGTGTCTTTCCAAATATGAGCTTATTTTATCGTTTAATTACCGTAAAAACCCACGTATAAGATACCATTTTTTTTTTGGAATTTTCGAGGTTAAAACTTAGGCGTATCTTATAGGCGGGTACAAGCAATTCAAAATCTGGAAACACTTGCAAAAGATGTAAAATGTGATGTTACACACTTTATTTTGATTAATACATTTCAACAACAATAGGCTCCATTTCTTCAGGCATATCATCCGCATAGATTAAATCTTCATCACAATCCATTTCGTCCTCTAATCCCATATTGTTCCCAAAAACGATATCATATTCAGTTCCATCCGAATCATTGGAAATGCAGCATTTTTTTAATGCTTTTTTGATAACATTCACAGATATCTCATCCTAAGCGCGAAGGATCCAGCGGCAGATTGCAGACATTTCAAATATTCTCATAGCTCCACCTTTTGTAAACGAATGTTCTCCAGAGTGCATTCATTCGCTCAAAATTTCGCGCAGTTTTTGCTTAAATGGCTTGCTAGTAATGGTTGTTCTGGTCAAAAGCCTTCAAAAAGTAGGGGGTATCTTATGCGCGGGGGTACCTTATACGTGGGTTTTTACGGTAAGCCGTAGTTATGAACCTAAATAAGCTTTCTTGGTGCAGCGACATCTAAAAGTTCTACTTGTTCTAGAAGATGTTTACATTCAACGTATCATATTATTGATATTAATAGATAAGGTTAAGTGGGGCAATAAATATCGAAAAATCAATTTTATAGTCGCAAAATTTTAAAAGTATGGAATTGTTCCCTGGAGTATTTTTGAATGCAAGTCGAATCCATTTCTGGTGACAGGTAGTTCTTCTTCTTCTTTCGAATAACCCTTTTGGAGGGTACTATAAATCAACTTTGGCTATACTTCTTTGTATTCAATTTTCTTTGCTCCCAGACTTCCTTCATCCTTCGAGAATGTCGTTCCTTTTCTTCTTTGGTCCACTTTCTTCCATTCGTTGATTTCTTTCTTTCCTGAAATCCTGCCTTTTGAGTTACTTCTCTAAAACGTTTTCTGTTATTTATTGTGTCTCTTTTAATTCCAGCACTTTTCATATCTTTATCAATTTCAATGAACCATGTGGGTTTGGATTTGTAACTGTTTAGTAAGTTGAAGATCTGCTTGGTTAGTCTGTTATTATCCATTCGGTATATGTGTCCGTAAAACTGCAGTCTTTTTTTCCTCATTACATCAGTTAGTTTTTCAACTTTCAAATATAGCTCTCTGTTTGATCTTAATTTGTATTCTGCATTACTATTACTTTTAGGTCCCAATATTTTTCTCAAAATTCTTCTTTCTACCTTTTCTAGTTTTTCAAGATCTCCAGTTCTTGTTAGTTTAAGTGTTTCTGCCGCATACAATGTTTCAGGTCTAACCACTGTTTGATAGTGTCTTAGTTTTGTGTTCCAGGATAAAGATTTCTTGTTATATGTGTTTTTTGTCATATGAAACACCCCTTCCATTTTGTGTACTCTAGTTTCTATTGCTGCCTTTTCTTTTGTGTTGCTCGTTATCAACTCTCCGAGATATTTAAAGCAATTTGTTTGAGATATTGTGTTGTCATGAAATTTAAGCTTTTTAGGGGCATCACTGATGTTAGTTATGAACTGTGTTTTTTTAAATGATATTTGTAATCCTACTTTGGCTGCTTGTTTCTGCAATTCTCTGATTTGTTCTTGGGCATTATCCAGTGAGTCAGTAATTAACGCCATGTCATCCGCAAAAGCTAGACAGTCTATGGTGATTTTATTTGGATTTCTTCCTAGTTGAACACCTTTAGTATCTATGGCTTTCCTCCATTCACGAACAACCTTCTCTAATGCGCAATTGAAAAGTAGAGGTGACAAACCGTCTCCTTGTCTTACACCTGTCTTTATTTCAAAAGGTTTTGAAATTTCTCCCATAAATTTTACTTTGGATGTTGTGTTTGTTAAAGTTGCTTTAATTATTTCACTTGTTTTATTATCGAGTCCTAATTCCTTTATAATGTCGATTAGTGCATTTCTGTCAATGGAGTCATAGGCCTTTTTAAAGGCCAGGTAGTTAATATATATATGGAATTTTTGCTATTTGGATATTTTTATAAATGCAAAATAAGCTACAACGAAAGTTTTTTTGTTTGTTTTAGATGTAACTGTCGGCATTTCATAGGATTTTCAACTTTCATTTTATTTCAGAGAAGAATGTTCAGTCTAGAAATAGAACGTAACAGCGAATATGAAATAATGCATATTTGAGAGGTAATCCCAAACCAATTTCGGGTTTGTTAGAAGCGTGGTGGAGTTTTCTTAAAGGATGAGTGGAAAATGCAGATATATTCAATCTTAGCTAGTGTTTTCAGCAAAAGGTATATATAGTCTATAACTGCTGCTAAAGAAATAGTACAGGACAGTTTAAATTGGAAATGGCCGATGCTTTTACTAAGCACATAGAATGAATAATTAAATGTGAAAAGAAAATGCACATAGCCAGTAGAAGAAGATATCGTAGATTTTAAAATCTCACAGCATAAAAATTACGTAGTTTGTAAGTGTGTTTAACGATATATGAATGGATAGGATTCATTGTGCAACTATTATACAGGAAAATATTTTTCTGTTGATGCAATATGAGAAGCGTATTCATAAAATCAATATGGATTGCAGAATTTATATAGCAATTGCATCTTATCTGTGCAATATAAAAATATTAAAAACATATTGCTTTATACATATTTCTAAATATAAAAGATAGCAAGGTATTTGTAGAAAATATATCATATAAGAAAGTCATATTTTATTGGGATATACTAATCTTCGTCTACGTACTATAAATTTCCTTTTACTTTACCTTCTTACCTCATGTCTAAGAATATGACCCACTAGTCTATCTTTCTTAAGGTGTAATACTTTTCAATTACTTCTTTTTTTCTGGACTAAATCTAGTACCCTATCTAGAGACTCAATCTTCATCCTCCCCCTGCAACACATATTTAAAATGATTCTATGTTTTTCCTATTGTAATCGTAAGTTTAATATGAATCGAGAATATAATAATATTGTAAAACGAAGTATTTTTGAAGGAATTGCAGCGAAATAAAAACGCACCTTTATTATCTAAGCTGTGGATTCAATAAAACCTTTCAATTAATTTTAAAAATTATCACTACGGTATTAAATAATAGTATAGAATATCACCCGTAACTTAAACCATTAAGTAGCTATATGTACATTTCGAAAGCTATACCCCCATCTTCAGTAGCACAAGATAAAAACTAAATAAAATACCTCTGTCATTAATCGTGATTGATATATTGAATTTAATAAAAAATCTGGTATTTATGAAATATCTTGTTCTAGTTGTAAGTGCTGTAACCGGGCATATTTTTGAATCAGTTCATTATTATAGATTTATATACATGTTATTATTGTTTACATTTGCGCTTCTTAAGATATTGTTACATTCTTTGAATTTAGTATTTTATATTATCATTTTATTAGGTATAATCTTTCTTTCGTCCATTTTGAATTTGTACAAATGAAAGATAGGAAGAAGAATAAAGAATGAAAGCGGAAACATGACAATTTTTTCCTGATGATGATCGTTAGATCGAAACCGGTTGGAAATTTAAACTTAAATAAATTATTATACTGTATGGAAGTAAATTATTTAAAATTTCCAATTAAAAACCTTACAAATCATGGACTACTACAACTGTATTTTATTTTGTTTTTAACTTGTGCTATTGAACATGGGGGCATAGCCTTCGAAATGCGCAACTAGCTATTTAATGCTTTAAGTTACGGTATTTGGGTGCTATTCTATACAATAATTCAATTAATAAATTGAAGTTTTTGAAATATTTAAATTTTACAATATGTCATCAAATATATTTCCTCAGTTCTAATCATATCTAAATCTATCTACTTCATATATCAAAACTCGGGAAAAAACATAACAAAATTATCACATTTTTAAACTATACAAGCATGAAGCATTTGAATAAAAGTACAATTAAATTTTTTATCAAAGTTTACGGGTCAAATTATATGGCAAATAATACAATGAGCAATTACACGATGTACACACAAACTATAGACACATCCTTATTCAGCTCGCTTCTGAATCTTGATCATATCTACCTTTATTTACCACCTTGCCTGTCGGGGAAAAGTGGGATTTATGGAAGAAGAAGTAGATGCAGCCACAGTCGTACCAATATATATATATGCAAAAGGCTACATGAACTTCCAGACGTACTCTCCCTATCTGCAACTTCAAGTGGTTATGTTAATGTTACGTGCAGAACGAAGATTCTGCTAGGACTACAGCGCTGTAGGGTAAGGCCCATTTTCAGCGTTAAAAATATTTCCATAGTCTTTAGAACAGCACAAACCTTATAGAAGAATACTCTACTCGTAGCTATTCAGTATACACCTCACCAAATATAAACGACATTAAAATTTGACCATAATTGAAAATCAATAAAGTAATAATAACCATCGGATACACAATATAACTAGTGCGTTTTAATTTTTTTGTATATATGTATACACATCTTGTATAGAATATCACTCAAATACCGTAACACAAAGCATAGATGCGCATTTCGAAGGCTATGCCCCCATCTTCAGTAGAACAAGATAAAACTAAATAAAACAACTCTGTCACGAATCGTGATTGATATACAACCGTATTGCTGTGTACAGTAATTGTATGCTTTTAGTTACGATATTTGGGTGATATTCTATACACAATTATTTAGCACGGTAGTGACAATTTGAAAATATACACATCTTGTTAATTTTTTTAAATTAAGCACGAATGCTATACAATAATGTGTTTTACAATGTATTCTTATACATTTTATAAACCTTCAGAGCGTTTATAAATTAGCTGCGCATTTTGGAGGTTATGCCACTATCTTCAGCAACAGTGTAGAAACTAGCAGATTAAGTCTGCAACGCGGTGGAAAACAGGCCTTAGTTAATCGTACATAGGACTCATGTATCATCCTTATGCATGTTTGTTATTCACTCTATCCTCTGCGTCAGAGAATCTACGGCTACGTAACGTACAGCTACGAAAGCCTTGCGCGAAGTTCATCTTATCTAATATTAAAATAAATTCGCCGTGCCTGTGTGATCTGCAACTTCAATACCGGTACATATATACGGATATTAAAACGGATATGGGGGAAACGGAAATATCCAAATTTACTATGCCTATGTGTGTGTATGTGTACGGGAAGCAAAAAGTAGATATATAAAAGAATTATTTAAAACAAAAACTACTAAAAAATACGCCTGTGCCAGCCAGCCAGCATCTTTTAGGATCAGCGAGAACAGATTCATAAAATCTACCAAACAATGTGATATATTTCTAAAAGACAAAAAATTTTTTATCCATAACTAATAATTGATTTGCCAATAATATATGTATAATATAGAATATCACCCAAATACCGTAACAAGCATTAAGTAGCTAGATGTACATTTCAAGCGCTATGCGCCCATCTTCAGTAGCACAAGATAAAAACTAAATAAAATACCTGTGTCACGAATCGTGATTGATATACTATCAAATAAATAAGTCAACATGACAGAAGTACTTGAAAATTGGCATATAATATGACCTATAAATCTTTTAAAAAACAATACAAATTAAAAATTAAAAATTATAAATTAACGAAAATAACAAGTAACAGCAAAAAATATTGGTTTGTGAAATCTAAAATAACCAAAAATAAATAAACAAATAAAATAATAATAATAAATTTAAAAATAGTTTTTATTAAATAAATTTAATAGACAAAATGAAATTGGGCCTGAATCTAAATTCATTAAATTAAATTTAGATTTATGCATGTATATACTTTCATAAGCATCTAACTCGGAATAATTTAAAACACTTTTAAGTAATTTAAGTGAACTAATTTGTAAAGGAGACCTGATTCAAAAATATGCTCGGCGACAGCACTTCTATCTTTTCTATTTAATCTGAAATGAGCTAAATGCTCCGTAAATCTAGTTTCAATGTCATGTTGACTTATTTATTTGATAGTATATCAATCACGATTCGCGACAGAGGTATTTTATTTAGTTTTATCTTGTGCTACTGAAGATGGGCGCATAGCGCTTGAAATGTACATCTAGCTACTTAATGCTTGTTACGGTATTTGGGTGATATTCTATATTATAATTTAACACCGTAGTGATCATTTTTAAAATAATATATGTGATATTTTATTAATTTACTATTCTTTTCTTATGTCTGCTATTATACAAGGATTTTAAATGTATTTTCTAATAATCTGTATATTATGATGTATTAGGAAGGTGATTGTTATATGTGTATTCAAAAATTTGAGTAAATAAATATTACATTACATTACAAGGAAAGTGCGAGAAAAATGCAATGGACATGTAACAAAATTCGTTAGAATTACAAAGAAATGATAATATAGAGACCAAAATCCATAGGGCAAATTTAAATTACTATTAATTGTGACGAGCCCAAATCCAACGTTTCACGAATTTTAAATTGCGTGGTAACAAAGTAGAAATTGATAAATTGCGGAGTACATTCGATTCGAACTTAATAATCTTCGCACGTAATTAACAGCGCGCATATTTTGATATTTTTACTTTTGCTGAAACGAATATATTCTAATTAAAGCAGTTTAATGCAATACGAACTGTCATTCCTTCATATATAATTTATGCATTGTTTTAATCTCCCCTAAGCAAATTCCTAAGATTCTTAATTACAGATATTAGATTGGCAACTTTTAGATAATTAGTTAGTTAGTTAAAGAGTCCGCAATCCTAAAGATTGGTTGGAAACAGCACGCCATGCCGATCTATCCTGAGCTAATCCCTTCATCTCCCTATAGCTATTCATCTCAACGTCTTCAACTATCTGACTCACATACTCCAATCTAGGCCTACCTACCCCTCTCTTTCCCTCCACTCTACCTTCTATGATCAATTGCATAATCCCTCCATGCCTAAGAATATGCCCTACTAATCTGTCTCTCCTACGCTGTAACACTCTCCAGATACTTCTCTTCTCCCCTACTAACTCTAGTACAGCTTCATTTGTTACTTTATCTTCCCAACCAATCCTCATCATCCTCCTATAACACCACATTTCGAATGCTTGTAATCTACGCTTCTCTTCCTTTCCTATAGTCCACGCCTCACACCCGTACAGTGCTACACTCCAAACATATACCTTCAGTAATCTTTTTCTAATACCCAAGTCAATATTTGATCTTAAAATCTGTTCCTTTTCTACGAATGCCTTCCTACCCTGTGCTATCCTACACTTTATATCTACCTTGCTTCGATTATCTTTTGTGATTCTACTGCCTAAATAACAAAAATCTGACACTTCTTCGATTCTATTATCTCCTTTTGTGATCCTCATTTTTCTACTGCATTCCTTTTTGTCACACCTCATCACTTTAGTTTTACCTATATTTATTTTCATGTTAAAATCCCTAGTCAATACTGCCTGCATACCATTCAATACCCTTTCTAAATTCTTTTCGCTTTCTTCCAATATAGCTATATCGTCGGCGAATCTCAGCATATATATTTTCTCTCCCTGTACATTCACACCTACACTATACTCTTCTTTTACTTTTTACTTAGATAATTAGCAAAACAAAATTCATTGAAACTTCCTTCAAACCCTCACACCAAAATGATCTCCTGTACACTGAAGTCCTCCAGGACAGTACCGTCATTTACGGCATAGTTACAATGAAGTACTTGCAACCGACATACCGATTACTAACAGCTAAACTAAATAACTCAATTTCCATTGCATATTCTGTTTAACTTCGCATTAAATGGCAGGCGTTGGAACAGAAACAATACGACCAACCCGAATTTCACAGTGGCTTATAGCTTTAGTTCAACGTTCGTATTGTTATACGTACTTCAAGAGTGAGTTAACTTTCTTATATTTCTTGAAACGTTGTAAAGGTATTAACTCAAAAATTAAAATGTTGCCTAAAATGAAATATTGATTACATCGATATATTAGTTACTTTGTTTACAATATTCGTCTTCGGAATGTCTTCTTTGATTGTCTTGAATCGAGCAAAAGTTACAGACTACGCTACGTCGATCTTTCCGGAGCCAATTTCCCTACAATTATTCATCCTGACGTCCTGCCCTATACAGTTTATGTAATTTAATCCTTAATCTTTCCGTCTGTTCTATCTTTCGTAACTAAATGCATAATACATAATGCAAAATTTGATCTACCTTAAAAATACTTCTCCCGAACCGTTTTTCTTTTTTTCCGTTTTTTACTTTTCTACAGTTGTACGAGCAGCTGCATAATGCTATATACTTTACATATGTCTGCAATAATTTATTCAAATTACTTAAGTCACAATGAGACTAATAACTAATACTATAGTTGTGGTATCATTAAATGAACTTGTCCCGTATCACCTGATTTGAACCCATTGAACGTTGCAGATTTGAAACAGCTATTTTAAAATGTATCTGACTTGAGAATAATGTAATTATTTTGTTCAGATATTTAAAAATTGATTATATATACAAATCAGTTATCTGCTTTATTATTCTTATAAAGTTCCGCGCAATTATTTTAAATCTAAAACCCATGACAAATAATGATGTATAAATCTATTGACAAAGCACCTAATCACAAAAGAATTTCATATCTCGATCACATTTAGTAACTTTTAAAATTATATTGTGAATTAATCTTGCGATCGTTATAAACTTTTAAAGGGTCATCAACTATATGAAATTTTACTATCGCTCTGGCAAATTCTGATCGGTTTCCAATATACTATCACTATTATCTTTGCAAGTAATAATAGACTTCGTTACTTTACTAAGATGATGTTCGAAATCTAGTACATTTTTAAAATGAACTCTGGCGACGATTAATGCTGGAAAGGTTTCTTATTGTAAATAACAAGTTTGCTAAGATGCTATTAACGACGCTTCGAATAAGTTTCTTCATATTCTTGCCAGAAGAATTTACTAATGTATACTTGTCACAAAACATAAATTTCTATTGCAATTGATAAATTGTTCCCCATCTAGAAACACATGTACGTTTGGCAACGGTGTATAAGCAGAATAGATAAATTTTGTGTAAAATAGATGCTCCCTAATTCAATAAACATTTTAAATGTGACAAGTTATCAAAGACTATAAGATCGTTTCATATATTAGGGCAATTTGTCACAAGAAATTAAGTTGATATGTTACGTGTTTATAATAGATGTTTTCATGCGATTTGATTTATATAGTTAAATTTTTTGCAGAAATAAATTAGTGAATTTCTGGTAGGAATGAACTAGAAAACATGTCAAATGTCTCAATGACACTATTGTATTTGTAATATGCATAAACATACTAGGTAGGATCATTTGTACTCGTACATTCACGAATGCCCTTACTACGTGAAAATTCATTATAAATTGGGAAATAACTTTTAATTTCCTAATTTACAAAAAATGCTCTTGTTTATTTCACTCTATATCCTTAATTGGTAGTGAACAAAATTGCCGAAACGAGTTCGTACAGAACAAAAATACATTATTCAAGATTTATCTTGCAAACGTCATCTTTCCAAAGAATCGAGAGATTCCTGGCGATTCTTAGAGCCACGTTTTCTAACTCGAGTCAAAATTAGAATCTTAAATTAAATAAAGAAAAACCCAGTGTCAATTGTTGAAATTCAAGTTTCTTAATTTAATAGGAAAAATTGCTTTGTTACAAAAAATCGACTTTCATCCTCAACTTCTTAATTTGCCTGTAGTTTAATTTTTATTATAATGCAGATTTATTTCTTTTTCTTGCTTTAATATTTTTTATACTTTCGACTGAATCTTGACATAAATTAAAACTCTTAAAATTTAAAAACACAAAAACACTTCTTATGTTAATTTTAGTATTATCATCATAATTATTTTTTAAATAATTCTACAACTAATTGCATAATACCCCCATGTTTAAGAATATGACCCACTAGTTCATCTCCCCTATGCTGTAATTCCTTCCAGGTACATCTTTTTCCTCAATTAACTCGTAAATTTTTTTTTTTAATTTCCTATTGTCTCACAACCATACAATGTTGTTTTCCACACAAATCTCTCTATTATTATATAATCTGAAAATTATAAGTGCATTTTTATAATTCCACTAGATCATTACACTAAAATTTTAATTTTTTGTATATAAATACATTGAAAATAGTGGAAAGTGCCTATAAAAAATGCAATCGTATTTACAAATAAATCGCTAGTTAATAGCATCATTTTATATCATCGATTCAGTAGATATATAAAGTTTAAACCAACAGAATATCCATTAATATTTTAATCATCTTTAGATTCATTAAACTCATTGAATAATATCACGTGGAATATTATTTTAAAAGTCAGTTCGAATAAGGTGTTAAGTATTTTTTTGGGGGACAATTATAAAATTTGGATTGTTATTTCCTTTCAATCAATACGATTGCATTATTAAATTTTTATATTCGTTTTAAATGGAACTGATGTTTTATACGCAGTATTGCTTTTTGCAATGTTATGGTCGGCAAGAGATATATAGAACATATTTGTAATTAGAAAATGTCATATGGCATGTGATGCGATTATACTCAGGGTTACAATTTAATTGTTCCCATTAGAATAGGGAAAAAAACGTAGAAATTTTATTGAAAATGTGATATACAAATATAAAATATTGCTAAAGAAATAGAACTTTTCCCAAATGAATTCATCTTCATATTTATTTTCATATCTCACCCTTCCTTTACGAGGTGTGTTTAAAAAGTAATGAGACTGTTTCAATAAAACTCTTTATTTATTTTATATTTACAATTCAACCTTACCACCATCAAAATAGTTCCCTTCTGAGGCCACACAGCGTCGGAGACGTTGCACCCACTGCTCATAGCAGTGTTGGAGGTCGTTAAGTGGGATCGAACGAAGTTGGTCCGTCACGGTTTTCTGAATGACGTTTATAGTGCCAAAATGATGTCCCTTGAGTTAAATTTTCAACTTGGAAAAAGGAATAAGTCACAAGGTGATAGATCAGGTTAGTAGGGGGGCTGAGGAACCACTGAAATTCCTTTTTGTGTTAAAAATTGCCTAAGAGAGAGTGCTGTGTGACAAGGTGCGTTGTCATGATGCAACATCCAACTTTCAGAAATGCTTGGTCTGACTCGAAGAACTCTTTTCCTTAGTCTCTCGAGAACTTCGCGGTAAAACTGCTGATTGACAGTTTGCCCCGGGGGCACAAACTCCTTATGAACAATCCCCTGACTGTCGAAAAAGCAAATGAGCATTGTTTTAATCTTGGATTTGCTCATACATGCTTTCTTCGGACGTGATGAGACGGGGGTGTGCCACTCCTGACTTTGGCGTTTCGTTTCAGGGTCGTATTCAAGTACCCAGGATTCGTCACCTGTGATCAGGTTTTTAGAAAATCTTTGTTAGTTTCAATGTTCTGCAGAAGTTCTGAACACACAGCTATCCGATGTTGTTTTTGCTCAGGTGTCAGGATTTCGGGAACCATCTTCGAACACACCTTTCGCATGCCCAAATCCTGGGTTAACATGTCGTAGACAGTGACAATGTTCAAATTCTGACAGTCATTCGTCGATCAGACATCACAAATACTCGCACTTTCTCCAAATGTTCGTCGGTTTTTGAACTGCGCGGCCGTCCTTTCCGATTTTCATCATTAACGTTTTCACGTTCCTCTAAAAAGGCCTTGTGCCACCTAAAAACTTGAGCTTTCGATAAGACCTGCTCCCCATACGCTAGCGTCAATTTTTGAAAAGTTTCCGTTGCGGTTTCGGCAAGTTTGACACAAAACTTGATCGCATAACGCTGCTCCAATTTTGTTACGTTCATTTCCGTGGCACACTTAAAAAACTAGCTTCACAAGAACACGTAGTAAAAAAAGTGCAGTAGCAGTGGGTAGTTCAGACTTGTAATCAAATGTTTATCTAAATGCGGGAAAACGTGCAATGTTGCCAAATCACGCACTGTGCATGCGTTCTCACTACTTTTTAAACTTACCTCGTATGTTCCTAATATCCTTTGTAATTGGGTTATTATATCCTATTTCCACACATTTTTCTATATCTATTGAAATTTGTGTTTCAAGCAGATAGATCGATCGGTTATTTAAATATTTCACTTTAATAAGATAGCGAAATTATTAATAATAAAAACGACCACACGATCATTAGTTTTTGTTATAATTATTTTTTGATTCAGTTGTTGTTTGATCATGGCAAGCAAATTTATCACATTTTACAGTGAATGATTGCGCTGTCGAGTATACCAGATCATATTAGAGTGAGGCATACGATTGTAGGTGGAACTAAGCCACCCAATTTGCATTATTTCCATTCTTCCTACACTGTTTCTATAATTACTCCTACTCCACGTGTCACTGATTCAAGAACTGTCATAGTATTACCATGATTGTATACATAACGGAATGGGAAACTAACAGTGGAACAGAATGGCTCGTGCCTCGCCAACACCAAATGTGGCACCATGATCGCACACTGACAATCCAATATATCATATGGTGGCCCATAATTCATCTCGGCATAATTCAGCGCGTTCCTGCCGTCCTGTGTGATCTAACAACATTCATAGTTCATAGGATACGAAGGGAACAGATGCGTTGATGGTGTTGGGAAGTCCTTACATGTGTAAGCAGGACCGGCGGAAGCGGGCCTGCATTGCAGGCGGGCGCCGCTACAAGGTGGGCGCTTTTCGAAGTGTTAGTATGAAGTTTCATTCTTTCTTTGAAATTTTCTAAACGATTTGAGTAGTAATAAATACGTAAGTTAACTGTACAATCCGCTGGACGATTGAGATCCATTTCTGATGACATGTGTGTCGTCAAATATGACAGAAGAGTGGTATCCAGCACCATTTAGGGGTGCGAATATTTGGATTAAGAAATTGTGCTATTCGTGACAGAGGTATTTTATTCAGTTTTTATCTTGTGCTACTGAAGATGGGGACATAGCCTTCGAAATGCGCATCTAGCTACTTAATACTTTGGGTGATATTCTATACTATCGTCGTATATGTGTTTTGAGGCAGTTAAACGATTGGTTTTAGCTTTATAATGCTATTACTTGATTCAATTAATTAAAAATATTCGAATATTTAATAAGATATCTACAAAAAACTAGGTTTCTGGTGTTGGATTTATTTCACGTTCTAAAAAGACCATAGTCAGTGGAAATTATAATGCAAAGCTTTGCAGTGTTAATGTTTTGTTAATACAATGAAAATAAATGATTTAAATTATTGGGTGTTAGTTTGTGTACTGATCTACAAACAATTTTATCTAATGAACTAATACATCTTTACGTTTTTCAATCATTAATTCTCTAGTGCATTTATATTTGATTTTAAAATATGCATCTAACACTAATTAGGATAGTTTGTAATGGCATTTTTTGTCCTTCAAAGATAATCTTATAACAATTGTAGAATTTGACAAATTAAACCCATATAACAAGTCGCTAAGACAGTTTCTTGTTTAACTTATACCTTCATTTAAATCACTTTTGCAAAAAGTGATAGCGAAATCTAGTAATAATGTAACCAACGAAAGAATGTGTAAAACTTTATCACGGAGGTGTTGTACAATAGTGATTTTTAAAATCCACATTTTTTTTGTATTGAAGCACTAGGCACAATTTTCTGGTATTCATAATTTGATTTTATTAGAGATTCCTTAGTCATACATAATACCTTGAAGCTAATGACAAACCCATGTCATGAGAAATTATTTGATATCCGATTTAAATAGATGAAGCAAGAAAAAATCTGGCCAAAATATTTCAGATTTCCCTTAGTACTTTGTAGTATTACTATCGAACGAAAAAGATAAGCTATTAGGGAAGAGAAATAAAAATACAATGTTTTATATCACAATAAAATTTAACTATGATATAAAACATCGTATTTTTATTACTCTTCCCCAATATGGGATAACGGCAAAATATATAACCTAGATATACTAATAGTTATAGATATCTTTAGTACCAAAAATATTTGGCGGAAATTAAAAAGAAATACGTTTTATATTTTCATTTATATTCAATAAAAGACATGTTTGGTATACGGAGAACTTATCGGATTTGTTGAGATAAAATTTTCGATTTTCAATGTAAAGTAAATTACTCATATAATATTTTAGAATACTGGTTTTGGTATCGCATCTTATGAGGCAATAAAATTTAACCACACAATCAAATTTGCAGACGCAAATCAAATGCTATAACAACAAGAAAGGTTTTAATAAAATATCATGGGATAAGAACTTAGTTCAACAAAATGATATTAACCTTATAGTTTTTAATATTTTGTACGCATATCATAAAATGGCGAGGGTGTTTTTCATTTTTAATACAAAGCTACTAGAATATAGAAATCTAAAGCTACGGTGATTTTAATGACGAAGTGATTAATTCCGCGTGATTTACGCGAGCTCTGAAATTTGTAGGAATTTCAATTACTTGGTGCCGATGATGCGCCATCGATTCGTCCTTTTGTTTTATAATCTAGGCTAGGTTGTAAAAACTTGGGAGGACAACTGGCCCACCCATCCCGTACCATTATTAGTCTAGCGTGTTAAAGAAGTAATAGAAAATTGACTGGACGATGATACCGTATTATCGATCCACTTAGGAATGTTAAATGTAAAAGGATATTAATGACTCGACACTTGGTTGTTTGTTATGTCGGTATTAGAGGTTACAAATATTTGCAGAAGTAATTAATTGATTTTCGCTTAAACTAACAAAACACGATTATATACGATTTAAAGGACCTCTTTTAAGCTTATATAAAACAATAGCGTAGGTGATATAAATATGCTTAAGAAAATGTAGCTGCAAAAATTAGAAATCTCCAAATAAGTCTGTGTAATTCAATATTATAATTTAGTTTTAACATATTGCACCTTTAAAAACACCAATTAAAATTCAATATTACTTTTTTCCAATTAAACAGTTTTAATTAGTTTAATTTAATTAGTTTAATATTTCCGTAACCGGAGACCGTAACTCAATGTATTTAAAAACTAGGTTATTTCGAAGGCTATGCCCCCATCTTCAGTAGCACAAGAGAAAAACTAAATAAAATACCTCTTGTCACGAATCGTGATTGATATACAATTGAACGAAAAGTAATTAAAAGTAAAAAAGTAAAAAAAATGACACAAGTTTTTCATATATAATATGACGTATAAATTACTAAACAATAGAAAATACGACTAACGACATAAACAAGTAATAATAATAAATGAGGCATAGCAAAACTAAAATATACTAAAATAAAATTCGTTTTTATAAAAAAATTAAATAGACAAGATGAAATTGTATATACTTTCATAAGTATTTAACTCGGAATAATTCAAAACACTTTTAAGTAATTTAAGTGAACTAATTTGAATGGGATGACCTGAGTTAGTCAAATATATGCTCGGCTACAGCACTTTTATCTTTTCTATTTAATCTAAAATGAGCTTAATCTGAGCTTAAAATGTGCTAAAATGTACCTTAAATCTAATTTCAATAAGATTTTTTCAATAGCTCTTGCGCTCAATGCCTATGAAATTATACAACTATCTAACAATATAGTGAACGTTTTAAAAACATAGTTTAATGAATTTATAAGAAATTTAATTTCTAATCTGATTATTTAAGGTATATTAATTTCGGGCCTATTTTAATCTCCTCCTTGTTTATAATATTTATTTGCCTCAGTTGAAAGAACATTCAGTATACATTTGTTTCTTCTTCCGTAGTTAAATTATTTTAATTAAAACATTACGATACCAAAAATTGTCGAGCTATAAAGGCACTCAAGACTATCAAATTTATTGTGAATTGTAATTTAGAATGACGACGAATAATGATTTATTTCAGAAACTTTAAAATGTTATAGAAATGCTATAGAAAATATTTATTCACAGATCAATGGTCAATGGTTTTTAAATTGTGGCATATTGATATGTTATTATCACCATAGTTGCGTGTTGCAATAATTTTTATTTTACAAATTTGTGTGCATTTCTTTGCAAAGCATAAAAATATGATCCACACTCAAAAATCATGCAACCCATCTTAGAGAATATATAATAAATTAGGAAATCAAAATGAATTTTTAATGTGTTTCAAATATGAAGTTAATGTTAGGTTGAATAGAAACTGTCTTATGTTGAGCATAATACTTAGCATTCGAATACTGTTGTCTTCAGTATGATATAAATTATTAATTTTGCTTTTATACGTATAATTTATATATTTACTATTGCTAAAAACTTTTGGTATAACTTGACCCATTGGCGCCATATTTTTATTATTATTTAACGTAATATCGCACAGACATACGTGATAAGACCTATTTTATATGCAAAAGGTCTTCGGTGGTGATATATTGCAGAAGCTGTATGTTTTTATATATTCATGTCAAGTCGGTTAAAATCCGAGATTTACATCTGTTTGACATTTTTTGAGTAAATCTCTTGCTCCTATGTACACTAAATTGGATTTCTAAACTAATTTCATGGCGCGAATACTAAAAGTTTGCGCTTATTACCATGCGGACATTAGTTTTAAATGTCCTAATCTACATGCATAAAATGTATTTCAAGCAGGACATAAAATCAAAAAAGTTGCAAATACTTGTAAGAATTTCTGTGAATAGATATAGACTATTACTATATAAATACATATATTAGAGATTTTGGTATCTCACTTTTAAAAACTATCACTGCGGTGTTAAATTATAATATAGAATATCACCCAAATACCGTAACAAGCATTAAGTAGCTAGATGTACATTTCAAGCGCTATGCGCCCATCGTCAGTAGCACAAGATAAAACTAAATAAAATACCTCGGTCACGAATCGTGATTGATATACTATCTTGTGCTACTGAAGATGGGCGCATAGCGCTTGAAATGTACATCTAGCTACTTAATGCTTGTTACGGTATTTGGGTGATATTCTATATTATAATTTAACACCGTAGTGACAATTTTTAAAAAGAATATAATACCGTGATACAAATCATGCAATACTTTAGCAAGATGTTCATTTCGAAGGCCAAATGTTATCCCGCCTGTTGAATTTATTTAATAAAGACTATATTTTCGTTTCAGTTCTTTTAATTTGGCAATCACTGATTATTTTTATTATACGCGCATACGTAGTTGATTTAATAAGATAGATTTAGAAAAGGCATTTGATAATGTAGATTGGGACATAATGTTTAGAATTTTAAAAGAAACGGGTATAGATTATAAGGATAGGAGAATAATTTTTAATTTATATAAACACCAAACTGCCTTAGTTAGAATTGAGGGGGAAGAAGAGGTAGCAAAAATAGGGAAGGGAGTTCGGCAGGGATGTACACTCTCACCGTTATTATTTAATCTATATATAGAAGATGCAATAAACAAAGTAAAAGAAGAGTATAGTGTAGGTGTGAATGTACAGGGAGAGAAAATATATATGCTGAGATTCGCCGACGATATAGCTATATTGGAAGAAAGCGAAAAGAATTTAAAAAGGGTATTGAATGGTATGCAGGCAGTATTGACTAGGGATTTTAACATGAAAATAAATATAGGTAAAACTAAAGTGATGAGGTGTGACAAAAAGGAATGCAGTAGAAAAATGAGGATCACAATAGGAGATAATAGAATCGAAGAAGTGTCAGATTTTTGTTATTTAGGCAGTAGAATCACAAAAGATAATCGAAGCAAGGTAGATATAAAGTGTAGGATAGCACAGGGTAGGAAGGCATTCGTAGAAAAAGAACAGATTTTAAGATCAAATATTGACTTGGGTATTAGAAAAAGATTACTGAAGGTATATGTTTGGAGTGTAGCACTGTACGGGTGTGAGGCGTGGACTATAGGAAAGGAAGAGAAGCGTAGATTAGAAGCACTTGAAATGTGGTGTTATAGGAGGATGATGAGGATTGGTTGGGAAGATAAAGTAACAAATGAAGCTGTACTAGAGTTAGTAGGGGAGAAGAGAAGTATCTGGAGAGTGTTACAGCGTAGGAGAGACAGATTAGTAGGGCATATTCTTAGGCATGGGGGGATTATGCAATTGATCATAGAAGGTAGAGTGGAGGGAAAGAGAAGGGTAGGTAGGCCTAGATTGGAGTATGTGAGTCAGATAGTTGAAGACGTTGAGATGAATAGCTATAGGGAGATGAAGGGATTAGCGCAGGATAGATCGGCATGGCGTGCTGTTTCCAACCAATCTTTAGGATTGCGGACTCTTTAACTAACGTAGTTGATTATATTTTTCCATTATTCAACACTTTTTAAATCGTATTGACTTTTTGTTCAATTGCATAACAATCCTGGTGAGCCGCAAACATATTTTATTTGGTTAATATTTGTGCTACTGAAGATGGGGCGTGATTTTCGAAATGTGCATCTAGCTATTAAATGCTTCTTGTTACGATATTTGGATGATATTCTATACAATTCTAAATTTCAGTATTTAAACTTAAATTATTGTTGGATGAAAATAGTTAGGATATTATTATTATTATTATTACTACTATATACTAAGAGTATTATTCTTTATTATGCATTTCGCATTAAATTTAAATATTGATTAACCGCAACTGCTAACAATAGTATAATGTTTATACCGTTTTTTTTTTGGAAATTTCAAGAGGAATAAACTGTGTCGATGTTGGATTGTGGTCCAAACTGTCATCTAATTCATTGATTTGCATAACTGCGGCCAGCTAGAATCTGTGTCTATATACAAATATGCAGCGAATTTAATTAAATACAGATTCTCTTGATCGGCCAAAAACCCTACATAGATATACCGAGTTTACAATAATATAACATACCTTACATTTCCGAAATTAACAATAAAACACGGATTTAAAGGTTGTCTTAAGAAAAGAGATAAACAATTGCTTTCTCAAGCTTGAATTTTGCACATATATATTTATATTAGTGCGGAAACTGGATGATAATATTGATAGCCATCCTACGACATATAAGAAATAATTTGAATCATATTTTGAGCACAATTTCGAAATTTGGCAGCAATAAAATTCAGTCCGAAATTTATTGCATCGCTCATTGTTTATTGTGTCCAATAATATGGTACGTGGTATCGAAGGTGCTTTTAGCGTAAACATTCTATTAGTATAAGCAAAGCTTGTAGATATTGCTTTATCACCGCACTAACATTTAAGTTTGCTAAACAACAGCCTAATTAAGTGCTAAAATAAATTGCTTAGTTTTGGTTCAGTGCGTTAAGGTAGCGGTTTGCATCCCAGCCACGGTAGGAAATTGATCAACTATTTCGAAAAACTCGCAATTTCGATTTAGATCCTATTGAAGTTTGGACGATGAATGAAATTAAATATATTAATGATTTACGTGTAGTGATACGCCTATGGGGTGATTTACTAAACTAAAATGAGTAAATGGTTTTATTTGTCTACCATTTATGATAAAGAGGGAGTAGAATACTTGAGCGTTACAAAGATTCGCATTAAGTTAAATGAGAGATAGAATAATATAAATGTTGGGATTTGATCGTATATATTATTTAATATGGTAACAGCCTCACCCGTTACCAACTGTAATAATGAAAATATTCTCGTTAAAAGTTGAAACAATCGAAATTAAATTGAAAAGTGATTCGTTGGCTCACCCGCCACCATTTCGGCGCAGAACGAAATTTTTAAGCAATTTATACGGAACATTTTGCGTTGTTTTATTTACATGTTGTTTTAATGGAAATACAAATTTAATAACCGAGTCGACAATCATAATTTAAACAGCATCGCGACGTTTGCTAACAATTTCACATTTTTATCGACATAATTTTTGGGCGAAGCTCCCTCTTCACAATTCGCCACAAGCCCGAAATTGAATTTAATACGTAATTTGGTGCTTTTACAGAAGCACGTGGCATATACAATTTTGACATTTAAAATCTTTTTATTCACGCGAATCTGCAGAAGAATAATCTCAGTTGCATAATACCAATATAATGCTCATTTGATCCCACTGTAAACTATTGTAGAATGTAAATTATAATATAGAATATGAACCAAATACCGTAACAAGCATTAAGTAGGTAGATGTACATTTCAAGTATTAAAAAAAAAACATTTAACATTCAAAACATTTCATAGCGCTTGAAATGTACATCTAGCTACTTAATGCTTGTTACGGTATTTGGGTGATATTCTATATTATAATTTAACACTGTAGTGATAAAAATAAAATAAAAAATAGAATGTAAATGTTTTCATTCGCTTTATAGCTTCATAAAATGGCATATCTTTAATAAAGTTTATAAATCTTATAGCCTTGTTATAAAAAGTAGTAACATCTATTAAGTATTGAATCTGAGAGATGAAGCGGCCATTGTTTTATTTTAGATTTTAAATCGTACATAAACAATTTTATATTTGTTAACGAAAATTACATATTGTTTTCGTAGAATTTATGGTACTTTTTTCTATTATATTATACATAAACCAGAACTTTATTAATTTAAGATATAATTTTATTTTAAAAATTATCACTACGGTGTTAAATTATAATATAGAATATCACCCAAATACCGTAAGAAGCATTAAGTAGCTAGATGTACATTTCAAGCGCTATGCGACCATCTTCAGTAGCACAAGATAAAACTAAATAAAATATCTTCTGCTACTGAAGATGGGCGCATAGCGCTTGAAATGTACATCTAGCTACTTAATGTCTGTTACGGTATTTGGGTGATATTCTATATTATATAATTTTATGTTTGTACTTTATCGTGAATTTTTTCTATTGTAAAATTTGTTGTAGGTTTTCTACATTCAATACTGTCAACTTTTTTTTATAATACATATGGCAGCAATTTCAATACCCATGCTATGGTGGAAAGTTTATTTCATCGTCATATATTGAAGGTGCTTCGATTCATATTTTCCATATACTTATTGACAATCTTATACAATCGGTGGTACATTTTCTTTGTGACGTGAAATGAGATACAAACCCTTCCTGTGACGCTGAAATATGTAAATTGAGAGTAGAAGCAAGCAGCAAACTGACGAAAAATACGTACGAATATATGAGGTACACCGACAGGATCTATCTATCGATCTATCCTGATGTCTCCTTGATATGCCATCCTGTGTACACCGAAAGTATAAGCTAGCACTTTCGAAGCATAAAGTGTATTGCGTAACATTTGGTGATTTTCTCACGGAAAGTACATGCTCCATGGGCATTATGCAGCTTCCGCAAGGCTGCTTTAATAGACCTGATTATTCTGCGAACAATGTTTATGTCCGTAATATTTCAGATGATAAAATTGGAAATGAAATGGAATATATACGTACATATTCAACTATTCATCTGTTAAATTATTTTGATAAAACTATTATATGTGAGCCAAAGTTGTCTGAAATGAATCGTTGTAGTTTAAAGTTGATTTTCGCAATCACAAATCAGTGGTTTACTTTTTATGGTCGACACAGAAGTCCATAAAATTTTAAGAGGTCTACAAAACAGGTTGACAGGTTTATTAAGTATCAATGGTCAAGCGAGATACTTCTCGTACTGTTTATGAAAATTGCAAATAATTTCCAAATAATATGAATCATGTTGTTGATTTTTTTTGACTGATTTAATATTTTTTAAATTATATCGAAGCGAAGGAAATAGCAAGGTTGTTAAGTTTTATTCGAATTTTGATTGTGGTTATTCCGATTCTCTCTCTTTTTCGTGTTGGTATGTTTAAATCTAATGCACTCAACATCCTAAACTGATGACTTCTTGATGTCATAAGATAAATCTCACTGTAGACTCGTTCGTGCTTTGCCCTCTCGAACAATATTTTACGTTTTCTTTTTAACACGTCGTGTTTGTCATGTTTAAAAGAAATTTTGTCACATAACCTGTTTGTACAAGTACAATTTTATATCTACATTTTATGGGAATATGAACTGTAGGTTCTTTTCCCATTTTTAGTAACTATCTGATCTATAAAATATTTCTTGCACAAAAATTTGGTATATATCGATTATTATACACTACAATCAAGAGATAAATGATCGAGAATAAAATTATATACCGGATGGCTGCATGGACAGACGAAATCCAGCTTTCATGGACACGTTTTTAAAATTCTAATAAAGCTTCATAAAATTTTGTTTGCAACAAAACACTAAATATTTTCTGCAATTAAAATTTGAGTACTAAAATCGTTATTTCATTTATTTAGCTTAGTAGTTTTTAAGAAAATTGAAAAATATTTGATAGAGGATCGATATTTCTTTGTTTATTTTGTCGAAAAATAAATTTTTGTTGAAATATTTAGTGATATTATTAAATTAGAAAAATTACATTTTATTCGTAATTGTATTTATATATTTTTGAACAAAATTGCAAATGAACGTAATTTCCAGAACGACATTTTGACAAAGTATTTTTCAAAAATATATATTTTTAATAATCTGTACATCTAAAGAAACGAAGGTGCGATTTTTATATTTAAACTTAAAATCTGCAACACTTTTGTATTTTCCATTGTAACAAAAAGTTCTAAATGGAACCAATTAATGGAATCAATTTTTGAAAATATAAATTACATTAAAATGGGTTTTCTTATTTTGTTTCTATCGATAGATGAAACACGCGGTAAAGAAATTTGAGTTAAGTTAAGATGAATACAACAAATAGTTGTTTGGTTTGGATCCTAAATTTGATTTAAATCACGTAATCTGTAGTAATGTCAGTGTTTCTTCTTTAATGCATTTTTAAGAAATAAAATATTTAAAATACAAATTTAAAATGTATCAATACTTCAACAAGACATTGATTTAAAATATATATATATGCCTGATATATAATCATTAGTGAGTATATTGAATATGTTTTTATTATTGTGGCACTGAAGAAAAATGGAAAAAAAACTTTTTTATACTTCAATTAAAATTATTCCTCTTTTAAATGATATATTTAAGAGCAGTTCGTATAAATTAAAAGTATACATGTTCAACTATCTCTTCAATCAATGGAATGAAAATTCAATAGAATAGCGTTAGTTAATTAGAAATTATTCTGGGTTTATATTATCAAAAATTTGCACCATTACTTTACTATGAAAACGAAAAAAGTGCATAGTATAAAAATGCCTATGCTTTCATTTATTGTAAAGCTTCATCTTCGCTAAATTTTCAGTTTACAGACAGTAATGAACGAATATTAAAAACGACTCGCATGTCATAAAATATATAATGTCCTTTCGACATATTCTTGTTTTTTAAGTGCACTTACTAAAGGGTTGTGGTCGTGATCCATAATGTGGTTCTTGTAATAAGGGCTGTGGTCGTCCATTTGTGTTTTCTTTAACTGAAACAAAAAAAAAAACTTTTATAGAAAATGTATACTTTCAAAAAATATAATACGACATATAGGTCACCTAAAGCTATCAAGAAATTACGTTTCTTTGTCCGATGATAGGAAATATAAAAGTAATTTTCGAGGTAATTTCTAAAATGTTTCTACGTTGTTTATTTAATGAAACATACAAACAAATGCACTTGTTATTTAACAACACTACACCGGAAGCAGTTATAAAAGGAATAACTCGAATACACGCAATATCGTATGGCAGTAAATAAAATTTCTCCATTTATAGATTTTCCATATGGTTACGGTTTAAGTTAGGGTCTAGTCATCAACCCTTAAATCGCATTTTATTCTTTACTTGTAAATGGTCATTCTACTGTATAGAGGTTTTTCTATTTTAAAGCGAATGCTTATTAGAATTGCCAAATAGAAACATATGATCAATAAACATGAAACAAAATATCCTCACTTAAATGTTTTGTATTGTTCATTAAAGAATGTAGGGAACTTGAACATTCTGCATTTGGATTTGATCTAATTGAAAATTATGTATCACCCTATATATATAACTGTCTAGATAAACTGAAGAAAAACGAAATTTTTACGATTTATTTGATGGATATTGAAAGAAATCAAATTTTATGCTTGACAACTTCCTTGACAAATTCAGAAGATAAATTGGCGTCAATAAAACCAATGTATGTAAACACGCATGTGCAATTTTTCAAATAATATAGCTCTGTTCATGGTATTGGATTATATTTTAATATTTTACTTCAGCTGTGAAAATTTCTATGATAAATGTAACTTTAAATCTAAACGTGAAATAATCTCTATCCTCTTAAATAATAAAATTTGTTGTAAAAGCATTTATTGATGCCATTCTAAGATTTTTTTTTTTAATTTTCACTACGGTGTTAAATTATAATATAGAATATCACCCAAAAGATGGGCGCATAGCGCTTGAAATGTACATCTAGCTACTTAATGCTTGTTACGGTATTTGGGTGATATTATATATTACCATTCTATGATATTACATAAAATATGTGCATGGAAATTATATCAAAAGATCAGCTATTAATTAATATTTTCTACGAATACGTTCATTGAAATTTAATTACATATTATTTATTATTACATAACAAATATTATTTGTCGTCCCACACTGTTAAATGCAATAATAATTATAAAATTCGCAATATATTTTAGAGTGACCAGAAAAATGGAAAACACCAAAGTGTATCTGGATTTGTTTTAAATGCCAATTCATCGGATATATGAAGAGATGATGAGAGATGAGAAAATGATTCTTGTACAAACAAAAATGATTTATACATTACTAAGGACGTACTAAATATCGAAGTAAATTTGTATATAATAAAGAGTAGTGAAACGAGTTGTACTGGCGTGGCTGTTAATTTGGTTTTTAATAAGCATCTGTCTCATATTTGTGGAAAATTTACTGCAGTAGCCACTTTTCTTCGCTACATTTGACTATAAATAAATACTATCTGTAAAAGTTGGCTCAGATTTCGTTCGGCTATTTCCCTTTATATAATTTTTCCTCGGCAGATGCCGCGGCAATACTCAATTTACGAGTGCTCTATATAGCGTTAACCTTATTACCCTTTTCATTAACTAATATATTTCCAAGTAAGCCCGAAGAGTAACCCAAGAACAGTAACGTTGTTGCTATACAAGCGTCGCTTAATTGCTAATGAAAATTCATCTAACGGGAAAATCCTAATCTTTAACTAATGAAAGCTTTTATCTTCCACCTAAATTTTGGCAAAGCTTAATTTTACGTCTATAAAGTGAAATTTTGATCATCTACTAAATTTATTAAGACAGACATCTGGAGGCCAGATGGTAATTACAAATCAATGGAATCAAATGTTGTACGGCGCACATAAAAAGGCTTTAAATTTTAATACAATGAACCAGGTTAGTTTTAAGTTAACTCTCGGGACATATCCTGTCTGCCAGCATTCAGTTTGAACTGTAAATGTTGGGCGTGCAAATCTTTTCTGTGAATTGTACTACGTTAAAGATATGTTCCGTATTGTGTGAGTTACGGACCCAATATCAGAACGATCTCAATAAGATTGTATGTCAACGGAATGACTCAAATATTGCACGTAGCCTAAATTTGAACAGTTCGATGGATGATAGATATACGAATACAAATACACAGTGGGTATACTAACAAGATTTATATACAGTGATATGAGCTTCCGTATAAAAATGCAGATTTTTTTATATATTAAACAACGTATATACGTCAAAAATAAGAGGAAGAGTACCATAGTTTAATTCAAAAGATCATCTAAGTTTAATTTAAGTCAATATGTAATAAAGACCATTATAAAGGCTATTCTACTTGCGTTCGGCTGATTACGTTACCATCGTTTCAAATGTTGATCTGGAGCCGACACAATACCGAGTAACAACATTTCTTTATTAGACGGACGGCATGTCATGTATATGTTCCCTATTCTTCTTGTCCTTTATTCTATATCTTCACACAGAATAGCAGAAAGTTATGTGTGTATAGCTTTTTAGCTTGTCATACAGTTTGCATAAAATGTAATGCTGCTCACCAGCAACACGTCACATCTCCTTACTCCCACACTAAAAGTGAGTTGGTACAGAATTTATTAATACAATTTGTCATATAGTCGATACACATTGTGAGTATTTCACCACGAATACTGTGTTTGCAGCAGCCGATAGTATTTGATTTATTACGTTTGTGTGACGTGTAGTTTTCGAGTTTCAGTACCTACAACTATTGAATAAAACTGACCCATGTACCCATTAAAAAATCGATAATTTCCCAGTCCCTTAAAATTAGAAAAATATCAATTTTGCATTCGGAATGCAATTAAAAATTAAAACAATAGCAGACTGGAGTAGATAAAACAAAATAAGAATCAGCAATGTATAGCCATTCTGATTTCTTTTTTATTTTATGCTGAGTATTTTCACGGTCATTCTAAACGTAATTTTATGACACGATCCAATGTGGGGGCACGGAATCGAAAGATAATACCTACCACCCGCGAAACTTGCGGTTACGCCGCAAGAAACTTTATCACTATATTTTCGGAAGAGTTGGTGACTTCTAAAGCAACGGCACCGCGGTGATTTATTCAGCAAATGCCATTGTCATCGCAATTGTCTTGATTAAGGATGACTTACATTATGCAAGTGATTTGACAATGGCCATTCTCTCGGTCCAAACACCAAATACTATGGAGTGCGTAAGATATGAAACTTCCTAATATATTTCACATCGTCGGTTTGGATTGTCTTATGCGAATTTAGTAACTTTAAAATTTTAAATGATGCGACAATATGTTATATATGTTTTCATAAAATCTACGTCAATGTCGGAGTAAAAAAAAATTGCTGCCTTTCTACGAATGTCTTCCCACTATCCTGTATTTTCTACCTAGTTTACTTCGATTGATCTTTGTAAATCCTAAACTTCTTAATTACAAATCATAGTTTATGTAATTATAGGTTCATAATAATTATTAATAATAATTAATAATTTATTAATCATAGGTCATCTGGGTCATTGTAAATTGGGTAATTGTCACGATCGTTAAATATATGGGAACCTATATCTATGTCTTCTTCTTCAATGTTTGATTTCAATTGGAAATATTTCTTTTGAATATCAGTAACGAGGAATTAAGGAGCTTATTTTCTTGGAGACCGAACCTTATAGGAATTTACACATATCTTTATAGGAATTGGACCATCATTAACTCGACTACCTGAAAATTATAGGAATATCTATACACCCCTTATTTCGAAGACTTCCGCAGCACAAGATAAAAACAAAATAAAATACCTCTGTCACGAATCGTAATTGATATACAACTTTATATCTTGTGCTACTGAACAATTTAGATGAAATGACACAGCAAAACAGTGTAGAAATTTACCAGCTGACAAAAGATGTAGCGGAAAATGATTCCATTCTTAATTATATATATTATAAACTAAGTGCGTAACAATAAAACGCTTCTTTGCCCTATCTATTGATGTAGTGGAATCGTGAAGTAGCTTTTTAAAATTTACTATACTATAATATAGAATATCACCCAAACACCGTAACAAGCATTAAGTAGCTAGATGTACATTTCAAGCGCTATGCGCCCATCTTCATTAGCACAAGATAAAAACTAAATAAAATACCTCTGTCACGAATCGTGATTGATATACCATCTTGTTTTATTTTATATTATTATATATTTATATATTGTATTATATATATATATTATATATTTTATCTCCTATTCCAATATTAATGGTTAATTCGCTCTTTCTTTTCACATTTCATTACTTTGAGATTAATTGCTTCCATAAAAGGAATTATTATCAAATTTATTACTTTAAAAATTATCACTACGGTGTTAAATTATAATATAGAATATCACCCAAATACCGTAATAAGCATTAAGTATGCGCCCATCTTCAGTAGCACAAGAAATAATAAAAATAGCGCTTGAAATATACATCTAGCTACTTAATGCTTGTTACGGTATTTGGGTGATATTCTATATTAAAATTTATTACTATTAAAAAATGTTTACATTCACTTGCATATATATATTACAATCATCTCTCAATACACCACAATTTTTACTGCTTAACGTAATTCCTACATTACTGTTGTCTTCAATGTACAATGGAAAGATTGGGAAGATACTTATTTGCTGTTTCTTGTTTTCCTATACAATCTGAAGAATAGGTAGTGGTGCCTTTGTAAAGAGATACTTATATATGAAAGCCATTCTATTAATTGTACTTGAACTATCAACCCGAAAACTGTTGAACATATGTAGGTAAGAAATTGGAGGAACCGGTTTTGAAAAATATTTTGTAATTTAGTATAATTTACACAAAAACAGTACGAATGGTAATAGCACTTGAAAATCGAAGCAGGAACTATAAAAGCGCGTAATTTTCAAAAAATATCTTGAAAGATATCGATCGGAATAGTATTTTACGTTACGCAAAATGTTCACCATTCTAATTGTGTTTTTTTCATCATATTTAAATCTTAATTAAAATTTACGACGACAAGACGACGAACAGTCCTGTATAAATCGTAGCGCTTACTTCTTCACTTTATTGAACCTTAATCACTATTTATCTACGGTTGTGTGAAATGAGAAATATAGCACAGCAGGTGACCAGGACTGTATGTCTAATCACGGAGAGACTTTTCCTCCATTAACATTATTCTCAATAAGGAACAATTACAACAGAAAATCTTGTTAGCTGCGACACACCATTCAAGTCTTGTAATGAATATGGAAGTTTGCTGTGAAAGGATGAACAAACTTTAGTTTTCGTAACTTTCATAAACAATTTAGTAGAACATGAATGTAATTCTAAGTAATGGTGTATTCTATATTTGCTTGAGCCACTGAGGCAATATTAAATCGTATATGTGCCCTGTTAGTTCCTCGTTACGTACTATCAAGTGTATTTACTGAAAGATATTTTCCATTCTCACATAAATGTCCGCTTTTATTTACGCTTGTAGAAAATACATCTACAAAAACTTTTCCGAAGAAGAGACTATCGTTGGGTTGATAATGGATATGCGCAAATTGGACATGTTGCTGGACATTCAAATTTAGAAGGATTTACTTTTTGAAAGTCGTATAGTTGCAACTAAAGTTTATTAAATGAAACACACAACGAAAGGCATTTTTAGAAATACTCGATAGATATATGCGAGGATTGGAAGTAAAATATGTTAGTATAGCAATAGTATTTTCAAATTGTCACTACGGTGTTAAATACTTGTATAGAATATTACTCGATAAATGCCATAACTGAAAGTATCTAATAGTTATATGCTTATTTTCGAGGATGGTAAATTCCTATAAATATGGGGTTAGGTAAAAGAAACCGAAAATGTGTATGGTCAAATTCCTACAAACGCCTGTTGTCCATCGCCTTCCTCTTGCACGAACCACTTATTTCTTGTACATGTAACTTTGTTTCCTCGGGGTGATCATGCAATAAAATGCAAGCTTCGGCATTCTGAATTTCTGTACTTTCACCAACTGGGTCATTGTAAATTGGGTAATTGTCACGATCGTTAAATATATGGGAACCTATATCTATGTCTTCTTCTTCAATGTTTGATTTCAATTGGAAATATTTCTTTTGAATATTAGTAACGAGGGATTAATGAGCCTATTTTCTTGGAGACCGTACCTTATAGGAATCTACATGTATCTTTATAGGAATTCGACCATAATTAACTCGACTATCCGAAAATTGTAGGAATATGTATACACCCCTTATTTCAAATACTTCAGTACCACAAGATAAAAACGAAATAAAATACCTCTGTCACGAATCGTGATTGATATACAACTTTTTATCTTGTGCTACTGAACAATTTAGATGAAATGACACAGCAAAACAGTATAGAAATTTACCAGCTGACAAAAGATGTAGCGAAAATGATTCCATTCTTAATTATATATATTATAAACTAAGTGCGTAACAATAAAACGCTTCTTTGCCCTATCTATTGATGTAGTGGAATCGTGAAGTAGCTTTTTTAAATTTACTATATACTACAATATAGAATATCACCCAAATACCGTAACAAGCATTAAGTAGCTAGATGTACATTTCAAGCGCTATGCGCCCATCTTCAGTAGCCTAAGATAAAACTAAATAAAATACCTCTGTCACGAATCCTGATTGATATACTATCAAATAAATAAGTCAACATGACAGAAGTACTTCAAAATTAGCATATAATATGAGTTATAAATCTTTTAAAAACAATACAAATTATAAATTAACGAAAATAACAAGTAACAAATTTTCGCAATGTTATGTTTCCTCGCCTATATACAACGATATAAATTTGCTTTGGCAGCTGTTTTCATATCCTGAATTATTGCGATCCTTCATTCAATTGATGCGATTTCTTTTCTAACTTACCACACTATTGTGGATTGGATTTATTCCGTATCTAAAAATCCACTCTGCAATCCACCATACCGCAGAGTAGATACCCTTTTATACAAATCTTTATCATATATATTACATGTAAACTATATAATAGAAATAATTTCTTTGACCATCTCATTCTTTAATATCCAGTTCCTCAGATTATAGCTTTTTCTTTCGCCTTTCTAGCAAACCATCTAGGAGTATTGCGACGATAGTAAAACCTACCGAAAAGGCCTTTTCTCTAGAAAAGATTGTCTAAGGCTTTTGAGTCCGAGATAGATATTGGAATACTTTCGGGTCATCATACGTCATTGATACGCCTATAGCCAGTTGAGAAGGAATTGGAATAGGCCTTCATGGTAGGACGAACAAAATTGCAGCTAGAACTTAGTTGTCCTTGATTGAAGAAGAATGTGAACAAGCAAATTATCAACTATCGTTCCAATACTTTAATATGCGCATGAATTTATGCGTTATAATATTGTCTTCAAGAATAACTTAATTTTAAAGTTGTGAAACATATCTCATCATAATAAGCTTTTTTAGAAGTATACGGAAGACCAACAATGATCGAACAGGGTCCTGAAAGTTGCGAGATTTATTAGTAAGGTCCTCGTTTATTATGGGCTATGACATAACCGTTGTTATATAAAATATTCTTATAGAAAAATGTGCATATATATATATAGTCTTATAAAGGTTGCTAGAATTTCGTGGTCTACCTCCAAATACAATGTGTTAAAAATATTGGTGAAACATTGTGCATGTTCTTCCAAATATTTTTCAAAACAAAAATGATTTGTTTTCATCATTTCGAATATCCAGCATGTTCACTTATTTAATTATGCCAGTGATAATGCTGTTGTATAATTATTATTTTCCCGAAATTTTGTAATTTGTAATTTTATAGAACTTTTTTTTTTGATTTGATACAGATTTGCAGTATGAATTCTGAAAACTCTAGACCTACTACTCAATGTTCTATGTAAAAAATAAATTGTGAAGTGTGAAATTGGTTCATACTGTATATTGTTCTGTTAGCTTGAGCTATCTACAAGGATATCAATATGAATGCAATAAGTTTCGAGATTGAGGGACGGAAGAATGAAATATATCCCCCGCAAGAATAGGTGACAAAAATGAAAATAATAATGAATCTATGTATAGAAAACAAGATTGGTTTATTCATAGCGAAACAAATCAATAATAATCTATATTTCTATTTCAACAATATTATTGAAGCTATTTTGACAGCTCAAATCGTTATGGCTTCAAATTAATAAAACCCATTAAAATAGCAATAAAGACCATTTCTTTGCACGTATTTATTCAGTTTTAATAATAGTGCTCATATTGTGATTTTTAATTTAGACATTTTCATGTTCACAATTCGCAGGACGAAATGAAAGTGGATCATTTATATTTATTTAGCAGATATTTCATAATGCTTAACCCGAATTTTGGTTTTATGAAAAAAATGCAACACTTTCTTGTATACTATTTTTTACAATTATTATAAAACATTTAGAAACTGGGCTTATAGTTAATTTACAGTAAGTGTGGAATTAGCATTGCATTTATGCGAGTGGTTTGCCGATACTCTATGGGCTGGTAAAAACGAAAAGTTCCTCAATGAACTCGCAAGAATTGTGGTCTTACACCTAGTATTTTCAGTATAATGGCACTCTGTAGGATTTGTTACGGATAAGTGTTCCACATTGGCTCTATATATAAAATATATATCTCTATTCGTTCGCAAAAGCATATACATATATCCTCTATATTATTCCCAAAGGATACAGCTAAAACTGTCAGACGGTTTGTTTGTAGATCCTATTGGAACAATCACAGCAAGATTGCTGAACCTACTATTGATGTGTTTTTATTGCGCGGTTCCAGCTCCGAGATTTCTATTAGTTAGTTAAAGAGTCCGCAATCCTAAAGATTGGTTGGAAACAGCACGCCATGCCGATCTATCCTGAGCTAATCCCTTCATCTCCCTATAGCTATTCATCTCAACGTCTTCAACTATCTGACTCACATACTCCAATCTAGGCCTACCTACCCCTCTCTTTCCCTCCACTCTACCTTCTATGATCAATTGCATAATCCTCCCATGCCTAAGAATATGCCCTACTAATCTGTCTCTCCTACGCTGTAACACTCTCCAAATACTTCTCTTCTCCCCTACTAACTCTAGTACAGCTTCATTTGTTACTTTATCTTCCCAACCAATCCTCATCATCCTCCTATAACACCACATTTCGAATGCTTGTAATCTACGCTTCTCTTCCTTTCCTATAGTCCACGCCTCACACCCGTACAGTGCTACACTGCAAACATATACCTTCAGTAATCTTTTTCTAATACCCAAGTCAATATTTGATCTTAAAATCTGTTCCTTTTCTACGAATGCCTTCCTACCCTGTGCTATCCTACACTTTATATCTACCTTGCTTCGATTATCTTTTATGATTCTACTGCCTAAATAACAAAAATCTGACACTTCTTCGATTCTATTATCTCCTATTGTGATCCTCATTTTTCTACTGCATTCCTTTTTGTCACACCTCATCACTTTAGTTTTACCTATATTTATTTTCATGTTAAAATCCCTAGTCAATACTGCCTGCATACCATTCAATACCCTTTCTAAATTCTTTTCACTTTCTTCCAATATAGCTATATCGTCGGCGAATCTCAACATATATATTTTCTCTCCCTGTACATTCACACCTACACTATACTCTTCTTTTACTTTGTTTATTGCATCTTCTATATATAGACTAAATAATAACGGTGAAAGTGTACATCCCTGCCGAACTCCCTTCCCTATTTTTGCTACCTCTTCTTCCCCCTCAATTCTAACTAAGGCAGTTTGGTGTTTATATAAATTAAAAATTATTCTCCTATCCTTATAATCTATACCCGTTTCTTTTAAAATTCTAAACATTATGTCCCAATCTACATTATCAAATGCCTTTTCTAAATCTACAAAAGCTATGCAAGTTACCTTTCCTACCCTCTTTCTTTTTTCTACTACCGTTCTTAGTGCTAGAATCGCCTCCCTCGTCCCTCTGTTTTTCCTAAAACCAAACTGATCTTCTCCTAGCCTTTTTATATATATTTTTATAGAGATTTCTATATCCCCTTTTTATTGTAAAATCATCAAGATGGTGTTAAATTGTATATCATTTAATAGCTATAAGCGCATTTCGAAGTACATGCCTCCGAGTTCAGTAGCACAAGATAAAACAAAATAAAATACCTCTGGTTTATAGCAACCTCGAGATTGCTATAAACTTATATACGAAACTCGAATTAGAAGTTTTGTTATATATTTTGTGTTGAACCGTGAAATTTCTTATTGGAAAATTAATAAAAAAACGTGTGCCATAAAAATGTTATTTTGACCGATGATACTTTTCATATGATTCGTCACGCATAGTTCTCTACGAATGGGAAATGATATAAATGTTCGTCTGGTTCATTAAACTAGTTCTTATCATTTTGGAATACCTTCAGAAAATGGGGATGACCCGTAACGAGCGCTACGAAGTTGTGTAGAATCTAAGAACGAGGTAACAAAATACTGCATCTATCCATAAAGAACTGCTGAGGCGAAGCTTAAAAAACTTACCGAGGTCGTATGAAGTAGTGAAACTTCTCCAACGCGAGTATTTCTGGCGTAAAACTTTGCAAGAAATAGAGAATCAATTAAGAACTATAGGAATGAGTGACGTAAAGAGTTCCCTTGGTTAAATAAAAAAACAGTTACTGGGAAAATAGACTAAATACATTTTTATCAAAATAAACTACATTGATTATGAATAGCGTCATCAAATAGAGCAAATACTAGTAGGGCATATGTAGCAATCTGCACATGTATTAAACTGCAATTTCCTTTTGCCCCAATAGGAAATTTCTACACCTCGAAAAGTTCAATACAGCAGTTGCGATGCCATATTATATGGGACAGGTCAGAAAGTGGGATAACAAACAGAATTAGAACCACGCTGGAAATAAATCCCTGCACAATTTTCATATGTGTTTGTTCTGGAACAACCGTGCCAGGAAGGATCAGGCAAGCATCAGGAAATTGTTACTATAGCTATAATTAATAAACACAAATATGGGCCGAGCACCCCTGACAGTTTAATGAAATCATAAATTCACGATGTATTTGCGATGGAATGCCCTCTTTCAACAATGGCCGTAGCTATTTACTACGCAAACTTAGTTTGTAAGCAACAACTATTATCCCTATACAAATGGCCGAGGATCGGTAAGAGACTGGCAACGTTGAAGCGTTATAAAATTACAAAGATGCTTTTGTTGACTCTTTCTGCGCCTGTCGTTTACAGCGCTGGTGAAAAGCCCACAGGATCTTATTTTATTTGTTCATTTTTAAATAAAATATGCTAGACTTTAAGATGGTTAATGGCGGGTTTGTATATTATAATCCGATTTAATTAAAATAAACATAAAATCGAGTTGACTATTATAATTGAGTATATTGCTGTAAGTGTGACAAAGTTTGATGGTAACAGAATTGCGGAACGTTGGAAATTAAACGAGAACTATAGTTAATTTAGTCGCTTTCGTTAGTTTGTGTATACAATTAAATTTTGGGTAGTATTATAATAATATAGAATATCACCCAAATACCGTAACAAGCATTAAGTAGCTAGATGTACATTTCAAGCGCTATGCGCCCATCATCAGTAGCACAAGATAAAAACTAAATAAAATACCTCTGTCACGAATCGTGATTGATTGAACTATTAAATAAATAATTCAACTTGACAGAAGATGGGGGCATAGCCCTTGAAATGTACATCTAACTACTTAATGCTTTGAGTTACGGTATTTGGGTGATATTCTATACTATTACTTATCACGTTACAAACTATAAAATGCCATGGTGAAAGTCTACCTGAATATATATCACAATCAGTTTTCTGCACAATTTTTTACTTATTTACCACCTAATTGAATATTTACTTTGAGTTTTAAACCTGACGCCTTATTTACCAGCGAGGATAAATTAATTTGTTTATTTTACATTAGTGACCCCCACCACTGATATATATATAGCAGCTTGCAGCGTTGAGATATCCCCAAGGTGTTTCAGGATTTATTAAAAATAATTCCCGCAAAAGTGGCTACATAAAAGCTCAAATGTTTGTTAGATGGTATCCCTAGACTACGTCATACTCGATATCCTTTTGTAATATATCGTTTTCATTCAATTAAATTCGAAGCTAATTTATATATTGTGCAGAATTCGAATTGAAAATATATAGTATATTACAGGACTATCGAAATAAAATTTAATTAACTATTTTTAATTAATTGATAAAGTACGCAGGCATATTATTGTATCACACACACACACACACAAATTGGCAATTAAGAACATATGAATAATAAATAAGGACGGTAGACCAGAGTTAGAGTGGGTTCTTATTATACACCTGACTTTTCAAAATGTAATTACCTAAACAACTGAAGTCTACAGCAGTTGTTTTTTTAATTAAGACTGTTTAAATTAAGACAGCTGAGACAGTTTAAATTGAATGTTCGCTGGAATTAGAAATACATTTCCAATCGCTTTAGAAAAGCAGAAAACACCAAGCTTTTTGTAACTAGTTCAGGCAAAACTTGCGGCTATTACTTTACTCGTACTTGATTTAGGTCAACTTAGGTCAATGATTCATTCATTTCAACTACCAAAACGATATTCACTTGAACCGAGAAAAAAGATCAACATTAATGATAGTTCCCCTTTCTATCAGTTTCTAACGATATATACTATGACTATTTCTAAAATTTCACACTTTAATTATGATAGAGTCAGTAAGGTCCTCAGTAAAATTACACCCCGTACAATTGACCTAATTTAACTGGGGGAAGTACGAATTTCATTTATGTGCCACCCATACCATTTCCAGGGCGCAATTCGCTCGGTTTATGATGAATTAATTAGTTTCATTCGGAGAATCAAAAACATAAACATGTAATAATTGTAATTAGATACTAGCAGCGTGTTAAATGTATACGTATACGCTGTTTCAGTGAAGAGTCACAATTGTTTGATTAACACATTTCTTCATCAAAAACTGAATTTGTAAAGTTTAGGCCGTGGTCTTTTTTGATAATAACTGGGCGAGAGAATCTTTATAATAAAATTTGCATGCAGCACTTTTTGTTTATATTCCAATTTCATGATCCAAAATGAAAAAAATGCAATAAAATTAAAACAATTCAAATTTTTGGTTGATAAACTGGTTGAATAAATGATTGAATAAAAACCTGCGCTGTGACAACAAAACAGTCATTTTATACTAGCGGAAATGAAACGTAGTTTCGAATTTTATACCTTGTCAACCTATCATCCTAATTAATATTTATAATGCTATTCACGAAATTGTTAATATTACTGTTGTGTCACAATTCAGCCTACATAACGGCGTAAATTCATACGAATACTTAGTGCGAATTAAAGTATTATTTAGAATTAGGGGGTCCTTATATCAGCTTGACCTCAACTTGATATCAGCATCAAGAATTAATTTATGGTTGAAATCACGAACTTAATAATAGATATAATATAGAATATCACCCAAATACCGTAACAAGCATTAAGTAGCTACATGTACATTTCAAGCGCAATGCGCCTATATATTGTTATACTAACATTTTTTTATGATAGTCTATCAATCACGATTCGTGACAGAGGTATTTTATTTAGTTTCAGCTTATGCTACTGAAGATGGGCGCATAGAGCTTGAAATGTACATCTAGCTACTTAATGCTTGTTACGGTATTTAGGTGATATTCTATATTATAAGTGTGATATAATATTAGAATATTAGATAATATTTATTTATTGAACCAATATTTATTGTTACGTTTCGTTAATTGTTAATTTGTATTGTTTAAAATATTTATAGGTCATATAATATGCCATATTTTGAAATACTTCTGTCATATTGGCTTTTTTAAAAATTGTATAGCAATTACGATTAGTGACAGAGATGTTTTATTTTTTATCTTGTTATTATTATTTTATCTTTTTATCTTGTGCTACTGAAGCTGGGGGCATAGCCTGCGAAATGCGCATCTAGCTACTTAATGCTTTAAGTTACGGTATTTGGGTGATATTCTATACTATTATTTAACACCGTAGTGATAATTAAAAAATGTGATATTCTTCGTAAATGCTACTGACTCAAGAAGATTTTTGAAAAGTTTACACAGAAGTAATAGTCATTATGATAACACCATTTTCTATGTTTTCTTACACGAGTTCATCACCCTGAAATATCATATATATATATATAGCCATTTTTGCTTTATCTTTATTCTTGTCGGTAGTTCCTTTCTAATTCCTAAAAATAGCGTCATAATCTCAAAAGTTTTTCATTTAAATATAAAATATCAAATAAATACTCAAACTTTTAAGCGGTATAAAATTTTAGGACAAGTTTGACAATTTCCACAACAAAGATTTACATAAATCGACTCCTTTATTACCTCCTATTCCTTTGAAGGAACTTCATTGTCCTTTAAGGACAATAAGAAAATTGACATTAATTCAATACATAATCGATTAGAGAAATGAATATGATATTCGAATAACGTAAATGTCAATTTTATGAATGTAAAAATGCCATTTCGTTCAAATTTTTCGAGAAAATACGACATTTTCTGAAAATCAGTTCAAATAAGGTGATTTTACTAAAACTTGTTCACTTAAACACAAAGAATAACATATAAAGGATTTTAAGGTATGTATACGTATATGCATCCTGGATCGATCTTATGAATATTAGTCCAATTTTTATCATTTTCAGTAATTGGTAATATTAGAGAGGAAATTTTATGAAAATAAAAGAAAAATATATAATCAGATCAACTTCACATGCTTTTAGAGTAGCAGTCTATGTGTAAAATCATTCGCACGAAAAATGGTACGACCCCACAAATATAAATATATCATAACTAAACAATAGTAGGAAAAGAATCTATTTAAAATAAGATATTTGGACGTGTGCACTTTTAAATAAAATCAAAAATAATACTGCTACTACGAAATTCTCGGTAGAAAATAAGAAGCGAAAACTATATATAAACAAAATCATAATGAAGCACTTACATCGGCCATCGGTGCTGGAAGAATTTGCAGTATGAGGTTGATCAGGATCATCAGGACTGATCAATCGGGAAATCGTTCCATCTCTCAGCGTGTCGTGGTTGATATACGATCATGCAATCGAGTCCGTAAGGAAACTCATCAGTAACGCACTATTGATATCATCACCTCATTATCATCATCATCATCATCATCACCACCAAACACTGCGGTCTACCTGCATACAGACAGAACAGTCACCAATCAGTAGTTGTCTGGATTGTCTATAAAAGTTTTCGAAAATTTCTGATACAGATCTGAGTAACATCTGAATGTTATACAAATGTTGTGAGTCTTTAACCGAATGGGTCGTCTTTTATTTCCGCATAGACAACATCCAACGATCTTTTGTTTTGGTTTTGGTTAGTTGTGAAGCAAGTTGTTGTTTCTTTGAATGCTAATTTCTTTTCTTGGTTAATTTTATGTTTCGGTTTTTCCTTCCAATTTCTCTTTGAATTTTATTTCTATGGTGATGTGTGTATTCTGTCTGTTCTGTATGCAGGTCCCACGAGCGCGGGGTATGTATGCTGTGCTGTGCTGAGATTAATATATACTGAGAGAGCGAGATTTTTTTCATAAAAGGGATATTAGATAGAGCGAGAAAATAATTAATTGCATGCTTTAATCTATCAAACGATATATTTCATTTAACAGAAACGTTTCTAGGGAAAAAATCGGATTAGTTGATATAGGAATACCAAGGATCAAGAATTATTGTAAAATACTAACAATTAACGAATTAACATAAAAAAAAATCATGAAATAATTTACTAATCTCAAGTGAATTAAAAAAATATATATGCTTTTATACTATTACAATTTACTTCTATGTTGCGATGTTGTAGGAACGAGAGCTTCTTTTATCACGCGTTTATATTACTTTTAATGTCTATCTAAACCAGTGGTTTAGACAGACACCACTATAAATTTTGCAATCAGCGATTTTCAATATGGATTCGTTTAAATAATTTAAATCGACTATAAAAGTACTACAATAATAACAAAAAAAACATCTAATCCGAATTAATGGTCGACTTTTAAGTCGATACATTAAACAACTTTTTGGCCGTTTGAAAATAATTTTAAAAACCCAACATCATGATTTAATCTTTAAATGTGTCCTATTCAATTGAAAGGAGTGAAATCAATAAGCATGATGTAGGAAAACAAAGTTATTAAAGGAGTTTGAAGAATTTAGCCTCACAGGGCAATTAATTATGGCTGATATTTTGGTAGTATTGTTTCGAGATATTTGAGAAATGTAGAGGTATATTTTCTTGGGTTGAAAGTGGATGTGAAAATAATATATAAAATGGACTACTTCTTGTGTGAGTATAAACGTAAAATAACATTGTAGAATACAAAGAAATTATCTAAAGCGAGATACCATTATATAAAATAAATTTACGATGTGGATACACATATATACATTACATACTGTACCTTGACGGTTCTGTTTTAAAAATTATCACTACGGTGTTAAATAATAGTATAGATTATCACCCAAATACCGCAAGTTAAAGCATTAAGGTATTTGGGTGATATTGACTGTATTAACAAACATCGTTAAATAAAACGCACTTCATTGAACACAAAGCATTATAAATATACATATAGGCTACCAGAAATAAGTAAATTTCGTTTACATTTTTGCAGAAGTCTTATTTTCCACTAACGATCATAAGTAAAGAAGCGACTAAATATCCAACTGAACATGTCGGTGAAACAAAAAACGTTCTAATTTTTGTATAATATAAATCTTATGCAAATTACAAAGGAAATTAAGGCTTCCGTTCTTAAAGATCACATGTATCGAACACCAGTGTAACAAAATGTTAATTTGTTAATCGATATCATATTTAGCGTGTTTTACGTAGTTGTTGAGTACTTGTTCATTTCGGTTAGTTAGTGAGTTGAGATTATGTTACCACCATCTTGTAAAGTGGCAAGTAGATTGTGTTTACGATTACATGTTAAATGATTTAAGGAACGGTGCACGAGCGTAGCGTCGGTTAAAAAAAAATGGTGCAAAACTATTTCTATATCGTCATGCAGCGGAAATAAACGTCTCGTCTATATTCTGTCGAAAAATTCTCGTTTCAGCACAAATAAAAAGCAATTCCCTTGGCTGGTGAAGACACGGCATGTTCTGCATTCGCAAGTAATATTGCCAGTGTGTATGCCATTTGAACAAGAATTACTAGTGTTTTGTTATTTATTATACCCATAAGAATGTAAATTACTTTTTTGTTTGTACGGAAAATTATAGTTCATTCACAGCTAGGCTAAGAATACTACATTTTTCAAATATTTTAAAATTTACTAATAAAGCATCCTCGTCAAAATACGTTTTGAAAATTGATGTAAAGTAAAAAAGTTTTACTATAATATCAAAAACTTCATACTAAGAGAAAATTCTTACAGCGCATTAACTTGGAAACCTAATGTACTCCAAAAAGCAATGATTATTGTAGTAATTATCGCCCAGCGGCGTATTTCTCATAATATACTCCTATTTCTTAGATACCCCAAGCTAACAAGCCTGAAACTTCTTCCTGTAATCCGTAGTGCATATCGGAAGGCATAACGTCAAACTGTGTCAAGTTGCATTGGCGAAGAGCTCGGCGAAGCAACGCTGCTAGTACATTATCACATGTAGCTACATCAAGGATATTAATCAGGGGGTAATTAAAACTAGATTCTAGATCAAATAAATTAGTAACACCTAAAGTAAAGTTTGAAATGAGGAATATTACTAATTCGCAATTTCACATTCGCAGGATTCTCTACGATTTAAGAAGTTGGTATAACGTTAGGGTAAAAACCCTGCATTTAGATGATGCCTGAAAAAATGGTCACTACCAGTTTTAGCTACCGAAATTTTAATAGGGTAAAATTCCAAAATAATCAGAACTATAGTTTTCTTGAGTGATGAACACTAGTTCTGCTTTTTTTACTCGTTATTCAAAGCCCCATAAAGAAGTGTGATTGTGTGTGGGCTCTGCCATAGTGAAAATGCTAATAGAAAAATTAATTGAAAATCGTATCATAAACTAATATAGAATTTATTCCAAGAAATTTGACAATCACCAATAATTAATATCATAACTATTTAAACCAGTGTTTAATATTTAAGTTTGTAATGTTTAAACCCGAATTTTCGACGTGAAACTTGTTTCTTCGAATTTTTTTTTATAGTATGATTAAGATATGATGTGTGCGTATCAAAAAGTCGAACAATTATATTTGTGCGAATCGAGGAATAATACGTGAAAGATAAAATATTATATTTATCTCCACAGGGACTACAATAATCTTGTTTATCGAAGCTAAAGCACTTAAGATAGTCCGCCTACAATATTTATCAACGTAACACCGAAAGCTTTCATACAATGCCACCATAGCTTATCTAGTAGCACCTGCAGGTAAGTTAATACGAAGTGCTGATAGCAAAATTATTTGCTGCTGCCTTTGACTCCGGAGTTTTATTGCGTTCAAATACATCTTGACATATCAAAGTGCTTTACAATGAAGCTAATAGCTAGTTGGAACATAATTGCTAATGCTATAACTCAAATTGGCAATGACTATCGTTGAGTATTGTAATATAAGTACCATGGTCTTCGAGGTATTCTGTATAAGTTGTGTTTCCTTAATTCAAAACATTCCCATTATTATATTACTTACGACTTATTAAAGATGTACCTGCATTCATAGTATTATTGGACGCACAGTATAATAGAACACAAACCATTAATTATATATATTTATATATACAATATTCATTGGTTAATTTTTGTCTACTTCGAGTTCAGTCCACTACCAGAGGTCGCTACGATAGACGGAATTTGCCCAAAGATAGCGCTGTTTGAGCTATTATTGGCACGGTAGATTTAAGCAGATTTCTAAGACTCTTTCGCTGCTCTTATGTACAGAATGCCACATAAACCATAATCTCGGATTGCTGCCTAAATACTTAAGATATTCGAATGCATAGTCCACTACTATGAACATTGACATTTCCACAATTTTTATTAGAGTTTCATTTCCTGTACTCATGACGCCCTCCAAACTCTGCGTGTAAAATAGAATTAATAAAAATGCAGTATAGCATTATTTAAAATATTCTAGTTGATTGTATCGATATAGTTATTATAATATAGAATATCACCCAAATACCGTAACAAGCATTAAGTAGCTAGATGTACATTTCAAGCGCTATGCGCCCATCTTCAATAGCACAATGTGCTATATGTGCTACTGAAGATGGGCGCATAGCGCTTGAAATGTACATCTAGCTACTTAATGCTTTAAGTTACAGTATTTGGGTGATATTCTATATTATAATTTAACACCGTACTGAAAATTTTAAAAATGATATAGTTATTATTATATTTATGTTTAACATTGAATGGTAATCAATATAAAATGTTTTTGTTACTTGAATTTGCCTGCCTCCAATTTTAAAGAGTTTTAAATAAAAGCCCATTCAATTGTCTCTAATATCTTGTATGCTTGATTTTTATTTAGTTGGTAGTTTGGTATGTAACTATAAAGATATAGTATATATGACTAAAATCGAGCAACGTTGTTCTAGATCCATGTGATCGAAAATCAGCTGTTTTTTTGTTTTGCGAATACTTTCTATTGTACTGATTGTACTTCAGAAGCTGGATGCAGGGTCGGTATTGAAATTTTTACATTACCACCAAAGGGCGCTATAATTAAATATGATACTATAACAAATTTATGGTAGGCTTTAGTTATGGCAGATACCTAAATCAAATTAAAACTAGTTATTCTGATATAGAATGGCATTAACAATTGGCACAAAGTACAATAACATATAATTATTATTTCAGACTATTATTATTGTTGTTTCCGCATCGCTTTCTAGTTACATAAACAGTAAATTTAGGTTAATATAACACAGTACAGGATCATTATTCAATTAAGAACAATAATATCATAACAACACAATTATTCCCAAACCGATTGCAGAAGTTAATAATTGTATATTATAATATAGAATATCACCTAAATACCGTAACAAGCATTAAGTAGCTAGATGCGCTTTTCGGGAGCTATGCGCCCATCTTCAGTAGCACAAGATAAAAATAAAATAAAAATAACTAGATAAAAAATAAAATAACTAATCGTGATTGCTATACAATTTAAAAAAAAAAGTCAATATGACAGAAGTATTTCAAAATATGGCATAATATGACCTATAAATCTTTTAAACAATACAAATTAACAATTAACGAAACGTAACAATAAATATTGGTTCAATAAATAAATATTATCTAACTTTAGCGCTTTCATTATTTTAGATTATTTTAGATTTCACAAATCAATATTTTCGTTAATTGTTAATTTGTATTGTTTTAAAAGATTTATAGGTCACATTATATGCCATTTTTAAACTGCTTCTGTTGACTTATTTATTTGATAGTATATCAATCACGATTCGTGACAAAGGTATTGTATTTAGTTTTACTTGTGCTACTGAAGATGGGCGCATAGCGCTTCAAATGTACATCTAGTTACTTAATGCTTCTTACGGTATTTGGATGATATTTTATATTGTAATTTAACACCGTAGTGATAATTTTAAAAATTATACATTATTAATAAATTTGGATTAAAATAGAATATGTAATATACAGAGTGGCTAAGAAAGGGAGTAAATAATTTAAAGGGTATAGTTTGAATCAAATCTAAGGCAAATATTCTTGAAGAGAATAAAAACTTTATTTTGTTTTTCTATCGCAATACTTTCATTTTAAACAGTTAGTTTCGCTCTTGCGAGCATCTTAAGGTATAATAGCAAATAATACAAATTACATATAGTATATATATATATAAATTTATATATATATATATATATATATATGACGAAATAACGTTTGTTTGATTGTTTAATAATGTTATATTGTTTTTTTTTTGCGTTTATGTATTACCAGGGATTTTAACAAATTGGGTGTGGAGCTTTTTGAACAAATGTGTAAAATGTTTGTATTCTCAAAAGGTGGAAAAGTATGTCTGGTTTCCAATAAATGGTTGGCGAATATTGGTCTTGTCAAATTTGAAGCTATGTAGGCCGTTCCGCATGTAGGACAACTTAGTTTGTAAACTCCAGACCGATTGAATTATTCAGTTTTGTCTGTATTGTTAAAAATTGGATAATGTGTGGAGTGTAGAGAAATAGCAACATTTACATCGCACTTAGTCAACAAATGGGAAATCTGTACCATTTTTGGGGAATACGTGAAAAATGTAAAGTTTGGTGGAGTTTGGTTAAGTGTTTTTTAAGTTAAGTTTGTTTTTTTATGAAGAAGACAAGAAATTACTTTTTCATCGAATTCATTATGCTTAGCAAATGCAAAGTAGTTGGAGAATTTTTGAAATTTAGAATATGTGATTATTAATGGTCGAGTAAGAGCTGGGTGTATTAATGATTTATACGCAGCAACTTTGTACTTGTGTGAATGAAAAGAATCTGAAGGGATGGATAGAAATTGGAACAAATGTCGTTTTTTTCCCAAAAACATACACAACTCACAAGCTCTGTACGAAATAGTTTCATTGATATCCTTATCATTAGTGTATATATAGGGTTTAATTAGATTAGGTGATATCATATAGAATTCTGTTCTTAATTAACTATAAATTTTTGTCAACAAATAGGATCGAAAGTGTTATAGTTTATATACCAATTATAATAATTTTGTTATTAATTGGTAATAATTATAATTATAATTAATAATATAATTATTAACAGAGGGACGAGGGAGGCGATTCTAGCACTAAGAACGGTAGTAGAAAAAAGAAAGAGGGTAGGAAAGGTAACTTGCATAGCTTTTGTAGATTTAGAAAAGGCATTTGATAATGTAGATTGGGACATAATGTTTAGAATTTTAAAAGAAACGGGTATAGATTATAAGGATAGGAGAATAATTTTTAATTTATATAAACACCAAACTGCCTTAGTTAGAATTGAGGGGGAAGAAGAGGTAGCAAAAATAGGGAAGGGAGTTCGGCAGGGATGTACACTTTCACCGTTATTATTTAATCTATATATAGAAGATGCAATAAACAAAGTAAAAGAAGAGTATAGTGTAGGTGTGAATGTACAGGGAGAGAAAATATATATGTTGAGATTCGCCGACGATATAGCTATATTGGAAGAAAGCGAAAAGAATTTAGAAAGGGTATTGAATGGTATGCAGGCAGTATTGACTAGGGATTTTAACATGAAAATAAATATAGGTAAAACTAAAGTGATGAGGTGTGACAAAAAGGAATGCAGTAGAAAAATGAGGATCACAATAGGAGATAGTAGAATCGAAGAAGTGTCAGATTTTTGTTATTTAGGCAGTAGAATCACAAAAGATAATCGAAGCAAGGTAGATATAAAGTGTAGGATAGCACAGGGTAGGAAGGCATTCGTAGAAAAGGAACAGATTTTAAGATCAAATATTGACTTGGGTATTAGAAAAAGATTACTGAAGGTATATGTTTGGAGTGTAGCACTGTACGGGTGTGAGGCGTGGACTATAGGAAAGGAAGAGAAGCGTAGATTACAAGCATTCGAAATGTGGTGTTATAGGAGGATGATGAGGATTGGTTGGGAAGATAAAGTAACAAATGAAGCTGTACTAGAGTTAGTAGGGGAGAAGAGAAGTATTTGGAGAGTGTTACAGCGTAGGAGAGACAGATTAGTAGGGCATATTCTTAGGCATGGGGGGATTATGCAATTGATCATAGAAGGTAGAGTGGAGGGAAAGAGAGGGGTAGGTAGGCCTAGATTGGAGTATGTGAGTCAGATAGTTGAAGACGTTGAGATGAATAGCTATAGGGAGTTGAAGGGATTAGCTCAGGATAGATCGGCATGGCGTGCTGTTTCCAACCAATCTTTAGGATTGCGGACTCTTTAACTAACTAATTTAGTAATGTGTACCGTTATATTTATTACTATCGTTTTATATATATAGAAAAGTATTATATGTAATTTGTATTTTTATTAATCTACTATTTCGGAAAAGAAAACTTTACTGTTCAAACTTAACTTCTCTTTATAATGTTAGTTACAAAAAGAATCTTTCTAAAGTGGTATTTATGAAATTTCTTAGGAATATGTTTAGGTTGAAGATTTTTTTTACTATTTCAGAAGGAACCATATGAAAAATATTTCGTAGGATATTAAAGAAATATTTGTCATATTTTACTATAATAAAAACATTATGTTAAAACATGAAAAATACACATAAAACATGTTTTGGTATTGAATTGATAAAGTTGTAATCTAAGGATAATAAGAGTAACATGATGTAAATTGGAAACGGCAGGATCAAGGAAAAAAACAAATCGATATTTGAATTTTAAGATTGAAATTAGTTTTCACGAAAAAATGATATTTGCTTAATATTAATTTGAAATATATTTCCTACATATAAAAAAATTATAATATGCGTTCGATGGAGGAACTTTTTAAATATGCACAGTAAACATAGAACAGAATATCAATTATTCCTAGCTGGAGTTCAAAGTGCCATAATAAAATATAAATTCGTATTGTCATGCAACCTGTCGTGCTAACTGTCCATTTAAACTAAATCGACCCAATTTCGGATCTAGTCACAACAAAACTACGCTCAAGAACGATACATACACGATAATGTGGAAGTGCTATGTGGCTCTGTAAAGCTATTTTGTATTCACAGAAGATTTAAAAAAACAAACAAGAAAAATGGCAGTTCATATTACTAGAAAAACGAAAAGTTTGTACTCAAAGCAGATTGGTTTCAAATACTACAGTTCAAATACTATACAAATACACTAGTATCTTATTTATCAAAATTCGTATTCGAATCCGATGGATATATAATGGTTGTAGAAGGTATACAAATATACAAGAGAAATAAAGAACAGGTGAATTTTTGAAAGGAAAACGAAAATTAGTATTTTTCATCGCAGAAATATTTTACTTTTGCGCGAAAACTGTCATGGTAAGAATTTAAAATCAAATTATATTTCATTTCAATGTATTTGCACGTTGTGCGTTCTTCTAGCGCATTTTTTGAAAAATCGGAGCAATTCATTTTTCTGCGATAATGCAAAAAATCATTAGTAATTTATAGAAAAGTTTTAGTGAAACTTCTTCGTACGTGGCAGGTAATGTTCATACTCTTCGACCACGCCTATGATGACTAAGCTGTGGCAAACTAATTCATTTAAAATATATAAGATATACAAAGTAATCCATCATGAATTTCCATGTTTATTATGAACGAATAATGTTGAAACTTCATTAAAAATTGATAGACACATACATTTTATGTATTCATGAGCATCGGAAATATTCGATTCAGAATCCATAAGGCATTGTAATAATATTATAATGAGATGCATGCATTTCGAGCTATTATCCATATTGCAAGATTTACGACAGTTTTACGAATGTTATTTATGTAAATAATAGGTTTAAAATACATTACATAAACGTTATAAACTATTTAAAAAATTATCACTACGATGTTAAAATGTAGATTGGGACATAATGTTTAGAATTTTAAAAGAAACGGGTATAGATTATAAGGATAGGAGAATAATTTTTAATTTATATAAACACCAAACTGCCTTAGTTAGAATTGAGGGGGAAGAAGAGGTAGCAAAAATAGGGAAGGGAGTTCGGCAGGGATGTACACTCTCACCGTTATTATTTAATCTATATATAGAAGATGCAATAAACAAAGTAAAAGAAGAGTATAGTGTAGGTGTGAATGTACAGGGAGAGAAAATATATATGCTGAGATTCGCCGACGATATAGCTATATTGGAAGAAAGCGAAAAGAATTTAGAAAGGGTATTGAATGGTATGCAGGCAGTATTGACTAGGGATTTTAACATGAAAATAAATATAGGTAAAACTAAAGTGATGAGGTGTGACAAAAAGGAATGCAGCAGAAAAATGAGGATCACAATAGGAGATAATAGAATCGAAGAAGTGTCAGATTTTTGTTATTTAGGCAGTAGAATCACAAAAGATAATCGAAGCAAGGTAGATATAAAGTGTAGGATAGCACAGGGTAGGAAGGCATTCGTAGAAAAAGAACAGATTTTAAGATCAAATATTGACTTGGGTATTAGAAAAAGATTACTGAAGGTATATGTTTGGAGTGTAGCACTGTACGGGTGTGAGGCGTGGACTATAGGAAAGGAAGAGAAGCGTAGATTAGAAGCACTTGAAATGTGGTGTTATAGGAGGATGATGAGGATTGGTTGGGAAGATAAAGTAACAAATGAAGCTGTACTAGAGTTAGTAGAGGAGAAGAGAAGTATTTGGAGAGTGTTACAGCGTAGGAGAGACAGATTAGTAGGGCATATTCTTAGGCATGGGGGGATTATGCAATTGATCATAGAAGGTAGAGTGGAGGGAAAGAGAGGGGTAGGTAGGCCTAGATTGGAGTATGTGAGTCAGATAGTTGAAGACGTTGAGATGAATAGCTATAGGGAGATGAAGGGATTAGCTCAGGATAGATCGGCATGGCGTGCTGTTTCCAACCAATCTTTAGGATTGCGGACTCTTTAACTAACGATGTTAAATATTAATATAGAATATCACCCAAATACCGTAACAAGCATTAAGTAGCTAGATGTACATTTCAAGCGCTATGCCATCTTCAGTAGCACAAGATAAAAACTAAATAAAATACCTGTGTCACGAATCGTGATTGATACACTATTAAATAAATAAGTCAACATGTTTTTATAATTTTTAAAAATTATCACTAGGGTGTTAAATTATAATATAGAATATCACCCAAATACCGTAACAAGCATTAAGTAGCTAGATGTACATTTCAAGCGCTACGCGCCCATCTTCAGTAGCACAAGATGAAAACTAAATAAAATACCTCTGTCACGAATCGTGACTGATTTACTATTAAATAAATAATGTACATCTAGCTACTTAATGCTTGTTACGGTATTTGGGTGATATTCTATATTATTATGTTTTTATAAGTTTTCTGTAATTCGTTTTTAATTTCTTTATAAGCGAAACTATAGTCGCATAAATCCTCGTTTTTAACCGTGATGTAAAACATTGTACTTTTATTTCTCTTCCCTATTATGAATAAGTTTTAAAAAGGTAAATTAAGGGGATACTACAATAATAGAGTTTAACAGAATTAAAACTCAATGCGAAATTTATTGAAACATTCAGCACTATCTATTACTTATGTCCAATAATAAGGTAGTTCGAGCGTAAATATTTTACTAACACGAGCAAATCTTGTATATTTGTACAAAAATTGTTAAATTAGGTTTAATTAAGGTAGAAAATAAGCCCATTATTTGCGAAATACAATTTTACATGTGTATCATTCTACATGTGTCTACAATACATCGGACTATAGAAAAATATCAAAATTTAATTTTTAAACTATTGAAAAATATAAGTTGATTGTGTATTTATTTAGGGGAAAAATGAAGCTTTGTTATGAGGTGACTATTTTTGGTGTAAAACAATACCATGTTAACATTAGCAATATATTAGTCTTAAAGTGTGTGATTCTTAAAATTTCCGTTCGTGTCAGTATTCCCAACTAGACTGTTTTTTTTAAAAACATTCCTGTTTTAAAACAAATTCAATTTGTAATATTATTTGGCTGATGACGGGGTACTATACGTCCTCGAAACTTGTTCCTAATAAACGTGTTATCAAAATGTAATTATGCAATTTCTTTAAACATCCAAAACCACTAACAGAAGCACAAAAAAGCGAACTCCCAGATTCAACCAGCCTCTTCATAGTTATAAAGAGTTATTTTTATTCGACTCTGTAATTAATCGTACAACACGTCAATGTTGAACAATATGTACTAATCCTTACTTAATTTTCTTAACCTATCTAAGTCCCTCGTATTATTCTACATTTTAAGCTATTATCTTGGATTATCCTTCGTAATTCTACTTCTTAAATAACAAATACTTATTATTTCACTATATTCAACTTTTGCTTGTTTTCATTCCTTTCACCTTTGTTTTACTGATTAAACTATTTTAGGTAATGGATACAATAAAATTGTATCAATTATTAAAAGTAATGTAGATTGTTGCATGGAACTGATATTTATAATTATTATTTGCGCGTTTCTGAATAAGTAATGTAGCTTATTGGTAAATCCAATATTATAACCATGAAGTATTAAACATCTATAAATATATTCATCTGTTCCAGTCAATAATTTTAATATATAGTGCAAGCAAATAATATGCATCTGTCGTGGACTAAAAAAGAATATATTGGAGTTTCTGAAAATGAAACAAAAGAATCACTAAGTTTATTACTTAGAAAATTTTGCAAGTACCATTTGAAGTCAGTATTATCTTTCTATCTCTCAGATTTCCTGTAACCGATATTACGCAAATGCAAATTCGCACATAGTTCAAACATATCCAAAGACAACGTTATTAAAATATCGCATGGATGTATTATATTTAACGATATCCGATATAAATACGATGGATGTTAGGCCATTATTATTTAGTTATTGAATTATCATTTATACGTTTATAAAAAGCGATAATTGTTTGTTTTACAGTTTGTCATATATTAGATCCATTCGATTAAAAAAAGGACTAGTTTAATATATCGCAAATATAAACAGTAATATTATTTAGCTAATAAGTACTCGTAACGTAACGTGGCAATAATCTTTAAATATTTCAATTTATTGTTCAAAATGAAAAGTATACATAATACAAATTTGATATATTTTAGAATTCTAGTTTCCAATTCATTTGTGATCTGTATTTCATTCAACTTCCTGTGATGTATTGCATATTCACATCGAATAGTCAGTATTTATAATATATTATAGGCATATGTTTGAACATTGCTTGACTTATTGCCAAAACAATTTTAATTCCAATTTATTTACGAGATTAAAATACAGCGTGAGTAGTATTACTAAAATTCGTTCGTTGTAAAATATCACTGCAGTTATTTATGCGTGGACGAAATAAATTTGGATTATAAAGAGTAGTAAATAAAAGACCGCCGTGGTAATAAGCCGAAATTTGATAATTTATAACAATATTTTTAAGGAAGGTTGAAGAAAAATACGTAGTTTTAATATCACGTAAAAATATTTTAAATATAATTAGATATTTATTCGACTAGTTTCGCTATGAAGCATTGTCAAGACTAAAGAATAACAATAACAAAAAGGGGGGAACAAGTGTATATAACCAAACAAGATTTTATCTGCGCACAATATCGAATAAGGGACTGTAGACCAAGTCTAATTGGTCGTTAAGTAGTGTATAATTGGGGTTTTTTCGGTACTTATGAATTTCCAATGATTCAAGTAAATTTAGTTTTGGGCTTTTTGAACAAATATGCAAGATCGTTAAATTATTAATACAAGGAAAATTATGTTGAGATTCAATACTATGATTTGCAAAATTTGAATTATTTTTTTTAAATTTATAACTATTAAAATGTTCATTAAATCTAATTTTAAAACTACGGCCTGTTTGGCCAATATATATTGCATTGCAATCTGGACAGGTTATCTTATATACTCCACTCCTGTTCATTTTATCTGTTTTATCTTTATGGTTAAACAGAAGATTTGATAGGGTATAAGGAGTTCGTTGTGAAAGGCTTAGGTTGTAGTTAGATAAAGTATTGGCAATTTTTAATGTGTTCGTGGAAAAAGTGAAGGAAATATATTTTTAACATAGAGTATCACCCAAATACTGTAACAAGCATTAAGTAGCTAGATGTACATTTCAAGCGCTATGCGCCCATCTTCAGTAGCACAAAATAAAATTAAATAAAATACCTCTGTCACGAATCGTGATTGATATACTATTGCTTATATATTTAATTAGTTTATATATAATATAGAATAACACCCAAATACCGTAACAAGCATTGAGTAGCTAGATGTACATTTCAAGCGCTATGCGCCCATCTTCAGTAGCATAAAACTAAATAAAATACCTCTGTCACGAATCGTGATTGATATACTATCTATTTATATATTTATTAAACAATGTTTCATTGTCAGCAGATTATTTAGTAAGTTTCTAAATGGGTTTATTGAAGGATAACACTTGTAATTATTTATAATTATATTGATAAGTGAAATATTGATATATTTTTGTTTGTTTGAAGCGATTGATTTAATCATGCAATGCAGTTAAATATGTATTTTATAAATTTTCTTCGAACGCTGTTAATAAAGGACAATGAAGATAAATCACAATCCTTTTTATGAATTTTTGGATATACTACTGAAATAATTGAATTTAGATGTTCTACAATTTTGAGAATTAAAACCACATTCTTTATTATTTATGTAAAGATGAGTCTTTAATTAAAAGGATTATAAAAGTATCGAGATCGTGTTAACTAACGCAGGAGTCTACAGAATCATGCCAAACTTCTACTAATAGAATACATTGGTGATTCATGACTATAATTTATCAGGTCGATTATGCAACTCGTAACAAATCGCAATAAAGTAGAAATAATACACTGTAGCCATTTATTTTAAATTTCATATCTAAACGTTATATAAAGTCACTGGCACAGTAAACAATATGCGAATAAACACAATAATTTACTTGGATCGATGAAGAGTGGTAATTTTGTATATGTTCTGTGTGTATGAATGACAGAAAGATTCCCTGCAATTTTGATTGTGAAGACAATATATAAGCGATATTTATTTTCATGTTCGTAAACACAAATATGTTTAGCTAGGTGTCGTACTTCATTTATTTCTTTGTTTCAATTATCAAACTGTCTGTGAAAAATTGTAATTTTTATGTGAAATTGCATGGTTAAATTTTTTTCCGGTAATTTATTGTTACAAAAAATCAAACTGATATATCATTGGTATATGTAATACGTATTTTAGTTGTTATGCAAAACATTTTTTCATTTTTTATTTACGATAAATACATTTTTATAGAAAACTCCATTGTTTTTAAAATTTACAATAACCCTGGATTATGTAATAATATGATAATGTGGTAATATGAGAAATACAATAAAATTGAAGCCACGAAATTGTAATAAGAATATAAAAACATGCTGCAGTTTAATTGTGGTTGTAAATACTGCAACACATAAATTATTTTCGCATATCTATTAATAATAAAGTATATTTTTCTAATATAGAATATCACCCAAATACCGTAACAAGCATTAAGTAGCTAGATGTACATTTCAAGCGCTATGCGAAGTCACGAATCGTGATTGATATACTATCAAATAAATAAGTGAACATGACAGAAATAGCATTTCAAGTGCATAGCGCTTGAAATGTACATCTAGCTATTTAATGCTTGTTATGGTATTTGGGTGATATTCTATATTATAATTTAACACCGTAGTGATAATTTTTAAAATATATTTTTCTGTTTAGAAAAATATACTTTATACAGTTATACTTAATTGTATACTGTTATACTGTTAAGTATACAATTCTGTTCTTTCTTATCGATAATATAGAGACCAGAAATCTTGCCCGATTTGTGTTTGCCTGATTATGAAATCTAAACGTGCCTGCACCATATCAAAATACTAAATTTAATTGACTTGTTTAAAAAAAAAATAGTTAGATTAATATTTATAAGGTGTGTCCATATTTTCGTTCATTCTGGCCCACTTACATTCTCTAAGCCACCAATATGAGGACTAACGAATGTTTGTATTTTTGTTACTTTGAAATATCTATATATATATAAGGGACAATGATGAAAAATGCTCCACTTTTCCAACAAGAAAAATAGTGGGTAATTTGGAAGCAAATTAAAAATACTGTGATTTATAATTCTGTCTTAGCCTTCTGCTCGCGTTGTAGAAACGTTTTGAACTTTTCCATATTCATTATCACCATAAAGGTCGCTACATTTAACTGTATTCTAAGATAATAATTTAAAACATTTGATATTGATTATATTAGCTTGAACATTTATAGTATTTATACATTTAAAAAATTATCACTACGGTGTTAAATTATAATATAGAATATCACCCAAATACCATAAAGCATTAAGTAGCTAGATACGTATTTCGAAGGCTATATCCCCATCTTCAGTAGAACAAGATAAAAACTAAATAAAATACCTGTGTCACGAATCGTGATTGATATACTCTATTAAATAAATAAGTCAACATGACAGAGGTATTTCAAAAATGGCATATATGACCTATAATTCTTTTAAAACAATATAAATAAATAATTAACGAAACTGACAATTAACAATAACCTGTTTCAAAAATATGCTTGGCTACAGCACTTTTATCTTTTCTATTTAATTTGAAATGAGCTAAATACTTCTTAAATCTAGTTTCAATTGGTCTACGTGTTTGCCTTCTATATATACTTTAGGACAACTAAACAAGATATTTCATAAATACCAGATTTTTTTTATTGAAATCAATAAAATCTTTGGGATTGCCTAGAAAATTAGCAAGACTATTAGAAGTAAAATTATATTTGTTTAAAATACTACCTAAACCACGTGCAATTATAGGATCAAATGGTAATTTAATAAATTTTGGAGTTGTATTATTACTTTGATCTAAACTACTAATATTTCTAATGGCTATTCTTCTAAAATTCTAAATAACATACTAAGAAAATTGAAAACAACAAGAGATATCAGAGATATTCTATACTAGTATTTATACAATTTACTTTAATGAATTTAATTTGTACATACGACACATTTCTATTATAATTACAAAATTAATAATATGTACAATACCATTAATGAATTTTCAGTATGAGTATTTTTCAAAATTTTCAGCAATAATAAGTGGAATAGTAATTAAATGCTGAAGCCATACAAAGCTTTTCAAATAGCATTTTTTAATATATATATTTTTTTAAATGTAACAGTAATTTATTTGAATTCGGTGGTTTTAGTCTAAAATGAACTAAACCGCCGCTGCCTATGCAATTACCCATTGCATTTACATACAAAGTGCATTAGCGAATTCGCATAGGTACAGTATAAAATCCAGGAAGTATGTGTTATACAAACCTCTTCAATGGCATCGTAAACTGACTGCAATGAGATAAACGCTGAGGAGATAAACGCTCTGGTGAATGCGTGAAAATTCGACAATGAAATTTTATTGAACCACCGTGGTTGATAAACTTAAATCGATTTTTGTGTCTATTTTAATAAATTTAAATAAATCCTTAATTTTTTTTTGTATACAACCCACAATTTTTCTCGATAAAATAAAATGCCAACATTGTTTAAATGGGAATTTACATTTTACAAACAAATTATAAAAAGAAAATATAGAGCAAGCAATCCCTAGGTGGATTTTAAAGGGGGAAACTTGTAAAAAATTACTTGTTATAAGCATTTTCTGTTTGTATAACTGGATCGCGAAATCCATAGTATAAAAATTATGTACTCCCTAAAGATACTTAAAGTCAATTTCAATTTCAAAAAAACAAAAAACATAAAAGTACATTAATATATAATACAGATCATAAAATAGTGAATATTTAAAAATGACATAAGCAGTTTACGAGCTGGAAATAAATAAAGGACCCTTCTATAATATGACTGATAATGCATTTTAATATGGTCTTTATACGCGTAAATTGAATTATTAAATTTATTTGATGCGTAAATTAAATTAAATTTAACGATTCAAATCTAAAAATTAGAATAAACGAATAAAGGACATAATATAGAATATCACCCAAATACCGTAACAAGCATTAAGTAGCTAGATGTACATTTCAAGCGCTATGCGCTCATCTTCAGTAGCACAAGATAAAATGTACATCTAGGTACTTAATGCTTGTTACGGTATTTGGGTGATATTCTATATTATAATTTAACACCGTAGTGATAATTTTTAAAATGAATAAAGGACATAATTAGAATAGTGTTCTATATTGTCTTTGCTAACAATGATCTATCACGGGGAACCCCAATACTTGACCTGTGGCCTGATATTAACTTTTCTTTAAATTGTTGCGGCTTTTCGATACTAGTGTAGAAAAATGTAGAGCTGAACATAAATATCGCGCGCGAAAAATGGATGTATTAAAATCAAATATCCTTGTATATATATATCATATATCCTTACTGAAATAATAAAGCGTAAAAAGTAAATTATAGAAGTTCGATTTACAACATGGATAAAACTTTTTATGGCGTAATGTATTTTGAAATTCCCTATCCGTTACGATACTAAAAGTTTGTATTATTGTCAGTCATTGCTGTTGAATGATGAATATAACGTGTTTATCTAGCTTTTTAAATTTCAACAATAGATATAATAAAAATACTACAGGCGCCTTTAACACAATAAAAATTCTACACGCAAAAAACAAGCGTATACGACCGACGGACGGGAAGCGGAATGTTTGGCATTTTTTCGCTACTGTATTATAGTTTATTATGAAGCAACATTTTATAACCGGGAATGTAAATACTTTAAATCCCGATTTGCGTCATGTCATGAGTATATACATTTTTGGATGGAACGACACAGAGCAAAAAAGAACAAAAGAGACGAAAAGGAAGACCAAAAAAAACGAAAAACATATTAGTTTATTTAAATCTTCTGGTTTACCACAAATTCCTACGTATTCATAAGGCCAAATGCCAAAACTTCATAAAACACTGTACTTCCATATTTAAAGAAATGTGGAATAACGTATAGGGAGTTGTTATTATTCAGCTTTATCTCGTGTTGGTAATTTTTAGTTTAGAGGTATTTGCTCTAGATTTTAAATTTTATTTCCAAAGAGTATTTTCTGTACAGAAATATTTCCAAACCACATTAACTATGCAGTCTATTATTATTATTTTTTAAAATAAAGTAAAAGATTTCGACATATTTATATAAGTGAAATTGATTATTTATCTATTAGTCATTGCCTAATAAATTTTAACCAGTAGAGAAATGCAATTAAAGCGTACAGCGTTTCTTCATAAACATCCTTTTTGAAAAAATCTCATTTCTAGATACTTCTACGAAAATTACGTTTACTACATAAGTTCCTTTTGTGTTGCAATCTAAGAGTTTGATATTTGCAGTTTAAAATTTGCCTGACACGCGTAAACAATCGTATTATCAATGGTCCCCAATAATTGCTAAAGAACATATAAAGTAAATTTGTCACTATGGTGTTATTTTAAAAATTATCACTACGGTGTTAAATAATAGTATAGAATATCACCTAAATACCGCAACTTAAAGCATTTAATAGCTAGATGTACATTTCGAAGATTATGCCCCCATCTTCAGTAGCACAAGATAATAAATAAATAAAATACATCTGTCACGAATCGTGATTGAACACGAAATGACTTGTTATTTAAAAACATCATTTCCCGTCATATGATAAAATTGGGAGAAAACTTTTCGAAAAGGTTCGAAAATTTTCCTGATAATAAATTAGGTTGGATCCGTGATCCATATTCGTTTGATATTTTAAATTCCAATATCCCCTTAAATGAAAAAGAACAGTTAATTGATTTAAAAAATTATCACTACGGTGTTAAATTATAATATAGAATATCACCTTGAAAATGTACATCTAGCTACTTAATGCTTATAATATAGAATATCACCAAAATACCGTAACAAGCATTAAGCAGCTAGATGTACATTTCAAGTGCTATGCGTCCATCTTCAGTAGCACACCGTAGTGATAATTTTTAAAATACTTAATGCTTGTTACGGTATTTAGGTGATATTCTATATTATAGTTAATTGATGTTTCAAGCGACGAAACACTGCGCATTCAATTTAAGTCTCTGACTTGCCAAAAATATTTGTATCGATTGGAAACGAATATGCCGATTTGAAGAAAAAGGCAATCAATATTTTGATTCAGTTTGCATCGACCTACTTATGTGAAACCCGCTTTTCAAAATTAGTTGCCATTAAAACAAAATATCGATCTCGATTGGATCCAGAGGATGACTTACGGCTTGCGATTTCCAATACAGATCCGAACATTGAAGGAATCATGAGCTCGTTGCAAGCGCATACCTCACATTGAATTCTTATGTTGTAAAGTTTTTTTAAAGTTTTTTTCATTAATAAAAAATTTATACCCATATGCATAAATAAAACCATTGTTTTATAAAATTATGTGTTTTATTCAGACCTCTAATAAGGCAGAAACATAAGCGCAAATCCCAGAAAGAATTTCACTTTAACTACGTTGACGATTAAAAAAACGTCTACTGTCTATCCAGGGGTCGCGACAAAATTTTACACAAAATTGGGGGTCGGAAATGAAAATAGTTTGCGCACCACTGTTCTATACTACTATGGTGTTAAACAAATAATTCTATAGATACTAATCACCCAAATACCGTAACAATTGTATATTGTAACAATTTATTTATTGCTACTATAGATGATGGCATAGCCTTCAAAATGTGCTTATAGCTATTAAATGCTTTAAGATACGGTATTTGGGTGCTATTCTATACAACATAAACATACTTTGTTTATGCCTTCTCCTAGAATACATAATTTGGGCGAACGTTCATATGACATCATATTATATGATGTGTGTGTTCACTTAAGCGGTACCCTAATAATATTGCTTCAGCTCGCCAGATATATATCCCGCTACATTCCAGTCTGGATCCCGTCTGGTTTCCATAATACCACATAACAGACGGACAAGACTTGTTATCTTCGGCCGAGTTTAGCGCAGCATCTCAGAAAATATATATTTACCATGTAGTAATATAATTGGGAATAATTATTCACAGTTTAGAATATTAACCCTTGTGATCCAGTTAGGGATGGACGGATATGTGCAGTGGCATTAGGTAATAATAGAACGGACTACTCTTAATTTATTTATATTATAGTTGATTGGGGTTGGTTACCCCTTGTGATATTAGAAGTTTTTTTTTTTTTGTATAGAACAGCCTATATAACGTATCTTTCTAATAGTGCATGTTCCATATAATATTTCGGTATACTTGAGGATGCACTCATCAGTATAATTGGCATAATGCAAATCTAATAAATAGGAAGAAATCCAAATAAAATCACCATAGACTGTCTAGCTTTTGCGGATGACATGGCGTTAATTACTGACTCACTGGATAATGCCCAAGAACAAATCAGAGAATTGCAGAAACAAGCAGCCAAAGTAGGATTACAAATATCATTTAAAAAAACACAGTTCATAACTAACATCAGTGATGCCCCTAAAAAGCTTAAATTTCATGACAACACAATATCTCAAACAAATTGCTTTAAATATCTAGGAGAGTTGATAACGAGCAACACAAAAGAAAAGGCAGCAATAGAAACTAGAGTACACAAAATGGAAGGGGTGTTTCATATGACAAAAAACACATATAACAAGAAATCTTTATCCTGGAACACAAAACTAAGACACTATCAAACAGTGGTTAGACCTGAAACATTGTATGCGGCAGAAACACTTAAACTAACAAGAACTGGAGATCTTGAAAAACTAGAAAAGGTAGAAAGAAGAATTTTGAGAAAAATATTGGGACCTAAAAGTAATAGTAATGCAGAATACAAATTAAGATCAAACAGAGAGCTATATTTGAAAGTTGAAAAACTAACTGATGTAATGAGGAAAAAAAGACTGCAGTTTTACGGACACATATACCGAATGGATAATAACAGACTAACCAAGCAGATCTTCAACTTACTAAACAGTTACAAATCTAAACCCACATGGTTCATTGAAATTGATAAAGATATGAAAAGTGCTGGAATTAAAAGAGACACAATAAATAACAGAAAACGTTTTAGAGAAGTAACTCAAAAGGCAGGATTTCAGGAAAGAAAGAAATCAACGAATGGAAGAAAGTGGACCAAAGAAGAAAAGGAACGACATTCTCGAAGGATGAAGGAAGTCTGGGAGCAAAGAAAATTGAATACAAAGAAGTATAGCCAAAGTTGATTTATCGTACCCTCCAAAAGGGTTATTCGAAAGAAGAAGAAGTAAGGACATGATTTGTATATACAATAAAAATGATAGATTTAAATTATTGGTTGAAAATTTTTATGTGATCTGCATAGAATTAATCCGAAAATTCATATACTACTTACGCGATATTTATGTAATAATAATAAAATTTTAATGTGCATATTTCTGTGTCCAATTCTGAACCTGGCATATTTTAAGGACATTATTCTTATAGCCCTGTTTTAAAAATAGTAAATAGAAAAGCTGTATGTATAATATGGTAGTAATTTACTAATTGGACGCAGATTTCAAGCTATATTATAAAAACGAATCAATCGCGATTTGGTCATAATCTAAATCTATAGTAATAAGAACAAAATGTATTTTTTGTTCAAATAAAATCAAGTATTTTCTATAATGTAAACAAAAATAAATTTAAGTTTACGCTATTCTAAACGATTAAAAAGGAGAATATTTATAATATAAAATATCACCCAAATACCGTAACAAGCATTAAGTAGCTAGATGTACATTTCAAGCGCTATGCCCCCATCTTCAGTAGCACAAGATAAAAAACTAAATGAAATACATCTGTCACGAATCTAACTAAATCACGAAATTTAAAATAAAATGGTACTTAAATAAGTGATGAGATGGTAGGATAGGAACCTGGTAGGAATGTATTAGTATCTAGATATCCAGATTTTTCACACTCTTTTAATTAGCAATTAATCTTTATAGAAATGTTGCAGGTGCGAGATCGTTATACGCAGCTCGACCAGTAACTTTGACCCGACATGTATTGTCGATGCATATTCGAAACAACCAATTCAAATATAGAATATCACCCGAATACCGTAACAGGCATTAAGTAGCTAGATGTACATTTCAAGGGCCATGCGCCCATCTTCAGTAGCACAAGATAAAACTAAATAAAATTCCTCCGTCACGAATCATGATTGATATACTATTGTTTTATATTTAATTAGTTTTTATATAATATATAATATCACCCAAATACCGTAACAAACATTAAGTAGCTAGATGTACATTTCAAGCGCTATGCGCCCATCTTCAGTAGCACAAGATAAAACAAAATAAAATACCTCTGTCACGAATCGTGATTGATATACTATCAATATACACTGAAGATGGGCACATAGCGCTTTAAATGTACATCTAGCTACTTAATGCTTGTTACGGTATTTGGGTGATATTCTATATTATAATTTAACACCGTAGTGATAATTTTAAAAAACCAACTCAAACATAAATTAATATAGAACAAAAAATATAGGACTTCAAAACTAACTGGCATGTAAAAAATACAACGCTGGATTAGATTCTCACATGTGCAAAAACTGAATATAAGATCTTGTGTCCAAAATTTTATACTTATATATATCAAGTCTTACCAATGCTGGCAAAGATTACGTCTACAAAAATGTTGTTAAATAAGTGTGGAAAAACTAAATATAAGATCTAGTGTCCAACATTTTATACTTTTATGTATAAAGTCTTGCCGAAGCTGGCATAGATTACGTCTACAAAAAATGTTGTCAAATAACTTGGCTGGTACGATGCAAATATTGCCATTAACAAAATAGCGCTTATATTTCGCTGGCACATATCTTGGTTAAATTCATACAGAAGGATAATATGGTGGTACGGGTAGATGACGTCGTGTATGATATCTAGTGCCGTAATGCCGCCGACACGTCTTTAGACGGAAGGTATGAGTGCATGAGATAGGGCACGATGTTCTCCCATTTACGACACATTGCTCCCGAACGAGCAGCCCCACACATACACGATTGAGATTCACTGATGGTTGTCAGTGCCGGGAATTCGGTTCAAATGTAGATTTCACTGACAGTTTCCACCGAACCGGAGAGGATAATATTCCTATCTTGCACAAACGTAAAAAGCTTATATACATACAAGAATTATGTATACGGTCTTTAAGTTTATCTTCAGCGCCAAGGAATATATAAGTACAACGATATGTGAACGTATGTAATAAAGTTACGGGGTCGTTTAAATGAAGGTAGTTTAATATACGAACGAACGGATCCATTAACGTTAACTTAAGCGAAGAGCAAAAAAAACGGAATTTAATTATAGAAAAAGTAAATTTTAAAAATTATCACTACGGTGTTAAATTATAATATAGAAAATCACCCAAATACCGTAACAAGCATTAAGTAGCTAGATGTACATTTCAAGCGCTATGCGCCCATCTTCAAGATAAAACAAAATAAAATACCATTTATTTAGTATTTATTTAGTATTTTATTTAGTTTAACTTGTGCTACTGAAGATGGGGGCATAGCGCTTGAAATGTACATCTAGCTACTTAATGCTTGTTACGGTATTTGGGTGATATTCTATACTAGAAAAAGTAAAGTTTGAGAAAACACGATATTTCTTTGTAAAATCGCCACTACACGGCATTAAATAATTGTACAAAGTATCACAAAAAAACACAAAACATTAGCTAGATGCGCATTTCGGAGGCTATGTCCCCATCTTCAATAATACAACAAATACAGATACCTCTGTCACTTTCAGTTCTTATTACACCTTAAAATTACAAACTATTATATATATGAATAAAAGTTCTCTTAAGAATATTCCGCAAATAAAAAATCTTCTGGCATGTACGATAAGAGCGTGGATTCGCATTGTACTCCTCTAAGGTAGCATTATGTGATGAAGCGTATAATAAAAGAAAACCTCGCGTTCCTTATTTGTCCGCCTATTTGCTATTTATCTGTTTTATATGCCTTTGTGTTGCTTGTATCCGTATTATATAAGAAGAGAGAACATGATATGAAACTCCGAGAATAAGCAGCACAATAATCAAAACTAGTAATGACGAAAAATGGTAGACGACACGAGTCAATCGATTTTCAAAAAAGTGCTAAAACGTTAATTTCTCTCGCACCAACTTTGCCATTTCCCTTTCTATTTGTTTATTTATGTAACCTGTCATAACGTGTCGTCGACGCTAGTCAATGACATGCTTCTATTTAAGAATATAGCCTATTTCCTCAACTAGCGACAAGCTTCATTTTCCTTTTTTTTCACGCCTTATAGTCGTGAACTGCTACTTTCATGTCAACACCTATGTCAATATTAGATCGCAAACTTTTGTACTTTTTTCCCACATTTTATAGCATTTCATAATATAATTTAATAAAATTCTAACAGGATTATAAAAAAATATTTGTATGCATTTGACTTCGTATTACATCAATATGGGTATTAATTAAGAACGCAAATCAATTCACTGCCACATATTATTCTGTGTAACTTAAGTTAATCAATATAGATTCGCCTCTTCATGATTGTTCCTCATGCTGTACCTTCTATAACTAATTTCATATTTGGTCCAATTATGAAATTGAGATATTGAAAAATATGGAGTCGAAACTTTCGAACCTTCATTTAGCCTTGTTTTTAAATCTAGGGTTTGCTAAAGACTACTACTATAATGGTGTAGGATTGTTAGCATTGTTGAGGATATTCTGTCCACGTGTATGTGAATGATCATTGCGTGAAACAAAGGCGAAAGAAAACAAGATGAATGAATACTAGAAAACTTGGAATATAATGTAAAGGAATGGACGGGACTTTATCTTCCAAATATGATCCATATTATTCTTTACGAACCACTTTCTATTACCTATAATGAGTTACGCTTTGGATTCCTGTATAGTTATGCAGTAGCATGAAATGTTAATGCAAAGGAATGGTGTTTTGATTCTGCAAAAATACAATTATCAAAATATGGTTTCTTTTTCATTTCTCGGAATAATAAGCACAGCGGGTGTTTGATAGAGAGTATCATTACAGTAAAGAAGAATATTGTAAAAAACAAACATAGTGTTGGATTGGAATGAATTAAAGACTTATGTTAGATAAGTATAAGGAGACGGGGGACATAAGAGAAAAAGAACGTGTCATACACATCTAATTAAATTGGTTGCGCAGGGATAACCCAGTTTAATATGTTTGACATGCATGATTTTGTATAAAAAAAACTTAGTTTTAGTTTAATTTATAATAGAGAAGTATAGGGATTCGTTTTCATTTCATTTAAGTTTAAAAACACGAAAAAGGATTTTGCACGCGCTATCATACAAAAATTAATCATTCAATTAATGTAATATAGCGTTCCGTAAAATTGTACGAGAATGGCTTTAATTCGTTACAACATATAAACTGAATTTTTATGATTATAATAAATTATTTCGACTTAAAGTTGTATTAGTTTCCTACGACGATGTATATACGAATAATTCGTGGATTAATAGAAATAGCATTAAAAATTATTATAATTTTACGGTGCATATTCCCCTCGTAATTTACAATAACATTAACATATAAAGTGCTCTTTTCGTTGCATAGAAATGTTGCAGTAAAATTCGAATCAATTCTATACGGTATATCTAATATAATTTCTGACTGCAGAAAATACACTCACTAAAAGATAATAACAGGATTAAAGAGGGGGGATGACAACAAGTGTATTTTTTTATCTACCCTGTTCATATTACGTGTTTAAGCTCCTTTCCTTCTAAATCCTAAGTTCACCACACTAAAGAATAACTTTAGTGCGGTCAACTTATAAAAAAAAGCAGCAAAAATCTAAATAAAATGGCGAACCTGAAATTTACACGTATCGTTCAAATCAATAAGATCATAATGTATCTTAAAAAATGATACATATTTACAATTAAAAATGACGTCTATTCACCTTCCGCTTTTTTTTTGATAACTTTGCTAATACTTCACTTGCAACAAATTCATATAAAATAAATATTAATAATAGGATATTAAAAAAATTATCACTACGGTGTTAAAGTTAATATAGAATATCACCCAAATACCGTAACAAGTATTAAGTAGCTAGATGTACATTTCAAGCGCTATGCGCCCATCAGTAGAATCACAAAAGATAATCGAAGCAAGGTAGATATAAAGTGTAGGATAGCACAGGGTAGGAAGGCATTCGTAGAAAAAGAACAGATTTTAAGATCAAATATTGACTTGGGTATTAGAAAAAGATTACTGAAGCTATATGTTTGGAGTGTAGCACTGTACGGGTGTGAGGCGTGGACTATAGGAAAGGAAGAGAAGCGTAGATTAGAAGCACTTGAAATGTGGTGTTATAGGAGGATGATGAGGATTGGTTGGGAAGATAAAGTAACAAATGAAGCTGTACTAGAGTTAGTAGGGGAGAAGAGAAGTATTTGGAGAGTGTTACAGCGTAGGAGAGACAGATTAGTAGGGCATATTCTTAGGCATGGGGGGATTATGCAATTGATCATAGAAGGTAGAGTGGAGGGAAAGAGAGGGGTAGGTAGGCCTAGATTGGAGTATGTGAGTCAGATATTTGAAGACGTTGAGATGAATAGCTATAGGGAGATGAAGGGATTAGCTCAGGATAGATCGGCATGGCGTGCTGTTTCCAACCAATCTTTAGGATTGCGGACTCTTTAACTAAGCGCCCATCTTCAGTAGCACAAGATAAAACTAAATAAGATACCTCTGTCACGAATCGTGTATCTGATCGTATGAAGTATTTTTGTCATGTTGACTTATTTATTTGATAGTATATCAATCACGATTCGTGACAGAGGTATTTGATTTCGTTTTGTCTTGTGCTACTGAAGATGAGCGCATAGCGCTTGAAATGTACATCTTGCTACTTAATGCTTGTTACAGTATTTGGGTGATATTCTATATTATAATAATAGGACACTTTCTAAAACCCAAGTTTGATGAAACAAATTTATAATATCATGTCTACGAATATCAGATTGTTTATGTACTACGAGACAATACAATTGATATTTGATATTTCTTATTGCCTTAGTGAAAGCGTAAAATAACGATTGGATATTAGTTTAAAATATAACTATTGATATATTGATATATTTTCAAAAATTAGTGGCCACCCCTTTATTAAGTCCAATCATGTATTGAAAACAGATTATATCTGAGTCCGGTCATTGTTGCTTGCCCTTTATCAAGTCATGTATAACGGATTTGATTAATTAAAAGCATCAATCGCTGATGGTTCTCTATAACTCTTCTCTTTGTACACCGGCGCACACACCGTTATTAATCGCGCTTGATTTAATAATCATATCGAATTACCGTTAACAAAGACTGCAGAAATCCACTTATTCCATACAATCGTTTTGTCAGTATCATCCCAATAAGACAAAAGTAATGACAACTACCTGAGTAAATACCTTATCCACAAAAAAAAATACTATTAGAATTTTACAAATTCTACTAAATAGATTTGTTGAAAATTTCCTGGGAGAAAATGATAGAAATATATACATAATTATAAATTTATATGTAGCCTGATAATAAAAAAACCGATGAAAATATTCCCATTTACTAAGGAAACGTTTTCATTTATATGATTTTGAGATTCATCATTTCTTTGCAAAATTAGATTTGTATTTGTAATACAAAAAATATATTTAAAAAAAATAATCTTAGCTCAGATCTTAGCAAATAGTTGATTAGTTAAATTGCAAGATATACTAATTTTTGCTATCGAAATAACTTCACGCTTAAGTGATGGATATTTTTAAGTAATATTATACATATTCACTAATTTATTATATGCATTTTTAGCGCTTTATCAACACCAACTCCCGATTTTTTTAACGAATTCCGTGTTATTTTTGCGACGCTCTTTGTTTTTAAGAAAATGTGTAAAAGTAAAATATTAAAAATTCACATAACATTTCTTACGTCCATAAATCTATTCTTGAAAGTCATTTTAAACAACGTATGTCAAAGATCATATGGAATTTCATAATATAAGCTGAAGTGCTTATCAATCCCCCAGTGTAATTAACTTTTTTATACATTCTCAAATATAACAAGTTGGTGTTTAACGATTCGCTACAGATTTGTTAACAGGTGTCTTTAAGAAGTACATTACATCGAGGTCGAGGAAAAAGAAGATTTTGGCTCGATATCAAGCGTGTACAGATCATCAAAATGTCGCCGGTTGTCGGTTAGCTATTATTATAAACGACATTAATTATTTACTTTATTTACGTTTACTATCCTCGACACTGAACGATTTATCATTTGGACCAAAAGTAGGAAGAATGATTTTTGCTATTGTAGGTACATGTGACAGCACAGATTCTTGATTTGGGACTAAAGAACAAAATACAAATACTTTGCCACGATCGAGCTCCAATTTCACAAGTATGTTGTGTTGTGACTTTCTGAACCATCTACAATCGACACGGACAAATGGCGAACACTTTTTCGACGTCAAATATTGATAAATGCGTTACCGATTCTCATCTCGGAAATATATAAATATTTAAACGGGTGGCAGTCTCTGTCCTCACTTTTATCGCCTTTCTCATGGAAGGATATATATCTCCCAAGGGAAGAGCGCAACGTACTAGTTCAATATTCCAATCAGTTATCCCACCGAAGTTAATCTGTATGTATGGAATTTATTTTGTGCAGAAATAGACGCAAATATCACACGTCAAATATTGGAGTCAATCGAGTCATTATAGTCATTGGAAATATATCATTCAATTTTCCATCATCCAATGCGTTGGATTTGTTATCCTTAAATGATAAAAACGTAAATATTACAGAAGATACAACGCAGCAAGGTAGAATAACTAGCGCTCCACAACTATGCAATTTTTTTTTCATAATTGAAGAGTACTAAAGGGTTTATACGAGAAAGAGTCAAATAAAGTTATTTTATTAAAAAACTGATTTTTCTTTTTGAAACAAAATTATATTTATTTGCTTGGAGGATATGTACTATAGAAGAAACTAAACAGAAACAATCGAATATGTCTATTAATCATATATATTAAAACATTTTGAATGTTTTTTTTTTAATTGGCGGAGAATTTTGACAGTCGTCTGCGCATAGGGTTGGGATTATCGGGGTTATACAGTACCAGCGGTGCCAGACAACAAAAAATACTCTAGGTCTAAGAATTTAAATTTGTCACTATTTTATAGCTATCGTACAAATTAATTATGACATAAATATGATAAGTATTTATCAAAATTTCTTATATTCTAGTATAACTTTTCTGCATTTTGTATTAATTTCAAAGAATTCATTCTAATTGTATAAAATGGTTATAACTGTGCGTGGTGATTTGTCAACATTGCATTTCTTAGGACGCACACCTGCTGCTCTACACACTTATTTATTCTTTGGAGAAGACAGAAGCGTAGCGTGTTTTGGTAGAATTATATTTATTGAAATAAACGTGATATTTTTGTTCAAAATCGAAATAATATTCTATGCCCAGCTCAAAGTCAACCCAAAGCTAATAGGTAAGAGTTTATTAGTATTTATAAATTGCGTGCACTTATTTTCTATTTTATATTATGTAACAATATAATTACCTATCTGTTTATATTTCAGTAAAAGTACCGGTTTCAAAATGGCTGCACGAAAGCATTTACGAAGCCAAGCTCGTGAGATTTGAATTTTGAATACTTTTCACGAATTTGCAAAAAAAAAATGTGCCGCAGTGGAATATTCAATGTGCTACACGTCTGATACCATACTGTTTCGAATAGCACTGCTATGTACTGTATTGGTCAATCCATTATGCCGGTTTTGATTTATGATGCGTAACTTCTGTCATTATCCGCCAATTTATAAAAAAAAAAAACGAGCTGTACTTATCAATACAAGCTCAAAATTCTCTAACTGCCAACTATATTCCTAAACACTATTTACAAGAGTTTACCTGTTTACTTAAAAAGGTATTATGTCCACAGAATCATTAGCGATGAATAGCTCCTTTTAAAGCTATAAATGCACAATATATGGCAATTAAACAGTACAGAAGTTATACAAATAATTTTAAAATATTTACGGTGCATTTATATAATTAAACTTAACTTAAATATACCAGCAACATCTGATATGGTGCATAATTTCTTTTAATTTAAAACGAAGTACTTAGAATATTCCCAAAGACAATCTCTACGTGTACTATGATTAAATAAAGTATGGACTTGATTCAAGAAAGATTAAGAACAAGGAGTTGCAGCGACCGACTTTATAGCTGATTTAATATAACATGGGCATTTCCTTTAGATGTCCCAATGGTATATTGCCTTTGAAAAAGCTTCAACTTCCACGTCAAGTTTTGTCGTTTTTGTGCATATATTATGTACGTGGTGAAATCGATTCATGTCTCCGTTCCATAAAATGATGGACGCATTCAGCACACTTTATAAATCTAATCTATTAACCTTTCACTTCATACACAGCTGATACATGATATGTAGCAGATACCGTAATAGTAAAGTTCGATTTACACCTTCATTCTAAGATGTCGCAAAGTTAGCATCCTACCAACATTTGCAACAAAAAAAAATCAGTGTAAAGTTTAAATGAGCAATACAACTACAATTTTTATAAAAATTGAATGAATAAGGCACAAAAATAGTAAAAAAACTGGAATTCAAAGCGGTGTATAAAGATCAATATAAAACCACCTTTAAAAAACGAAAGTGGCACGACCGATTTGGCGACGTTGCCAACTATGCGAACATAGAGTTCCCCAGTATGAGATATTTCTTGAGGGCTTTGATTTTATATTTGTGTAAGTTTATCCGAAATAAGCGGCCATGCCCTCAAGCAGCACCATCATTGACTATCAGTGACGTCATATAATATGATTCATGTAAATATTATCATTAGGGGTGAATATTACTATGACCGTAAGATTTGTAAAAACAGGCGTGTAGTTCTACAGTTATTTTTTAATTACGTAGCAAAAGGTATATTAACTATCCAAGTATAATTCGCATAAAATATTTATAATTGTTAATTAAGACAAATGTATTAATAAGTAGTTCCTCTTTCATATAATCCTTAAATTTGTATCATAAATTAATAGTGACAGCGAAGTAAAAATGCACGAGAAAATACGTAATGAATTTGTTGTAAACATAGCTTTCTCATTTCAACACGAACTCATTTTCGTATGACAATTTATAACATTTCCATATTTTGGATACCACCATCTTCTGTTTGCTTCACACTATTCCCTTGCAGTGTAATCAATATTTTAGTTTTTATCCCTACTTCTCTTCAATATTGATCGCACATTCTCGTTTTTTTATTCACGTTTGTAGAAGTCTGCATTTACATACAGGTTGTACCTATATCACCTGCTACAGCACCATCAAATTTATAGATTTATTAATTATTGTTAATTACCAGAACTATCTTGATACGGTGTTCGCGGGTTCGAATCCCGCACTGGTCAGGGATATTTCATAAGGAAAGATCCCTTTCGTACCATGGACGTTGTGAATATTGCCATTCAGGCGTACCCTGAATGTGCCATACTAGTTAACAAACCAGTTGGTTTAATACAAAAATTGACATCTTCGCACATAATCTAGTTTATGGTAGTCTGATAGCTCATTGCTATATGCAAGAGCCACAGCATAACAAAAAATAATTTAAAAACTATCTTGATAATCTCTTATCATACAATATTCGAAATTTTCGTTATAATCTTCAACGACTGAATACAATATAGATCATTAAATGGGTATACTATTTATTATTCGGAAAATGTATAATAACCGCATATTTCCTTATTTCAGCTTTCTATATAAAGACTATAAAAATGATTGCATATCGAATGTCGTGAATTACTGAATTACAGAATATGATTTAGTTTTGCAAAACGCTACAATTTTCTACTCTGGAAATTTAAAGCGGCAATTAAGCAATTATTCATTGGTATATTGAATTAGGTCAATCAGGTTAAAATACGAAACGTTTTTGTACAGCTTCAGAAGAGTATTAAAGAACAGTGCTGTAGTCAAGGCTGTTGGAGATCTTTGTTTTGTAAAGAAGTAAAACGAATTAGTTATTATAATATAGAATATCACCCAAATACCGTAACAAGCATTAAGTAGCTAGATGTACATTTCAAGCGCTATGCGCCCATCTTCAGTAGCACAAGGCAAAACGAAATCAAATACCTCTGTCACGAATCGTGATTGATATACTATCACGATTATTATTATTTAGTTGTATCTTGTGCTACTGAAGATGGGCGCATAGCGCTTGAAATGTACATCTAGCTACTTGATGCTTGTTACGGTATTTGGGTGATATTCTATATTATAATTTAACACCGTAGTGATAATTTTAAAAATAACATTAGTTAGTTAGATAGTCCTCAATCTTAAGGACTAGTTGAAAACCGCAAGCCACGCTGCTCTAAGCTCCCTATTCATCCTAACGTCGTGCACTCTCCCTATCCTTCCTATTCATCCTAATATCTGACCCACATATTCCAATCTAGGCCTACCTATCCCATTATTACCTTCTACAACTAATTGTATAATACCCCCTGTCTAAGAATATGACCCACTAGTGTAACTCATCTACGCTGTAATACTCTCTAAATACTTCTCTGCTCCCCTGCTAACTCTAGCACGGATTAAATACTTCTATTCTACGTTTCTCTTCTTTTCCCGAACAACATCCATAAAATGCTACACCCCATACATATGCTTTCTGTAATCTTTTTCTAATACCCAAGTAAATATTTGATCTTAAAATCTGCTCCTCTCCTACCATATACTATCCTAGATTTTATATCTACCTCACTTCGGTTATCCTTTGTAATCCTACCTCCTAAATAAGATAAGTCTGACACTTCTTCTATTTTATCGTCTCCCATTCTTATCATCATTTTTAACTTACATTCATTTTTGTCACACTTTGGTCTTTCCTATTTTTATTTTCATGTTATAACCCGTAGTCATTATTTCCTGCATACTATTTAATACCAGTCCTAAATTCTGCTCACTTTCTTCTAATATAGAATATATTAAGGATATGTAAAATATTTACTCTTGTGAAGCTCACCAATGTAATCTTATTGTTAAAATATTTATTGTGATGACTACAAATAATGATGATGGTTTCATATCCCGCACTGTCTTCACAGAAAACTTTTAGTTATGCCTCTGTAAAAAAATACTTCGTAGTAAATGTATTGTAAGGTTACGAAGCATTCTACAAGACATTAAAGACATTATCACATTTACTGCACTTTTATTCAACATCGAATTTATGTAAGTTCTATGAAATATTTCGATGCTAAATCGATATGAATACAATTAACACATTACAAAATTCTTTCTAGTCTGGTTATATTCTTTATGTTTCCCAAGAATTTATAACAATCCCTTGATTAGGTTTCAGTTACAATTTTTTTAATGCATAATATTTTTTGTTTCAGGTTGAAGTAAAAATTTCTTTAATACATAATATTTTTTGTTTGTGGTTTAAGTTAAAATTTCTTTAGCGCATAATATTTTTAAGACATTGTTGCCGAAAGGAACGGGGAGCTTATGCTTCCTAATTGTGAATAATTGATTTCTCCGCTAATAGCCTTCATTAAAATGTACATTCACGTCGCGTCTGTGCCTTTTTGCTTTGCATAATGGCGAAGCGAAATAAAAACTTCTCCAGGACCTACAAAAAAATGTGGCATAACGCACGTTTATATAAGTGACTAATGCATTAATTATAAATACTTAGTACATCTATACAGGGTGCAATGAGGAAAAAATGTAATATGAGAAGGTTTTCGTGAATTTTAAAGAAGTGTTTTCTTATAAGGACATACCAAGGATACAAAATACGACACTATGAATTAAATATATTTCTGCTATTGTGTACATTTAATTTTTTCTGTTCTAAATTCTTTAGCTGAGAATAATTTGATCAAAATATTACAATTAAATTAAGCATATATAGCGTATTAGTGGGGAACAAGAATCAAAAAAAAATTTCGGAGGAAAAAATTATATATATTTATATTTATGAGAATGGCTGCTGTGGTCATATATAAGAATGAATTATCGGACATATTAATTAACTGTAATCAAATGCCTATTTATTTCATGGATTTCAATAATTCTATTAACTATGCGCAGTGAAAAATAAATCACTATTGTTGATTAAAATACAATAAAACCTTATATTCCAAGAGTTAGTAATAAAAGTGCGAAAAATTAAAAGAAATGCTTCTGTTGTAAAATGGTAATATGCTATTACTAATGTTACACCAATAATATTAAATGTTGGAGAGTATTTTTGACATTTCGTGATATTGTAAAAAAAGAAAAGTTCTAAAGTGTTGTAAAGTTATTAAATAATTGTATAGAATATCGTTCAAATATCGTAATATAAATCATAGAGGATTTACTGTAGACCTAGCTATATTTACGCTTCATCTACCCATAATTTTTCTTGTGCTACTACAGATGGTGCTTGGCCTTCGACATGCGCATCTACCTTAAGTAAATGCTCTGTGTTAGGTATTTGCATGATATTCTATGGACTGATATAATGCGTCTTTCAAGGAAGAAAAAAACAGTATTTATGGACAGAACCGATGCAATTTGTTTAGATTTCCCAATTAATAAAAAGTTCTTATGCGAAATTAACGCGGAAAATAGTATACGTAAGAATGTTCGTGCATTAAGGATATAGTTCTTTAAAATCTCCAAAATGTTTTTTTAGTGAATCATAGCTTAAATAATTGTTATCAAATTGCTCTTACTATTATTTCATATATAATGATAATGAGCCACCCTAATAAAAAAAGAAGTAAAAAACTTAAAAGGGTTGTAAAATGAAAAGTCACAAGCTATTAAATGTCATCTGTTAAATTAAGAGTAATTTGTGTCCATGATGTGACTATTTGCAAACTAAGGCTAGATTTATTACAAGATAAATATCTAAAAAATCAAATAAACACGTATAGAATGTCAAAAATTAAAGCGATTAAAATCATTGACACAAAGACCGATTTCTTAGATAAATCAAGAATAATTTTAATATAGAATATCACCCAAATACCGTAACAAGCATTAAGTAGCTGTACATTTGTACATGTACATTTCAAGCGCTATGCGCCCATCTTCAGTAGCACAAGATAAGACTAAATAAAATACCTCTGTCACGAATCGTGATTGATTACTATCAAATAAATAAGTCAACATGACAGAAGTACTTCAAAATTGGTATATAATATGACCTATAAATCTTTTAAAAACAATATAAATGAAAAATTACAAATTACAAATCGTAAATTAATTCTCTAGGAAATCCAAAAGATTCGATTGATTTCAATAAAAAATCGGGTATTTACGAAATATCTTGTTCTAGTTGTCATAAAGGACAAACACGTAGACCTATTGAAACTAGATTTAAGAAGCATTTCAGATTAAATAGAAAAGATAAAAGTGCTGTAGCCGAGCATATTTTTGACTAACTCAGGTCATCCTATTCACATTAGTTCACTTAAATGTTCACATATTTATTTAATAGTATATCAATCACGATTCGTAACAGAGGTATTTTATTTAGTTTTACTTGTGCTACTGAAGATGGGCGCATAGCGCTTGAAATGTACATCTAGCTACTTAATGCTTGTTACGGTATTTGGTTGATATTCTATATTACAATTTAACACCGTGGTGATAATTAATAATAATAATAATAATAATTTTGATTGAAACTGATATTTTTAGAGGTTCCTAAGCATATTTTTCATCAGAGGTCCTGTATTAGGTGAAAATGTAGATCATATTTCCGTAAAGTGCTTTCATTGAAATTTTTGTAATGGATCAAACCTGTCTGATAAAACGCACCATCCAGAACGGTCACTGCTCTCAGCAAAGCTGTTGCTGCTATAAGGAAAGGGTATGTGTGAAGAGAACCAGTCAGTTCTACGTGGCTGCACGGGCAAGTGGAGCTCTTGCGAACTGAACAATTTATACGCAGACCTGCTAATGGTGTTAAATGTGCAAAATATCATGCGCATTATCAAGTAACACGGTCTGGTAATGCACTGCGCTGAAAAGCCGCGTAGTTACTTTATACAACCAAATTGTAATTCTATACTCGTTTACTGCAATTTATCCAACAATTTATGAAGGAATACAAAATCAGGTGACCATTGATTTAATAACATAACCCGAGTAATGCGTCCCACTTTGGATATGTAACGAAAACATGCTATTCTATTGATTTATTAAATGATAAATGAAGGATTAATAGTAGAGAATTAAAAACGAATTGCTCTTATTTCGACATTGGCCGAATAAGATATATAAATAAAATATATCAAAATAGCGTATACATTTACAATTGTCTGTCAAATACGGCGATTAACAAAATTTTACTTCCAAACATGCTATTTCTTCTCTATAACTACTACATACATTTACACATACATAATATGTATTTTGCGAACATACTTTTTAATATAGCTTTGTTTACTTAACGGTCAGATATAAATTAAGTAACTATCCTTTTTGTACTAGTACAAAATGTTGTGTACAATGTGAATTGTTAATGCATTTTAAGAAAAATAAAACATTGTTTTGTATTGATTTCAAGATTTGTTATGATACAATAGCCGGATATATGTTAGTATTTATACGATTTTTATTATCCTGAAAAGCCCTTATAAATGATTGACTAGAAACATGAAAACTATTAATTTTTAGAAAAGAAATCTCACTTAAAAAAATAAAAATGAAGCTAAACCACCACAAAAGAATGTTTTTATAAATTTATATAATGTTAGAACTAATTCAAATGTAGACCCATTATAATATTTGAAAAAAATTAAATAACATACCAATAAGGAATTCTTTTCGCGCTATGATAATAAAGTGAACTAAGATGTTGACTGTTGACTCGTTGCGACCAAAAAATATTTTTAGTATGTTATCATGTTTCGTCCATAAGTATTTTTTAACCAAATATATTGCATTGAGAACATCAATTATTATATAAAATTATATACATCTTAAGTTGCACTACATTAACTTTTTTTAGTCTTGAACAATTAATTTTATGACGATATCGTAAAATAAAATAATTTGTCAAAAAAATCTATCTTCCAAAAACATATCAATTAACATTGTATATTAAACATTTATGTAGGGATGTACACTTTCACCGTTATTATTTAATCTATATATAGAAGATGCAATAAACAAAGTAAAAGAAGAGTATAGTGTAGGTGTGAATGTACAGGGAGAGAAAATATATATGCTGAGATTCGCCGACGATATAGCTATATTGGAAGAAAGCGAAAAGAATTTAGAAAGGGTATTGAATGGTATGCAGGCAGTATTGACTAGGGATTTTAACATGAAAATAAATATAGGTAAAACTAAAGTGATGAGGTGTGACAAAAAGGAATGCAGCAGAAAAATGAGGATCACAATAGGAGATAATAGAATCGAAGAAGTGTCAGATTTTTGTTATTTAGGCAGTAGAATCACAAAAGATAATCGAAGCAAGGTAGATATAAAGTGTAGGATAGCACAGGGTAGGAAGGCATTCGTAGAAAAAGAACAGATTTTAAGATCAAATATTGACTTGGGTATTAGAAAAAGATTACTGAAGGTATATGTTTGGAGTGTAGCACTGTACGGGTGTGAGGCGTGGACTATAGGAAAGGAAGAGAAGCGTAGATTAGAAGCACTTGAAATGTGGTGTTATAGGAGGATGATGAGGATTGGTTGGGAAGATAAAGTAACAAATGAAGCTGTACTAGAGTTAGTAGGGGAGAAGAGAAGTATTTGGAGAGTGTTACAGCGTAGGAGAGACAGATTAGTAGGGCATATTCTTAGGCATGGGGGGATTATGCAATTGATCATAGAAGGTAGAGTGGAGGGAAAGAGAGGGGTAGGTAGGTCTAGATTGGAGTATGTGAGTCAGATAGTTGAAGACGTTGAGATGAATAGCTATAGGGAGATGAAGGGATTAGCTCAGGATAGATCGGCATGGCGTGCTGTTTCCAACCAATCTTTAGGATTGCGGACTCTTTAACTAACTATTAAACATTCATTTATTTCACTTTACTTTTAATATTTCATAAGCACATTTTAGACATTGTGATAGACAGTAAATGAAATTATAAGAAATGATTTATATTAGAAACTTAGTACCAAAATTGTGACTGCTTCTTCGTAATTAACTGTTCTTTTAAGTTTGAAATTGATCATGAGTTTCAACAACATAGTGTTGAACATCAATGTAATTGTTTATAGCCATTTTATATTTTCTAATATTGTATACATCATATTTATTTTTTGTTTTTTCTTAGATGATATTATAATATATAGAAAGTAGTCGGAAAATTGAAATAAATTAACATATTTCCAAAAACTGTGAGGATTTACTACTTAACTTCTACAATTAAGATGACAGACCTTATAATTACAAATATTTCCAAAAAGTTATGCAGATTGGAACCGTTTCCACAATAACTTATTATTGTAAATATAGGTAGATAAATAATCAACCAGACGTAATTCAAAATCAAAAATTCTTTAGTTTCCAAACAAAAATAAAATATAATGACCATTTGCACCATAACCAGTTACTATAAAATCGCACGTATTTATAAAATGGTCATTCATATTAATTTGGAGACATGTGCGTCAGAACTTAAAAAATAAACAATATAAGGACATTTTATACTTCATAATTTCAAATTTTCAAATTTTCATAATTTCAAATTCGATATTTATACTTCCTATTTACTATTCGAAAAATTCATTGAGATAAGAATATTACAGTTTTTGTGTCTATAAAATACTTTTCTAATAATAGATAAGTATTGGATAATAAATACGTTAAGAAATATGTAAACCCTGATAAAAGTTATGTGTATGATAAGTGAGAATCATTAGAGCTGTGTAGAGTTTAGAAAACAAAAACAAAAAAAGCATAGCAGTAATTAAAGATTTGCTGCTAAATACTTCTCTTTAGAATATGGACTTAGATTAGTAAGAATTGATTTATACTTGTTTTTAAAAACTGTCAGACTATTCACATTTTTTATATCTTGTGGAAGTTTATTATATATTTTACATCCATTAAAGAAAAGACCCTTCTGGTAAAGGGTTAAGTTATGTCTTGGTATTTGCAGTAGGTTTTTACACCTGGTTAGATAATCGTGCTTGTTTTCATATATTCTAAAAGAATCATAAAACTTATGAACAAAACATAGAATTTCTTAAACATATGTGGCATAGACTGTCAAGATGGAGAGTTGTTTAAAAGCAGCTCTGCAAAGTATGTCTAAACGGCAAAGCTAGCATGGACCTTATTGTTCTTTTCTGGATTACAAAGATTCTCTTCATGAGCGTAGAATTACACCTCCCCCAATGTATAATGCCATACTTAAGATTAGCGTGAAAAAAACCGAAGTAAGCAGTTCGACACACTTGCAAGCTGCACCTAAGAGTTAGCCCCCTGTTAACTTAACTTGTTACATAAGTAGCCAACATGAGCGTCCCCTCGCAGGTATTCATAAGATTGGATTCCCAACAATTTAACACTCTTATAACTGCCCTAACCTTATCCGAATTTAATTTTAGATATAGAGGAAATTCAGAATGTAATGAAGTATGGAATAGAATCGCGTTAGTTTTGTCTCCATTGAGAGTTAGTTTATTGGAATGGAACCATTCTTTAATTTTAGCATATGCATTATTTGAGGATGATTCCAAAGAGGACATGCCCTGCTAGATATAATCAAATTTGTGTCGTCGTCTGCATATGACACAATTTTACAGTTTGAAATTGTTGAAAACGTGTTAAAGATATCGTTGACGTACACCAGGAATAAGGTCGGGCCCAGGATTGATCCTTGAGGTACCCCCCAATATTACTCACTAGGAAATCAGAGGTTGAGCTATCATATACATTTTTTACAACTATTTACGTATAGCATTAAGAACTATTATTAATTGAAAGTATTATTTCGCAGCAACACTCTACATCCTTTTTTGTTCTGGCGAGTCATTAATAATCGAACAAGTACAGAGAAGTGATCAATGGCATTATTAGATTCGCATCCAGCATACGAGTACATATGAGAAATTGTCTTTCATACAGGAAATCGCTTTAGAATGAACGATTGATAGGAATCCCATCAAACACCAAAACAAAACAAAAAACGCGCCGAAGCGCATTTCCAGGACATAAAGTAAAAAATACACCACATAACGTAGTATGTAAAGTGAAGATCAAACAATATATCAATTTCCCTAGTGGCTGACATAGACGTACAGGTTGTTTTAAAGAAGTATTTTGCATCTCGATTTACATGTATGTACATACCTGTGTACAAAGATAAAAATTAGACCAAATTTACCCATGAGCGGTGTCGCTTCTAAAAAGAAGATTTTGTGCTATGGATTTGCGATTCTGTGACTTTTCTTTCGATTCTTGCGATTGATTGATTGACATATATCAATGTTATAAGTCCTCTTATAATATCCACCTAAAGTGGCTATCCAGAGGTGAGTTTTGCATTTGATTTTAAAATAGGTTAAAGAGTTCAATAGTTTAAGGTCGAGGGAATGACCTAATAAATAAATCAACAATTGTGACGGTAACATTTTATAAGTTCTATAACAATTTCTGCACATCCACAATTTCATTGTGTACTTTATATACTTTATTGTTTCTAACTTCGAAATATAAACTGTAATTTGTTGCCCAGAACATCGAATATTCGAACTAAATTGGAATCGATTTCCTATGGCATCTCTAACAGTTTTGCTTTTGCTATTACCCTTGCCGCTTCAAATTCAACTTTTAAGTTGCCAGAATAATATAAAACATAAATCGCCAACAGTCAAGTATAAGTACCCACAACGCCATCCAGCTTGCTCGATCTAATCTAACTTTCCGAACTTCGAAATCGAGTAAATAATGGACAAGAACTGGTGTAATGACGAAAAAGAAAAAGCAATCTCCCAAATACTAATAAAACTCGAATCGAAACTATAAAATAAATTTGACAACTGATTTTTAATGTCAACTCGCGGTAAATGAAACTTAAAGACACAATGTTAGAATTATAGTAATTAGATATCTATTAGTTAATAAGATTCGGTTAAAGTCGTTAATTGAAATTATGTTAGTTTGAAAGATTAAATATTGAATTAAATGTATGATAAATCAAAAAAAAATTAACCGATTTATAAGCAGTAAAAACAGTAAAATAATTGTGTAAATTATTTTAAAATATAAACAATTAACTTGATTAACAAACTTAAACAAAAAATTGCATCGACATGAATGCGGTGCCATCTTCTTTTTAAAATCAATACATATATATTTGCAACCTTAATAAAATTAAAATTAACATAAGTAAAAAATAATGAAGCGAACACAGTTTCAGAACAAAGAATTTCTGGATGAAAAGAGTAGTATAAACTAAAATGGAGCAATTGTACGCCTAATTGTAGTATGATCTAAAATTTCGTTTGTTATTTTTGATGAAAATGCCATTAAATTGATGAATTAATTAGCGAACTTGTCATACATTAAGAAAGAGTAAATGCCTGCTTATGCAGATCGATCTACATGTACTCGCACTACGTGCCTCGATCCATCAAAAACTTTTGTCATCACACCACAATTTAACATGAATAATTCACGGTTATCTGAAGACTGACTGACTGAATACGCAGACTACACACAAACGGGGGGGCTAAAATTGAATCCTGACGTGCTGATAATAAATTGATCTTCCTTATCCGCGTGTATTTGTCAGCTACAGTGAACTAATACTTATAGATTTCAGTAAGGAAGTTCGGCAAAAGTTCAAGTTGCTGCTTTCCGCCAAGTTAGGCCGTTGAAAACTTGAAGTATTTACATTTCATCTAGTCAATTGTTTACATAACATTCTTCTTGGAAACCAATTCTAAATGTACTTAAAATCACTGTGTGGGTGGCATTAGTTCACTCTGCAGAAAGATATCGGCCTATACCAGAATTGGTGAATCTATGGTACGCGTGTCCGAGGTGGCATGTACAAATATTTTGTTGGCAATTTATACACGCATAAATTATTCATTTTAGATAATTAAGATATGCACATGTGAAATTTTACATGAAAGAAACTATAACCACTAAATATTTGTTTCCCTCCCTCAGGATATTGTCGATTTATTGAGAAATGAATTTTCTTAACGATTAATAAGGCGTAGTCAATTTGCAGAAACAAAATTGATTTTAAGATTTTAAGTCGGCGAATTATTAAAATATAGAAATTCAATTAATCGATTTTCAATATAATTTCCATATATTGAATCAAACGTTTTTCGATATGGGAAACGACTTAGAAAGAATTAAAATTGGTCGATTATTGGGCGTAACTAAATAGAACGCAGAAGAGAAAATACTGCGAACTATAACTGCAATATCCGAAACCTTTAGTTGTTAAGAACCTTTAGAAAAATTAGCTTCAGCTATATCATAAATTTTATTCTCTAGGTAAGTTTGAATTTTATAAAACCCGTCTTAGAAAGAAAAAGATTGATGAACCGATTATCAACGCGTATATTGTAAAAAGGGATAGGGCTTAACTAACAAAAATCTACCTATTTTTGCGATAAAAATTTAAAAAATACCCATACTCGTAGATATAACTACAATATATATATATTCAACAAAAATCTCATTACAAAATAATTGTGATTGATTTTAAGCGACAAAAGTTTTTGACGGGATACGAGTTCTTCGTTTATGAAGAACTCGTATCCTGGTTTATGGTTTTAACCCTATATGAACATTTTGAAATTTGCCTCAAATTTAATTTATTTTTTATGTAAAAGAATTTGATCAAATCATTTCAAACTCATTTATTGTTTGATGGGTATCTAAATATTTAATCAATGGCTTGCGACAAAGAATATTTAATATCAAATTGACTTTTTTCAAATTTAACATCACTAATTGCCCAATTCGACCTTATTAAACACACCTGGAGAGTTATATATGTGTAATATTTGTCTGACTTTTGCTGAAGAAGGGAGATTAGCGTTCGGAGTGCGTATTTAGCTTTACCTACGATTGTTGGCTGATATTCGCCACAATTATTAAACTTCATAGTGATCAATTTATAAAGATATAATAAGGATTTATATCGAAATAGGCACATGAATTCAATCTGTAAACAACCCTGACCTAAGCCTTTATGGACGAACCTTCAAAATATGTCCAGGGCACTGAATCATGATTGCCATTGCCGAATGGAGATGGGAGATAATGCTATATAATTTTACTCGAAATGTAATAATCCATTTTTAATGTATGTTTCGATTACATTCACGGCAAAATTACAGAATAATTGAACCAATTATTGTATTCTGCTTTATAAAACCTTTCTTTGTCTAATCTTCTTTGAGGTACCGAAATGAAAATAAATCAAAAAATCGATGGTAAGCGAAAGATTGCCAAAGAATTTGTTTAGATAGCCAACCAAACATATAGGTAATATTTTTCAATGGATATTGCGTTTTTTTGAAAATAGTTTTGAATTTTAAGTTTTAAAAATAGGCTTTTTACAATAGTCAATCAAAATAGCCAGAAAACCAATATCGAAAATGATCGATAAATATATATTGAAATAATCGATTAATTTTGAATTAATCGAAAGAAATAATACAATCGATTATTGAATTAATCGTTACAATCTCTATTACAGAAACATTTAGTGAGCTAGTCAGAGTGACGGCAGAACAACCGTTCCTGATCCTGATTCGAGAACATACAGGCACACGTTGGCAACTTCCCATTGCTGCTGTCGTCCTCGTTCCCTCAGTGCTTGCTTCTAACGTTACTAACCGCCGTAATTGCCTTCACACAGCATAGCCTCAGGAAGAATTTCCTCGACGAGCAACGACAAGTCAAAGCAGCAACGTTTGCACATAAGCGCACACGTACGTACAGTCACTACGTACCAGAAGTCGTCCTGGTGAAGGATGAGGAGAGTAAACTGCTGAGATAAGAAGGAAAATGGACCACGCAGGAATTACTACATGGATTGCGTTGTATTATGGAAGATCGAATGGGGTTATGGGCTAAATTAAATTGAGCTGTAAACAGGCATTTTGAAAAGTGTTTGTCTCAGAAAGATTATAAAAAAATATAAAAATTTATTGGCCTACCTACTTTAAAAACGATTCTTCATATTGCGGAAATTAGAATGTCGCATGTGTCCTGATTTATATGTTGTTAGTGATTGTTAAGTTGAATTAAAGGATCTGTTTGGCAATACAACCACACAAAAATGCTGTTTTGTCACGGATAATGTATCTAAATAGAATTATCCAACCGTATTCTTTCAGTTGCTTCACGTCGTGATGTACTTATAAATTTTTTTTTCATCGAGATTAGCTGTATTATAAACCCAAGCCCGTTTTATAAATTTTATGGTTAAAGAAATCCTGCGGATCCCTTTAAGAATCTCTTGTGTTAATAGTTTTAAATCAATGACGATAAAAAAATAAATGCTTATTGTAAATAAATATTTAAGATAAATAGGGTATTTAAGATTTTAGTAAATGTTACCACAAAACTATTAGTATGAGTATTACATATTTGAGCCTTATTTCACAAAATGTTCAATGTTTTCAGATGTGTGTTTTTTAAAAAATAATAATAAGAGCAGTATTTTTCATTAGCATTTAATTTTTTGCGTGGTGGAAAATTGATAGAAGTAATTTTCTTTGCGAGTATAAATATCAAAATTTTACATTTCATTTTGTATTGTATTGGATTTTCTTAAAGTTTGTTGTTCGATATTGGAAATGTTATGTTATGGAAAAGAAAATATAAGATCAAATTAGCGTATAATCAAAATATTCAATGGGATATCCTATAAAATATATATTGATTCCGAAGTTTTGACAAAAATTTGAAAAATAAACCTTCCAAGTCTATGTGGCTTTGAATAACCGCCGATTATATATTATCAAATTTTGTTTCCTTCGGAAACATTGGTCCGAAAACGTCAAATTTTAAATGAATGTTTCTCAAAGTGATATGGAGGAACACATCTATTAAAACTGTCACGAAAGTGTGATGATTTCCAATGTTATACGTAACAAAGTAATTTTTATGCATTAATTGTTTTGAAAATTATCACTACGGTGTTAAATTATAATATAGAATATCACCCAAATACGGTAACAAACATTAAGTAGCTAGATGTACATTTCAAGCGCTATGCGCCCATCTTCAGTAGCACAAGTAAAACTAAATAAAATACCTCTGTCACGAATCGTGATTGATATACTATCAAATAAATAAGTCAACATGACAGAAGTATAATATAGAATATCACCTAAATACCGTAACAAGCATTAAGTAGCTAGATGTACATTTCAAGCGCTATACGCCCATCTTCAGGAGCACAAGTAAAACTAAATAAAATACCTCTGTCACGAATCGTGATTGATATACTATCAAATAAATAAGTCAACATGACAGAAGTATAATATAGAATATCACCCAAATACCGTAACAAGCATTAAGTAGCTAGATGTACATTTCAAGCGCTATACGCCCATCTTCGGGAGCACAAGTAAAACTAAATAAAATACCTGTGTCACGAATCGTGATTGATATACTATCAAATAAATAAGTCAACATGACAGAAGTATAATATAGAATATCACCCAAATACCGTAACAAGCATTAAGTAGCTAGATGTACATTTCAAGCGCTATACGCCCATCTTCAGGAGCACAAGTAAAACTAAATAAAATACCTGTGTCACGAATCGTGATTGATATACTATCAAATAAATAAGTCAACATGACAGAAGTATAATATAGAATATCACCCAAATACCGTAACAAGCATTAAGTAGCTAGATGTACATTTCAAGCGCTATACGCCCATCTTCAGGAGCACAAGTAAAACTAAATAAAATACCTGTGTCACGAATCGTGATTGATATACTATCAAATAAATAAGTCAACATGACAGAAGTATAATATAGAATATCACCCAAATACCGTAACAAGCATTAAGTAGCTAGATGTACATTTCAAGCGCTATGCGCCCATCTTCAGTAGCACACTTTGCGCTTGAAATGTACATCTAACTACTTAATGCTTGTTACGGTATTTGGGTGATATTCTATATTACATTAATTGTTTGATCGTAGATTAAAAGTAACATGCTTTAAATGTATATATACAAAAAAAAAATTGATTTGATATCAATGCTTAAAAAATATACCGATATAACATTGAAGAAATATACAAACCCAATACATTTTGACTTGACCGCATGCAAATCACGATCGCAAATGTTATAAATAAGTATTTCATTCAATTCCAATTCCGATCCATTCAAAAACCGATTGCGTTTTCTAATTTAACATAACGACAATGTCTTATATAAATTACATGATCAGAGACATCGCGTCAATTCTAGACACGCACTGTAGCATACAATCGAAATTTAGAATCCAGGTCGAGAAACAGTTATGGTCATGTCGTATTTTCATTCCATTCTATTGACCAAACGAATCGATGCCAAGGTAATTAAGTCCCTTGGTTTCGCATAATTTCTACGACAACTTTATTGGGGTAGCACGAAAGAGGATTAGCGTCCTAAACAAATTGTCCTTTGTTCACCACAACCTCCAGAATAATTATCGCATGAGCAATAAAGTGTTGAAAGTGTTCAAAAGAAAGTTTATGTAATGCGAATAATGCAATAAATTATTACGTCAAATAATTATACACAGTCGTAAATTTTATAAGAAAATATTTGGTTTCGGTAAAGAGATCACCTTGTTATTAAAAAACTTGTGGTCATATTTAAGTAACGAATATAGGATAATGTATCTAAAGAAGAGACATTTATATGTACATATATATTATGTTCTAGAAGAAATTTCATATATCAAGCGTTAAGAAATGGACATCAGTATTATATCACTTGGTAAACCCATATTTGTCGGTAATTAAGATTTAGCGAAGTTACTGCTATTATCCATATATTTTAAGGATTAATAGCAGAAGCAATAAATTAAGACATAAATACGTAAAATGCAGTAATTGTATTGAAATGTAACATTCACATTTAAACAGTGGCGTTTTCCGTATTTAGTTAATATATTTAAAGGTGAATTATCTACAGCTTCCAAATCTCTTGTATTATTATTTTTTATATCGTTTTTAAATATCATATTTATTTTGCCGAATAATATACGTAAGTATAATATCGCGTGGTAAGTTTTTATTTATATATGTACACAGAGAACGATATTCCGATTGCGAACATAAAGTTTCTTGGTGATGAGGAATTGAAGATAATACCCAATATTGGAGAGAGAATACAGTTTAAACATAAATTGCATTATTGGAAGAACGAAGATATGGTATGTTATTTTCTATATTATGCTTCCTTAAATATTAGGTAACCGATGTCAAATTATCGCGTTGGTCCATATTTAGTTTAAATAATAATGCAAATATTTTAAATCATACAAATTCGATTTCAATGTACGTCACAATTGGACACAATATTTTTGGAAAAATATGTTTTCTATTCATAATCCGTTTCTTCAGAACCTTTCTTATATATTTCAGATGATCAGATTTAGATCAAAAGGAATATGATTTTCATTTAAAACAATCACCTCGTTTCTTTGCATCAAGAACTAGAAGTTGTTATATTAATTTGATAAAACCAATGGGTTAGAAAGATTATTCTATCATCTTAAATGGAACAAATGTAATATCTCAATTTGAGATTAGTATTCATGTAAAATGAGAAACTCTTATATTTCTTATTTTCAGTAAATATTCTCTTGCGGATGTCCACACAAACGGGTGTATACATATTCCTATAATTTTCAGGCAGTCAAGTTAATGATGGTCAAATTCCTACAAAGCGACATGTAAATTCCTATAAGGTTCGGTCTTCAAGAAAATAAACTCCTTAATCCCTCGCTACTGATATTCAAAAGAAATATTTCCAATTAATCAAACATTGAAGAAGAAGACTTGGATATAGGTTCCCATATATTTAACGATCGTGACAATTGCCTAATTAACAATGACCCAGTTGGTGAAAGTACAGAAATTCAGAATGCAGAAGCCTGCATTTTATTGCATGATCACCCCGAGGAAATAAAAAGTTACATGTGCAAGAAATAAGTGCTTCGTGCAAGAAGAAGGCGATGGACAACAGGCGTTTGTAGGAATTTGACCATACACATTTTCGGTTTCTTCTACCGGACCCCATATTTATAGGAATTTACAATCATCGACACAAACCGATGCACCAGAATGACTGATATTTACTCAATCGAAGTGAAAAGAATAAAATAGAAATAATTCAAACGATTTACGCATTTCATCCACAATAGACTGTAAATTTTTGAAATACCAATAAATCCTTTAATTCCTAGGTGGTTTAAACGAAATTTATTACTATTTTTTTTACTCTTTTTCCTTACTATTTATTACGAAATTGTTACTAAAAGGTAATTGAAAGATTAATTGAATTTAATAAACACATACATAGTGATATATTAAAGATAATTAAAATGAATATGTGTTTTGTTAATGGGGATTCTATACGGGTTTATATATATATTTTTATTTTTTATTTTATTTTTTATTTTATTTTTCACACTGGCTTTGAGACGCCTTCATTCGCCAATAACCAATTTTCTTAAAAAATAAGGGAATAGACAATAGTAAGGGGATTATGTACGATGTTGTCAAGGGGTCCGTGATGACATTTATGAATTACAAAAAGTAGACCACGGTTAGGAAGGTAAATAACAATAGGTTAAAGTAGGAATTCACATTCTCTCACTCATTCACACTTTCATTTCGCCATTTTACATTTTATATTTTAATTTCGCTTTCAATAATGAATTTGTATAGAATCCTGTAAATACCGATATCATTGGTCCTTAAAATACTTTTCCAATCAAATGGCGCACTTGTCAATTTGTATAATTTATTTAACATTTGTATTCTTTCTTTTCTGTGGTTATGGCATTCCAATATTATGTGTTGTACAGTTCCCATTTCCCGCTTTATATAATGGCAGATAAAAGTATTCTAACTAATCTACATATTACTAGATTTATTAACATCACAATCAAGATTTTCAAAAAGTTGCACGAGTCTTTCAAAGTATTCCTTTTCCATTCTAATCACATAAACCGACTTTAGCCTTTTTTTAAAATGAGAGGACGAGTTCGCAGTTGTGATGAATCCTTTGTAAATACACGGAATATTAGGGATGGACTCGAAAAGTGATGACACAAGCAATCCAAACAAGCATATACTCGTACACAAGAGCCTTTTAGTTTTAGGCTTCTTTAGTTCGCTAATATATACATATTTCGTAAGGAAAACGGTTGTTGTGTGAAAAAGTGATCTGATAAAAGAAAATGTATGTAAAGTCCGAAGACACCAGAGAAAGTGCTATAAAAATGTTGACGATTTTGTTACCATAAGGATGAAGAGGGTCGTGACACTAAAGCAACGTCCCTCTGGGAATATTTTATACAAATGTATGGAAAGTATCTGAATGTATTGAATATTCTGGATATGGTGAAAACATTTACGGTATAAGGGAAATTTAACTCGTTTTTATGTTCGGTAGATCCCGTGCTAAGAGTCCATAAAATTTTATAGTCCATGCGAAAAAGTTTTGTTTATTCAGAGCATTAATTAAAGATAGTGTTGGTTGTTAAAATATAGTGATATATATGATAGTGTTAAAATATGAAAAACCAAAAGTTCAACTTCAATAAAGTATGGGCGAAGACTACACCAATAAAGAATTAGAAAGATATAATGTATAGAATTCATCTCTGAGGCCTTGGATAATAAGAACCAAGTAGACGATATATATGCAGATTTCTCGAAGGCGTTTGATCTTGTAAATCATGACATAATAATTTGGAAATTAAGTAAATATGGTTTTTCTGATGCGTTGATCATTCTCTTTTGAAGTTATTTGGAAAATAGGAATTTTTTTATAGAATATATGAACATAAAATCAGAGTGTTATGTATATGGATCTGGCGTACCTCAGGGGTCAAATTTAGGACCACTTCTGTTTAACTTGTTTTTATCTGATATATTTCCATTAATTGGTAACCATTTAACCTATGCGGATAATGTGAAGTTATTCAAATGTATAAATAACAATATTTACTGTAATGAGTTGCAATTATGTCTATCCAAACTCCATGACTGGTGCATTCTAAATAGACTAAATCTTAATATTAATAAATGTAAGGTAGTTACCAATTCCAGGAAACATACCGCTGTAACTTGGGATTATGAGATCGGTGGAGTTGTACTCGAAAGATTGTCTTGTATAAAGGACCTTGGAATTTATTTTGATACTAAATTGTCTTTTTCATCAAATATAGATCATATAACTAAAGATGCTATCAAACTACTAGGCTTCATTGTGAAAACCTGCAAGGAATTTGATTCTATATATGTCATGAAATCAATGTACAATGCGTATGTACGCTCAAAACCGGAGTATGGCTCTCTTGTCTGGTGCCCAAATTATAAAATACACGAAGAACGTATTGAACATGTTCAAAAGCGTTTTTTGAAATACTTGTATTTTAGGGAGCATGGTGTTTAACCCAGCAATAGGATATTCATATGAATTAATCTTACTAGAATTCGATTACAATTCTCTCGAAAATCGTCGCCAGTGTTCAAGAATAACATTTTTATATAACATTATACATAACAAAATAGATGCTCCATATATACTATCATGTATAAACCTCGTTTAACCAACAGACACAATACTGTATTCAAGTTACCATATGCAAAAACAAATAATTGTTACCATTCGCCTATTTTATCAATGTGTCGCAATTACAATTTTTATATGCCAACAATTGACATCTTCTTCGCAACACCTTCAGCTTTATTAGCAAACCTTAATCTTGTATTTCCTTAATAATTCGTTCGGTTTTTATTTATTTTTTATTTTTTTTCTGTATAATTTCATTTATATTCACATATTATCAGCATTGACATATTATATCAATTAACTTATCATCTAATCTCTTCATAAATGTATACCTTTTAATTTAATTTGTAATCTTATTTACGTATTATCCTGTTATTAGCCCTTGGGCTGTTGGATGAATATAATATAGAATATCACCCAAATACCGTAACAAGCATTAAGTAGCTAGATGTACATTTCGAGGGATATCCCCCATCTTCAGTAGCACAAGATCAAACTAAATAAAATACCCCTGTCACGAATTGTGATTGATATACTATCATATATATATATATAAAAGTATATCAATCACGATTCGTGACAGAGGTATTTTATTTAGTTTTATCTTGTGCTACTGAAGATGGGCGCATAGCGCTTGAAATGTACATCTAGCTACTTAATGCTTGTTACGGTATTTGGGTGATATTCTATATTATACTAGCGAAAGTTTATTTACATATTATCATTATTTATATATTATCTTGCACACAATCTTAAGGAAAATTGGTACGAAATACGATATTTAATATATTGTCAAATCAATATATCTGATCACGTTATAAATGAAAAAATATTCAGCGTAGTGCAATTTGCAATAAAACCTTTCGATTTTATTTAAATCGGTTATTACACAGTTAATTTTTGCTCATATTTGGAAACATCTCTTTGTGACGATACACTAACAAAGATATACCAATACCGATGTCCTGAAAGAAAGTTATAAGCAGTGGTGAATATACAGTAAGATACAAAAGGATACACGAGTTTTAGTTAAATTCATTGGCAAGACCGGTTCATATCTATCATAGTTGCTCTCTTGGGAGAGTTACGGTTTTTCGGGATGCGTAATTACGAGATTTTGTTTTAATTTAAAAGTGTAATTAGGCGACACAACATCGTTGCCTCGAGTTGGATATTGTAATGACAGCAACACTATATAAGCTGTATACTCTAAGAGACAAAAAATAACTAAAATTTAGTGGTATTATCAAATCTAATTATTAACTTCATTGCTGTATGTTATAATAATAACTAAGTGACATAATATAGTCGTAATGATTCTTAGATGACTGATAATTATTTTGTAATTATTTTATTTCATTCATTTTTCATCATGCCACACACACACATATATATATATATATATATATATATATATATATATATATATATATATATATATATATATATAAGTAATATCGTTTAACTTAACAGTTAGTTATTTTTGGAAAAGATATAATTTATGTGCTACATTATAATTGGTTGAGTCCTGCACTTTCATCCACATCCTGCACTTTCATGATATACACCCGCTTTCTTCTATAGCAAGGATTATATAAATTTCTTTTTTGCGTTTTTATTGCATTATCACCTCTTCCTGCTTGGAACAGAAGTAGAATACTTTTCCATGGATATGTGTTCGTTCAATGGCCCGACAAAGAGGAAATTCCTTGTTCGTGCTTGTGCCGTCGACAGTTGCGGAAAATGCACACAACGCTGTTATTTAGGTGAATATAGACAGAAGACGCTAGGGGATTTTCCAAGTCACATTACCGCGAATCGTGCAACACTTTTCTTGAAATGTAAATTAGAATTCCGCTAGCTACTTCAATACGCACTAAATGAAATGCTTTAATAACTTGATGTATTTTATTTTTTGTTTTTGTTACCTAACAAATATATCGGGAAAATTTAATGTTTTTTCTCTATATTTGTCAATTTCTTTAAAATTTGTTATTGACTTATTTTCTTCTAATATTCTTTATATATGATAAATTCAGTCAAATTTGATTTTTTGGCACTAAAACGTTTAAATTCGAAATCTGCTACTCCGATAACAAACTATCCATTTGTTGGATTTCCTTTTTCCGCTTCTGCAAATAGTCTAGAGTAAGTATTTCAATAAATTATCGAATCGCACCAGTTACTACGATACTCTAGAATATCACCCAAATGCTACTGAAGATGGGGGTATAGCCTTCGAAATGTACATATAGCTATTTAATTAATCTTTAAGTTACGGTATTTGGGTGATATTCTATACTATTATTTAACACCGTAGTGATAATTTTTAATATGATACTCTATTAAATGCAATGTGTCAAAATGTAATAAGTTTACTTTTCGCTGAATGAAGGGCAACCTTTATACTTTCAACCTGAACTAAGTGTGATGGTCATAGATCAAGATAAAAATGTAGACAAGCAATAAATTTTTGAAAATTGGTTTAAAATATTAACACGATGAGCAACGCTTTATAATTACCTTTTGTTTACAAACACATCTTCAACTCGAGATTATAACTCTAACAAACTCTAAAAATCCTTATTGTCTGATAGAATATTATAAACATATTAAGATACGCTATCGCCAAAATGGTTGCTGTTCCACATTCGAATTTTTCTTTTATACACAAGATAACGCTTCTGTGGATCCGCAATGGCGTGTAAAAAAGTTTTTGTGACGATAAAATTGTTACGCATCACCCTCACCAAACTATATATACATATTTATATGTATTTAATACTTTATGTGCATATAGCAAACGTTCAAAACTCGAATTCGAACAATTCTTACGCCTCCTTGCCCAAAGCGGAAAGTATTTCAACCGGATATATTTCTATTAAACGATTAATTCATATTCTTAAATAATTTGTTATATCCTATAGCTCGTGCATTCTTGATGGTTTCTATGCTTTCTTTAATAAACCAGGCAAACCTTTATGCTTTTGACCCGTAGGAGGTATGCTTTGTGAATTATAATATAGAATATCACCCAAATACCGTAACAAGCATTAAGTAGCTAGATGTACATTTCAAGCGCTATGCGCCCATCTTCAGTAGCACAAGTTGAAACTAAATAAAATACCTCTGTCACGAATCGTGATTGATATACTATCTTATGCTACTGAAGATGGGCGCATAGCGCTTGAAATGTACATCTAGCTACTTAATGCTTGTTACGGTATTTAGGTGATATTCTATATTATAATTTAACACCGTAGTGATAATTGTTAAAATTTGTGAATTATGTTCAAAACTTCATGCGTCAGAATAGAATACTTTGTGGTATTCAGTTTTCTTTATCATCATAATTAATTTTCTAATAGGAATTTCACAATGACAGGGCGAAAACATTTCAACACTGCTTATTTGTGCTTTGTATAAACTATTACATGTGTAGAATCATGCGCATTCAAGAATGAGCCAAATTATTTTATCTGCTTAAAAATCAAATTTTATGTCTTTGGTACTCAAGATAATGTTAAATAAAGTATGAATCTAATAAACTACATAGTATTTTTGTCGCGGTTTGAAATGGTATATCTATATTGGAGTAGTTTAGAGATAGTGGTACATATTAAAAAAAAAACAGATAATCGCCTTAATGCACTTTTTCTGCCGTCATATCATCGTGAGAATCTTTGCGAGTGTATCGTGTAAGTATGACTGAGTAGGTGCAAACTTCACAGCTCCCAGCCTTTTCAATTATCGGTTTTTCGTCTTCTATCTGACAGTGCTAAGAGAACATTCAGTGTGCTGAGCAAAATGCAGGGTGGAAATATCAAATTTCTTTAATTTGATACAGATTTATAATGAGTTATCTGAATTTAGCAAAAATGCAATGTTGAGTTTTTAAGCATCATATTTTACAGAAATTTTGAAGAATTCGTTTTTCTAAAGGTCATATCTTCGATTCGGTGGTTTTACATAATTAAAGTAAGAATTAGTGATTACAAAAAATTATTTACCAAACACCAACAGGACAGAAGTTCCAATTAAGCATGCACTCGATTTTCCATGGCGCGAACAAAAATAAAAATAAATTTTTCGTCATAGCTAAGATTCCAAATTGCAGATTGCAAAGCGAGGACTTAACCTAGAAACATTACCATATCTGATTTTCAAATAATCGAATGGTTATTGATTTCTAACATTTTTTTTGCAAAGTTTATCAATAGATAGAAATAAGTATGTATTATACTATTTCAATTTCGCTCATTCCTGTATTTTTATAACAGAAGATTACTTAAATGTAACAAATAGAAAATGATTTTTCCATGTGGTTTGCCGTCAGCTAGACCTCGAATAAGGACTCGCAAGCAAGCTTCTACATTTTTGAAACGGAAGGGACATGTTAGAAGAGTGGCGTATTCTGTTTCTGCCTTCCTGAATGGCGTTATGAACTACTGTCAGTGGTATAGGCAGGATTTGAGTAGTGAGAATTATGATTTTTTTTTTAGAAAAATGTTGAGTCTTGAAAGGTGCGTCTACTTAAATTTGATGTAAAATTATGAAAAATATTGATTTTTTTTTATTGGATTGGATTTTATGATACAAGTAAAAACCACAAAAAAAATTTTTCTTAACATGTGTTAAAAATATATATATAAAATCCTATCTTAGTGTAAAAAACTTTCTTTCGCGGAATGATTTCAATCGTAAATATACGAGGTAAGTTTAAAAAGTAGTGAGAACGCATACACAGTGCGTGATTTGGCAACATTGCAAGTTTTCCCGCCAGTTAACCATTTAAATAAACCTTTGATCTACCTCCAGTACAAGTCTCAACTACCCACTGCTACTGCACTTTTTTTATTACGTGTTCTTGTGAAGCTAGTTTTTTAAGTGTGTCACGGAAATGGACGTAACAAAATTGGAGCAACATTATGCGATAAAGTTTTGTGTCAAACTTGCCAAAACCGCAACGGAAACTTTTCAAAAATTGACGCTAGCGTATGGGGAGCAGGTCTAATCGAAAGCTCAAGTTTTTATGTGGCACAAGGCCCTTTTTGGGGGGACGTGAAAACGTTAATGATGAAAATCGGAAAGGACGACCACGCAGTTCAAAAACCGACGAAAATTTGGAAAACGTGTGGGTTTTTGTGATGTCTGATCGACGAATGACTGTCAGAATGATCAGCAGTGAATTGAATTTGAATATTGCCACTGTCTACGATATGTTAACCCAGGATTTGGGCATGCGAAAGGTGTGTTCGAAGATGGTTCCCAAAATCCTGACACCTGAGCAAAAACAACATCGGATAGGTGTGTGTTCAGATCTTCTGCAGAACATTGAAACTAACAAAGATTTTCTAAAAAACGTGATCACAGGTGACGAATCCTGGGTACTTGAATACGACCCTGAAACGAAACGCCAAAGTCAGGAGTGGCACACCCCCGACTCACCACGTCCGAAGAAAGCACGGATGAGCAAATCCAAGGTTAAAACAATGCTCATTTGCTTTTTCGACAGTCAGTGGATTGTTCATAAGGATTTTGTGCCCCCGGGGCAAACTGTCAATGAGCAATTTTACCGCGAAGTTCTCGAGAGACTAAGGAAAACAGTTTTTCGAGTCAGACCAAGCATTTCTGAAAGTTGAATGTTGCATCATGACAACGCACCTTGTCACACAGCACTCTCTATTAGGCAATTTTTGAGACAAAAAGGAATTTCAGTGGTTCCTCAGCCCTCCTTCTCACCTGATCTATCACCCTATGACTTCTTCCCTCTTCCCAAGTTGAAAATTCAACTCAAGGGACATCATTTTGGCACTATAAACGTCATTCAGAAAACCGTGACGGACCAACTTCGTTCGATGATACTTAACGACTTCCAACACTGCTATGAGCAGTGGGTGCAACGTCTCCGACGCTGTGTGGCCTCAGAAGGAAACTATTTTGAAGGTGAATTGAAACAGTCTCATTACTTTTGAAACACACTTCGTATTCTGTAACTAACTTAGGTGCACTCTAACTTGATAATGAGCTTTGCTCGAAACTGGTTCCGTCAATAAAAAAATATTTTTTGTGATATTAAAACAAAGTAGTTTCATTAATCAAAGTGATGATCATTAAAATTGGGTTCACTCCTTAAAAAAACCTGTGGCTACGCCACTGCTAGACGCTTACAGGCAACCACACATGGTATGTATGTAAATGTATAATACAACACCGGTGATTCCATTACTTTTCGTGAGTTCCAACTGAGAAGTGGTGGGGCCGCGGGGAGTTTGATGGTGGTTGTGTAGCTTCCTGGCGAAGAGGCGGCAGTACTAAATGCAATTTGTTTCACCGTTAGTAGCTGCCTGCCATGGTGCACACGATATTTTCCTAAATCGTATAAATATCGACATGCGATTGATGTATATAGGAATTTAGCCAGATGGGCCTATTCAACCGAGGCTATTATTTGCTTTACAAGAAATGGTGGGTTGTAGACATAGACTAACACCCCGATTAGCGCACAGATTCTGAAAAGAATAGACTCGAGATCCATAAGAAAATTGCTCGACATCTATTCTATAATATCTATTCTTCCAAGCATTTTGCTCTATCCCCATACCTTCATTTCCATCAACTATCTACCTTTTATAACTATAATACTACATACGATGATTTTTAATTACCACCCCCGATATAGAGGTAGACCAGCGTGGCAGAATGACTTGGAATATTACTGGATGCTTAAGTATAAAATACGACAGTAAAATGTCTCTCCTGTTCGTCACTACCACTACTGAAAGTTGATAACATCGTGTTTAAAAAAATGCAGAAAAGCGAAGAGTATGCGATGATAAAGTACCTCCAGAAGAAAGGGTTGTCCCCAAAATAAATCCATGCTGATATGTTGAGCGTATTAGGAGCAAGTGCTGCTCCATATGACGTGATTAAGAGGATATCCCGTGAATTTAAACTGAGAAGAGAGACATGCGAACCATCCACCTGGTGCTTGTCGTTCCGAAATACTCACGACCCTAGAAAATGTTAAATGTGTGCGCGACGGGGGACAGGAGTATGAATAATAAGGGTGCCAGGAAGAGCAAGGATGAGCCTTATATCTTATAAGGTTTATTATTTGATTGCATTCCTTTTGGCTGTACTTTCTTAATCTAGCATATGCCAATAAATAGATTTATTGTTGTTATTATTATTAATAAGTAAATCTCTAAATCGCGTTTCAACAGGAGCAATATTTTCAATCAAGTTAAAAATATGAAATTGCGAAAAAGAATGAAAAGTCGTTTCTAAGAAAAGCATTTTGACTAACCTTTGATGTATATATATATATATCAATCACTAGAAAGGGTTAACTCAAGTTTAGTACCTTTGTAGTAGATAAAAATACTAAGATTTAAGTTATATTCTTACGCGAAAGACATGATTGTGACTACTACAATTAATAACGACAGTTGCTATTTACTATCTAATACGATTTTTTTTTAATCATCACTACGGTGTTAAATTATAATATAGAATATCAGCCAAATACCGTAACAACCGTTAAGTAGCTAGATGTACATTTCTAGCGCTATGCGCCCATCTTCAGTAGCACAAGCTAAAACTAAATAAAATACTTCTGTCACGAATCATGATTGATATACTATCAAATAAATAAGTCAACATGACAGAAATACTTCAAAATACTTATTTATTTGATAGTATATGAATCACGATTTGTGACAGAGGTATTTTATTTAGTTTTAACTTGTGCTACTGAAGATGGGCGCATAGCGCTTGAAATATACATCTAGCTACTTAATGCTTGTTACGGTATTTGGGTGATATTATATATTATATAAATACGCTGAATGATGGTTTTTTGAGTTATAGAATATTGCGAATATTTCGGTTAGTATATTAATAAAATAACTACACGTGAACAAGTTTAGCGATTTGAATAAAATCTTATATATTTTTCTCACCATTTAGCGAGGTGTTTCTCTATATTAAGCCGAAGAGAATATATATGCCAATTGTGGTTAATGATGCGACGGTTTTTCCGATTTCCACGATAGACTTCCTATATTTCATCACTGATTACATCCGAATGGCTCCCGGCTATTAAAATATGCCGAAATGTATCTACTATATTGAAGATTATTGACAACTGACGTAACAGTAACATCATCAACAGGGTTGGCGCATCCTCAGATGTAACTGTGAGTTTATATAACCATATGATAGTGGATCAAGAACATTACAGTTTATTTTATGGAATATTTGAAAAGTAGTATAAAATATAATGTACTGCGTGTAACAAGTAGTAAAAATAAATCCCATTAGGGTAAATTTTGCAACAGGTGTAAACTTTTATAGTGATAAAATTCAGTTCAAATTATTTTGCACTGCTCAATCCTTATTGATAATTATATACAATACGATACTTTAAAAGTAAACTCCTAATTATAGTAAAAACAAATCCTCGATGTAAATAGACTTGTGTAACAGATTATAGAAATATATGTACAACAGAATGTATTAATTTAAAAAAAAGCAAAAGCTTTTAGTGCTTATATGCAAAATAAAATGATTTAGGTCTAAGTGTCATCTAAGCGTGATATCCCCTTAATTTAGGACACTTTACCCACTAATAATTAATTTTTAATATTTTCCCTCACTCTTTGATACAATCATTATTTAACACAAAACAAATTATATTATAAACACTATTATAACGTATCGTACAAACTTCTATCATTCCGACAAGCTAATATAAAATATTAATGACAACCACAGAACGACCTAGTCTTATGCCATATATAGCATGTACTGTTCAAACTTAGTATATCAAAATATAAGCCTTCGTTTCTTATTTAAATTGTAGTTAAGGGTAGATGTACTGCTGACGTAACAAACACGTAAATTGGACGAATTCTATTGGGCATTAACAGTATGATGACATGTGATGGATAAATAAATACACGTGCAATTTACGAAAGCGCACCTGTCATAAAGTGAAATATGGATCGGAAAATTCATGAAATCGTATCTCATTAAATTAATTGAAACACTTTTTGTTACTACGTCTGAAGTGCGTAGTATAAAGAACAAAAATTGCGATTACTATAGCTATATAGTTAAATATAATAATTTTTATAGCAACTTCTAGTTGGATAATCTAAAGCTATAATGTCAGTTTTCCAATCCAATGAATTTTCAAAATATCATAGAGCAATGGTACACTTTTGCAAATTGAGAGGTACTGAGAAAATAGCGGAAATATGTTATCAAATAATAAACATGATTAATATTGGGAATTCAAAATTAACGCGACTTAAGTCGAAATTAAATCATTTAAAAAATTATCACTACGGTGTTAAATTGTCACGAATATTTATATAAGTATATCAATCACGATTCGTGATAGAGGTATTTTATTTAGTTTTATCTTGTGCTACTGAAGATGGGCGCATAGCGCTTGAAATGTACATCTAGCTACTTAATGCTTGTTACGGTATTTAGGGTGATATTCTATATTATATTTTACTGTCAATTAATAACGGCTGCGAATTAAAAATGTATTCATTAATTTAATTTTTAGATTCTGAAATTGTACTTTTATCACCAAAATGTTCATATCTCTCAATAACCGATTGTGTTCATTTTTATATGCTTTTGTAAATACCGATTATTATGTTTCATTATTACCATATTAAGAATCATCAAGGATGTTATATGTATTAACATATGGGGCATTATTTGAGGCATGTGCCAGTTTGTTCTCAGAATAAATAAATTAACGAATATATATTTTTTGTAACTATAGCTATTGATTGAAAAAATAAAGTATTATTAAACGCCTAAGCCAGATGTTCATTAAAAAAAAATCGCATAAATTGCACACAAATCAGTTTTTTCATGAACAACTTTTTCAAAAATATTAGATATGCATTTTTATTATAGAAAGTACACGTAGAAAACAAGACGTTTTTTGGGATGTTGCCTTCAAACAATTACACTAATTTACCATAAACAACATATTCAACCCAGTTGTTTATTAAAAAGTTATCTCATACAGTAAAAATATATATAATCTGTATGTATCATTAATGATAAATTGAAAATAATATTTGAAACTTTGTCAAATATTTGTCAAACTTCACTACAACTATGCCATATATTTTACATTTCTGGCGTGGTTTAGTTATTTTCGAATATTCTGAAATTGCCGAGGAATAGTTCATTAATTCAATGTGTAATTGTTCAATGACTGACTTTATGACTAACATTTCCCTGATGTGTATTGTCCGATAAATGATCCGGGCTATGACCTAAATCTTTGCATAATTGGTCCTTTGATCTTGTCAGCATTATTAGTGTTAAATCTTTTACTTTAAATCTCAACAAATGTTGTTGTCCATTGTAATTAATCTTCTTTAAAAAAATTGATGCTCATGTGGTAGAAAACGTATAAAACCAGTACCAATGATAATCAAAAATCGCTAACAACGTAATGAAGGCAAATTTTATGGAAATAAAGTGGTTTATAGTTTATCGATTTAATCGAAAAGTGTGCATCTTAATGAAAAGATAATATTAACGACACATTCATGAACGATATTTACGACTGGGGAAATATAGAAAGGGGAACGAAACCTTTTAATAAAACTTTAAATCTAATCAATAACATACATGCGCATACATGTTTAATTTTTCAGGATAATTTATAACAATGGTAGAATATCGAGTTTGCCGAAAAAGAATGCACATCATATTTGTCAATATTATTCACAATATTTTTTTTATAATATAAACATACAGACTTTGGACGAGATATAAAGAAATATAATAAAATATTTAAAATTGTTTTTGTAAGCTTAGTGGGTTCGCGTTCTCATTAAAATTACTTCTTGAAAAAAAAAAACGCTATTTCAATAAGCGCTATCTTGCGCCTATCTATCTAGATATTTCTCCTGTATGTATGGTAGATAAAATACGTTTACAAGCGAAGGAAATAAGATATACGAGCGTTTAGTGGTTCACAAAGGACTCGTTCAAATACGACTAACTCTTTGGATGGGCCTTCGCATATATAGTTATTGTTAAATTGTACTCACACTCTTCATTTTTATGTATTTTTTTATGACATACTGAATGAGCTTTAGCCATTTGAAAATATTCGTAAAATATTTTTATATGCATAGCATATGCAAATCGTTTAAAATTCTTTTTGATCAAAGCAATATCGACATTTATAATTTCTTTTTGTGAACGTGCCCGAATTTTGGAAACGAACTAAAAAGCTTATGATACAAAAAAATGTAGATTTAAAAGAGATTTGATAATTTTACTATATGATAAGTCCAATATTAAAACGTTATTAAAATATAGTTTTTTTTTAAATTTGTATTATCACTACGGTGTTAAATTATAATATAGAATATCACCAAAATACCGTAACAAGCATTAAGTAGCTAGATGTACATTTCAAGCGCTATGAAATATACATCTAGCTACTGAATGCTTGATACGATATTTGGGTGATATTCTATATTATACTTCTGTCATGTTGACTTATTTATTTGATAGTATATCAATCACGATTCTTGACAGAGGTATTTATTTAGTTTTATCTTGTGCTACTGAAGACGGGCGCATAGCGCTTGAAATGTACATCTAGCTACTTAATGCTTGTTACGGTATTTGGGTGATATTATATATTATACTTCAGTCAGGTTGACTTATTTATTTGATAGTACATCAATCACGATTCGTGACAGAGGTATTTTATTTAGTTTTATCTTGTGCTACTGAAGATGGGCGCATAGCGCTTGAAATGTACATCTAGCTACTTAATGCGTGTTACTGTAATTGGGTTATATTCTATATTAAAATATAGTGGTGTTAATTGATTGGTGGAACTAAATATCGATTGATAATAAATAGATTTAGGAACAAAATGTGCAAAAGATTATAATTATTAATAAGCACAAAATAATTTAAAATAATATGTTCTGTTTGCGCTTCAGAATATTGTTTCTTTCAATGAAGAGTATCATCAAGCACACCATCTTTATTATAAACGTGTTATTACGCTATTTCGAAATCATTGCGCACCTTCTATAACCAATTGCACAACGTCCACGCATCCAAGAATATGTTCTATTCGACTTTTCTGCGCTGAAATATATTTAAAATGCTTCTTATATGATGTATATTAATAAATTCTTGAGTATAACTACTCTTACCTAAATCCCGCTTAACTGGATGAATTTTATTAAGTAAATTGACCAACGACTAAAATCCAGAAAGATAATGAATATAAATGTAAATGATGAACGATGTGAAAATCACCATATGCTGTATATTATGCTAAGAACAGCGCTACCAGGCAAAGAAATAAGATGCTTGTTTCATTGCCGGAAGAAATATCAAATTGTAAACATGGAACAAATTAGCTATTTAATGTAGACCAACCTCTGTAAAATGCGTGGTGTGCTTAATTCTCCTCGACTAATGTGAAAAACATCTGCTTCTTATTGTTTCATAAAGACGAAGAACAACTACAGCATATTTGCAACCGAAAATCAGAAAAATTCATTGTTTCATTTAAAAGAAACATTTTTACGCAACTATATGTAAATCGAAAAAAAGTACTTGGAAACAATGCATCATAAAGAATACTATACGCTAAGATAAACATTTTACAATTGTAATATATGCTGATAATGAAATTTAGAATTTAGAACAGGTAATCAATGGTATAGCAAGTAATAACATGAAAATAAACGTAAGCAAAACCAAAGAAATGAAGTGTGACAGGAAAGAAAGCAGTCAGAAGGTGAGGACTAAAATAGGAGATGATAGAATAGAAGTGTCAGCACTTTTCATACTAGGGATAACCGAAGTAAAGTTGATATTGGCATTCATACAAAAGAAGCCATTTTTTACTATCAAATATTGACTTGGGTACTAAAAGTATATGTGTGGTGGACTGTAGGGTTGCACAATAGGAAGATAATAAGCATGGGGTGGGTAGACAAAGTGATAAATAAAGCCGTGTTAGAGTTTGAGTTAGAAGAAACGTATTTTCAAGGTATTATAAAGTAAGATAGATAGACTAGTATTATGGGTATTATGCAATTTGTTATAGAAGGTAGAGTAGAGGGAAATAAAGGGGTAGGAAACCTAGCTTAAGAGTACTTAAGTCAGATAGGGCAGGACGTTAGGAAAATGTTAAAATGAATAGGTATAGGGAAATGAAGAAATAAACTCAGGAGGGATGGACGTGGCGTGCTGTTTCTAACCACTCGCTGGTATTGATAATATATGCTGGTAAAAATTTTCTTTCCTGGCAAATCGGTAAAAGTATTTAGAGTGTCCCGCTTAATAGTACATGGTATTGTGAATACTAAATAGAAAATGGCACAAAAAAAAATGTAAAATTAAAATTGCTTGGATTTTGTGTTTAATCACTACATAAAGTCGTCCTCTTATTAAGTTAATAATTTATATGGAAATTACAGTGCTTCAACACAAACAAAGTTTAAAAATCATAAACTAAACGACTTGTTAAGTGGATGTTTCAACAGCTACATTTCCCACTTCATTAAGTTTACAAAAGAAATTCAAAAATATTAAGACACATAATAACACTGCGTGGAATTTGGCCAACATGTTTTCTATTAGTGAGAACATATTTTTTCAATGTAGTTCGCTGTAAATATTAATACGATAGAAAAGTACCACTAAAAATCAATTGATTTAAAAACGGTTACGAAACAATATAACCAACATAACATTCAAATATACAATGTTATAAAAAAAAATATTTTCAAAATATAAAGAATACTGAATTTTCTGCATGATAGCTATATTCTTTCAGCAAAATTGTATGGTGTATGCACTAGAGCGAAACAACTAAATTGTTTCCTATTATACAAAAGGACGTCTCATTGCCCATTACGTTGTTCCAGTGTATGAAAACATTATCCGGTGCGCTTTGTGCATTTTCTCATGCACCCATTCAACCCCGGTTCGCGTTTCAGCCAATGAATTTTTTTTGTGGATTTTGCTCCGTCATACATCTAGACTCGTTATTATTACACATGTCTTCCGTATTTTCAATTGACTAAATACAAAGCACTTGCAATCGGATTTATGACTTTCCTCTTTTCATACCTATATTTTGGAATGTCGACATAACGATGAAAAGATAATAAGTATGATTTTTTTTCTAAATCAAATTTCTATGCAAGCAATATATTTTGCATATATAAATCCCCTTAATATATACGTTTTCTCTTTGCTGTTTCTGTTACAAAATATCTAAGCAAAAATATTATGATGCTCGAATCCCCTTTTGCAACGTTATCACTTTTTTTAAAATTATCACTATAAGATGGGGGCATAGCCCTTGAAATGTACATCTAGCTACTTAATGCTTGTTACGGTATTTGGGTGATATTCTATATTATAATTTAACACCGTAGTGATAATTTTTAAAAAGTGATAACGTTGAAAAAAGGGAATCGAGCATCATAATATTTTTGCTTAGATATTTTGTTATTATTAATATTCATTAATAATAATTCATAATAATTAATAAATAATATTCATCTTCATCTTCATTTTTATTATTAAATTTATTATTATTATTTTATTTATTTATTTATTTATTTTTGGTTATTTTAGATTTCACAAACCAATATTTTTTTGCTGTTACTTGTTATTTTCGTTCATTTATAATTTGTATTGTTTTTAAAAGATTTATAGGTCATATTATATGTCAATTTTGAAGTACTTCTGTCATGTTGACTTATTTATTTGATAGTATATCAATCACGATTCGTGACAGAGGTATTTTATTTAGTTTTTATCTTGTGCTACTGAAGATGGGCGCATAGCGCTTGAAATGTACATCTAGCTACTTAATGCTTGTTACGGTATTTGGGTGATATTCTATATTATAATTTAACACCGTAGTGATAATTTTTAAAATAATTATAAACAGTTACTAATTTACATCACTCTATGACAAACAATTGGGATTACAATGTGTAGATACAAATAACTGATACCATTGTAGAATTTTGTATATTAAATACAAATCTGATCGTATTAGCGATGTGTAGTTCACTCGCGAACCGTTCACTCTGAACGGTTCAATCTATAGACGTGCGTACTGTGACGATGTTTTGCAACGACCTATAGGTCACTATGACCTAGTTCGTGACCTATAAACAACATGGTGTACGTTTTGACGTACTTGTACTAGGTCCTGAACCTGTCGTGTACTAAACCGTTCATGAATCACAACGACTCGTAAACGATGTAGTATAGTATACATTACATATACAGTACCAATAGCAGTACTAACATTTATGTGATAAAGTGTGTTGGTGAACGGGACGAAATTATATTTCCTTATATATATGTTTTGCATAAATTATAAACATTGTTGTTTTTTTCTTGCTCATTCATAATTCAAAATAAGTATTGAAATATTTGAATTTACTAATTTTTTACCAGTTAATATTTTTATATTGAGAAAAAGAGAGATTATTTTCAGTATGTGCATGTATTTCATATAGGTCGTGAACTAGTTCATTTTAAAAAGATGTAGTAGTTCACGACCTGTTAATATGATCGTCCTGTTAATAAGGCGCAAGTGAGATTGGATGAACTTCGCAGCGTATACGAAAAATAAGGCCACGTTTTCGAAAATTGATTTATATGAAGAATATAGTATGGATCATCTGAGAATTGACCATATCAATGAAATGAAAAATATACAATTTGTTTGCAGCGGTAATAATTACTGCTTAGGTTTTTTGAATATACAGCGAAATCAAATCAAATTAATCGTCTGATAATTGAAATAAAAAACGGTTCAAAATTACAGTTTAAAGGAATCTGTATTGTATTTTATATTGTAGTAAGTGTCGGGTACATCAAATCGAAAGTCCTTCAAAATCGTTTAGTTAAGGGGCCAATTAAAGCACCGTTTTCATAGGTATATATATTTTCACAATTAACATGACGACATGTTAAGCAAAATCTGTTTATTTATAGATAATATACACCTGGCAATATATTTTAAAATCTTATTAGCAAAGCTCAACCTCGTCCAGTTACACCACTGTTTATATACTACTCGCGTAAGAGGAGAGAAGATCGTAAATTCGCAGCAAGTGGCAAGCTTTAATGAACCTTAAATTAATCGCACAATAATTAATCAAATTTGGTAGATGATTATGTGGAGTTTTCTTCCTGATGCTGGACGAAAATTCTACCACCACGAAATGTCGCCGATGAGCAGCAATGATAAATTATGGTTGCTTATTTGCCACCGGCGAATTTTCGCACACTTTATTTTTTCAAGCAAAATTCAGACTGCAATAAATGCTAAATTATATTCAGCAGAAATTAAATCAGAAATCCGAAAATAGCTCTGCACACTGGAAGTGGCAAAATAAGTATTTATAGCCAGATTAAAACATGATATTAAATTAGGCGAACTTGTACGATACAGTTTATAACATACGGTATATAATATAGTTTAGTATAAACCTAAACATTTGAAATTTATTGTAAGTTGGTTCAATCTCTCCTTGTGGTTAACGAATTTTAAATCGTTTAATTTTTGGAATGTTCAGTTTTCTGATAGAATAATAGCATCTTTATAATTAGTTCAAGTTAGAATTTTTTAAGTAATATTGTAAAACTATAAAAATATTTTTTATTATTAAAATTGTATCTTAAATAAATTGTCGATTTCTTTTACATTCCAGTCTAGGTGTATAATTATGTTGAAATCCCAAAATCTTCATTATACAGTAAACTAAGAGTAACTTTAAAGAATATAGAATTGCGGCGAAAATTATCATGATAGTTTTCACGAATCTACATTTTGCGATTAAAAACGTGAAGTGTATTTATTTATATAGATTTTTTTCTGAATAAAATATTCGCCATAGAATTTTTTCTGAATAAAATATTCGCCATATTCAAATCCTAGTTGCTCTTATGAACTGTTGTCATCAAATCTTAAAATATTTTTTATAGGCACATGAATCTTTGTTACGGCATTATTTAATATGTTCCCTTGTTATTTCGTCCTTTTTCTTTACCTATTAAATACACCATTTTATGGAGTGTCTTTTATTAATTGTATAATAATTTAATATAGGGGTCATCGTGACGTAGGCGGTATCGTCACTAGGAATACGAAGAGTAATCCCACAAACGGCGTGGGTTCAAATCCAACTTCCGGAAGAATTTTTTCGGGAATAAAAGATGTCTTCTACAGAATGTGTAATTTTAGGAGTGGCCTAACTTTAATGTCGCATTTCAAGTGAATACTGAAAGAGGCCGTTAGCATTACGGAAACATAGTGCGTAAAGGATGTGTGAGCGTTCAGCGTCCATCAATTTTAGTTAAAAAACAAAACACATTCACAAAATAGTTGGAATGAAATATTTCCACTTGACATATTTGTTATGAACCTAGTATTTTAGAAACGAAATGGGTGGTTATGATCAAGAAAGTTTCCACCAGCTTTAACAAAATTAATGTAGGATGGAACAATGACCAGAATGATGTAGAATTTATTTAAGGTTCCGTTTGAAGCAGGTGATCATCATCACTTATTTCATATTTATACTCTTAAATTTCATATTTAGAATTTTAAAAGAAACGGGTATAGATTATAAGGATAGGAGAATAATTTTTAATTTATATAAACACCAAACTGCCTTAGTTAGAATTGAGGGGGAAGAAGAGGTAGCAAAAATAGGGAAGGGAGTTCGGCAGGGATGTACACTCTCACCGTTATTATTTAATCTATATATAGAAGATGCAATAAACAAAGTAAAAGAAGAGTATAGTGTAGGTGCGAATGTACAGGGAGAGAAAATATATATGTTGAGATTCGCCGACGATATAGCTATATTAGAAGAAAGCGAAAAGAATTTAGAAAGGGTATTGAATGGTATGCAGGCAGTATTGACTAGGGATTTTAACATGAAAATAAATATAGGTAAAACTAAAGTGATGAGGTGTGACAAAAAGGAATGCAGTAGAAAAATGAAGATCTCAATAGGAGATAATAGAATCGAAGAAGTGTCAGATTTTTGTTATTTAGGCAGTAGAATCACAAAAGATAATCGAAGCAAAGTAGATATAAAGTGTAGGATAGCACAGGGTAGGAAGGCATTCGTAGAAAAAGAACAGATTTTAAGATCAAATATTGACTTGGGTATTAGAAAAAGATTACTGAAGGTATATGTTTGGAGTGTAGCACTGTACGGATGTGAGGCGTGGACTATAGGAAAGGAAGAGAAGCGTAGATTACAAGCATTAGAAATGTGGTGTTATAGGAGGATGATGAGGATTGGTTGGGAAGATAAAGTAACAAATGAAGCTGTACTAGAGTTAGTAGGGGAGAAGAGAAGTATCTGGAGAGTGTTACAGCGTAGGAGAGACAGATTAGTAGGGCATATTCTTAGGCATGGGGGGATTATGCAATTGATCATAGAAGGTAGAGTGGAGGGAAAGAGAGGGGTAGGTAGGCCTAGATTGGAGTATGTGAGTCAGATAGCTGAAGACGTTGAGATGAATAGCTATAGAGAGATGAAGGGATTAGCTCAGGATAGATCGACATGGCGTGCTGTTTCCAACCAATCTTTAGGATTGCGGACTGTTTAACTTAACTCTTAAAATTAATGCCATAAATATTCATATAAATTTCAAACTAAGTCCGTTCTATGCCGTGAAAAACGGCCCTAACATAAATTAATAATCATGTAAATCAATTCACTATGCTTCAATTGCGAATATCTATCAATGCGATATGTTTATATTTGATATGTGGTATTAGTTAAAGAGTCCACAATCCTAAAGATTGGTTGGAAACAGCACGCCATGCCGATCTATCCTGAGCTAATCCCTTCATCTCCCTATAGCTATTCATCTCAACGTCTTCAACTATCTGACTCACATACTCCAATCTAGGCCTACCTACCCCTATCTTTCCCTCCACTCTACCTTCTATGATCAATTGCATAATCCCCCCATGCCTAAGAATATGCCCTACTAATCTGTCTCTCCTACGCTGTAACACTCTCCAAATACTTCTCTTCTCCCCTACTAACTCTAGTACAGCTTCATTTGTTACTTTATCTTCCCAACCAATCCTCATCATCCTCCTATAACACCACATTTCGAATGCTTGTAATCTACGCTTCTCTTCCTTTCCTATAGTCCACGCCTCACACCCGTACAGTGCTACACTCCAAACATATATCTTCAGTAATCTTTTTCTAATACCCAAGTCAATATTTGATCTTAAAATCTGTTCCTTTTCTACGAATGCCTTCCTACCCTGTGCTATCCTACACTTTATATCTACCTTGCTTCGATTATCTTTTGTGATTCTACTGCCTAAATAACAAAAATCTGACACTTCTTCGATTCTATTATCTCCTATTGTGATCCTCATTTTTCTACTGCATTCCTTTTTGTCACACCTCATCACTTTAGTTTTACCTATATTTATTTTCATGTTAAAATCCCTAGTCAATACTGCCTGCATACCATTCAATACCCTTTCTAAATTATTTTCGCTTTCTTCCAATATAGCTATATCGTCGGCGAATCTCAACATATATACCTTCTCTCCCTGTACATTCACACCTACACCACACTCCTCTTTTACTTTGTTTATTGCATCTTCTATATATAGATTAAATAATAACGGTGAAAGTGTACATCCCTGCCGAACTCCCTTCCCTATTTTTGCTACCTCTTCTTCTACATATACAATGTGGTATATGTGTTCGTAATTCTACAATTTATATTCATCATATTATACATGTCATTTTACTGCGCATATTAATTAAACCACATTAGTCGTTGGTTATAAAGTCAATTATAAATAATTTGAAGATTTCGGAATTGAAGCTGTTATTAAAAAAATTAATGCAGTTTCTCGTGTGTGTGGTCTATACCGTAAATTACAATCAAAGATCAAAAAGGGTTATGCGTTAAAATATTATTCAAATCGTGAAAAATATTTTTTTGCCATTATTTAAAATCACTAATAACATTCTGAGTAGTATTTTTGTGTAGTTACTTAATTATTTTACATTTGGAAATAATGTGATAATAAAAATATTACATCAGCATTCAAAATCAAATATTTTTAGTTAGTTAAAGAGTCCGCAATCCTAAAGATTGGTTGGAAACAGCACGCCATGCCGATCTATCCTGAGCTAATCCCTTCATCTCCCTATAGCTATTCATCTCAACGTCTTCAACTATCTGACTCACATACTCCAATTTAGGCCTACCTACCCCTCTCTTTCCCTCCACTCTACCTTCTATGATCAATTGCATAATCCCCCCATGCCTAAGGATATGCCCTACTAATCTGTCTCTCCTACGCTGTAACACTCTCCAAATACTTCTCTTCTCCCCTACTAACTCTAGTACAACTTCATTTGTTACTTTATCTTCCCAACCAATCCTCATCATCCTCCTATAACACCACATTTCGAATGCTTGTAATCTACGCTTCTCTTCCTTTCCTATAGTCCACGCCTCACACCCTTACAGTGCTACACTCCAAACATATACCTTCAGTAATCTTTTTCTAATACCCAAGTCAATATTTGATCTTAAAATCTGTTCCTTTTCTACGAATGCCTTCCTACCCTGTGCTATCCTACACTTTATATCTACCTTGCTTCGATTATCTTTTGTGATTCTACTGCCTAAATAACAAAAATCTGACACTTCTTCGATTCTATTATCTCCTATTGTGATCCTCATTTTTCTACTGCATTCCTTTTTGTCACACCTCATCACTTTAGTTTTACCTATATTTATTTTCATGTTAAAATTCCTAGTCAATACTGCCTGCATACCATTCAATACCCTTTCTAAATTCTTTTTAATATTTTTATACATTAAAAAAGGAATATGACATAATCGTGATTGCAGTAATTTGTACATATTAAAATAATTACAATTCATAACAATACGAGCACCCATTTCGTGGTAAGTAAATTTAATACCAATATATGATATTAAAATCACTGTCCTATATAAACAATTCTTTGAAATGAACATTTAAAAAATGGAAAAAAGAAGCCGTTTTTCCTTTATATTCCATTTGTTATGTGCTCACTTTATATCAATTGTCAGCTGTCCGTTTAACCACGCATCATCAATCTGACATTCGTAATGTATGTTAAACATTACACAATATTCTGCAAGACAAGGATATAATAGTGAAAGACATGATTTAAAGCATTGGTGTCCAATCTTTTGGCTTCGCTGGGCCACATTAGAAGAAGAATTGTTTTGGGCCACACATAAAATACACTAACACTGATGATAGCAGATGATCAAAAAAAAGTTCTCGCAAAAAGATCTTAATTATGCAATTTGGAGGGTATTTTAAAATGGGTGAGCTGGCCACAAGTTTGCTATCACTGATATAGAAACTGTTTTATTCTTATCATTTATTATTATTTTATATTTTTATTATAAAAAAGGGTAACATATTATAACTCGTGAGATATATGACATTGTTTTTGAGAAACGAATGCATCAATATTTGGTTGGATGGAAGTAGTAGCAATTCTTAGTGAGTTCTCAAGCTGTTTATCAGATATTTTGTTTCTGATTTTACTCTTCGTATATTTTATCCTTGAAAATAGTTGGCTCACAAATGTAGGTGCTGCCAAAATAAGGCGTGATTGTGACGCGAGGGATGTTTGTCTCTGGGAAGATAGCTTTTATAAAAGTCTAGTACAGAGTCACAATCAAAAATTACTTGTCAACTTGCAGCTTTATGCATTCCATTTGAAAATTGGCAGGCAACATATTTATATCGACTGAAAATGGAGTCGCAAATATAACTGATTCTTTTTCCGGAAAACCTGTTTTAAAATTCCTGTATCAAATACACCCCAAGATAAACATCGACTTGCACTCGCCGCATCGTCTGCACACGACTTAACTGTAGCCACGCATGCGTATAAGAAGTGAGACTGTGCAGTAGCGCGCAATCGAGTTATACAAAAAAATCGTTGCCGTCCTGGGCCACATGCGGCCCGCGATTTGGACAAGCCTGATTTAAAGGATATGTATCTGTGCACACTGAGACGTATTCAGATAGAGATAAGCAACTATATTTACTAAAATTTAAATGAAAAGGGCATGTGCTGTATTTTTTGCATTCTGGTTGTGGGTTCGAATACCACTCCCGAAGGGATATTTTCTGAAAAGAAAAATCCCTTCCGGACCGGAGATGTTATGTATTGTCTATAGAAATTAAGATAAAAAGAAAGAAATTCAAATTTATAATAAGAAATTGGTAAGCTGTTAAAAGCTAAACCAGTTCAATAGAAAAAACAACACATAAAGCAACTTTCACGAATTTTTTTTATCAATTTTTAGAAGCTGCAATAATACTACATCACACTTATTTAGAAAGAAAGCCAAAATTTTAATTTAATTATTAATTAGTAATCATTAGGGGCGTTTCCGGATAAATGAAACCATTAGTTCTAAATATGCATTAAAATTGTATATACACTCAAAGAAATTGTTGAAATCGTGGCACATACAAAACTATTAGTTCATTAAAAGAGACAAAAATACATAACTACATATTATATCATAGAATATCACCCAAATACCGTAACAAGCATTAAGTAGCTAGATGTACATTTCAAGCGCTATGCGCCCATCTTCAGTAGCACAAGATAAAATTAAATAAAATACCTCTGTCACGAATCGTGATTGATATACTACACACACACACACACACAAACGATACGATATTAATATGCTCATTTCATCATTAAAGCAATATAAGTACATTTTTAGATTTCAGTGACTGCCTCAATAATCGTACGTTTACTTTTAACTTTTATTGACCGTCAATGTATTTGATTATAAAATCCTTATATTTTTAAAATAATTGTGAGTGAGTGATTATGTTTTTTTAATTAATTGCATTACTAAAGATGGAACTACGACTGCGAAAGGCGCAATTTGTAAATTGGGTTTTAATATTCCTAGATAAATATCATAGCATTTTATAGTTACTCATTTTCACGCTAAGGATTACCCTAAACAGTATTTTTGCTCTATTTTAAACTTTTGTTGTCTGAAAATAAATAAAAAATAAAAAATATAGTATAGGGCGAAAATAAGTAAGTCGATGATGATAAGGTATAAAAATACGTTTCTATGGACCTAAAGCCATCAGCGTCCTTTAGAAAACAATATACCTAGTTTAAACCTTCACGAGGTATTGGGATTATTGGGAATTTTATGAAACAATTTTTCGTGTACTATTTTACTACTGCAAGTCTCAATTTTCAATTTTATGGTAGTTTGAATACATCGCGATGTGTAAACCTTCCTTGTGTGAAATTTGAATATTTTGAATATTTGAATATTCCTAGCTTCGGGCATTCTTGAGATAGACAAATTTCGCTAGACTTTGTGATATGATATTGCATTCAACAGAAATATGCTGGACGAGACTGGACGTCATTTATAAGTCTAACACATCTGTTAAATGTCAAGATGAATACAAGGCGTCCGTTGATACGTTGAATGTGGACAAATAACAAAGAAACCTGCTTCTTAAAAGTAAGAAGAAAAAAACTACTCATACTACGACCTTAACTGCGACTATTGACGTTGAAAGAAATATTCCAATTAGCAATTTTATACGTATGGATAGCGATTACTTCAATACACTTAATTGCAAATTGTGTTAGAAAACTATATCAAAAATCATTATTAAATTTACACATCATGACATCTGGTAATATATTTAAATAATTTTATACTACCCAAAGTATAACTCTAAAAAGCCCATAAATCAAATTATTATATTCCGAACTATTTAAGCAAATCTAGTTCATGGTATTTTGCTCGTAGCAACTAATTATGTCATTTCAAGTTCAATAAACATTTATGAAAGTTAAGTATTTTAGCAATTATGAAAGTAAAAAATCAGAAATCTATCTTATTTTCTGGATACGTTCCATTTTCCTATCGAGTCAAAAGCATTAAAATTAGAACACGTGGATCAATAATATGAAGTGTTTCCAATAAAAATAGCAATTGAAAAGACGTCTGTCGATCTGTATTGGCTTTTCATAAAATGAAAACTTGTATCTAAGATTTTAAAATTTTTAAATAAGTAACAAAAGATTTATTTTACGTTCTAAAACGTACGTAATAATATTGATATAGCATAAATTTCTGTGAAACTTGTTGAAACTTTTGCAGTGATAAAATATTTTCAGCAGTGGGATGGAGTTTAACCATATCGTCCCCTTAATACTATAACTGGATAACTAGAAATTTGTGTTTCTTAAGAAAATCGATTTCAAGTTTTCAAAGGCAATAAAAAGGATTTAACATGAAAAATCGTTATTGGGTTTTTGGTTTTAACCTTAGAAAATTATATTTTCTTTTACAATTTGTCGTGTAGGTGTTAAGGCAGTTAAGATATGAGTCGATAACTCGAAATTCCACAAATTCGAGTTACCCAGTTTTAGTATTAAGGGGACAATATGATGTGCGACGAAATATATTTGTTTTAATTTATTGCGAATGGAATAAAACCTAAAACTTTTTTATATATTATCAACATAATATAAATACATAATACATAATAATTTGATAAGTTTAATCATGAAAAATTCAACAAACTAATTCTATTCTAACCAGTTGGATATAATTTCTCACTGAAATAAGAAATAAAATAAAATATAGATTGCAATTGCGTCAGTTTATTTTTGCTTAACCCATCTACTTTAAAGTCCCCGTAATAACATAAGTATCTGCAAATATTCAACATGAATCGTTTCTTTTTTTTCCTTGAGAATTTTCACATTTTTTGGGGACATTCAGGTTTTGAACAAACATATTTATTATTTTGTATATCACTTAATAACTTATATTTTGCAGATTGATGAACGATATCTTATTTTTAGTTATGCGCAATTTGAGGACGTTGAAATTAAATTGTAAAACTACAATTTTAATAATAGTAAATCGTCGTCTCTACCAGTACTAGATCCCATATTTATTAAGTTTTCCGCCATTACATAGAGTTAATTAAATTTATACAATGGTCGCAAATGAATGGGTTACCCAAAACCTTGTTATTGGTATCCTGATTATCAAAACCCAGGAGGGACTGTAGAGAAAACGTACATATACTTGTCCTATCTCTATTATCCCAATTTCAATTGTTAATGCCATTATTGCCGCCTCTATAACGGGCTATAATTTCAATAACAGATTCAAAATGGATGCTGAGAATGGATTAATTGAGATTTTAGCAGAGCCGTAGTTACAATTGAAACGGATATTAATAAACGGGTTAGATTAAATAAGGCGAACCACGCGGAACAATATTTTGTACGAAAAAATACATGAAATATAAAGAAATTATGATGTAGCAATATCATTATACAAAATTAATACGAAAAGTAAACATAATTACGTGAAATATATTAGAGTACAAACGCAAGAAAAACTTTTCTACTTTAGCAAGCCGCTAAATAGCTAATTTAATTTCACCCCGAAACAGAACCCCATTCAGACCTAATCAATTTATGGGCGAATACAAAAGCACTCAAATAAAAAATGAACAATGCTCAACTAAATTAAAAAAAATTCGGTGTATTGATATAATGGAAAATCATTACTTTTTCTTGAAGTTTGTGGTACTGTCAATCAGGATTAAGGGTAGATGAAAAATAGTGAAAAGGCAATAAAATGATTCTTTTATTGGAAAAAATGAATATTGTGGCGTAGAAGCATCATAATTAATACATATATATGAAAAAGAAAACCTTCTATATACCTGACGTTGAGGGAAACTCAGTATAGTTAAATTAATGAACAATATATTATATGAAATATTTTAAGCTATTTTAAAAGAGTTGTCGGGCATTTCGTACGCTACAAACAAATGTTAATTGTTTCAAACGCCAGACATATTAACGCTAAAAATACACCGAACTACTGGTAGTCTTGAGTAAAAACATGCGCTTCTTTGAAGAAGTTATCTTACAGTGTAATTTATTACATATTGAAGATGAATTATAAATTATTGTACATCCAATACAAATGGGATCTGAATGATTTAATATTTTTTACAGGCTTATTTTCTTGAAAAACGAATCATATTAATTCTATTAAAATTTATCTTACAGCTTTGACATTGTGAAATATATCCAAAATCATATATTACATATAAATAATTTTTCCAATATTTATTTCACTTACTTCTTACTTCCATTCCGTATATTAACGATATTGTGAAAATGACAAAATATTTCAATGATTTAGAAGATGGCTTTTATTTTTTTTAACAAAGGGATTTGCATTCTTCTATTCTTTCTTACTAAAATAGCAATAAATGAAGTTATTTTGGACCTATTGACGGTTACCATTTAGAACAGAGAACATTGCTTCAAAATTATTTAAAAAAATTAATTAATAAAATATTATTCAAGTTCTTATTTCTAACTTTTTTGCTGAATAACATATATTAGTTTTTGTATTATTTTTGAAAACTTTCGATCCTTTCAAATATAACTTTATTTCATTATGGTTTTTCACACTAGATTGTTGTCAAAAATTAAATATGATTTCACTGTCGATTATATTTATATTTATTTATTATATATTTTATATTTATATAAAATTTTATTGGGGTAAAATTAATAACACAAATAAGTAAAGTGACCCTACGTCCCGCTTCGGGCAATCCCGATTTTCGTTAATTTGTGCCGCTTAAATACAAAAATTATTATTTCCATGCTTACTACAAAAGTTTACCATTTACCCGTATAAAAAAAATTCTGCGGAACGGCTCGACAGATTTCAATGATTTTGGTGTTATATTAAAGTGTCTATTTTTGCCCATTTTGTTCAAAATTTAAGTGTATTTGCTAAATTGGTCGGAAATTGAAAATTAAGAATGACTAATTTTCCTCTGCATTCATATAGACTTGTATATCATAATCAAAGGCATAGCGGCCATTTGTCATGTACAATCGAGTCAAAAAAATAGTCAATAACTGCGGCTTAAAGTGTCTGACTTAAAATTATTCTAGGCGAGTTCTACATTTCTTATATATATATATTTTTTAATATTTTATTTTGATTTTTGTCAAATATTTTATAGCAAATTATGTTGAATTTATGAAATACAAAATAAATACATAATAGCGTCCTCAAACAATCGGTCAGTAATTGTATTTTATTTTTTTAGTTTTTAAACTATACATTTATGTCTGATTTGCCATACTCTTGGCAGTGCGTGTACTAGTGTATAGATAAAATTCGGATAATAAAAACTCGTTTCTTGATAACGAATACTCCACTAGAGCGAGCACTTTCTCAGAAAACGGCCAAAGTCTCGCTTCAACGAACGCAATCAACTTTTTCGAGTTTATATTCTTCACTTCAACTTATCGTTCAAGGTGCCATTGAAACTGCCCATATAAAATAGCATGTGCCGTGAGAGAATGCGTTTGCCTAACAATGTATGCTTAAATTGAATTCCTCGCCTTGTTCGTCGAGAATAAATGTGTGTAATCTGTGTGTGTGTTTATCGTCGTTGTCGCACACACATCTAATATTAAAATATGTAGATGGCGATACCAACACGATCAGCAACTGTAAATTAATACGCGATGTTAATTGCGTGTTCAATTTCAAAGTCAGCATTTAGAAACATTTTTATATGGACTTGTCCATGCTAAGATTATAAATTTTTATTAAACGTGAAAAAATGATTGAATGGGACATTTTCTAATGGGAAATGACCCGAGGATTCTAAATGTGCAACTTGTTCATATAAAAACAATAAAATGTAAAATAATATTGAACAAATTCGTGCCCAAAGTTGCATTATTTATAATCCGAATCGTCCGAGGAAAATCCACCAAGTGAGAAATATGCGTATCAAAAACAAGGAAAATTATTTATATGGCAAAGATTAATAAAGTAATTTTTTTTTTAGTTTCTAATATATTTGTTTTTACAATTAATTCCCCCCAATTAATAAGTTTGAGAAAGGCTTAGGCATCTGTGTTTCGATTGAAAATTAAGAAATATATTGCGTTTACCTAACAGATTTTTGCTGATTTTATTTTATATAAAATTTTATTTTTTCGATCATTTTGATGAAAATCGACAGATATATATACCTCTGCTCTTTTTCGACAATTTTTCTATAATTTTGATGAAAAAGCGATGGCAAACTGTAGGTCACTTTGAGGACCTAGTTCGTAGTTCATTTCAATGTACGGTTCATGAACTATAGATCGTGAACTACTACATCTTTTTAAAATGAACTAGTTCACGACCTGTATGAAATACATGCACATACTGAAAATAATCTCTTTTTTTCTCATTATAAAAATATTAAATGGAAAAAATAAATAAATTGAAATATTACAATACTTATTTCAAATTAGGAATGAAGAAGAAAAGACGACAATGTTTATAATTTATACAAAACATATATATATAAGGAAATATAATCTTCTCTAGGTACTCACGATTATTTATATGAAGTTCTAAAATAATTATTGGTAGTTACTGATGGAAATGTTTACTACTTTACTAACACTTGAAAATTAAATGTACAAACTATAACAAAATGAACTAGATAGAATCGTTTTGTTTGGCGTTATAATTTATATTTTCTATTTCGAATCTTCTCTGTTCAAACTTCAAAGCTTTGATTTGATATTAAGTAGTTACATTGCACTCAATATGAAATCGAAGAACTATAAGATTTAGATGTTTATTTTTGCATTATTGCAATAATTTGCTACGGCATGACATATTTAAGAACATATTTAATCTTGCGAATATATTAAGTATATTATTCCAAATGAAATACCAACATATAAATTGTGACTCAGCTCGGCAATGCTGCTGTTGCAATATTGCATCGAGTGTCCTATTTCGTTCCGTTCACCAACACTTTATCACTAAATAAATGTTGGTACTGTATATGTAATGTATACTATACTGCATCGTTTACGAGTCGTTGTGATTCATAGTACACGACGGGTTCAGGACCTAGTACAAGTACATCAATACGTACACCGTTCACCATGAAGTTCATAGTTCACGAACTAGGTCATAGTGACCTATAGGTTGTTGCAAAACATCGTCACAGTACGCCCGTCATTTGATTAAACCGTTCAGAGTGAACGGTTCGCGAGTGAACTACACATCGCTACTGTCGATGGAAAAAATACCTAATTGTTTCGTATTATATGTGTTTTAACTGCTCTATAAAACATTCGTTTTTTATTCAGGCGTATTAAAAAATTTCTATTATACCACAGAATCACATACTATAGAATGCGAAATAATTTAACAAAATCATAGCGGCTTATTAATTTCAGGCCTCGACTGTCTTCAAAGAACAACGAATTGTTACTTATCGTAAAAGAATAAAATATTTTACTGAAAGCATAGTTTAAAAAATAAAATTTTGTGCATTTTACTTCAACTCGAGAGTTTGATGAAAATTTCTTGTTCTTTCATCAAAATTTAAGATCTACATCGCAACAATTCTAAAATAAAACATTCGGTCCAAATTGAAGACCTTCATTTTACAAATTCGCACATATATACGTGGGTTATTATAACTTACTGGAGAATCCATAAACAGGGACGCGTTAAATTTACGCATTGTTTTAAAGATTCCTATGTATACTCATGGCAGAAAGCTATTTCAAAGTGCATCTGTAAATATTTACAGGCAGAGGCATCGTTGCCCGTGATGCAATCATAATGGTCGCTTGGACGGTTGTTCTGCGGTCTTTACTACGTACCGAAAGATGATTTTATCGCTCATGTGGAAAACATGAATACTTCTACGTATTGGCGTATTAGCAACGTGCATTCTGTTTTCCACCATAGCGCCAATCCTTTACAACAATTTACGGCAATTGCATCATATACGAGTAATGGCTGCATGTATTTATATATCGTTATTATATTAGTTTGCCCGTCCACGTATACTGATTTAGATCGCGTTATTTCACGCCTGAACTTAAAATGTATATATATACATAAATCAACTCGACCGTAAATTTTACAGCCATCAGTCAAATTTGCGCATAAAAAATGAATTTAACAATGAGGCTTTCACGGTTGCACTTTGTGGATTTTTTATTTGCTATAATAAATGCGGCACATCCACAAGTATTAAATTTAATTCTGCCGCAAATGAATAATACCAGGCCAATAAAATAAACAATGCATTTCCAGAAAAGGGTCAAATTTTAATATAGGTATTAGGAAAAGATTTCAAAACGCATGTTACATTGTACGGCTGTGCAGGGTAAGACAATGCGAAAGGTAGAAAAACGTAAAATGGAAGTATTGAACATTTGATCCTCATGAGGATTGGGTGGGTGGGTGGATAGTGACAAATGAAGACGTGCTGGAATTAGTCAAGAAAAGAAAGTATTAATAGCGTAGGAGAAATAGATTAATAGGTCATGTTCTTTATATAATTTTGTATATACATACAGGTTAGTTAGTATGTAGTTTGTATATATATACATACAGGTTAGTTTGTAAAATATATGAGAAGGGAGAAGTACCACAGGATTTTCAGCGTAGTAGAATAGTAACAATGCCGAAGAAAATAGGAGCTAATTTGTGTGAGAACTATAGGACTACTATCACATGCATCGAAGATATTGCTAAAGATTATTTATAGGAGATTAGAAAATAAAGTAGAGGAAAGGCTAGGAGAAGATCAGTTTGGTTTTAGGAAAAACAGAGGGACGAGAGAGGCGATTCTAGCACTAAGAACGGTAGTAGAAAAAAGAAATAGGGTAGGAAAGGTAACTTGCATAGCTTTTGTAGACTTAGAAAAGGCATTTGATAATGTAGATTGGGACATAATGTTTAGAATTTTAAAAGAAACGGGTATAGATTATAAGGATAGGAGAATAATTTTTAATTTATATAAACACCAAACTGCCTTAGTTAGAATTGAGGGGGAAGAAGAGGTAGCAAAAATAGGGAAGGGAGTTCGGCAGGGATGTACACTCTCACCGTTATTATTTAATCTATATATAGAAGATGCAATAAACAAAGTAAAAGAAGAGTATAGTGTAGGTGTGAATGTACAGGGAGAGAAAATATATATGCTGAGATTCGCCGACGATATAGCTATATTGGAAGAAAGCGAAAAGAATTTAGAAAGGGTATTGAATGGTATGCAGGCAGTATTGACTAGGGATTTTAACATGAAAATAAATATAGGTAAAACTAAAGTGATGAGGTGTGACAAAAAGGAATGCAGTAGAAAAATGAGGATCACAATAGGAGATAATAGAATCGAAGAAGTGTCAGATTTTTGTTATTTAGGCAGTAGAATCACAAAAGATAATCGAAGCAAGGTAGATATAAAGTGTAGGATAGCACAGGGTAGGAAGGCATTCGTAGAAAAAGAACAGATTTTAAGATCAAATATTGACTTGGGTATTAGAAAAAGATTACTGAAGGTATATGTTTGGAGTGTAGCACTGTACGGGTGTGAGGCGTGGACTATAGGAAAGGAAGAGAAGCGTAGATTACAAGCATTCGAAATGTGGTGTTATAGGAGGATGATGAGGATTGGTTGGGAAGATAAAGTAACAAATGAAGCTGTACTAGAGTTAGTAGGGGAGAAGAGAAGTATCTGGAGAGTTTTACAGCGTAGGAGAGACAGATTAGTAGGGCATATTCTTAGGCATGGGGGGATTATGCAATTGATCATAGAAGGTAGAGTGGAGGGAAAGAGAGGGGTAGGTAGGCCTAGATTGGAGTATGTGAGTCAGATAGTTGAAGACGTTGAGATGAATAGCTATAGGGAGATGAAGGGATTAGCTCAGGATAGATCGGCATGGCGTGCTGTTTCCAACCAATCTTTAGGATTGCGGACTCTTTAACTAATACATATGCATGCAATTAGTTGTAGAAGGTAGGATAGAAATAAATGTAGGGATGAGCAGACCCTTGATTAGATAAATCAGATAGTGCAGGATGTTAGGATAAGTTGTGTGCTTGTTTCGCAATACGAAACTGCGAGGGGCATAAAAATAAATTGCCAATAAATAGAAAAATTGAAAATTTTATCAGTAATTCATGACTGGCAACTTGAAAATTAAACCATTCCTTTAAATGTTCATACCTAATATTGTTTCGTATATAAATACAATGGTATTATTTAAATAATACGAAACAATATTAGGTAATATATAATATATAATATAATATATCCGAAATATACGAAATGGCTATTCTTCTAAAATTATAAATAATATATTAAGAAAATTTAAAAAAACAAGAGATATCAGAAATATTAGTAGTTTAGAACAAAGTAATTCACCTACAAAATTTGTTAAATTACCATTTGATTCTATAATTGCACGTGGTTTAGATAGTATTTTAAATAAATATAATTTTACTTCTAATAGTCTTGCTAATTTTCTAGGAAATCTCAAAGATTTGATTGATTTCAATAAAAAATCGGATATTTATGAAATATCCTGTTCTCGTTGTCCTAAAGAATATATAAGACAAACAGGTAGACCCATTGAAACTAGATTTAAGGAGCATTTAGCTCATTTCAGATTAAATATAAAATATAAAAGTGCTGTAGCCGAGCATATTTTTGACTAACTCAGGTCATCCTATTTAAATTAGTTCACTTAAATTACTTAAAAGTGTTTTGAATTATTCCGAGTTATAAATGCTTATATGAAAGTATATACATGCATAAATCTAAATCAAATTTAATGAATTTAGATTCAGGCCCAAATTCATCTTGTTTATTTAATTTATTTAATAAGAACTATTTAAATTATGTTTTTTTTTTTTGGTTATTTTAGATTTGAAAAACCAATGGTTATTATTGTTACTTCTTAATTTCATTAATTATTAATTTATATTGTTTTAAAAGATTCATAGGTCATATTATATACCATTTTTGAAATTCTGTCATGTTGACTTATTTATTTAATAATATATCAATCACGATTCGTGACAGAGGTATTTTATTTAGTTTTTATCTTTTGTTACTGAAGATGGGGGCATAGCCTTCGAAATGTACATCTAGCTACTTGATGCTTTTTACAGTATTTGGGTGATATTTAAATATTATTGGCAGATATATAAAAATGAATTTTTGTCATTAAAAATGGTTTAAAAATAATAGTACTAAATACCCTATTATAAAAATTAAACTATGTATTATTATTTTCTTTATAGTATGTTTTTGGCTTATCTATAGATTTTTTCCCTCTGATCTACATTCTAAAAATAATTGAATAATACTTCCATATCTTAGAATATCTTAGAATAGTCTACATTTTTCACTAGTTCTATTATCCCCATTATTATCGTCTTTGCATAGTATCACATTTCAAACATTCTAAATTCCGTTTATCTTCTTCCTATTACCCATAAAGTTTAAAACGCAATAATGGTGATGCATAAAACTTGCTACTTCATTAAATTTAAGTCACTATTTTTTAAATTCTAAAATTATCATTCAACAACCGCTAATCTAGTATTAAATATTTTAAAAAATAATTAACCATCTTATAAAAACTTTCACCGTGTAAATATAAAATCATTACACCACCCAACTTCCCCAACATTTATTAACTGAAATTCTGCAAAGTTTTAATGCATTTTTCGGTATTTGGGTGATATTCTATACTATTATTTAACACCGTAGTGATAATTTTTAAAATCTATACTAATAGATCAAAACAGAACTATATTGGGAATGCTGTAAATCATCATTAATATCCATTACTACAGGGATTTGGCGCCAAAAAATGACAGGATATCCCTATTCCTAACAAGCTCGTTATGCAATTGTTATATCGTGATACGAATTGTGACGACCATAATCGTGAGATGTCAAAAAGGTGAAGAAGATGAACACTATCTATTTCAAAGATGTTTCAAGCTGTAGAATTCCTTCCTCATTGTATGTTTAAAGAAGCTGAACAAAAAAGATTGTGAATTTTCTCTTCATGCTTTAGAAGTTATACGTGGGGTGATTATAGAAAAATGGTTAGATCAGATGGGATAAAAAAAAACTAGACACAAAACAAAATGGCTTAATAATATAATCAAGTCATTTGTTAAAGTCACCCACAACTCAAGAAGAACGATAAATATGGTTTCAGCTGAGAATGAAATTGGCGATGCACTAGATTTCAAAGTAGAAGAGAATATGTATGTGGAAGTTGGTGCAATTTACAATTAAAAAATATTAAGGTAGTTGGAGTTCCCAAAGGAATAGATTAGGCGATAGTTTATTATGGAGTATAGTTAATTTACGCGTGAACATTATTCGGTTTCGAAGTTTTAAAAGTTTCGATTAGAGGAGCTATTACAAGACCTAATCACTGACAAAATCGAATGTTCCATGTGATGCGAAACTAAACACAGATTTTCAATTTATTATATATTTGGTTAAATATCATTTATATAGATAATTTTATATTATTTTAAAACCTTTATACGCTCAATTAATTTATGAAGTACAAAGTCTTTAAAATTGCTTCCCATTACGAGGATACTTTATGACATTTGGAGACGATAAATATAGTTTCACCTGATAATGAAATTGGCGATGCACTAGATTTCAAAGTAGAAGAGAATATGTTTGTGGAAGTTGGTGCAATTTACAATTAAAAAATATTAAGGTAGTTGGAGTTCCCAAAGGAATAGATTAGGCGATAGTTTATTATGGAGTATAGTTAATTTACGCGTGAACCTGATTTGGTTTCGAAGTTTTAAAAGTTTCGATTAGAGGAGCTATTACAAGACCTAATCACTGACAAAATCCAATGTTCCATGTGTTGCGAAACTAAACACAGATTTTCAATTTATTATATATTTGGTTAAATATCATTTATATAGATTTTATATTATTTTAAAACCTTTATACGCTCAATTAATTTATGAAGTTCAAAGTCTTTAAAATTGCTTCCTATTACGAGGATACTTTATGACATTTGGAGAGTCCGCACAATATTGTACTAGATTACGTATATAAAAGTATCCATAATTTTTTTTTTACATTTCGACCATGTAAACCTACCGCAATGTAGATTTTCTACATCAGTCATAATCTATATTATTATTATACCCACAATAAAACTAATTTTTTGCAATAAAACTGAAATTGTCGGACGTACAATGGACAGTATCAACTAGTTTACTATTTGAGTTTGTGATCAGAAGCTACGACTTAAGGCGACACATTTAAATCATTGTATGTTGTCATTTCGACAGTATTATAGGTTGTACAATACCATTGCTTTAATGTAACTATCGCCAAATTGCAGTTTGATTTCCCATATGTAGTATACACTGCAAATTATAAAGCATTGTCATGGCATGTAAATGTCAGCATATACAAGGATGTTATAATGTACATGTGTCATGTTTTGACACGGTCATTACGATTGGGTCGGTGTATCACATTAGATATATTATTGCTAAATATATAAACAGATTTACAGTATATCTAAATCTGTTTTACAAATAGTTGTTTTAGAATATTGTGTATAAATGAGTATAGAAAGAAATTTCTAACGAAGATGTACAAACAATTAGAGAGCCCATTCAATTTAAATACTATTTTGGCTAGTAATGCCATAAGTCTATAAAATCTTGTATGCCTTCATTTTAGAAAGTAAACTAAATTTTTAATCGTTGTAAGAATATAGATTTATTGTATTAGATATAAGATACCCAATGAGTCCTGTTGTCATGAAAGACCCCTTAGGGTGAAAATTTTGTTTTTCCCTTATGTTGTTACTTTTAATATAATCATATTTTTTGTTGGTAAATTATATGAAAGATAAGATAATAATAATGACTTTATTAGCACCATATACATAAATATCTAACAGATAATTATGTATTACGACATGGCAATATAGATAATGCTCCAAATGCAATTTCGAAATAAATTTAACAAAAAAAACACATGAATAAATGGAAGAAATTAACTTTAGATGAATTTTATGAAGGATAGGTGAAACTTGAGAAGTCCGTTGAACAACTCATTTCCGCATATTATAAAATCAGATCAATCCATTTCATTTATGCAAAAATGTAAGAAAACTCGTAAGGCAACTTTTATTTAATGTACTGTCCAACTAAAACTTCTATTTCTTATAATATTTTTTTTAATTAGATGACGCTAGAATATAATTTCATAAAACACGTATACACACTACTTTGGTTAACAGGTTTCCTCCACGGAAACCTTACGAAGTTTATGAGCAAAATGATTTTGCGTAAATTAAATTTCGGTAAAATATATCACAGAAGAGAGCATATAATAAATAGCAATAAATGTAGTCATAATGATTATTAGGATAAATATATATATATATCATAATAAAGTAATCGATTATAGGAAAATTGGTATATTTGAATGAAATATAAATTCGAATTTGTCCGTAATTGGAACACAAATAATCATAAAATTATTTAAAATTTGGGAAATTCGTTTTCATTGATTTTCTTTGTTTCAACTATGCATATGGTACGGACAGGACCCACTACAGGGGCGACCGATATCCAATAATTTTTTCTTTAAGTATTACAGTTCAATATTAAGTATTGTTGAATCTCAATTATCCTTATCGGCGTTGAAATCTAAGAATATGGAGTGAACTTGTTCTTTCTCAATCAATTTGAAATTGAAAATATGCGATAAGTATAACAAATTGTGAGAAATTGTAAATATGCAATTACCGTATAAAATATTTGTTTTGTGTGGGTAGTCTATATTATTATGATTATTATTTTTAGATTTAGATAGTTTATAGGAAATTCACAATACTCCTAATATGAAATTAAAAAACATAATTATGAAAAAACTATCATGCGCAATGATTTTAAATATTCTCAAATAATATTACCCAAATTAATTATATAACCGGAGATATAAGAGCATATAAAAAAGTTGATAAAATAACTTACCCATAGATATTGTGTAGTCCCAGCTCTCTGAGTCATTCTTGTGGACGTTAAGTTTATCGGGCTGTAATAAAAGAGACACAAATTAAAACTCAGATAAAACAAACTGATTTAAAAAATTATCACAACGGTGTTAAATTATAATATAGAATATCACCCAAATACCGCAACAAGCATTAATTAGCTAGATGTACATTTCAAGCGCTATGCGCCCATCTTCAGTAGCACATAGCACAAGATAGCGCATAGCGCTTGAAATGTACATCTAGCTACTTAATGCTTGTTACGGTATTTGGGTGATATTCTATATTAAAACAAACAGACATTAATGAAACTATATTCTTGACGTCATTAATTCTTTACAATATTTCCCAGTTGCTAATCTTCAGCGGACTACCAAACCTATATACGAGTACTTTCTCTAAACAATAAAAATAAAGAATAATAAAAAAAAAAAAAAGGTGAACCAATAATAACTTTTCAATTAAAACTTACATGTCTGACAAATTATTTAGATAAAAAAGATCTGTCGTGAATTAAAAATGACAATTTATTCAATATATTATTAACTAAATTCACTTATAATACTTTGATAATTTTCGAAAATTTCTCATAAATTTCAAATCATAAGAATAATTTTAAAAATGATCACTACGGTGTTAAATTATAATATAGAATATCACCCAAATACCGTAACAAGCATTAAGTAGCTAGATGTACATTTCAAGCGCTATAAAATACCTATAAAATAGGTATTTTATTTAGTTTTAACGTGTGCTACTGAAGATGGGCGCATAGCGCTTGAAATGTACATCTAGCTACTTAATGCTTATTACGGTATTTGGGTGATATTCTATATTATAATTTAACACCGTAGTGATAATTTTTTAAATAAATATATAAAGTTAAACCATGTAGATTATAAATTTTTATATTATTACAGTATATCAATCACGATTCGTGACAGAGGTATTTTATTTAGTTTTATCTTGTGCTACTGAAGATGGGGGCATAGCGCTTGAAATGTACATCGAGCTACTTAATGCTTGTTACGGTATTTGGGTGATATTCTATATCATAAGAATAATAGCAATTATTTAGGAATTTCTTTAACTATTTTAATAATTACGAACCGGTAATTAGTAAAGCGAAGGAAATCTTTAGCTCCTTGAATTTTAAATGCGTTTAAAATCGTATTTTTTCAAGAACTCATTCAATATATTTTGCAAAATCTTAGGAAGCATATACAACATTTAAGGTATTCAATAAAAAAGAATATTTTTATAGCAAAATATAAATCTCTCAAACGGTAAGAGATTTATTATAGAATATGTTCCATAATGGAAATGAGTACTTTTTCATCAAACCATTAGCACAATGTTAATAGTTCAATTTTTACCCTCCATTTTTTTCCATTGGTACGTCATAATTAGTATTTAAGCGGAAAATACATCATGTACATATATTATGGGTAGGAAATCTCCCTCGTGTAATGATATAACATTTATATAAAAAACTTATACCTGATGTTTGTTATATATCGGGTATTCTGAGTCACGATTTGGAAAAATTCCAGCTGCATTTTCGACGTTACTATTGCTCTCTGTGATATTTTCTGAATGGTGAAATATGACTCATATAAGAACAGTCTTTTAATAAATATCACATTAGAGAATGTACACAGCAAATTGCACGAATATTAGTATTTCCGACTAAACATAAAAATTTTTAAAAATTGTTTCAGTTGCTTCAAAATTTTGTTATATCAAATTTATTCGATATTATTATTATTTATTACATATTAAAAAATATGTGTGAATAAATACTAAAATCTGAATCTATTGGTCGTAGTGCTACAGCTTGAATTTTGGTAAGATAATGTGATATATTTTGGGGAGTATTGAAAATGTTATACCTATAACATCTCTCTGCTTAAATTATAAAGTTCGTAGATGAAGGATTGTGTAGGCAATTATTTGGCATTATTAGGCATTAATTTTGGAACTTATTGTGTTTGAATATACACTTTGATACATTTTATATAGTGAAAACTTAATATTAATATAATTAATAATATAAATCAATCAAGACAGATTTTTAGAAATTATAAGAGCTTTTATAAGAGTAAATGTATCGCTTTTTTCGACATAAAAAATTATAGTAAATATGTATACTTTTTGCATGGAAATTTCAATATCAGACATTGTATTACCTGGTAAAAGAATTAGCCAAAATATAGATTATCTTCTTAGAATATTTGAAGAAAATCAGAGAGTAAATTTGATTTAAACAATCTCAAGCGAATGTAAATGTTTATAAATTTAGTTTCTCATATATTTCTAAATTGTAATTTGCTGTACAATTTGTACGTATTAAGAATATATTTACTTTAAAAAAAATTATCACTACGGTGTTAAATTATAATATAGAATATCACCCAAATACCGTAACAAGCATTAAGTAGCTAGATGTACATTTCAAGCGCTATGCGCCCATCTTCAATAGCAAAAATTAAAACTAAATAAAATACCTCTGTCACGAATCGTGATTGATATACTATTAACTAAATAAGTCAATAGAAGTACTTCAAAAATGGCATATAATATGACCTATAAATCTTTTAAAAACAATACAAATTAAAAATTAAAAATTACAAATTATAGATTAACGAAAATAACAAGTAACAGTAAAAATAACAAGTAACAGTAAAAAAATATTGGTTTGTGAAATCTAAAATAACCAAAAATGAATAAATTAATAAATAAATAAAATAATAATAATAAAAATTAATTTAAAAATAGTTCTTATTAAATAAATTAAATAGACAAACTATTTTAAAATTTATTATTATTATTTATTTATTTATTTATTTATTCATTTTGGTTATTTTAGATTTCACAAACCAATATTTTTTGCTGTTACTTGTTATTTTTGCTGTTACTTGTTATTTTCGTTAATCTATAATTTGAATTGTTTTTAAAAGATTTATAGGGTCATATTATATGCCAATTTTGAAGTACTTCTGTCATGTTGACTTATTTATTTGATAGTATATGAATCACGATTCGTGACAGAGGTATTTTATTTAATTTCATCTTGTGCTACTGAAGATGGGCGCATAGCGCTTGAAATGTACATCTAGCTACTTAATGCTTGTTACGGTATTTGGGTGATATTCTATATTATAATATATTTACTATTAAAATTGAGATGTATCAACGATTTAAGTTAATAATAACAATAAATGCAAGAGGTAGCGGTTGCAAGAAGTTTTGAATATTTAGATATATGCTGTTAGAAATATCCCTATTCTCTTCGTACATGTAGATCTAGAAACCGCATGTTTCCGCATCATTACAAACACGTACAGTAATACATAATGACATTTAGTAGATTACCAAAGCGATTATTAATAGTCATACTTACAGAAGCTTAGTGAAACAAGATTCGAAAGCCTTTAATAAATACAGGCTCCAGATTGCCCCAGATTTAATTTTAAAATATTAAAAAGTATGCATTCGTTCAATAAAATTTGAGTTACTTGCGATAAATTATATGAACTACATTTAAAAACTTAACACTGAATTTCATAGTTCCTCGTAAAAAATTTCTAGCGTTCAATAATTAATCCAAACACGTTTGATCGACTTTCAAAATATTTTTGGACCAGTGAGTAACGTTATTCGGGTATATAGAGTAAATATTACTTCTTCAGTAATTTTTACTCTATATACTATTAAGAAATTGTATCTTCGCTACAAATTACAGAATAAATACTTTAAACGCGTTCGGAATGTTCCCTTAAAACCTTTAAAATTTAAGTCACAAGTTGTTAACGTTAAACCAAAAATTCTTGTAATTTCTCAGATATTAGTAATTTCTGAGAAACTATTATCACGAAAAAATTCCACTATAAAAGCCTAAAAAAATAGAACACTGTTTACCAAATAAATGTAAAAAAAATACAATAAAACAATAAGAAAAATGGCATAGACGAGATAACAATTTAGTAGTTAAATAAATACGTTAAGACCAAATTGAAATTAATGCAGGGAAGGAAAAAGGATGATTATAGAATGAGTAAACAAACAATAGTCTCATGTATAATCAACAAGTATTACATTTATTACACCTCAAAAATAAAAGGAAAACATAAAAATGAACCCGTAAAAAACGGTAGTAGAATTGAAGGGTTTGGTGCAAAAACCGGTCAGCTCCATTTTTGGGCAAAAGTGACTTTTTGTGTGGAATTTAATGTACTTAGCATTTGGCATCTTTTGGGCAGCTCTGTGGCATATAATGGGAAATATTGCTAAGAATGGAGTGACCGATCTTTCGGTTTAATAGAAGAAGAAAAAAGAAACAAAGAAAGTAAAGAAGACATCTCGAAAATTTACAGTAGTTGTGGTGAATAAAGACATTATACTAAATTTCGCCGAATATTTCAAAAAGATTTTTAAAAAGACCGTTACAAACAATGCAAAGGAAAAGTTTTCCATATCTAAATATCGTGTTTTCAAGTACAAAAAAACCAATGAAGTAAAATGCAGTATTACCATAGGGATTATAATGTTTTCCGAATTTTCATTGAAGAAATCACCAGCTACATATTCAATGCCAACGGAAAAACTTTACAAAAACTATCCCATACCCATCAAGCAGAAAAAAACTTGAAAACGTCCATTCTTTGGGTGAAAAGTATGTGCCCAAAAATGATCAATGGTATTACGATCTTGTGTATAATGCTGTGGGACCAGAAGATCTGGATAGCGAGGATGAGGATGTTGGTTATACTTGGCAAAACAGTTTTTTGTCAATACTGTAAAATTAATAAAAATGGAATTGACCAGTTTTTGCACCAAGCCCTTCAATTAAGAACGGACATGTAGGAATTTAAGACTAGGGGATACAAAATAGAATAAAATATACGTCACAGCACAGTGAAGGGGTGTCAAAAGATACAAAGTAGATTTAACAGAAAATAGATTTTTATAATGTAGGGTGGGCAATTGGAATAGACAAAGGCAGTTATATAGATATAAAATGTAACATAGGGCTGTGCAGATACGTTCGTAGAAAGATATAATTTTAAGTTTATAATAGACCTAGAAATTAAAAAGACTTTTAAGAAGCGTATATGTGAGATTAGCATTGTACGGCTGTGAGGCGCAGAGAATAGGACAGGAAAAGACACGTATAACATAAATATAACGGTATATTATATATTGATAAAGTGGGGATAATTTTAAGGAAATATTGAAGCCAGTTAAGATTGGGATAATACAGCGGGCTATTCCAAACCAATTCCAGCGGTATAAAGTAAAACGGTTAAGTATGTAGAAATTCATTAATATGCGGTAATTGATTCCCATGTAATGTTACATAGTGTTGAAAGTAGTAGATATCATTATGGTGCGATATGTTGCATGACGTTTTTTCTTAATTAGCGTGAAATGAGGGACACGTCCCATATAACAACCATGACGCTATCTGCAAGACCATAAACCGTTTCCAATCGTACAGAACCATACAGGTCTATAAAACACACGTACCGATAAGGGGCCAATTTAAATATTGTAACATTGAGAATAATCAAAACCGATACTATTATTACGTGATTTAAATTAAAAACTCATTGTAGAATAAAAAAGTATAATGTGAAATGCAGACATGCAGAAAAAGAAGCATTTGCGGGGTGTTTAAAATATATTAGTGGTAGATCAATTAATACAAAAGGCAATGAGTTAACTCGTGTCAATAATATAGATCGCAATAATTATATACTTATGAACGAGAGAAATATGGTGTATAAAATTGTATAAATACGGAAAATATGAGTAAATATCTGGAAATAAGAAAATACAGTTAGTTAAAGAGTCCGCAATCCTAAAGATTGGTTGGAAACAGCACGCCATGCCGATCTATCCTGAGCTAATCCCTTCATCTCCCTATAGCTATTCATCTCAACGTCTTCAACTATCTGACTCACATACTCCAATCTAGGCCTACCTACCCCTCTCTTTCCCTCCACTCTACCTTCTATGATCAATTGCATAATCCCCCCATGCCTAAGAATATGCCCTACTAATCTGTCTCTCCTACGCTGTAACACTCTCCAAATACTTCTCTTCTCCCCTACTAACTCTAGTACAGCTTCATTTGTTACTTTATCTTCCCAACCAATCCTCATCATCCTCCTATAACACCACATTTCGAATGCTTGTAATCTACGCTTCTCATCCTTTCCTATAGTCCACGCCTCACACCCGTACAGTGCTACACTCCAAACATATACCTTCAGTAATCTTTTTCTAATACCCAAGTCAATATTTGATCTTAAAATCTGTTCCTTTTCTACGAATGCCTTCCTACCCTGTGCTATCCTACACTTTATATCTACCTTGCTTCGATTATCTTTTGTGATTCTACTGCCTAAATAACAAAAATCTGATACTTCTTCGATTCTATTATCTCCTATTGTGATCCTCATTTTTCTACTGCATTCCTTTTTGTCACACCTCATCACTTTAGTTTTACCTATATTTATTTTCATGTTAAAATCCCTAGTCAATACTGCCTGCATACCATTCAATACCCTTTCTAAATTCTTTTCGCTTTCTTCCAATATAGCTATATCGTCGGCGAATCTCAACATATATATTTTCTCTCCCTGTACATTCACACCTACACTATACTCTTCTTTTACTTTGTTTATTGCATCTTCTATATAGATTAAATAATAACGGTGAAAGTGTACATCCCTGCCGAACTCCCTTCCCTATTTTTGCTACCTCTTCTTCCCCCTCGATTCTAACTAAGGCAGTTTGGTGTTTATATAAATTAAAAATTATTCTCCTATCCTTATAATCTATACCCGTTTCTTTTAAAATTCTAAACATTATGTCCCAATCTACATTATCAAATGCCTTTTCTAAATCTACAAAAGCTATGCAAGTTACCTTTCCTACCCTCTTTCTTTTTTCTACTATCGTTCTTAGTGCTAGAATCGCCTCCCTCGTCCCTCTGTTTTTCCTAAAACCAAACTGATCTTCTCATACAAATACAGTACATACAAATATTTCAAATATTTCGAAAATGTGCGGTCACTAAGAATTTGTTATTTAATATGATCTATACATTTTTTAAACAATAGAAAATGGGGGCATAGCATTCGAAATACGCATTTAGCTATTAAATACTCGGAGTAGTGATATTTGGGTGATATTCTATACTATAGAAAATGCGATAAACAACGTAAACAAACAATAGCAATAAAGATGGATAGTCAAACCAAAAATACCCAAAATTAAAATAGTTTTTATTAAATAATAAAATAGACGAGTTGACATTGGCATTGAGTCTGAATTCATAGATTTTATTTCGTTTTTAACTTGTGCTACTGAAGATGTAGGCATAGCCTTTGAAATGCGCAATTAGCTATTAAATGCTTCGAGTTTGGGTGATATTCTATACAATTATTTAACACCGTAGTGACAATTTGAGCGATCGTTTATAAATTCATAATTTATCAACTGTCGACAATTGATACCAAATAAATTTGTTAAAATCTACTCGAGTAAAAATATTTACGATTATAAGATATTCTGCATATAACTCGTAAGCGTACCATTAACAAATTATTTACATGCATCTCCAAATATATTTCACTTGATATTCCCATTGATCCAATTCGAAAATACACGTGGTCCCGCGAATATAATGACATGAACCTATAACATTAAAATGCTATTTATGTGTCATCGTAATACCATTCGCGTTATTTACAACATTTTAAATATTTTCAGATAGCGCTTGAATATATGTAACGCGGCTATTTAGTAAATCCAATGCATTTTATTTGCCAATAATATTTTCATATGACAACAGTGCATATATTATCACGCATTTATCAAAATGTATGAAAAGTTAGAAGTATTGATTTAAGAACAGCGATAACGCATTTCCTTGCCTGTAAAATATATATATTGTAAAAGACGGAGCTCACAGAACGTATAAATTAATTAAAATTGTATAAATAAAATATTGTAAAAATTGTATAAATAGTTTAAAAGAGTAAAAATAATAAATTACTATTTTATAATGTATTTTTTAGAGAGACCCGCGGTAAGATAAAAATATTTTATATAATACTATTATATAGGCAACATATTTTGCACAAATACATCTTGAGGTGATGTGATACGATAGAAATTAGAATTCAAATAAAAATTGTATAAGAATACAACTTATGGCAATGTCTACTAGTTTCTATTACCTAACAAGTATGTATACTTTTTCTAACAATATTTTACCACTTAATGTTTATATCAATAGTATTTCTAAATTGTGATCTTGTATCCCCTTGGTAGTTTTGGTCTGGTGATAGGTTAAGCCCGAAACCGGTCACCAATATATATTAAATAATTCGTATAAGGATTTACGCTCATAGTTTAATAAACTTCGGGCCAGGCTAAACTATAAGTAGTTGTAATATAGAATATCACCCAAATACCGTAACAAGCATTAAATAGCTAGATGTACATTTCAAGCGCTATGCGTCCATCTTCAAAAGCACAGGTATTTTATTTAGTTTTATCTTGTGCTACTGAAGATGGGCGTATAGCGCTTGAAATGTACATCTAGCTACTTAATGCTTGTTACGGTATTTGGGTGATATTCTATATTATAATTTAACACCGTAGTGATATTTTTTAAAAAAGAAGTAGTTGTGTTTCTTTTTGTCATAGTAGAATAAATAACATTTTTTATAAATGAAATAAACTATACCGACAATAAAATTTACATCAGCGGACCTATCGCAACAAATCGAAAAATCACCGTCGTCAGCATTATGACGATTTTTTTGATATTTTTATTTTTGGAACGTTTATATTTTACATATAATAAAAATCAATAAGTCCATGTTTAACAAAAGCAAAAATTTAAAAAGTGGATAACTGTTTTAAGATTCCCTTAAAAATCATAATTTCGAAGGATAAGCTCACATATTCAATAGCACTACAAACAGACATAATGCAAATTCTTAATCACCAAGATCACTGTTACTGTACAATTCATTTAGAGATTACAAATGCCAGTGTTATCAAACACACACAAAACCCCGAAACTCATTCGATGATAGGGTTATTTGTTATTTAATATCGTGTTATGCTAGTTCTTATGCAAATAACATCAAAAAGCCTGCGCATTGCACAATAAATTCAAATTAAAAAAATTTAATATCGATAAAAATAAAAATTACTAATATCATAGCGATTCTTTACTAACTTATAAAAGCAAGTATTTTTGATCAAAGTAATCAGGTCAGATGTACACTTTAGAAAGCTTATGTTCCAAATGTCGAATTAATAACGAAAATCCACATTAGCATAGTGTAATGAAAACATTTCTAGCATATGTACAGAAAAGTAGAAGATTGAATGAATACTCAAACTAAGTATATGGCAATATGTATTGACAATATATTCGATATATGCGAATGAAAGTATTTTGATATTATATGAGGTGGTCATTTTATCTGTAATTTTTCTAAAGAAATATACATATACTCAAACTAAAGGGCAGTTTTCTATTTGCGCACTAATCCCATGTCATAAACTACGACCCAGCGCGGCACCCTTAATCCTACTATTCGTTTGCGCACACGTATAGGCTGGTATACGGACGGCTGGCTACAAATTATTAACAATTAATAATATTCTAATAAAAAAAAATAATAATGTGGAACAAAAAGAGAATGTATTTTTCATTGGGTCATTCTTAATAATGGGTAAAATAAAAATAGATATGCATTGTGGTTCACCAATTTCACATATATGTCAATACATTTATTAAAAGACGGTAGAAAAATATATATAATGTCAGGTCAGGTCAGGTGTGTGTGTGTGTGTGTGTGTGTGTGTGTGTGTGCGCAATTGATGTATCTATTTTCGGTCGGAATTTTGTTGTTGGCATAAATAGAGAATCTTTTAATCCGGTAATAAAATTTGTGCGCAGTTAAAGACCAGCCAAACTAAAGAATTATCTCTTTATCTCTAATAACTAACGTATGTTCTATGATAAGCTCCGCACTTGCTTGTAAGTAGATGTTATGAGTTCAGGAAATTGTTCGTAAGCTTCTACTATTAGCATGTAATATCTAGAGTTCAAATAAAACTCTTTTAGTTGGTTATCGATTTTGCTTGGGGTTGAATGTCACCAGAAGTGCAAACGTCACATATAAAGTTACTATTGTGAGCAGCAGGATTCTCGATCGACCCTTCTTGGGCATAAAGGTCCTCACTATCATACACTTAAATTAACCTGTTTCAGTAGATAAGGACATACCTCGAAATATGCCCGCAGTAATGTATTACCTCAGTAAAAAGTACTCGTATAATAAGAATTATAAAATAACAATCAGTATATCAATCACGATTCGTGACAGAGGTATTTTATTTAGTTTTATCTTGTGCTACTGAAGATGGGCGCATAGCGCTTGAAATGTACATCTAGCTACTTAATGCTTGTTACGGTATTTGGGTGATATTCTATATTATAATTTAACACCGTAGTGATAATTTTTAAAATATACGTTATATAGATAAAAAACGACATTTTAATCTAATGTAATTTTTTAGATACAAACTTTAGTACCGTTCCGTTCAGTGTACATACAATAGCCAATCGATGAAGGATTGCTCTATGCTAGCGATGTGTAGTTCACTCGCGAACCGTTCACTCTGAACGGTTCAATCTATAGACGTGCGTACTGTGACGATGTTTTGCAACGACCTATAGGTCACTATGACCTGGTTCGTGAACTATGAACTACATGGTGCACGGTGTACGTGTTGATGTACTTGTACTAGGTCCTAAACCCGTCGTGTACTAAACCGTGCATGAATCACAACGATGTAGTATAGTATACATTACATATACAGTACCAATAGCAGTACTAACACTTATGTGATCAAGTGTGTTGGTGAACGGAACGTAATTATATTTCCTTATATATATATATATGTTTTGTATAAATTATAAACATTGTTGTTTTTTCTTCCTCATTCTTAATTCAAAATAAGTATTGTTATAATAAATATTTCAATTTGTTTATTTTTTACTATTTAATATTTTTATATTGAGAAAAAAGAGATTATTTTCAGTATGTGCATGTATTTCACATAAGTCGTGAACTAGTTCATTAAAAAAAGATGTTAGTAGTTCACGACCTATAGTTCGTGAACGGTACTTTGAAATGAACTATGAACTACGAACTCAAAGTCCTCAGGTCCCAAAGAACTCAGGTCCTACAGTTTGCCATCGCTACTGTATGCTCATCGATTCTGTATTATCTATCAAGTCGAGTCAAACAATATTCCAACGGAAAATAGATGACAATAAGATTTATCCTTAACTTTACTCGTATCCTCATACGCTTCCTAATAGTCAAAATTTACAACCATATACAAGTTATAGGGCATCACTGTATATGTGTATGGGCATGCCCGGCGACGAAGTAAATAAGGGATGTGGCTTATGGCTAACCCAGTTAGTTATTGTCACTGCTACAGGAATACTAATGACTTTCATCAACGAAAATGTCCGGAATTGACCGAACCAGTCAGCTGGTGGGCAAGACAAAATGCCGTATTCTAATTCAGAGAAGACAGTGTCATTATATTAGACCATAGAGATTGTTAACTGCTAACAAAAATTGCCTTCCCCCTCAAGTTTTTTTCGAATTAAATTTATAGACGACATTGAAATAAATAATAATTGAAAGGCAAACAATTTTAAGGAAAATGCCAAATGAGCAATACTTTAAAATCTAATTAAAATCGCGTAACCTGCATTGTTATTTAGTAGTGAATTAATTAATTAAATTGATTTGCAACGTTAAATGATGGTTGGGGCAAATGGTGCTGCAATAGCCACTGTAACTATAATTAAAAAATAATGCAAATGCATTAGTTGTCGCAAAATATGCAGGTACATAAATTAATATAATAATTTCAAATTAGTTCAAAGCTAATATGGGTGCGGCGGTATAGTCGTTGGACGAATAACTCGCCGCACTGATCGTGCGTACGAATCCTACTAGTGAGGATATTTTTATGGAAAGAATAAATTCCTTCCTCCGGACTATGGATATTGCGATTGTCGCCAATCAGGTGCTCCCTGAAGTGTGCATTGTAGCAGTTCAAGAAAATATAATGATACGGGATTACTTATATGTGAAAGAGTAAGTCTTAAGGATAGAGGTGCCTTCAGTGCCCATTCTTTTCATTTCTAAAAGATAATATTTTATTATATTTAGAAGATAAGGGACTGAATGGAGAGTTCTATTCTAATTATTATTGTTATTCGTCCACAAATATAAACATTTTAGACTTGAAGTAGTGATAACCACTATATTTAAAGTATTATCCAAAATTTACCGCTCGTATGGTAAATATTTTCAAATGTAATATACATAGTAATCAGTAGTTGATTGGTCTATTTTCTTATAGCTATTTCTCCTAACATCCTCCATCATCTAACCCACGTCTACTAGTTTATCTCTCCTACGCTATAATACCTTACCAATATCTCTTCTCCTCCACTAACTCTAGCACGGCATTTATCACTCTATCTTCCCAACCAATCCTAATCATTTTCCTGTAGCACTACATTTCATATGCTCCTAATCTGCGCATCTCTTCCTTTCCTATTCTCCACGCCTCACAGCAGTACAATGCCACACTGTACACATAAGGTTTATTGTAATCTTTTTCTAATATCTACGTCAATATTTGATCTTAAAATCGGCTCATTTTCTACCCAGTGTTATCCTACATTTTATATCTACCTTACTTCGGTTATCTTTTATAATCTTACTTCCTAAATAAGAAAAGTCTGACATTTCTTCTATTCTAATCCGCATTTTGCGCCTGCATCTCTTCTTGTTACACTTTGGTCTTGCCTATATTTATTTTCGTATTATAATCCTTAGTAATTATTTCCTGCAGATCACCTGTTCTAGATTCTGCTCCCTCTCTTCCAAGATAGCTATATCGTCGGCGAACCTCAACATATATATTTCCTCTCCCTGAATGTTCACTCCTACACTATACTCTTCTTTTCCTTGTTTATTGCATCTTTTATACATATATTAACAGTGAAAGTGTACATCCCTGCCTGACTCCCTTTAATATTCTTGTATTTAATACACAATATTCTTGTATTTAATAAAACGTATATTTAATACAAACCACAGATTAAAGTATTATTTTTAGAAACAAGACCGATAGCGGTCTGGTGATAAAAACAATTTTGATTGTTCTAGTGCGACATATTCTTATACTGACTGCAATATTTTAACTGTAAAATACAATAAGCTTCATTAAAATTTAAAACAATTCACCGTGTCGTTGCCTTAGTTAAAATTGCCTGAAGAAGGCAAATGTGGAAGTATATCAAACAATTTTAGGCACGCTATTTTCACTTTGAGGTTTAATTTTGACAGCGATAAGTCAATTTTTTTAATAATCATATGATTTAATTATGCATATTTCGGTTCAGTGCCTGCCTAATAATAAATTTTGATTACAATACGTTACGTCCTACGCACAACGTATTTATTAATTTTAATACATTGTAGATAGTTAGCGGCTGTTTTTAAAAATTATATAATTACTATAATTAACAGAGTGTATAGTTTGTATAATTATATGTTACATCGATGATGGTTCGCATTAATAACCTGTAGATAATATCCTGCAGCATTAGTAACAATGTGTCCATATATTTTAATTAATTTAAAATTAGTGGAAACCGAGGTGGAGACGAAGAAACCTCCGAGAATAAGATTAAAGTCGTCACGAGTTTAGAATTACGGTCGCAATGTAAACGTAAAATAATTAAAAAACTATAGAAGTGTTTGAACAATCCAAGTAGAAGGAAATTGGTGAAAACTTGTATAAAAATATATATACATTTTCAACTTTAATAAAACAGATGGGAAATGTTTATTTGACCTTAATTGGCAATTTTATTTATGATCAATTTTTCATAATTACGACAGGGACAAATAGTAATATATATTCTATACTAATATTTAACATCGTCGTGATAATTTATAAAATTAATCAAATAGTTAAAGTTTTTCTTCCTCCTTCCTGAATAGCGCCGCAATTGCAACAGTAACAAACTTTAATTAAATTTATTTTACGAATAATCCTTTGTACGGTTTAAATATACATATTACCACCTGTACTTAAAAAATAAATAAATAAATAAACCTGGTATAATAAAACTGGTTTATTATAATTTACACATTTTTATAATTTACAATTATTTTAAAAGCACTATAAATAAAGAGGACTATTTGTTAATACGTTTATTTATCAGGTTTTAATAGACTGATTGCAGCAATTCATCACCTATCAAAGTATTCTTTTTGTTGATTTACTATTTTATTCTTGCAAAACATTTTTTTTTAATAACGAGTGCAAACAACACAATATGACAGAACACACCTAAACGACTATAGAATTGCGACGAGCGAGAATTCAAAGAATAAACACAACTTTTAATATTGTATGAAAGTATGATTTACTATATTAAAAAAAAAATTTACAATCTTTAAATATCGTGCAAGATATTTATAAAGTGGATTTATTTATCTTAATGCCACTTACGCGAATATATCTTCTAAATAATGATCTAATTAAAATGAGATTAAATTTTGCGACATAGCTTAATTCGCATTAAGTTATTTTTAATAATACGGAGCAAAAGAGAAACAAGAATTTATCCAATATATTGATGAAGTTAAATTGTCAAATGTTATCAGCAAAATAACTCGGTAACTTGATGACTGAATTTAAAGTGGTTCATTTTTTTTTGTTCATCCCTCGAAGGAATATACCGAAGAAATGTATCTAAATTATTGAATATTATTTTTTTTTAGAAATTATTTCAAACTTACACCGTTCAATATTTTTTTTATTTAATCAAAAAACGGCGTGGTGATGACAAAAACCACTTGGCGGCAATGTTAAAACCGAACAAAATGCCAAGATGAAAAACGTCTCGTTCCTCACAATATAAGAAGAATCGACGTCGCACATTTATCCTTAATATATTTCGAAAGACTTGTGTACTTCTTATACACCAACAATAATTCATATTTCTCTCGTGCTAGACTGTCGCTTCGATTTACCTGTTGAATATTTCCATTTTTTACATGAATTGTGATGTGTGGAAGATATTTATGGTGCAGTTTACAGTTAACAATCATCCAAAGATTCATTTCCTGGTGACCACAACGATTCGCCTACCATGGCCCTTGGTCTTATGAATTATTATACTACCGACATATATATGACCGTATTTATAATCAACAATTATTTAAGGGATCATTTCTTCCAGTAAAAGAAACATCCTTATTTAAATATTCGATAAAACAATATAAATGTTTTCTATATTGACTATTGACTAAATTTAAATTTAAATCTTTATCATGAAAATAAAGACTTTAAAAATAAAGTTTGTATAAAAAAAGTATCCTGTTTGAAGTTCAATCAATGAACAACCAAATTTTAATAGCAGTCCATTGTGCTAATAAAATACTTTAAAATTTCATTACATACATTTTAGCCTAATATCTTCCAAACATTTTTTTCTGCAGAAGAGTATATTATGTTAAATTAAATTGGCAATGTAACGATACAACGCATTTTTCTATTACACATATTTGTTATACCAAAGGGTTATATGAAAAAAACATCGAATTTAATAGTAAATTAATTTTTTATATGTTCTTCATTTTATTTCAAAACTAAGCTGAATATTATCGCTTACGCAAATGTGAACATTAGTTTGATATATTCGATATTTAAATTCAATAGATACGTATCCCCAATTATCATGGATGGATTAATATTTGTTGTTCTTGTTTTTATATCCATATTTTAATTTATAAGTCATCCCGAAATATCCAAATAAACAAACAAAACATTGCTGTACCTTTTATAACAAGCGGTATCCTTTTGTTATCGGATATATTTGATATATAAGGTATTTAGAATGAATACCCTGTATAGTGTAAACTTCTTGTTTTCAACTGCTGTTCAATCACAGTATAGGAAAATCGCATGCAGCCAAAGTTTAATGTAGCCGAATTCGGGATCTCCTAAATTTTCGCCGGGATAAGCTACAGCTGTTGACAAGTCGAAGTGCTATAACGTTTAACTGTAATATGTTCTTATGTACGGCGACAGTTAAACTGCATGCCACATATCATAAATTTGTCGTTTTACCGCAAATGCATTTTCATCGGCGTTATGTGCTACTGTGAATTCCGCATTGGCAGTTTCGTTCGAATCGCTTATATCGAAAATTAATCAATAACCAAATTTAATCGTGGTTTGACATATTCGTGGTAGATCAAAATATCCAATCGTAATTAAAACCGGTGTAATGGGTTCCGATTATTATTATATGTTGCAAAATAGTCATCATTTAAAATGAATGAGTTTGTGGTTGACATCTTGGGCATATGCACTGAAAAATTAATAAACGGTGATTCGTATTTACATGATTGGCTTATTGCGAAAATATGAAATCGAATTTTTTTTTACAAATTTTCAAATAATCCTTGCAGCACAATTTTTACATTGTGAATTTTTACAATATATCTTTTAATAATAACAAGGAAATATTGTGAGTTACAACTTTTACGAGGTTTAGAATTTTGGACAAATCTATATACAGCTTCATCGTGAAATATGGTTTGCATTTTTATAATTATTATAATAATTGTCCAGGTATACTTTGTCCACTCTCGGACATTCTGTTAGGCACCAACTGATTCAATTTTATATCAACGAGGTGTGTTTAAAAAGTAATGAGACTGTTTCAATAAAACTCTTTATTTATTTTATATTTACAATTCCACCTTATCACCTTCAAAATAGTTCCCTTCTGAGGCCACACAGCGTCGGAGACGTTGCACCCACTGCTCATAGCAGTGTTGGAAGTCGTTCAGTGGGCTCGAACGTAGTTGGACCGTCACGGTTTTCTGAATGACGTTTATAGTGCCAAAATGATGTCCTTTGAGTTGAATTTTCAACTTGGGAAAAAGGAAGAAGTCACAGGGTGATAGATCTGGTGAGTAGGGGGGCTGAGGAACCACTGAAATTCCTTTTTGTGTCAAAAATTGCCTAATAGAGAGTGCTGTGTGACAAGGTGTTGTGCGTTGTCATGATGCAACATCCAACTTTCAGAAATGCTTGGTCTGACTCGAAGAACTCTTTTCCTTAGTCTCTCGAGAACTTCGCGGTAAAACTACTGATTGACAGTTTGCCCTGAGGGCACAAACTCCTTATGAACAATCCCCTGACTGTCGAAAAAGCAAATGAGCATTGTTTTAATCTTGGATTTGCTCATCCATGCTTTCTTCGGACGTGGTGAGTCGGGGGTGTGCCACTCCTGACTTTGGCGTTTCGTTTCAGGGTCGTATTCAAGTACCCAGGATTCGTCACCTGTGATCAGGTTTTTAGAAAATCTTTGTTAGTTTCAATGTTCTGCAGAAGTTCTGAACACACAGCTATCCGATGTTGTTTTTGCTCAGGTGTCAGGATTTCGGGAACCATCTTCGAACACACCTTTCGCATGCCCAAATCCTGGGTTAACATGTCGTAGACAGTGGCAATGTTCAAATTCGATTCACTGCTGATCATTCTGACAGTCATTCGTCGATCAGACATCACAAAAACTCGCACTTTTTCCTAATTTTCGGCGGTTTTTGTACTGCGCGGTCGTCCTTTCCGCTTTTCATCATTAACGTTTTCACGTCCCTCTAAAAAGGCCCTGTGCCACCTAAAAACTTGAGCTTTCGATAAAACCTGCTTCCCATACGCTAGCGTCAATTTTTGAACAGTTTCCGTTGCGGTTTCGGCAAGTTTGACACAAAACTTGATCGCATAACGTTGCTCCAATTTTGTTACGTCCATTTCCGTGACACACTTAAAAAACTAGCTTCACAAGAACACGTAGTAAAAAAAGTGCAATAGCAGTGGGTAGTTGAGACTTGTACTGGAGGTAGAGCAAATGTTTATCTAAATGGTTAACTGGTGGGAAAACTTGCAATGTTGCCAAATCACGCACTGTGCATGCATTCTCACTACTTTTTAAACTTACCTCGTATTCCTTTACAGTTCGGCTTTGTTAATTATAAACACGATTTCAATTATATATTTATATTATTTCACTTATATATTTGATGAAATTAATATGTATATTTTTCACATTGCTTCTTCTATCGATATGAAAATACTGCTACTCAATATAACAGTATTTCAAGACAATGTGCTTCAGAATCCGATCGTTCTTTCAATGCTTATTCCTTGTACTTGACCTATACATATATTAAGCATACTCGCAAGCCAGTCGCCGCAACTTGTTGAAATATCTTGCATATCTGCCTATATATTGCAGATTTTCGATGATAAAGCAAGTCTTTGAATCCGCAGATATACGAATGGTGTCACTAGAGGTAGATTTAGTAATCCTTGTGCAGCAGAACGTATACTGAGAGGCTTTAGAGAAAGAAAACGAATTTGAGCGACGGTATAAGATTTCAATACATCCTTCCTTACTATATACGCTCAATATATCCTGCAAGTTATCCTATGCACGGTTTTTTTTTTAATTTATATCTGTTGTATATATTTCAAATTTCTTTTGTATGTGCATTTAAATTATACTCGAGCAGCATATTGTAAACTGTGATAATATTTTAAATCATATGAAAATTATAATTATAATCGTTATTTATAGTAATTATTTATGCGATTATTCAGAATATACACTTTGAGTTTTTCTCTATTTTTATAATATTCTTTATTTTTTAATTGTACAACATTGTTGCCCAGTTTTTTTGTTTTCGCGCGTTATAAAGTACGTTTGCAATATGTTCTGGTATATCCAAATATGTACTTATATATTAAAATTATAAAATGAAGACATATTCGATTAGTTTGCTGTCATATCATGTTTTCAATATAAAAATATCTATTTGATTACGAGCTAGCTATTGTGGTTTTGAGATGATTTCGCAGCTTCAATATCCGAACTCAATTTAAACAAATGCTTCTTTCAGCTTGTGGTTGTAATATAACGGAATCTCAGACATAGATACGCCACAGAACATATACGCCACAAAAGAATTGAATAACTAAAATTAAATAGATTAACAAAAAGATATAAATCTTTCAAGAATTTCTCTTCAATTTGTATTTAAGTAATTACCCTTCCTCAAATTAAATCTGAATTTCATACGTACGAATTGAATAAAAAAAGTAACTCATGTTCATCTTCAAGTAATGAATTTTTTTTATAAAATGACCACCCATACAGCAAACTCAAGAATAGAAAAGTCACATATCAATCCATCGTTCATAACTCTTTAGATAAAGCAGAGACTATAATTATACTGAACTTCAGACTAGCCGACATGACCCCAGAGATTCTTATCCGGTCATCAAGCGAATTTGTTCCCCATGGTTGGGTACTGCTGAAGCCTAAATACGCTGCACAAACGAGATACTTCATGTACATATATTTTTGTACCAGTCATATCATATGAGTCCACAATTTATAGTTATATAAACGAAAAATGGAATAGAACTATACTTATCGTATACTTGAAGTCAATACAATATTTAAGTAGTGCTGTGCCTTTTTACCGGTAAAAATGCCGATGCCGGTAAAAATCTCCTTTACCTTCAAATCTCCAATGCAGCTAAACGAAAAATGCTTGATATTCGTTAAACCTGTAATGAAAGGTATCATTCATTTCTGTGGTAATAATATTTGTATCATCCTAGTATCGATAATAATACGACATATTTGCGGAACCTCGACGATCCATCAGCCTGTATGTTCATCAGTACTTTAAAATCAAATATCAACTAATATGACTCTAAATGTAATACACAGACAGGACTAAAAGTCCATTATCTAATACTACACACAAGTATTTTCCAGCGCAACAAATTATTACAAACAATAAGTGTTAAGCTTTAAATGGCTCCAAAGAAAATGATCGTATTTTGTCGTAATTATAAAAAACATTGACTACATAAATAACGTGTCAATGGCATAAGCATCGTAGGGAAAAGACATGGGCAATGTTGTAACCTTAGGCAACATCCTATATATATTTTATATCCTGCTAAGTTAAACACAGGGCACAAACTTTATTAATTATCTTAGTAAATTTCTTTAATATTTTTCCACTTTATTACTATCAACTGTATGCACACAATTTATGTACATCGCAAACAAACCTTTGGTTCATCATTATTTGTCTTCATATCTATCTATAATTGTATTTTTATCAAAAGTAATATAAAGTCTAGCATAAGAATTTTTAAGGGATCATAAGGGTTATTTTAAGTTTTACAAACCAATGTTTATTGTTGTTACTTGTCAGTTTCGTTAATTATTAATTTATATTGTTTTAAAAGATTTATAGGTCATATTATATGCCATTTTTGAAATGCTTCTGTCATGTTGACTTATTTATTTAATAGTATACCAATTACGATTAGTGGCAGAGGTGTTATATTTAGTTTTTATCTTGTGCTACTGAAGATGGGGGCATAGCCTTCGAAATGTACATCTAGCTACTTATTGCTTAATTTACGGTATTTGGGTGATATTCTATACTATTATTTAACACCGTAATGATAATTTTAAAATCTGTTTTTATCTTTTTTTTTTAAGGGATGAACGCTAATGGACCGTAATGATCAGCTCATACACTTTTTAATAATTTTAAGCACACTCAGGGGGTGTATACATATTCCTACAATTTTCAGGTAGTCGAGTTAATGATGGTCAAATTCCTACAAAGGTACATGTAAATTCCTATAAGCTTCGGTCTACAAGAAAATAACCTCCTTAATCCCTCGTTATGCTGAATTAAATGCAAACTTTTATAATAGTCTTCCACACCTTTACACAATTCTGGAGGTATTAAAATCATTCCAAGTCTAAACATACATCAAGATTAGAAGCGCAAGACTTAAAATCACACGTGGGAAGAAAAAAAGCTGTGTCTTGAAAAACGCGTTCATCATTAATAAAATCGATAAATCCATATAATCCTATTTAATGCGTTTGTAGGAATTTGACCATACAATTTTCGATTTCTTCTACCTGACCCCATATGTATAGGAATTTACCATCCTCGACTCAAGAAACGCCAGAGTGGCGACATTTAGAAACGGGGCATTAAACATACACAGGAAGCATATCCATGGTCCCGGAAGGAATTTTTCTTTCGGAAAAATATCCTCCCGGATGGGGTTCAAACCCATGACCAGCTAGACGCGTTAGCATTAGTCCCAACAACTATATATCAATGGCTTAAATAAATCGTGTTTATCCATTCTCAAATAGGTATTATTTTTATTATGTTTTCTACGCCAAATAATTATACAATTCTTAAAGGACATTCAATTTGAAAACAAACAATAAATCATTTTAAATAGAAGAATTAAAAAATGGAAAATATCTGCGTCCAAATTGTAAACAATAGTTAATCATCTATTAGTAATTGCCATCGTATTGCAGAAAGTTTTATGTGGTAGTAAACATATTCTTTGAAAAATAAAATGTCATGCTCGATGTAAAAGTACTATTTGCAACTTTGACACACGAGCTAGAAGTCCCAATCTTTAATCGTGTTTTTTACTGTTTTTATTTAGTTTTACTTGTTCATGTAATTAAGTATCCTTGAGTAACTAATTATCCTATGCCGAAATTTCAAAACGTCCACATATATCGCATTTGAATATAGAAACATTGTAAAATTAATCACATTAGCGACAAATACTTGGTCTTCCAGAAAATTACAAATACTTGACTTATTAAATAGACTATAAGCTTCTAGATCTCTTATAGTCAAAAGTGTTCATGAATGAAACACAGGAGGATTTTCCCGAGGATTGCATACAATGCATATGAGAATTTTCATTCTGAACAATAGGATAAAATTGTGTATATAAGAAATGCGTTTGCCATTATACTAGTTTTACAATTCTATTAGTGAATGGTTATTACCACTTGCACTGTGTACACACTCGTATGCCTGTCTATACTGAATACGATCAGACTGATTGCAGACGTTCTTCTGTTTGTCCAGAGTAAATAATCGGGCTATTTAAGTGTTTGACATCAACAATGATATATAGGTACATACTGCAATTGCCCAGAATTCCCCAGCCGTACGTAAATCATAATTTGGAAGAGAGTACAGTGAAAAGAACAAAATTTAGTACGGATCGAATACAGATCATGACGTATGTAACTTTTCATGACGATGACATAACTTTTGTGACGCAAGAATTTTCAAGTGATAGAATATACGCACGCGCAACATATGACAGATCGTGACGTATGTAACTTTTCATGACATAACTTTTGTGACGCAAGAATTTCAACTGATAGAATATAGGTACGAGCAGCATATGTATGATAATTGAATAGTAAGTATTCGTAGTGATACAATTCGTAGTGATACAATAGTGTTAGTGACAGAGGTACTAACTTTCTCACTAACAAAGTTTTTCAGTTAGTTTAATCTCGTTTTACTGGATATTGGAAGCTTGGACAATGAAATATGCATCTAGTTTATCAAATGCTTCGCGTTATGATTTTAGATGATATTTTATAGAATTATTTTACACGGCAGTGACGAATTTACACGTATATTATTTGTGATTTCAGTGATTATATTAAATTAATCTCTAACGGCATGCTCAGCGTGACTTGCCGAAGATGACTTATCAAAATTTGATATTGTGTCACTAGATGCAATAATCATTCGAAATTATAACAGTATTGTTAATATTGTGTATAGCAGAGTTACTCAATCCGAACATTATTAATTGTAGGCAACGAACGAATGAGAAAATAATCGCGCGCATATATATATACAGGGTTGGGCAGTTCTAACGAAACGGAATCCAGACGTAAGTACTTTTATTTTATTTTCTTCCCTTCTTACAGTTTTATGTTTTTCGTGTGTTGCATTTTTAACAGATCCAGTCGTTGTGAAAGTATTTAATAAATGTTGAAATCTAGTTGCATTTGGATGTCTTCTATTTGGAGAATTTGCTTTGTATATTTTACTGGTCAATAGAGGGTCCTTGTGGCACTCTCCTAAACCCCAGATCATGTCGATCTTCTCTTGCAAAGGTTATGCCATATCTTTATGGTTTTAATGTAAAATAGGTTTAAGTAAACTTTAATTGTAGAATCACAAATATTACAGTTGACATTATCTTCCATGGCAATCTTAAAGATTTATATTAATTTTAATTGAATTGTTTGTTTGGATGCTGCATTTTTCAAAAATATGTCAATATCTCAGAAACTACTAGTTTTAGGTATAGGACATATTTAATGAAAATGGTTCTATTATAATCGAGTTATCTTTCAGAATAATAATATATGGGGTGTTCCATTTAAAAAATCGGACTTACCTTTCAAGGAAAATGCCTCAATTGAACATGACTCTTACATATGCCTGTATGTTTCAGGAGAAAAACCGATTTACAGAAAATAATGCCATGTTAGTGGTTACTCAGATTTAAAACTGTGCTACTTGAATTCGCTACCTAAGTAAGTTATGATTTTTTGAAATTTGGCTTGCAATGAACCAATATTTTACAAAATTGCTAATATCTTGGCAACGCCGCATTCTAACAAATTGCAATTTACGTGCTCATAAGTACTTGAATATCTGCTATGAAATGGGATCAAAATATATATAGTGTTCTATTTAAAAAAATAAGACCAGTTTTAATTGTGCTTTCATGGTTCATTCTGTATACTTGAAATTAATTTTAGAGTGTGCAACTCGTAATTCACACACACACACACACACACACACACACACACACACACACACACACACACACACACACACACACACACACACACACACACACACACACACACACACACACACACACACACACACACACACACACACACACACACACACACACACACACACACACACACACACACACACACACACACACACACACACACACACACACACACACACACACACACACACACACACACACACACACACACACACACACACACACACACACACACACACACACACACACACACACACACACACACACACACACACACACACACACACACACACACACACACACACACACATATATATATATATATATACCGCGTGCTGCGTGGACAAAAGCAACATAGGAAATCCCATGTTCATTTAGACCTGTTCAAATATTGGCTCTCTAAATTAGTTTACAACAAGACATTAAATACATAAGATTATTAATTTTGAAATTTGAATTCAAGAATCGTCGTTTGATTTCTATAGCTTCAGTAGTTATCAAGAAAATCGAAAAAAAGTGTGCGAGACTAAATAATATTATAAGAGTCGTGTCTATATATATATTTTTTATACATACCCTAATAGATTAATTAGAGCCAAAAATTTTTTTTTACTTATCTATATGTTAATAATTATGAGAATTTGATTTCGACCTTCGTAATAAGAGTCAACATAACTAATCAATCGTCTTTTTGATTGAGTCCTTCAGTCATTTATTCCAATACAAAGAAGAAACATGGAATGGAGTTAAAAAAGTTTCTAACTTTTTTTCAGAATTGTATGGTTCGATTGCTACGCTTCAATTGGTTTTAATTGTTTTATTCAACAAAATTTCTATTCGCCTTGCTGCTGTAACCGAACGTAAAATATAATTCCCTATATTTTATACGTCGTGATGTATACAAATTTTTAAATTTGCTAATATAGATATAAAAATTTGAAGGATATTATGTATGTATCCCAAACAAATAAAATATAATACATTGATACTCGACAAGACCTAATTTTAAATACTACAGAATATAATTAATATTTATATAGCCGCTTTATCAATTGGAAATAAGTACACTTATCTCGCAGTTCATCGATCTTAGTTTATAAAATTGTACTACAATTACCAATTCAGTATCATTATTGTTTAACAGCTTTTTGCTAAATACCACTTTATAAATAAGTAAAATAATGAATAATAAGTAAAATAAGGATCATAGGCGCTCATTTGTAAGTAAATTGTTCAAACTACATGTATAAATGGTACACATTCATATCTGCATATTTTGATCTGATATAATAACCAATAACATAATGGTATATTATTTCAGTGACAATTTTTTTTAAAGAGGCAATAACTCACCCACCCATAATAACAAAATGAACTATTTAATTATAATGTTGCTTAGCGCGATATTAGTTGCATTAAAAATGCATCTACTAAAAATCATTCACAAATAAATTTATTTGTAAATAGTTTGGTTCATCTATACCTATACATTTGCATTTGCTCTCAATAAATACTACGCCAATCACTGTACAAATGAGATACATTTATCGATACATTATTCTATCAGTTGACATATAAATGCATTCCCTAATTGATCGAAATCGGAGAGACATCTATCTCTTCAAGGTGCCCTAATTACCTGGAATGGAAACATTAAATGAGAGTAAATAATTTGTGTGTGTAAAGTTGTTCACAGGTTTCCAAGAGTAATGAGTAGATGGGGAGTGAAGGAAACAATATCTCTGGCAATGTCAGTGTTAGATTTGCCTCTACGAGGTTTAACCATTGCCTTTTTATATAATACGAGGTAAGGTTAAAAAGTAGTGAGAACGCATGCACAGTGCGTGATTTGGCAACATTGCAAGTGTTCTCGCCAGTTAACCATTTAGATAAACATTTGATCTACCTCCAGTACAAGTCTCAACTACCCACTGCTACTGCACTTTTTTTACTACATGTTCTTGTGAAGCTAGTTTTTTAAGTCATCACGGAAATGGATGTAACAAAATTGGAGCAACGTTATGCGATAAAGTTTTGTGTCAAACTTGCCGAAACCGCAACGGAGACTTTTCAAAAATGAACGCTAGCGTATGGGGAGCAGGTTTTATCGAAAGCTCAAGTTTTTAGGTGGCACAAGGCCTTTTTAGATGGACGTGAAAACGTTAATGAAAATCGGAAAGGACGGCCCCGCAGTTCAAAAACCGACGAAAATTTGGAGAAAGTGCGAATTTTTGTGATGTCTGATCGACGAATGGCTGTCAGAATGATCAGCAGTGAATTGAATTTGAACATTGCCACTGTCTACGACATGTTAACCCAGGATTTGGGCATGCGAAAGGTGTGTTCGAAGATGGTTCCCAAAATCCTGACACCTGAGCAAAAACAACATCGGACAGCTGTGTGTTCAGAACTTCTGCAGAACATTGAAACTAACAAAGATTTTCTAAAAAACGTGATCACAGGTGACGAATCCTGGGTACTTGTATACGACCCTGAAACGAAACGCCAGAGTCAGGAGTGGCACACCCCCGACTCACCATGTCCGAAGAAAGCACGGATGAGCAAATCCCAGATTAAAACAATGCTCATTTGCTTTTTCGACAGTCAGGGGATTGTTCATAAGGAGTTTGTGCCCCGGGGGCAAACTGTCAATCAGCAGTTTTACCGCGAAGTTCTCGAGAGACTAAGGAAAAGAGTTCTTCGAGTCAGACCAAGCATTTCTGAAAGTTGGATGTTGCATCAGGATAACGCACCTTCTCACACAGCACTCTCTATTAGGCAATTTTTGACACAAAAAAGAATTTCAGTGGTTCCTCAGCCCCCCTACTCACCTAATCTAACACCCCGTGACTTGTTCCCTTTTCCCAAGTTGAAAAATCAACTCAAGGGACATAATTTTGGCACTATAAACGTCATTCAGAAAACGCCAACTTCATTCGATCCCACTTAACGACTTCCAACCTGCTATGAGCAGTGGGTGCAACGTCTCCGACGCTGTGTGGCCTCAGAAGGGAACTATTTTGAAGGTGATAAGGTGGAATTGTAAATATAAAATAAATAATGAGTTTTATTGAAACAGTCTCATTACTTTTTAAACACACCTCGTATGTGTCTTGCAATTTCGTCTATATATATACAGTTCTGTGCAGGCCATTGTATAAGCCAGGCGAAGCTTTGGCACGCGTGACGGTTGCGGTACGTATAAAATTTTGTTAGATAACAGTACGATTTAACAGTCCTAACAATTTGTATACTACTTATTCATTTTCTATTATTAAGATGTGTTCAAGTAAGATTTTCGAACAAATTAACCAAAAACTACCATTTGATTTTCGTCAAGATATTCTCGATACTCAACGAAAAATTTTATATGGTTTATTTAATTTGCAGAAACGTACATATTTATTTTACGCACATCTCTTCCAATTTCATTAATAAGTAACTGATATTAATTTTTATACGACAAAAACTATGAGTTCATCCTTATGAAATTCTATATTAATTTTATTGAGAAACGTTTTAAACTTCTCAATAAAATTCTGCACTAATTCTCTCTTCCTTATTAAAAACTGTCCGCTACAACAGCTACTGTGGATGTATATGTCAGAGAACGAAGAAATAATGTAACAATAATAGGACAATGGAATAGGAATATCTTCAGTAAAATTTGAAACAAATCCTGAGGGAAAATGAAATATAAATAGGAGAATTATTAATAGAATTAGGAGTGACTAATCAAGGGGCGATAATTTGATTGACCCCCTTATGTTTAGTAAAATTAATTCTTATTAAAGAATTTAAAAAAATATATATATAATTACGAGCTGTATAAGTACAGCTGTAATTGCAAGCAACTATTATTGTCATTATGTTATAGTATCTTGTGCGATTTTATGTATAGTAGAAACGTTATTTTCTGTGTTTTTTAAGAGACCTTGTGAATACTATCCTAGTCAAATATTAAATGGGAAAGAAGTACAGAAGTGATTGAATATCTTAAAATTAACATACAACTACGAAGGCTCAACTAAAAATAACGATCATTATTTAAACATTCGTCCTTTAAATTTCTTCGTTTGTATGTTTCAATTCAAATTGATGTTACGAGTTAAACCCCTCATTTAATATGAATACAATTATTGAATGTGTTGTGAATTAAATTTCAATAGACTTGGAAATTATAAGAGACATTACGTATCATACTTAATTGAATTGAATGTTGTTAATGAAACTAATGAGTGGTGAATGATAGCTTAAAACAATACAAAGATTTACACTAGAAATGAAATAACGAACAAAAAAATGAATGATCAAAAATGAATGATCAGTCGAATGATCATTTTCGAGGCAGTCAAAACTTGTTTTAACGTTTCATAAGTTCATAGATATATATATTTCACCCAATGTATTGTACCTCAGTTATGAGAACAATTTGTATATGTTTAGGGTTGTTTCAGTTGTTTTAAGTATTTATCTACAATGAGACCTTTGTGATTAACTTTATAGGAAAGTAAGTTTTTCGAAACTTGAAAATTATTCGAAATTATTACGGACAATTATAATTTACCAGTTATAATTACAGAAGTCTAAACAGGTCAGAGTAGATGTCGATAGGTTAAAATTAGCTGATGTATGTGAAAAGTACAAGCAGAAAGTAGAAATCATGGCTAATGGAACATCAAGGAGCGACATAGATTGCGAATGGAGGGAAATCAGAAATGGGTTAACTACAGCAGCAAATGAAGTATTAGGCACAAAGAAAAGGGCAGGTAGGAGGGAATGGATCACGGAAGAAATAGTTAAAATGATAGAAGCAAGAAGGAAAATTAAAATTGGAAACACAGAAGCAGGACAGAAAAAATATAAGGAACTAAGGAACTTAATTAATAGGAAATGCAAGCTAGCGAAAGAAGAGTGGATAAAAGGAAATTGTGAGGATATTGAGGAGGATATGAGAAGAGGTAAAGTAGATTTGGGCTACAGGAAAATTAAGTCACATTTTTCTAAAGTAAAACCAAAGGGTAACATTATATGTGATAAGCAGGGTAAGGAACTCACAGAAAATAAGGAAAAAGCTAGAAGATGGAAGGAGTATCTTGAAGATTTATATAAAGGTAGGCAGGACATGGAGGAGCTAGAAAATGTGGAACAGATAGATGAGGATGACTTAGGTCCTAGCATACTTAGGTCAGAGTTTCATAGAGCATTAAATGATTTACGGAATAACAAAGCAGCGGGGATTGATATGATACCAGCCGAATTAATAAAACACGCAGGGGAAAAAATGCAGGAGCGATTATACAGGTTAGTTTGTAAAATATATGAGAAGGGAGAAGTACCACAGGATTTTCAGCGTAGTAGAATAGTAACAATGCCGAAGAAAATAGGAGCTAATTTGTGTGAGAACTATAGGACCATTAGCCTACTATCACATGCATCGAAGATATTGTTAAAGATTATTTATAGGAGATTAGAAAATAAAGTAGAGGAAAGGCTAGGAGAAGATCAGTTTGGTTTTAGGAAAAACAGAGGGACGAGGGAGGCGATTCTAGCACTAAGAACGGTAGTAGAAAAAAGAAATAGGGTAGGAAAGGTAACTTGCATAGCTTTTGTAGACTTAGAAAAGGCATTTGACAATGTAGATTGGGACATAATGTTTAGAATTTTAAAAGAAACGGGTATAGATTATAAGGATAGGAGAATAATTTTTAATTTATATAAACACCAAACTGCCTTAGTTAGAATTGAGGGGGAAGAAGAGGTAGCAAAAATAGGGAAGGGAGTTCGGCAGGGATGTACACTCTCACCGTTATTATTTAAACTATATATAGAAGATGCAATAAACAAAGTAAAAGAAGAGTATAGTGTAGGTGTGAATGTACAGGGAGAGAAAATATATATGCTGAGATTCGCCGACGATATAGCTATATTGGAAGAAAGCGAAAAGAAATTAGAAAGGGTATTGAATGGTATGCAGGCAGTATTGACTAGGGATTTTAACATGAAAATAAATATAGGTAAAACTAAAGTGATGAGGTGTGACAAAAAGGAATGCAGTAGAAAAATGAGGATCACAATAGGAGATAATAGAATCGAAGAAGTGTCAGATTTTTGTTATTTAGGCAGTAGAATCACAAAAGATAATCGAAGCAAGGTAGATATAAAGTGTAGGATAGCACAGGGTAGGAAGGCATTCGTAGAAAAAGAACAGATTTTAAGATCAAATATTGACTTGGGTATTAGAAAAAGATTACTGAAGGTATATGTTTGGAGTGTAGCACTGTACGGGTGTGAGGCGTGGACTATAGGAAAGGAAGAGAAGCGTAGATTAGAAGCACTTGAAATGTGGTGTTATAGGAGGATGATGAGGATTGGTTGGGAAGACAAAGTAACAAATGAAGCTGTACTAGAGTTAGTAGGGGAGAAGAGAAGTATTTGGAGAGTGTTACAACGTAGGAGAGACAGATTAGTAGGGCATATTCTTAGGCATGGGGGGATTATGCAATTGATCATAGAAGGTAGAGTGGAGGGAAAGAGAGGGGTAGGTAGGCCTAGATTGGAGTATGTGAGTCAGATAGTTGAAGACGTTGAGATGAATAGCTATAGGGAGATGAAGGGATTAGCTCAGGATAGATCGGCATGGCGTGCTGTTTCCAACCAATCTTTAGGATTGCGGACTCTTTAACTAATTACAAGTTTCTAATATTGATTTCAACCACATTTTATATAAAAAATATGCCAAACGTTGTAATATTATTTGATAATTTTGATTGTGCCTTGGGAAGAATTTAAATTTTAGAATACAATATATTACGGTACAACATTGTATTGATATGTAAGACAGCGCAGGAAGAATAAAACTAGCGTCTTGATTGACAAATATAGATTTACCTAAAACGAAAATTCGAATGATACTACCATGAAAAAATGCAGGAGCGATTATACAGGTTAGTTTGTAAAATATATGAGAAGGGAGAAGTACCACAGGATTTTCAGCGTAGTAGAATAGTAACAATGCCGAAGAAAATAGGAGCTAATTTGTGTGAGAACTATAGGACCATTAGCCTACTATCACATGCATCGAAGATATTGTTAAAGATTATTTATAGGAGATTAGAAAATAAAGTAGAGGAAAGGCTAGGAGAAGATCAGTTTGGTTTTAGGAAAAACAGAGGGACGAGGGAGGCGATTCTAGCACTAAGAACGGTAGTAGAAAAAAGAAATAGGGTAGGAAAGGTAACTTGCATAGCTTTTGTAGACTTAGAAAAGGCATTTGACAATGTAGATTGGGACATAATGTTTAGAATTTTAAAAGAAACGGGTATAGATTATAAGGATAGGAGAATAATTTTTAATTTATATAAACACCAAACTGCCTTAGTTAGAATTGAGGGGGAAGAAGAGGTAGCAAAAATAGGGAAGGGAGTTCGGCAGGGATGTACACTCTCACCGTTATTATTTAATCTATATATAGAAGATGCAATAAACAAAGTAAAAGAAGAGTATAGTGTAGGTGTGAATGTACAGGGAGAGAAAATATATATGCTGAGATTCGCCGACGATATAGCTATATTGGAAGAAAGCGAAAAGAAATTAGAAAGGGTATTGAATGGTATGCAGGCAGTATTGACTAGGGATTTTAACATGAAAATAAATATAGGTAAAACTAAAGTGATGAGGTGTGACAAAAAGGAATGCAGTAGAAAAATGAGGATCACAATAGGAGATAATAGAATCGAAGAAGTGTCAGATTTTTGTTATTTAGGCAGTAGAATCACAAAAGATAATCGAAGCAAGGTAGATATAAAGTGTAGGATAGCACAGGGTAGGAAGGCATTCGTAGAAAAGGAACAGATTTTAAGATCAAATATTGACTTGGGTATTAGAAAAAGATTACTGAAGGTATATGTTTGGAGTGTAGCACTGTACGGGTGTGAGGCGTGGACTATAGGAAAGGAAGAGAAGCGTAGATTACAAGCATTCGAAATGTGGTGTTATAGGAGGATGATGAGGATTGGTTGGGAAGATAAAGTAACAAATGAAGCTGTACTAGAGTTAGTAGGGGAGAAGAGAAGTATCTGGAGAGTGTTACAGCGTAGGAGAGACAGATTAGTAGGGCATATTCTTAGGCATGGGGGGATTATGCAATTGATCATAGAAGGTAGAGTGGAGGGAAAGAGAGGGGTAGGTAGGCCTAGATTGGAGTATGTGAGTCAGATAGTTGAAGACGTTGAGATGAATAGCTATAGGGAGATGAAGGGATTAGCTCAGGATAGATCGGCATGGCGTGCTGTTTCCAACCAATCTTTAGGATTGCGGACTCTTTAACTAACTACCATGATTAAAATCAAATCAAATCAAATCAAAAAAAAATTAAAAATACTATTGAATTATAGTAGAACAACTAAACCTATTTAGATAAATATATCATACATGCACATATACTATTTTATGGTTAATTGGAAATATGAATAAACAATTTCCATTATGTTAAAATTTTAGTGCCGCGTCCACCATGTCCAATAAAAAATAATTTAAATGTTTCATTGGCACACTCATATAGTAAAAATGTTGTTATTGTGCAATTTAAAAATAACATTAAATGTTGTAAAAAAATGCCTTTCTTCAAAAGTCAATATATATATATATATATATATATTTTTTTTTCTATGCCTATTATAATAAATATAATTACGATTATTCGAACTAAGCATCGATTATTAGAACAACAAAATATAGTTAAAAGCAATAATTATGCAATTTGAATTGAATTTTCTGAGTACTGTTATATTGACCTATGAAATAAAACTGTAACATTAATTAACTATAAAACAAGTAACAGGTAATTAAATATTTATTAGTTGCCTCTTTAATGTTACTCATGTGTAATAGACATAGTGCTGGCGTATTAAGTGATCTATAAAGAGTAATTTATTCAAATACGATTAGTTATGACTAGACTATTCATGAAACCTCTACGTGTAGGTTCACGTAAATGTAGAATTTTACAGTGGTTTAAAAGTGGCATAGAATTAATTAAAATGATTTTCTTATTTTCGTATCTCGGATTAGTCAGTTCATTACACAGTTAGTTACTCTTGATATAGGATGCCAAGGGAAACCTATAGCCTCGTATTTCACATTTAATAAGTATGGTAATCAGTTGCTATTGATATGCAACTATGAAATTTGACTAATAACCGATTCAATATGCAAAATATTTTGTAATATAAATTAATAAGCACAAAATGTGCTTAACCAACTCATCGTGTATAGAATAAGGTATAAACCAACACATCGTACGAATGTGCGTAATATACAGGGCATTCGGGAATTTTTATAGTTGTTAGTTTGGATATATAGAGATTTATGACGCTTGTAATTGAAGGGCTTGGTGCAAAAACCGGTCAGCTCCATTTTTTATCAATTTTACAGTATTGACAAAAAAACTGTTTTGCCAAGTATAACCACTGAAAAAAACTGGAGAAAATAATGTAGTCTGTTTTTTGCCCCAAAATAAAAAATATATACAGTTATGTAGCAAATTTCAGTTTTATTAAGTATCAAACATACAAAATGACTTTTACAATGTTAATACATTTCTACTTCAACATCGCTATCCAGATCTTCTTGAGGTATTTCTGGTCCCACAGCATTATACACAAGATCGTAATACCATTGATCATTTTTGGGCATATACTTTTCAGCCAAAGAACGGATGTTTTCAAGTTTTTTTCTGCTTGATGGGTATGGGGTAGTTTTTGTAAAGTTTTTCCGTTGGCATTGAATATGTAGCTGGTGATTTCTTGAATGAAAATTCGCAAAACATTATAATCCCCATAGTAATACTGCATTTTACTTCATTGGTTTTTTCGTACTTGAAAACACGATATTTAGATATGGAAAACTTTTCCTTTGCATTGTTTGTAACGGTCTTTTTAAAAATCCTTTTGAAATGTTCGGCGAAATTTAGTAGAATGTCTTGATTCACCACAACTACTGTAAATTTTCGAGATGTCTTCTTTACCAACCAATCGATCTAACCATTAGGCGTATACACTATTTCTTCGTTTCTTTTCGTTTTTTCTATTAAACCGAAAGATCGGTCACTCCATTCTTAAAAATATTTCCCATTATATGCCACAGAGTTGCCCAAAAGAGGCCCAATGCTAAGTACATTAAATTCCACATGAAAAGTCAATTTTGTCCAAAAATGGGGCTGACCGGTTTTTGCACCAAGCCCTTCAATTGTTGGGGGGGAGTGAAGCAAAGCTCTACTATCGCAGACTCAGCAGATTTGCATATAACTAAGGTGTACAAAACTGCTCCGACAATTACTATCCATTTCATAGTACTCGTACATAGATGTGTATCACAAATAAAATCTTACAAAATTCGAAATTTCTGAAGAAATTATTACTTGTTGTTTTTTTTAAATATATATATTTATAAATCAAATTTCAAGCCCAATTTCATTTTGTCTATTTCATTTATTTAAAAAAACTAATTTTATTCATAGTTGTTTTAGCGTTGTATCTCTCATTTATTATTATTACTTCTTTACGTCGTAAGTCGTATTTTCTATTGTTCAGATATTATAATTATATAGATCCTATTATACGACATAAGATTGAAAAACTTCTGCCATTTTGACATTTTGTTCAATTGTACAGCAATCGCGGTTAGTGACAGAGGTATTTTAGTTTGTTTTCATCTTGTGTTAATAAGGATGGGGGCATAGCCTTCGAAATGCGCATAAAATTACTAGTAAACATAAAAATTCCACTTCAAGCTTCTAATGTATAGATTGTATATTTACCGATATAAGATCGATTTAATATTTATAAAATCTCTATGCGAGAAGTATTTTTTATTATTAGCACATTTTTCAGCACTCGCCACTTACATGATTTTAAACGTATCATTTAATGTTTGGTAAGTTCGACTTAAAAATGATGTCAATTGATTTATGACGTTTGCAGATTTGGAGGCTTGACAATAAAACTGAGACGGGATTATATAATAAATGCAAAGGTATTTCGTGCTGTCTTAAAAGAAACTTGGTGCATACAAGAGTCGATTAAGCGTAAACGTAAGATATAAAAATGAAGGAAAGTGGTAAAGGTTTTTAAATGATTGTCAATAGTAATTCAGACACATTCAATCATATACTCGTATATCAATCATTTGTATTTTTATGCGTTAAATCAATGTTGTATGTACGAGTATAGATTTCAGAATATTGATGTATAGTCCTAAGTGCTATAGTGTATTGAGGACCATCCTCAGATAGTCCTCAATCCCAAGGATTGGTTGGAAACAGCACACCAAGCCTATCTCTCCTGATCGCTTATTTATTGCAAACAAAATACATTCAGAGATCGCCTGTCTTGTTTAAGGAGTATTTTAATGTTCAATATTTACATTATCTTTCATTATACTAAATCCTGATACATTTCGATACAATTCGAGGTATATATTACGACCTGACCTCACCAAAAAAATGTATTTAATAAATGGACTTATTATATTTATATATTTTTTATATTAGCTCTGAAATGATCATAATTTAAACTAAAAAAATGCTGCTATATACTCGTATATACAGGGTTGGGCAGTTCTAACGAATCGGAATCTCCTGCACAAACTAATTCAAATAGAAATGCGAAAAATTGCAATCTTATATAGAATTACGAGTTGCACACTCTAAAATTAATTTCAAATATACAGAATGAACCATGAAAGCACAATTAAAACTGGTCTTATTTTTTTAAATAGAACACTATATATATTTTGAACCCATTTCATAGCAGATATTCAAGTACTTATGAGCACGTAAATTGTAATTTGTTAGAATGCGGCGTTGCCAAGATATTAGCAATTTTGTAAACAATTGCAAGCCCAATTTCAAAAAATCATAACTTACTTAGGTAGCGAATTTAAGTAGCACAGTTTTAAATCTGAGTAACCACTAACGTGGCATTATTTTTTTGTAAATCGGTTTTTCTCCTGAAACATACAGGAACATGTAAGAGTTATGTTCAATTGGGGCATTTTCCTTGAAAGGTAAGTCCGATTTTTTAAATGGAACACCCCATATATTGTTATTCTGAAAGATAATTCGTTTATAATACAACCATTTTCATTAAATATGTCCTATACCTAAGACTAGTAGTTTCTGATATATTGACATATTTTTGAAAAATGCAGCATCCAAACAAACAATTCAATTAAAATTAATATAAATCTTTAAGATTGCCATGGAAGATAGTGTCAACTGTAATATTTTTGATCCGACAAATTTTACAAATTCATCCGTAAAAAGAATTCTATTTAGAAATGCTGGCTGATTAGCAAATCTTTTCTAACAGCCGGTCGCAAAATTCAACCCTTCTTCCGAAATCGGTTTCTTGTATATCCTGTTGCAGTTTCACCTTATATAGATGGTATACATATTCCTTCAATATTCTTCCAACAGTACGTCGGGAATTAGTTTCCTCTTTCTCTATTTCGGTAGAAGAGACTTGGGGATTTTCAATCACAGACTGCAGTACTTTTATTTTATTTTCTTCCGCTCTTACAGTTTTATGTTTTTCGTATGTTGCATTTTTAACAGATCCAGTCGTTGTGAAAGTATTTAATAAATGTTGAAATCTAGTTGCATTTAGATGTCTTCTATTTGGAAAATTTGTTTTGTATATTTTACTGGTCAATAGAGGGTTCTTGTGGCACTCCCCTAAACACCCAATCACGTCGATCTTCTCTTGCAAAGAGTATGCCATATATTTATGGTATTTAATGTAAAGCAGGTTTAACTTTAATTGTCCGGTCACAAATATTATAGTTGACATTATCTTCCATGGCAATTTTAAAGATTTATATTAATTATTAATTGAATTGTTTGTTTGGATGCTGCATTTTTCCAAAATATTTCAATATCTCAGAAACTAGTAGTTTTACGATAGGACATATTTAATAAAAATAGTTCTATTATAATCGTATTATTTTTCAGAATAATAATATATGGGGTGTTCCATTTAAAAAATCGGACTTACCTTTCAAGGAAAAAGGCCTAATTGAACATGACTCTTACACATGCCTGTATGTTTCAGGGAAAAAACCGATTTACAAAAAATAATACCATGTTAGTGGTTACTTAGATTTAAAACTGTGCTACTTAAATTCACTACCTAAGTAAGTTATGATTTTTTGAAATTGGGCTTGCAATGAACCAATTTTTTACAAAATTGCTAATATCTTGGCAAAGCCGCATTTTAACAAATTACAATTTACGTGTTCAAAGTACTTGAACGTCTGCTATGAAATGGGATTAAAATATATATAGCATCCAAAAAATAAGACCAGTTTTAATTGTGCTTTCATGGTTCATCCTGTATACTTGAAATTAATTTTAGAGTGTGCAACTCGTAATTCTATATAAGATTATAATTTTTCGCATTTTTATTTGAATTAGTTTGAGCAGGGGATTCCGATTCGTTAGAACTGCCCAACCCTGTATATATATATAATCTAATTACCAATTCAACGTTTTTAAATTACAAGATACAGATATGCTCAAGATATACTATTTAGAAATTTGTTTATGACAACTTCGTCGCAGATTTATTGCAACTTTACATACATTTCTCCAATTTCTAAGGAGGCAGCATCGCTATACAATTTCATCGTTTTTAAGCAATTTTCAGTGAATGGTTCCAAGACTTTATAGAAAGAAAATAATTCCATTGTAGGTGTACTTATAAATACGTATATAATCAATACATTTATGACACGTAACTAAAACAATTGCATTATCCCTGCTAATGCAATGAAAGTCCAGTAATGTGACTGTCATCCAATACGAAGAAAACAAGTTGAAAATATCACTCTATTATGAAATATACTTATACAAATTAAAACTGGTATATACATAGAACTCGTTATATAATATATTGATTACATTACTATAACGAAGTTGACACAGATTTCTATATATTCTATATATTTTTTTTATTGCTAGCATACTTTCAAAAATATATGTTCTATTACCAATTATAATCTTGTAGGATATATATAGTGTTAAAAGAATAGTCGGTTATTCGATACTATAACATCTATAGTACTTGTTAAAACTACAGAATTTATTCAACAAAATAATAAAATAGGTTATAGATTTTGCCGCTATTTCATATTAGGGAAGAGAAATAAAAGTACAATGTTTTATTTAAAAAATTATCACTACGGTGTTAAATTATAATATAGAATATCACCCAAATACCGTAACAACCATTAAGTAGCTAGACGTACATTTCAAGCGCTATGCGCCCATCTTCAGTAGATATACTATCAATCACGATTCGTGACAGAGGTATTTTATTTTGTTTTATCTTGTGCTACTGAAGATGGGCGCATAGCGCTTGAAATGTACATCTAGCTACTTAATGCTTGTTACGGTATTTGGGTGATATTCTATATTATACAATGTTTTATATCACAGTTAAAAACGAGGATTTATTCGATTATAGTTTCGCTTATTAAGCATTATGAAAAAAATCTTATTAAGCAATAAATCCTCATATTTGACAGTGATGTAAAACATTGTATCTTTATTTCTCTTCCCTAAAATAATAAAAAATATTTACGTAGTATCCTAAAATAATAAAACGGTGGTATTTAGCGAAATTTTGGAGAATTGTAGTAATTTTCTATATTTTTACTTAAATTTGAGAAGGGATGGTTAAATAGCTTTGTTTCTTCAGGATAAATAAATAAACTAAGGTATCCAAAAAATAAAATGTAACGTCGTAGCGTCTAGCCCTTAGAAGCACCACTGAAGCAAAGTATATATTAAGAATGAAATAGTTTAAAACGAAAAAAAAAACTAATTAAAGAGCAACTTTACCTTCATCGTGAAAAAGTCAACAAGGATTTCTAAAACGACAAATAATTCTTATTTTATTACGTTCTAATGAAATGTAAAAAATAACACATGCATATATCACTAACAATTGACAAAATAATTGACAACACGAATCGCATAAAAACAATTTTCATTATAGAAACTAATTGTTAATATATTTAGTTAGTTAAAGAGTCCGCAATCCTAAAGATTGGTTGGAAACAGCACGCCATGCCGATCTATCCTGAGCTAATCCCTTCATCTCCATATAGCTATTCATCTCAACGTCTTCAACTATCTGACTCACATACTACAATTTAGGCCTACCTACCCCTCTCTTTCCCTCCACTCTACCTTCTATGATCAATTGCATAATCCCCCCATGCCTAAGAATATGCCCTACTAATCTGTCTCTCCTACGCTGTAACACTCTCCAGATACTTCTCTTCTCCCCTACTAACTCTAGTACAGCTTCATTAGTTACTTTATCTTCCCAACCAATCCTCATCATCCTCCTATAACACCACATTTCGAATGCTTGTAATCTACGCTTCTCTTCCTTTCCTATAGTCCACGCCTCACACCCGTACAGTGCTACACTCCAAACATATACCTTCAGTAATCTTTTTCTAATACCCAAGTCAATATTTGATCTTAAAATCTGTTCCTTTTCTACGAATGCCTTCCTACCCTGTGCTATCCTACACTTTATATCTACCTTGCTTCGATTATCTTTTGTGATTCTACTGCCTAAATAACAAAAATCTGACACTTCTTCGATTCTATTATCTCCTATTGTGATCCTCATTTTTCTACAGCATTCCTTTTTGTCACACCTCATCACTTTAGTTTTACCTATATTTATTTTCATGTTAAAATCCCTAGTCAATACTGCCTGCATACCATTCAATACCCTTTCTAAATTCTTTTCGCTTTCTTCCAATATAGCTATATCGTCGGCGAATCTCAACATATATATTTTCTCTCCCTGTACATTCACACCTACACTATACTCTTCTTTTACTTTGTTTATTGCATCTTCTATATATACATTAAATAATAACGGTGAAAGTGTACATCCCTGCCGAACTCCCTTCCCTATTTTTGCTACCTCTTCTTCCCCCTCAATTCTAACTAAGGCAGTTTGGTGTTTATATACATTAAAAATTATTCTCCTATCCTTATAATCTATACCCGTTTCTTTTAAAATTCTAAACATTATGTCCCAATCTACATTATCAAATGCCTTTTCTAAATCTACAAAAGCTATGCAAGTTACCTTTCCTACCCTCATTCTTTTTTCTACTACTGTTCTTAGTGCTAAAATCGCCTCCCTCGTCCCTCTGTTTTTCCTAAAACCAAACTGATCTTCTCCTAGCCTTTCCTCTACTTTATTTTCTAATCTCCTATAAATAATCTTTAGCAATATCTTCGATGCATGTGATAGTAGACTAATGGTCCTATAGTTCTCACACAAATTAGCTCCTATTTTCTTCGGCATTGTTACTATTCTACTACGCTGAAAATCCTGTGGTACTTCTCCCTTCTCATATATTTTACAAACTAACCTGTATAATCGCTCCTGCATTTTTTCCCCTGCGTGTTTTATTAATTCGGCTGGTATCATATCAATCCCCGCTGCTTTGTTATTCCGTAAATCATTTAATGCTCTATGAAACTCTGACCTAAGTATGCTAGGACCTAAGTCATCCTCATCTATCTGTTCCACATTTTCTAGCTCCTCCATGTCCTGCCTACCTTTATATAAATCTTCAAGATACTCCTTCCATCTTCTAGCTTTTTCCTTATTTTCTGTGAGTTCCTTACCCTGCTTATCACATATAATGTTACCCTTTGGTTTTACTTTAGAAAAATGTGACTTAATTTTCCTGTAGCCCAAATCTACTTTACCTCTTCTCATATCCTCCTCAATATCCTCACAATTTCCTTTTATCCACTCTTCTTTCGCTAGCTTGCATTTCCTATTAATTAAGTTCCTTAGTTCCTTATATTTTTTCTGTCCTGCTTCTGTGTTTCCAATTTTAATTTTCCTTCTTGCTTCTATCATTTCAACTATTTCTTCCGTGATCCATTCCCTCCTACCTGCCATTTTCTTTGTGCCTAATACTTCATTTGCTGCTGTAGTTAACCCATTTCTGATTTCCCTCCATTCGTAATCTATGTCGCTCCTAGATGTTCCATTAGCCATGATTTCTACTTTCTGCTTGTACTTTTCACATACATCAGCTAATTTTAACCTATCGACATCTACTCTGACCTGTTTAGACTTCTGTAATTTCTTGAATTTGACCTTTGAGTCCAGGACTACTAAATTATGGTCACTATCAATATCTGCTCCATATTAATCTTAATATATTTATATTAACTTATTTTATTTAAGAACTAAATGAATAACATGTATATAATATAGAAATGTAGGACATAATCGATACCCAGTATTGCGGTGTAATTACAGAAATAATACAGAAGGCAGGATCGAAAAAAATGATTAAAATCCTTAATATATTTGATTACTGAAAGATGTCTAGAAGGCTAGACCTTACAACCAAAAAAAAATCATTTCACATTTAATATTCGTCGTATTTTTTTTTCTTTAATTCCCGATATTGAAGTGAAATTTCGATTGTATAATAAATACGTTATGTTATGCGATCCAGTTCCAAATAAAACTATTACATATTGAAAGCATGTTTCCTGCTCGCGGATTTATTATAATTGAAAGTATTTACATACATTTGCAAGTATTATATTAAAGCACCTAATAATTTCCACGTTAATTTCTCGTATAAATTATACGTGCGTTGTTTTCTGGGATGAAGTGGACCGTGTCTCAGAGCGAATCATTTTTCTTGTTATAGGACCAAAATAGTTGTCGTTCCACATATTTAAAATAGTTCGTAAATTAGGCGGTAATTTTTGACTTATTTATACGGCATTATGCACAAGATAATTTACCATTTATTTTACGTTTCGCTTTTAACTCTGTACGTTCTCAAGGCAAACTTATAACAATCATCATTACAGTTTATTATTACTGAATTGTGTGTGGTTTATTCAATGTAAATAATTTACAAAAATCATATTTTAACCGCCGTGTAGAACGTGTTGAGTCGTGGAAACAAAGGTGAATTATATAATTAGAATGGTCTTACACAAGTACGGCTAAATACATACAGTCCAGTAATCCATATTTAGACCTCACAATACGTTAGTCTTATATATCTTCCGTTCTTCACAGTATTGACGCTCTCTGCTGCCACGTTGTATAAAAAGAGTAATTTAACCGCAAATTTATATTTTCTGGTGATTTTCTATTTTCACTTTTCTAATGCAAACTTGTGCGTTTTTTTTTTAAGTTTGCGTCCTCAAAGGAAATAGGTTGTTCTATTTCATTTGCGCTGTATATATCCCAAATGGTTTTCTCAACATGCAAAAGTTGCAAGTAAAATATAGTATATTTGATTGAGTATAAATAATTTGAAAATTTTACCATTCGGAACTGAAGTAAACATTTATTTTTATGTCTATTGTATTTGTGAGAAATCATCTTGGCCAACACAAAATTGTGGCATCCGCATCAAATTGACCATAAATATAGTGGCATGTTCTTATATTTTAATGCATATTCTGGTTTTACATATTCATATTCTGAGTCATTTTTTAAAATAAAAATATGATGCTTTCACGCAGCCCTCAACTAACATTCTCAAAGTAATTTTTGAGTTGAGCCTTGAAATATCTTCATTTAAAAAAATTATTTTAGCATTACAATCAGCTGCGGCAAAAACTTACAAATTCATCTGTAAAAGTCCCGTTGAATATATATTTTAAGTTTAAAACAAAGTATATTATATAAAGTAAAGTTTCAAGTAAACATTCATCGAAACATTCAACAATATTTCGGTAGAAATGGATTTTTGCAGTTGAATGATTTAATATTTATTTTCAATTCAGAGATCTTAAAATAAAAATGCTAAGCAATATCCTCTCCCTTCTCTTAATTAGTTTTATTTTATTGCTATCATGTAGTAAAGTAATTCTTACAAATTGTAACGTGGCATAATATCTAGTTTTCTTTTTATGACATAAAGGTTAATGTTAAAAATAGATGGTTTGGATGCAGTCGTCGGTAGAATTTTCCAGTACCGTATTACATTTCTCACGAAACATTTCGTAAGGCAAGACTTAAAACTATAGATTTGTTATTGTACATTTGAAAAATATAAATATAAAGTGACCAATAAATTAAAATTTATAGATCATTATAGTTTGTATACCTTAAAAAAAATATATATATATCCACTAATATTGTACTTTCTACATAACCAATTATACGAGAAAGCTGACGATTTTCTATAACTAAATCAAAGTGAAAAGAACTATTTATTTATTTATTCATTAAATTTTGGGATTTTATTTATATCCTTTCAAAACAGTACATTTTCAACTCAATTTTTCACAAAAAAAATTTACAACGTCCTTATTGAACATTGAAGATGTTTATATATTATGACCAACATAACATTATGTAGAATCCCTATTAAATTATGCTCCCTGAGCTGGTAGCTTCAATTTTCATTCCACAGAACTGTTTTTCATTTAGTTTCTAGTGGGGTAAAAAATTCGCTAGTACACTTCCTTAAAACGGTCCTTTACTATGCACAGCACAAGTATAGACATTGTATTTTTAGTTGTTGAAAGTGTTCCTATATTATCTTGAAGCAAGTCTTCTATAGAACATGTTCATGTGTTGATGCATTTATCGTTCTTAGGATATAAAATCGAATGAACTATCACGTTGGTTCCTTGTAAATTGAATCGCCGATAGTTTCTGAATTGGTTTAATATTTGCAAAACTATTATTGCATTGTAAACGATATCTTATATTATTAGTAGTAGCATTTGTGAAAAAAAATTATATAATAACATTAATATTATCTAAAATATCGACATTTCGTACTAGATATATTTGATATCCATTTAAAAATAAAAACAATCTATTTCTTGTGACCTATAACAATATTATAATCGATACATGAAATAGAAGGAAAAAAGAAATACCAACATCAACACATAGCTATAAAATCAATATTATTAAAAAGCACCAAGTTACTATAAATCATTTAATGAATAAAAGTTAGTTATTGAAACTATTTTCATATTTAAGGATAGCAATAATTCTTTGTATTCACCAAAAACCCTGTATCATTTACTTATTTTTCGTTCGCACTGTTCGTCTTATTTTGTGTAACAGAATTGAGGTTGCATATACCGAAATGCTATTATGTCCTGGTTTTTAATGTTATTTGCAGTTTGATATTTGGGTATTGGGATTTGAGTGATCCTCGCCCAATCCTACATTTTCCAATTCTACAAATGCCGCCACATTTACATATATTTCATATCGCATCCTGAATCGTCGCCCACACATTTTATTTCGTGAAGGATTGCTTTTTAACATAATATCACGTGAAATTGTCCATTTCGTGGTAAACATAGAACAGCAGCATAAAAATTAAAATCGCCCTTCGGACGTGCGGAGTAGATTGTTTTGAAACGAGATTGCTTTGAAATAGCAAGGCTATAATGGACCGTTGATATATAAATAAATTTAACTATATAGAAAATTCTTGTGAAAATCACCAGAGACGATATTTTTTAAGTATATAATTATTTTTTATTCTCTCGATTTGTCTGATAATATTACAATAAACCATTACTACATAATTCAATAGGCAATTTTTATATTGCTTTAGCATTACACATTAAAGGTAAGAAAGCCATTAGTCTCTAATTAAAATAAAATTTCCGTCGTGAAATATCAATAATGAAAACATTGTTATCTGCCATAAATTACACAATACGGCGTTAAATAATTGTATCATCCAAAAATTATCATTAAATCTATTTATAATCTAGTACGAAAGGTGATTGTTCGTTAACTGACGAACTTCATAAAAACTTTGCCTTACAATATTCGGCTGATATTCTATGGAATTATAACTATTTATTCCACTATTATTAAATTGACATATGAATCCACAACTTAAGATTGACAATTTACAATGGTATATTTGCCAATTTTACTAGCATTAAATTTGATAATATCGCATTAGTAAATAATTAAAGACAAGCGTGCTGCATAATCACTTTTTGATTATTGCTCGACTTTATACACGATGCTATTATATATTAGCGTATACAGGATATTTACAATTTAAAGAAAACCAGTCATATTTTTTTTACATATATAATAGTTGGGATAACTTATAAAATCAAAAAATAAAGCATGTAACATATTAGCTATTTTACGTAATTTTAACCATAAAATTTATGTATATCTGCTTATAGAGTATAATTTTTCTCAGTAAATACAGTTCTTTTCTAATGTAGATTTGAACAATTAACTAACACTCATTTAAAAAAATTATCACTACGGTGTTAAATAATAGTATAGACAATTATCCAAATATCGTAACTCAAAGCATTAAGTAGCTAGATGTACATTTCGAAGGCCATGCCCCCAGCTTCAGTAGCACAACATAAAAACTAAATAAAATACCCTGTGTGACGAATCGTGATTGATACGACAATTACATATATTTTATATATATAATTTTATTTAACGATAGTGCAATACCACAAATAATTATGCCTCATAGATATTGCCACAACCGATATAAAAAGTTATCTATTATTCAGTCTAAAATTGACATTTCCACGAACTAATACCAAAGTGGAATATGTTGTATAGTGGGAATGGAAATACTTGGATCTAACAAGAGCCATCAACAATCAGAGTGAAAGCAAAATGTAGTCAATTTGTGTCTGTGAGTTTTTTCGCAAATAACACAATAAAAAGATATGAATTTTGGGGGACCCTGTATAGGGACAATATTGGTTAGCTCAAACAAACGCGAACGAAATAACTTTGTTATGAACGCAATGTATTTATCGTATTCCTTAGGATTTTGTAAGACTTTCATAGAGCTTAAGAGCATTCGAAATGTAAGCACTGATTACTATTCAAGTGTGCTTGCCTAAATTCTTTTGAAGGGTCGTAAGTTTTGTTTATATCTTTTAAAACTCAACGTGTTCAATAGTGTAGATTAATGTATCTATTTAGCTTGTCCTCGGGTTAGTATTACAAGAAAACAACACCAGTGCATTTTCGAGTTACCCAGTACAGAGGCAATCATGCAGATAGAACCGATGTTAAAATCGAAGTTGTTTTTAGCTTTAGTCAAGTCAAAATAAATCTACAATCACGTATTTACTATCTAGAAAATATCTAGTTTTCCAAACAGAATTATCAATCGCAAACCATTTTCTTTCATATCAAAGGATGCGATAAAAGCACGATCGACTGTATGATGTAGAATTGTTAACCCTTAAGACAAAAAAAATGTAACAGATATTAAAATATAATAATAAACACTGAAATAATTGTGCTTCTTTATAAATTATTAACAGACAAAATACGAAGTTGCAAATAGTGATATAAATATTGTACAGATAAAAAGGAATAACAAAACAGAAAAGTTTAATACTGACTTTAGATGTTATCATACGTAATTTTTACATACATCATTAAGAAAAAGAAAATATGGTTTTTCGCAAAATGAACCCGCTGCAAATAAACTGTATTATATATTGTAAAAGGTTGCTGTTGTAGCGTGACCAAATACCATGTGGAAAGCCTACCGGGAGGTAGGCTTGCAGAAAACAATACAAGCCCTATATATGGCATGCGATATTGTTTGTGCGAAAACGTGTAGAACAAAATGGAAAAGTTTAATATTGAATTTTAAACTGTCACCAAACGTATTATTTGTACATCATGAATGAAATCAAAATTTATACGCCTTGGCATATGTGGAGAGCATTATACGACTAAGGATGATGAGGTTTGGTAGATAGATACAAATGAAGCCGTACTAAGCAGTTAGTAAAAGAGAAGAGAAGTACATTCAATTATATGTAATGGAACGTATTACAGCGTAGGAGAGATATACTATTAGGTCACATTCTTAGTCACGGAGGTATTATGTAATTAGTTATAGAAGGTAAAGTAGAGGGAAAGTATGCGGTAGGTAGGCCTAGATTGGAGTATGTAGATCAGACGTTAGGATGAAGAGCTATAGGGAAATGAAGGAGTTAGCTTAGGGTAGATCGGCGTGCGGTGCTGTTTTTATCCAACCCCGGGGATAAGGGATTACGAGGATTAATAAAATTTTAAAATACCACTTCTGGTGTCCTATTATCACATCTGCAATTTAATTTTAGATATTTCGACCGAGTTTTCGGCGCTAAACAATATTATACGATTTCATCAAGTTTTTTAAAATCATATTACGTAAATTAAATACACTTGGCAACTTTCTTATTCATGTACATCATGACGTTATAAATATACCATTTTAATAAACATTTAGTAAAAATTTCGTGTTAAAAATCAGTGATTTTCTCGGAGATAAGGTGAAGCGAAGAAACAGTAATATTTAATTTAATTTAATTAATATTTAATTTAAAAGAATCTATATCATAATCGTAATCAGCATCATCATAATCATCTTTAACGACTAAAGCTCCCCTAGTCATAAAAAAGAATATATACCCCGTTAATGTTTCAACCAATCCGATTTAAAAGCAATATAAAAAAACTAAAAAATATTAGAATATGTACATCATTTAATGTTTTTTTCCGACTGGATACCAATTATTATATAACAATTGTATTATTCCACATTTGCATATTACATATCCTTTTAAAATTCGTAGGTTTTAAAGAGATCTAGAGACATTGATTTTTAGGATTAAATGTTTCTTTGTTAAAAAAAAACAATATAGTTTACTAAACTTACAACTCCGCATTTTTGAAGATTTCGAATTACATTCTTTACATTACATGTCTGTTGCCAATCTTCAGCATGAAGACCAGCTATGCAAGGCCAGGCCACGGTCAGATCAGATCAAGAGATGACAGAACTGATATATGTGTCTGTTACAGCATCAAAAGATTAATCTCAAGTCTCAATTTAAATGTATTACAAACAGAAAAAAATTTATAAATCTGGTTAACATAAACACGTATCTCATTTGTAGTTACACATATTTGTATCATTAACAAAATAATTAATCTTATATATACGTTTATTTAGGTTTATATTTAAATTTATATATAAAATTATATTTAAAAAACTAGGTTACCCAGTAGGGAACTATTCGTGCGTAGAATAGATTTTTATTGATTATAATTTCGAACTATTATTCATATTGCATCAGCATCAGAACAATATTACCAGGACAGTTACAATAATTTTGTTTTATTTAAGTCGTATATTATTTAAGCGTAAGTGACGGGAGGCCATATTTATCTATTTAACTAGTAACAGTTGAATGCATATGACAACCATTATATCCAATTATGGGATTTATATATAATATGTTGCTAAAAATATGCTTTCTAAACATACCAGCATCGATATTTTCTAATATTCGAAACCAATAAATAGGTTGCGATCTGTCAAATAAAACCTATTGCCAAAGAAAACTACACTAATTGGGTCATAGAATAGAATTTTTTTTGTACATAATTTAAGAAAAAACATAATTTCGTACTTTCGTGCTCGCTGGAACATACCTGTATAAATTTCATTTTATATTTTTCCTATATTCAGTTCAATTCATTCCATATAAAAAAATATTATAAGTTATCGATCAAGCATCGGTGAAGGGGCCATAGAATTAAAAGAATACAATTAAGTGTTATATATATATATAACCGATTGATTGATTAATGATTTAGAAAGCATTTATTATTTTTTAATTTTCTCGTAACCAATTTTGTTTTAAAAACCTTTAGAATGAAGCATATTGACTATTTCATTGCAAATATTTAGTTTAAATTTAAATTTTGCTCCACTATAAATTAATTAAATTTAATTTATACATACAATACAAAATATCGATTTCTTTATACAAGTATGTACATGCAATATTTTTTCAATATTTGCAATAAAAGCCGCTTTTTCGCATGTCGTTATTTACTCTAACACGCAGTTTTCATACTGCTTATTAATCCTAACACTCAAGTTACCTAATATAAGCACAGAATTCATCATAAACGGCATATATTCGACGTTGGATTTAGTTCTGCGGCATACGAGTATTCTTTTAATTTACCTAACGATGAAGTATACTTTAGTTACTTTACACACACACAATGGGAAGGTTACAGTAGATTGAAAAATTAGGGTGAACTGGACGTGTTGTATCGTTATAAACGCTTTTTCTTGTTGGTAGAATATAAGCATTGTAAAAATAGTATTAATAAAATACGAGAAGTTTTGTATAAATTTGTTTGGCTATTTACGACTTATGAATATTGCTATTTAGGACAATTGTCGGTTAGGATATTTGAGCGAACGGATTATCGCCGTTAGGATAAAAGTTAAACTTGTTGTAAATGTGTTCAACGCATTATTGATCGTTTGAGTTCGGCTAATATCTTTGTTATCTAATAGATTACTTTCAGTCGTTTAACAGCAGCTTGCGTTGGTTATGGTAAATATCCATATCATATGGTCGCCTCAATACACTCTAATTTTCCATTCAAAAACGCCAGTTTATTTCATAATTCGAGCAAACACTTTCACCGATTACCAACTAATTACTGGCTTAAGAAATAATTGGATTAATTTATCACTCTCTCCTAAAATGTATACTAATATATTCTCAGTCAATAATTTATCGTTCAAATTTAATATTTATAACGTAAAACACAAAAATTTCTTTACTTTGCAATGCCTTGTTTAATACAAAACCTTTCCGTGTTATAAAACATATATAAAAATATGTGTGCCGGTATAAAATTTATCTTTTATTATGCAATATTTGCAAATAAAACGCTGCGATAACAAGGAAATTAATTTAGATATTTAGTAATTTTACCGAATTATATTTAACTAGTTACAGAGTCCGCAATCCTAAAGATTGGTTGGAAACAGCACGCCATGCCGATCTATCCTGAGCTAATCCCTTCATCTCCCTATAGCTATTCATCTCAACGTCTTCAACTATCTGACTCACATACTCCAATCTAGGCCTACCTACCCCTCTCTTTCCCTCCACTCTACCTTCTATGATCAATTGCATAATCCCCCCATGCCTAAGAATATGCCCTACTAATCTGTCTCTCCTACGCTGTAACACTCTCCAGATACTTCTCTTCTCCCCTACTAACTCTAGTACAGCTTCATTTGTTACTTTATCTTCCCAACCAATCCTCATCATCCTCCTATAACACCACATTTCGAATGCTTGTAATCTACGCTTCTCTTCCTTTCCTATAGTCCACGCCTCACACCCGTACAGTGCTACACTCCAAACATATACATTCAGTAATCTTTTTCTAATACCCAAGTCAATATTTGATCTTAAAATCTGTTCCTTTTCTACGAATGCCTTCCTACCCTGTGCTATCCTACACTTTATATCTACCTTGCTTCGATTATCTTTTGTGATTCTACTGCCTAAATAACAAAAATCTGACACTTCTTCGATTCTATTATCTCCTATTGAGATCCTCATTTTTCTACTGCATTCCTTTTTGTCACACCTCATCACTTTAGTTTTACCTATATTTATTTTCATGTTAAAATCCCTAGTCAATACTACCTGCATACCATTCAATACCCTTTCTAAATTCTTTTCGCTTTCTTCCAATATAGCTATATCGTCGGCGAATCTCAACATATATATTTTCTCTCCCTGTACATTCACACCTACACTATACTCTTATTTTACTTTGTTTATTGCATCTTCTATATATAGATTAAATAATAACGGTGAGAGTGTACATCCCTGCCGAACTCCCTTCCCTATTTTTGTTACCTCTTCTTCCCCCTCAATTCTAACTAAGGCAGTTTGGTGTTTATATAAATTAAAAATTATTCTCCTATCCTTATAATCTATACCCGTTTCTTTTAAAATTCTAAACATTATGTCCCAATCTAAATTATCAAATGCCTTTTCTAAGTCTACAAAAGCTATGCAAGTTACCTTTCCTACCCTATTTCTTTTTTCTACTACCGTTCTTAGTGCTAAAATCGCCTCTCTCGTCCCTCTGTTTTTCCTAAAACCAAACTGATCTTCTCCTAGCCTTTCCTCTACTTTATTTTCTAATCTCCTATAAATAATCTTTAACAATATCTTCGATGCATGTGATAGTAGACTAATGGTCCTATAGTTCTCACACAAATTAGCTCCTATTTTCTTCGGCATTGTTACTATTCTACTACGCTGAAAATCCTGTGGTACTTCTCCCTTCTCATATATTTTACAAACTAACCTGTATAATCGCTCCTGCATTTTTTCCCCTGCGTGTTTTATTAATTCGGCTGGTATCATATCAATCCCCGCTGCTTTGTTATTCCGTAAATCATTTAATGCTCTATGAAACTCTGACCTAAGTATGCTAGGACCTAAGTCATCCTCATCATTTGTTATCTAAATGTGAAATATGTGAGACTTAACTGTCACATTACCTTCAAACCCTAACCATTGTCGCCCTTACTATTTATTACATATAATAAAGTAACAATCTATGTCTTGTAGAATCTCATTGAAAAACTATTCAAGAACCGAATAAGTTAAGATTTAATTTTGTGGCTGGTTTTAAAAATCCATTGATATATTCGTAACGAAAGAAAATTCATAGAAAATAAAAAATTTACAGAAACGACAAGTGTCACCAAAACAATAATAATAAAAGCTTGATTCCAAACGATGAATTAGCGCAGAATTATACAATACAATTCTCTAGATATAATTTTAAACAAATAAAATTTAATTTTAAAGCTTATGAAACCTAATTAAACAAATTAGTACTACAAATGTCCAAGAACTTTACATACGAAACATAACAGTAAATCGATAGATGGTATGACATTTTTTTTTAAATTTTTAACGTCTTTAATTATTCTTCTGAACTCTGCTTTTTAAAATAAATGCTGCAAATTATAGAATCTTAATCAAGCTAACTTATTATTCCTTGAACAATCAGTGTTCATTGTGTGGGATGAGTAATAATTCATTTTTGCTGCATTGCTGCGAACATCTGGCATTAGAATGCCTGAAGTGTTTTCACTGCGGCAAAAAAATTATGATTTGAAGGATTAATAGCCAAGCATTGATGCCATGTAGCTTATACAGAGTAATTATATGAAGGGCATATTTAAAGGAAATGTGATGTATTATTTCATATAAAAATATATTATTAAATAGAAAGATAAAAGTGCTATAGCCGAGCATATTTTTGAATCCTATTCAAATTAGTTCACTTAAATTAGTAAAGTGTTTTGAATTATTCCGAATTATAAATGCTTAAATGAAAGTATATACATGTAAAAATCGAAATCAAATTTAATCAATTTAGATTCGGGCCCAATTTCACTTGTCTATTTAATTACTATTTTTAAATTTGTTTTTATTTTATTCATTTTTGGTTATTTTAGATTTGGCAAACCAATTTTTATTGTTGTTACTTGTTAGTTTCGTTTATTATTAATTTATTTTGTTTAAAAAAATTTATAGGTCATTATTATATGCCATTTTTGAAATACTTCCGTCATGTTGACTTATTTATTTAATAGTATATCAATCACGATTCGTGACAGAGGTATTTTATATAGTTTTTATATTGTGCTACTGGAGATGGGGGCATAGCCTTCGAAATGCGCATCCAGCTACTGAATGCTTTAAGTTATGGTATTTGGGTGATATTCTATACTATTATTTACCACCGTAGTGATAATTTTTAAAATATTGTTACATATTTAAATATATTATATATTTTATAATTTTATTACTGTATATAGTTAGAGGATATACAGCTTTCAGTGGTTATAAAAGAACAAAGAGAGGTGGAGTTTCTCTGTGCAGATATATCTGTAGTTAGATATATTTCAGGTGCAGATTTTTATTTTTCGACGGGAAATAAATCGCTTTTCATTCTGCTCAATGATTCGGTAATATAAAATCCCTTATTAAGAGAACCAATGGAAGCAATGTGCAAATGTATTTTTTTTCTCCTGATATGTCAACGTTTCGAATAAAAGCTTTAGTAGATATTCGAAATGTATCTGTATTTGGTGACTATAAAATACGGTTATTTTAGAGAATAAGATTATGCGGAAATTGAATAGGATGTAGATTCGATTAAATTATAGTTACAAAAGCTTATTTAACATATGCTTGATAACAAAAATAAAGGGTGACCAAAAGTTAGTGTGTATTTTACAAGTCTGCACAAATTTGGTGCAGTACACCAAATTATTCGCAGTGGATATTATTGCTAATTTAGAAACTATACTATATTTGAATTTCGTTGAAATTTTAAAGAACTATGCTTTCTCTTCGTTCGTTTATGAAGGTCCGTTTTTTATGTTATGTTTTTAAGGATTTTACGCACAAGAAATTTAAATGACACCAATCTTTTGTGATTCGACATTTTTGAACATTTCAAAAAGCTCGAGTGGAATTAGATTTAGAAATAGATTTACGCTACATAAAAAAGTAGTCGTGGATGCATTTTAGGGTGATTAATATAAAACTAAGATAATTCAATAAAATGTTAATATAAGGAACTATTCTTCCACATCTTTTAAATTTCATCAAATGTTGCTTGTTCTCGTCGATTTTATAACATACTTTCTACTACAACATTTAATTTAGAGAATTATGAGTTCAAATCGAATCGTTTGCATTTTACAAACGGCACAAAATCGCAAATCAATACAGACTAATTAAGAGTATCCGTCAAATCTTTTAAATGCAGATTGCTGCAAATAATAGTTCTGATACGTTCAGAGCACGATGCATTTTCTCTTTTATTATATAGCCAAAAAAATGAATTTCTTTAGCTGCTTCTAGACAAGTATATTAATTTAATAAAATAATAACGTAATGTATTTAAAATCAAAAAGTTCGTGTATACTTTTATGAAAATATATCGATCTGGATAGTTGAAAATATTTTTAGAATGTAGAACTTCAAGTTTCATTTGGGAATCCAAATTTGAATAAATTTCGATGTGTTGTGGTCCTTCCTGTATAAATAATACACGTACATACTATTTAGAGTCTCATGGCCGGTCGTAGCACCCAAAGAGCGCACAGAACTAAGTGTTCAGGAGTGTGTGGGGCAGTCAAAAAGACATTAGTATTTATTAATCTATATAGATTTATATGTGCCCATAATATGCTATGCTTTATGTTATAATTAGCAATCGGCAATTGCATTTATTAATTATTATATATGTGCAATGGCTATTACAGGTTAGCTCATTTTGCGTACTTATTATTGTAATTATAATAATGATTAAGCCAATTAATTCTATGCGTGCTATGTGATATTTATATAATATTGCCGCTTCGATAATTTCAAACCAAATGGATTCGCTCCACGTCATACTTTTGCCAAAATGAAATATGTAGGAAAGATCCTCGTATGTGAAGATGATATACGACCAAACTTGTATAGAATATTAAAAATTTCATATGATAGAATTTATAATTCAATTTTAATTAGCCCTCAATACTAGAGATTGATTGGAAACAGTAAATCATGATGATCTCTCATTGACTAACGCCCTCGATTATCCTAACGTCCTCAACTTATATACTCTAATCTGGGTCTACCTACCCCTAACTTTCCTTTTCGTAACTAATTGCATTATACCTATATATCTAACAATATGAACCACTTGTCTATCTCTTCTATTTTACAAATACGTCTCTTTTCCTCTACTAACTCTAGCATGTCTTCATTCGTCATTCTATCTAACCACCTCCTCCTCAACATACCTCCTATAATACCGCACTATATTTATAATGACAATATTTTTGTTTCCTCACAAGGTAAGCCAATAATTCATGTATTGGTTCCTATAAAGTATAATGGAATTATATAAACCATTAATAGAATTTTAGTAAAATTCAGTATCGATATTAAATTTATCGTTTACATAGCTCCAGTATCTATATCTACAGTTTCACCCCGAAAGTCTAGCATAAACTTCATATCCCTTAAATGTGTTGTGAATAAAACGATGAGACACATAAAATATTAGTGTTTTGCTATATTTTATTATATATTTAGTTATTTACTTTCAAACTCTCCCTACACCCTACCCTGACCACTTATTTTCAAATAAGGGGCTGGTTGAAAAGCTTGTCAAAAGCCATGTCCAGCTATAGCAATCAAAAATAATTTAGTGCATGAGTAATAAATTAAGGATTAAGGATATTTTAAGAAATTCATTGATAAATTCGTAAGGCCAGCCAAAGAAAAACATGCGTGAGACTCTCGCGCGGTAGAAGTGAAACTTCTTAGCTCCTAGGAAAAGTTGATTTTACGCATTTTTACGCTTTTTTCCCATTTGTTAACGTTTTGATTTTGATTGATTTTGATTGACACTCTGATCATCAAAGAAAACATTATTAACTGTAATGTCGTACAGTCTATAAAGAGGAGTTTGGATTAAATATTGTATCCATATTTTTATAGTTCTTTTATATGAAACACACTGTACCTAGCGAATTATTGAAAAATTGTTTATCAAATTCGCGATGAGCAGGTTGAAAGAATGTAAATTTTGTGTATGATGCACTAGTGGGTGCATTTCTATTTGTCGATGGCTCGCTCAGCTGTATCAGATTCATTTCGTTGATCTCTCACACCGCGTGTTGTATCTTCACGTGTAGACGGCACGCCTGATCAGTGGCATTCAAATTCTCTATACCACTCACTCTGTCCTCATTTAACGACGGTATCGATTCATCCAGTGTATTTGAGGTCGATGGAAGGTTATGTTATCCACCGTGTTTCTTTAACGCCCTTTGTCTGGCTCGATACTCTCTACTTCTTTCCAAGGTACTTGTTGGCACTTTTCTTGGCGGTTTATTCGCTTTCTTCCGTTCTCTAAAGGCTCGCACTCTGTCTGTACTTGTCTTTTTCTCCATTTCACTTTTCACACAATGGAGATTGTTAGCTAAAAGATTAAGCTGTGTTTGTGTAATATATAATAAAATATACGCAAGCGTCGACTGGTTGCCTTATGCTACGTATACATACAGTACACGCTGCGCATGCGTGTTTCACTTTTCGTGACTTTTCGTAACGCGCCTATAGAAGCTTCACTTCAAAAACTTGTGTATCTTATGGAAGATTAGGACTTAGCCATCGAATCGAGCATCTATCTTTTGGGTGTTAATCTATACAATTATTTACAGTCGTAATAAAATTTCAACTGATCGTTTATATTTATGGAATCAAGTCTTCATTGTATCCCTCCGTCCATGCAATCTTTTATAATAGATTTTTTTGACAGTGTGCAGACGAAATTTCACGCCCAACCCACAAGAATATTTGAGAAAGTAGTTACTATATTGTACAAAACATATTAAACCGGAAAATATGAACGAATTTTGAACACAATTCAATATTTAAAATCATAACATTTTTAATCTGAATAATAATATATTCATTATTGAGCAAAGAATGAATCAAACATCTAGATTACACACGAATTCCAAAATTCTACAAGACACCTTAATTATGATTTTTATGAACATGATTTAAAATTTTCTGGATTACGAGCGATTTCGTAATAAAATTTCCCGTGTTCTAATAGCATAAACAATGATTTGAAAATAATATAGGGTTAATGCGATAAAAGCGACTACAAACGATAACACAAAAATTATCAGCAAATGCACCATTCGCATACTATATAATGTAAATACAGTTTTGATTGAATTATTCATTCGCTCAAGTCATGGACATAAATTGGATTTTTCCACATGGCAATTCACACACATGCTCAAGTTTCCTACGCATATGGTAATTCGTGGTTCGCTTTGTGGATATTTTCCGACACTTCTTCATAATTCCATACAAATTGAATTGTATTATGTATGTGCATTGATTATATGGTAGGAAACGGAAGAGATGTAATTTCTGCTCAGCGCTTTGATACGACTATTCTGAAAGCAAATCTTGTCTTTGCCTCGTATACAGCTGCAACGAATATCACCATTTCGTCTTCCCCAAATGATTGCGGATCTTGAGTTGTAGACCTTATATTTCCCTCTCGCCGTCACATCAGTTATAATGATTTATAATGATAATGACCTATGCAAGTCTTTATTTCTATTCTACTTGTATAAAATGATCGCATAATGCCACCGTGTCCAAAAATATAATTTAAGCCAATCTCTTTTCGACTGTCATATCTTCGAAATGCTTCTCTTTTTCTGAACCCATTTTATCTACCCACCGAACCTCATATGTTCTATAGCAGTACATTACAGATTTTGATTTAAAAAATATTTGAAAACCGTATATGACATACTTATCTACATACATATTTACCTAGTTTGTAGTATATAAAACTATAAACGTAATAAAAACATTTACTTATAGAAAATTAAATATACAAATGGTGCATTAAAAATATTTCATCAGAATTGAACAACAGAGAACCAGCCTACCTACAAACTACAACTAGTATAAAAAATAAACTTTAATAAAGGTAACAGGTGATAGGTAATAAAGGTGACAAAAAGAATGTATCATTCAAATCGAATAGAAACTGCTGATCGTATTTTCTGCAAGTTATTTATACACTTGGGCGAACAAGTTCTATAGATCTGGACCAGTTTTTTGAGAGTTCATATAGCTCTAAATCTTGTACATGTGGAGTAGTAACCAGTACTGATGATAAATAATATGTCTTGTATAATATATACAACTCGTACACTATGAGTATCTTCAATATAAAAATTAATTATTAATCGATGGTAAATATTACATATTTAATTGAAGATAGAATATCAGCAAGCAATTAAAGGCGTTTAAAAATGGTTCGTATGTAATTTTTTTTTTAATTTAAGATATCTCATCAATTTTGAGACGATTCACTTTCCGATTATAATTTTTGAATAATTTATAGAAATTGTTTCAAATTGATATTCGATAATTTCGGCAGCGTAAACTGATGTTCTGATGCAGTGTTATTAGTACTTGATAAAAAACAAAGAATATAGATTTACAAACGCCACAATCAACAGTTCTATATAATACTAGAAAATAGATTTTACAAAATATAAATTATGATGTACATTACAGAAGTAAATAATTGGTAATTATTTTTATATAATTAAGACAATTTTCATTTATTATTAGAGAATCACTTTCTTTCTAGATATGCCAAATTTCTTGTATATGTGGACATTTAAACCTTTTTATTATTGGAAGTATGAACAATCAAAATATTACACTTGTATATAATATTCAAATCGTTCACACTTGCAGAACTCATACAATTATTTGCAAAAAAATGGATTTATTCGTTCTTTTTAATGACCTCATTTGTAGTATCGTTTTCATTATTTAAGTTCTAGTTAGAAAAACGTTTTATTACAGTCTGTAAAAAAACACTCGAGATTACGAAAGAACTTTACGCAAGAGGGCATTTTTTTCTCTGGTCAGATTCAGAGTAATGAAATGTAAATGTTTTTTAGGCCAATATTAATTACAACTACCAAACTTGTTTCGTAAAATACCTGTCGACCGGTCGCTATTATTATACAACTTTTAGCGTGCCTTTAAAGTAAAAAAAAATATGTTTGAACCAAGGTATTACGAATATTTGGGATACATAAATAAGTTGAAAGCATTAATTGATATATTAACCAATATATTAAATATTATAAAATATAGTGATTGATTTATATTATAATGAATTTGAACAACACAAGGTTATATTAAGATTATTGTGATAGGCTTTGTAATTGTAATCGTTTTAAATAAATGACTATAAATAAAAAATATACAGAAATATAGAAAATACTACTACTAAATATTTTTAAGCCAAAATAAACAAAAAAAATACTTTTAACTCCAATATTATAAATAATAAAAATGCTCTTGAAGCTGATTTGTGATGGTTATTTTTTAAATTTACATTTTCAAAATTTTATTCGATTTTGAGTAAGTATTCATAATAATATGATTTCCAGCGCAATCTAACTTCTTCTAAGGTTATATAAACTAACCATGGATAAAGATTTTTTTCAATGTACTTAATGTCTTTCTAAGAAGTTATTTCCGCTATCATTACGACATACAATTTTATCTGTAATAAATTGTTTTGCTAAAATGAAATTCAGGTGCAAGAACTTAAATCAAAATATACTACAGAGATTATTATAATATATAACATGATTTTATAGAAATTGTCAAACAATTGACACGGTTTTCTACAACACGCAAGGCTTTATTTAAATCTACCCGAAAGATTTTTTTACGGGAGTTCCACAAACTCTAGGGCATTGATTATGATTTTGTGTTTTGAAATTTAAATAAAGTCATCAGTTCATTTATAAAGTTTGCGGGCAATAGACAATTTTGAATTGGAAAAAAAAAAGAAACGCACTAAGAGAAAGTAGTAGTCATTTTTATCGCCTCTATGGACAAATATGTTAAAAAAAAAACGTGTAGTTATCAATGATATAGTTTACACAATATACACTTATGTGGTATATATATAATCAATATTTCTATAAAAATATCGCAAGATACGCATTTGTAAGACTGCTATCGCATCTTCAGTTGTACAACAATCAGATAAATAAGACGTGTATAATTATAGCAATTCTGGAGGTGGCACAATAGTATTGTTAGTTAAGAGCCCTGTGCTATTGAAGACGGTGGCTCAGGCTTGGAAATGCGCATGTAACTTAGCTTCGAGTTATATTTTTTCGTGATAATTTATACTGTTAGTTACCACCGCTGTGGTAATAATATTAGCTAATTAGATAGTTCTCAATCCTAGGGATTGGTTAGAAATAGCCAAGCCGATATCTCCTAAGCAAAGTCCTTTATCAATAGCTATTCATCCTAATGTCCTCCATTATCTGACTTTTATTAATAATAATTGTACAATAAAAAATTATAGTAAAGCCAGGTAAGACAAAATAGCAGTATACTACTATGGTAATAATTTGTGTAACGTAATAACTAATTAAAAAAAATATCACTAATATAGAATATCACCCAAATACCGTAATTTAAAGCAGTAAGTAGCTAGATGCGCATGTCGAAGGCTATGCCCCCATCTTCAGTAGCACAAGATAAAAACTAAATAAAACTTAATGCTTTAAGTTCGGTTGATATTCTATACTATTAATAACTAATAATAATAATTCTATGAGTCTCAAATCGTTTTTCCTTTATACTTGTTCTTACTATATTAGAAGTTCAATAAGTTTAATTTACAAATAAAAATCACATCAGCGTTAACACGATAGTCCTTAATGAGAACCCAATGTCGATATTTGTGCATTTCTGATTAGGAAATAAAATTGATTTAATTGTAGACGGCGATCGTTAAATGCTACAACTAAATATTGAGATTCCGAGAGGTTAAGAAACTTCTGGACAATTTAAATTGATTACATAAATAGCTTTAGAGCCAATCTCGAGGCCAATATAATGTGGTTTTATACGAAAGATGCGAACACCGTATATGCACCTTGCAAAAAGAATATATTACATAGTATATTGTATTAGCTATTAAGTGCGAAAAATATAAAAAAAAATCTTTGTTGGTAAAAGATTCCTGAAATTCTTGAAGGGCCCTTCCCTCCTCAGAACATAATACGAAAATGTATACAACTGTTGAAAGATAATATTGATTAAAGAGAGCACGTTGTATAGTTTAGATGTATACAATTTCAAATGATGTAGAAAATTATATATCTATATTAGTTAAAGAGTCCGCAATCCTAAAGATTGGTTGGAAACAGCACGCCATGCCGATCTATCCTGAGCTAATCCCTTCATCTCCCTATAGCTATTCATCTCAACGTCTTCAACTATCTGACTCACATACTCCAATCTAGGCCTACCTACCCCTCTCTTTCCCTCCACTCTACCTTCTATGATCAATTGCATAATCCCCCCATGCCTAAGAATATGCCCTACTAATCTGTCTCTCCTACGCTGTAACACTCTCCAGATACTTCTCTTCTCCCCTACTAACTCTAGTACAGCTTCATTTGTTACTTTATCTTCCCAACCAATCCTCATCATCCTCCTATAACACCACATTTCGAATGTTTGTAATCTACGCTTCTCTTCCTTTCCTATAGTCCACGCCTCACACCCGTACAGTGCTACACTCCAAACATATACCTTCAGTAATATTTTTCTAATACCCAAGTCAATATTTGATCTTAAAATCTGTTCTTTTTCTACGAATGCCTTCCTACCCTGTGCTATCCTACACTTTATATCTACCTTGCTTCGATTATCTTTTGTGATTCGTAGAATAACAAAAATCTGACACTTCTTCGATTCTATTATCTCCTATTGTGATCCTCATTTTTCTACTGCATTCCTTTTTGTCACACCTCATCACTTTAATTTTACCTATATTTATTTTCATGTTAAAATCCCTTGTCAATACTGCCTGCATACCATTCAATACCCTTTCTAAATTCTTTTCGCTTTCTTCCAATATAGCTATATCGTCGGCGAATCTCAGCATATATATTTTCTCTCCCTGTACATTCACACCTACACTATACTCTTCTTTTATTTTGTTAATTGCATCTTCTATATATAGATTAAATAATAACGGTGAGAGTGTACATCCCTGCCGAACTCCTTTCCCTATTTTTGCTACCTCTTCTTCCCCCTCAATTCTAACTAAGGCAGTTTGGTGTTTATATAAATTAAAAATTATTCTCCTATCCTTATAATCTATACCCGTTTCTTTTAAAATTCTAAACATTATGTCCCAATCTACATTATCAAATGCCTTTTCTAAATCTACAAAAGCTATGCAAGTTACCTTTCCTACCCTCTTTCTTTTTTCTACTACCGTTCTTAGTGCTAGAATCGCCTCCCTCGTCCCTCTGTTTTTCCTGAAACCAAACTGATCTTATTGTTATAAATAAAAAGCCTCTTTAAACAAGATTTATTTACAGCGTTAAAACCACCGACTGATTTTTTAATTGAAACCGTTACGAAAGTATATTTGCAAATAAGTATCAAAGTATGTATTTTCTTGGAAAATATATTTTTGGTTTTTGTAAAACTATTTTTCAAATGATAGTGGCGTTATTATGGTCGAGATCAAATGAAATCTCGCGCTGAATGCAATCGTGTATCTCTTCGCAGTCATTCCATGCATAGTAACCGTACCATTGTTATTTATACGTACTCTCGGCCATAGCATTGCAATTTAAAAATAATTCCGAATTGTAATAAGGAATCGTTTAAAAATAGATTTTAATTGTCGCGCTAATGGGTTCCCTTTGGCTCTCTAGCATTGTTTAAAATCATCACGGTATAATAGTATATTATAGAACGAATTTCATGAGGCAGGTTTTATTGCACGAGTTCAAATTTAGAAAACGAGGTGCTACGCCCTTCTTAAATAAAAACAATCGAAATTTCAAAATTTAGTGAATTTTTTGACTGTTGGTAGTAGCTATTGACACATTTGAAATATTTGAAATAAATTTTCAAATAAATTAAAATTAAACTATTTGTTGCTTTCTTTTGTAGTTTGATGTACATTTCAGGGACTAAATTAAACTATTTGTTGCTTTCTTTTCGTATGATAACTGGCAAGCAGAGCTACCAACTTTGAAACAGTAAATTACCCTATGCTATAAGAGAACTCAAATTCGGTATAAACGAACTCATTGAGGTTCATTAACAGCTCTATTAGAAACGCAAATTAGAAAAAAAAAATTACGACACGATTGGTGATAGAGAAACGACTTCAAGATATATCATCGCGAAATTGCTTTTCCTTTACTATAAAAAGTCTACATCTTCTGCCGATAACATTCAATACAGAATGGCCATATATGCAATGAAAAATGTCGTTTTTATGTGCTTTCACCGTTCGGCCAATAAGCTATTGCCATTGGTAATCGATGAGGCACGATTAATCCCAAGATAATTCTGCTCATATGGTAAATTGATCCTTTTTACTGTACCGCACAATTGATATTGCAAAATCCACGATTTACATCACAGATAGGCCGTGATAAAGTGCTATTCAGGAATTTGTCATATATGAACTAAACTCCGGTTAGTAAAACCAGCGAAAACAATTATGTTTTGTAGTATATATTGCTGAACTTGTTTTGCAAACATATTATAATTATAATCATATTTGGCTTACAAGAATAATGTAGCTTTATGTTCTCGACAAATGGAATATCCCAAAATTTGCCCGAGTTATTCATAAATTTTGTCTTCGCTGGCAAATATAATCTAAAACGGTCATATACAATTTCCTTAATCTGGAAATCATTTGACATTTTCAGCACTTGAAACGTTTATATACTACTCTATTTAACATTACAACGTGGCAATTTTAAGACAATATATAGAAAAGCATATCAGATAGATAATATCACGAATGTTAAGAAATAAACGTTTCTTACCTTGGCAAAGTCAATTTTCAGTGTGCAGCATCCAGAGTAGATGTCAGCTCCATTTAATGTATCTTTTGCTCGTATTGCGGAGTCGATACTGTCGAACGTATAATATATGTTAAGGAAAAGCTCCATGTATTTGCTTCCTATTATTTTTAAAACAATCTGACAATATAATAACATATACAATTTCGAATATAGACCCTACATCGTAAATTACTATTTTGTAAATATGTAAACACTTAGTATAGAATATCACCCAAAAATCGTAACTCGAAGCATTAAGTAGCTGGATGCGTATTTCGAAGGCTATGCCACCATCTTCAGTAGCACAAGATAAAATTGTATATAATAATTATATATAATATAAATATATATTAATTATATATCAATCACGATTCGTGACACGAGGTATTTTATTTAGTTTTTATCTTGTGCTGCTGAAGATAGCCTTCGAAATGCGCATCTAGCTAGTTAATGCTTTGAGTTACGGTATTTGCGTGATATTCTACACTATTATTTAACATCGCAGTGATCATTTTTAAAATGTAAACACTTGATATGAAATTTAAAGTAAATGAAATAGCACGGGCGTTAATTAATTAAATTTTGCAATATTTTTCATCGTATTATGAAGTCTGTTGAAAATATTGAAGAAAACATTACAAGTAAAACAACTATATTATGTTCAATATATTGTAGTAACATGTTGTAAAAGGATATTCAACCATCGCTTGAACTCCATTCTTTTTGAAGATGACAATCCGCAGGACTTGCCCACTGGCTTGGCATATCGTATGTAGTACATCCTGAAACATAAATACATAACAAGATTAATATAATTTAAAGGTTTGCATGGATAGTTTGGATTTGGGGTCGAAAGCACACTTTCACGGGTAAGTACGTTCAATAAACTACGGTTTAAGACCATTATAAAAAAAGTCGTAATCTAATTTAGGCTAATTAACGTAATAGGGTAGGATCAATTATCTTGTGTATCTTATTGTTCAGAAGAAGAAAAATAAAAAAATAAATTAAAGCATTTTAGTTATTCATTGCTGACATTATACTAATATTTTAAAGAATATATAATGTTAACTTGTAACCGAACGAAAAAATGATACGTGCTTATACGAAAAAAAATCTTAAAAATAAGTTTAATAAACAAGACTGAATAGTACCACAAAAAGTAGAAAATGCGAGAAGTCGTTTGAACTATAGAATGGAGCTTTAAAAGTGTATTAGCTGTGTAATCCTGGATATCCAAGTAATTTTGAACTAGTAAATTTGTCATACGTATTACCATAAGAAATAAGAATTTTGTGCGTTTCTTTCGGTGCTGCGGTGGGTTATATATGTAGTTCATTTTTGTAAATACTAATATACTATTTCGTGTTAATTATAGATTATCTTGTTCACAAATATGTCATTAATTGATGTATTTTTAGTCATTTAGTTGCAACCCTATACCGAGCCCTACACATATAAGTGATTAAAAGGAGAAATCTCTTTGGCTGATTACAACAAAGATATCATAAAAATCATGTTACTTTATCACAATGAAGTTTAGAATTCGGGCTCCAAACTGAGATCTGATGTGTAATATTTATAACTTTAACTATAATTAATTACACTGATAGAAAGTTAAGCTGTTTGGGGCATTGTAGTGCATCTTGTAAACAACTGAAAAGTGTTGAAACAACCGTAGTAACAGCAATTGTCGAACATAGATCTAATTTTGAATGTTTTACGTACATTGGAACACAATTCAATAGGTCCATTTACCTTGAGATGCTAAAGAATGTTACTTTTGAAAACGATATATTACGCATATTCGTGCAGCTGTAAATATGTATGTTATAACGACCATGCATCAAGTATATAACATATATGGTCAGATTTTATAAAAATTCTTATTCTAAATAACATTTATTGGCAAAAAAGCATATTGCATAGGCAATGTGTAATTGATAAGGCATAAAAATTACTGACCGATACTTAGCAAATGACAACAATATCAGTACGTTCCTCCACTAACGATTAATATTTAAAAACATATTAACTAACAAATACTTTCTAAATTATAGCGAAATAATATTTGAAACTAATTAAATACATTGGAATTATAAGTGAAGGCAGTTTATATAAGAAATACGTCCATAAGAATGACGTAATTAACAAATTAATATAACTACAAACACCATTCGATCAAATCTGAATAGAATTGCATTATATGTGTAGATTTTTTTTTTCTACTTAATCAGTAGCAGTAAAATATTTCGTTCAATAATAAAGTAAATAAAAGTAAATTGATATAATTTTCGCACAAATGCAGAAGCTTTTTTAGAATAATTTTCAAGATTCTGCAACCTTAAATTCCAGTTTTACACTGACATTGCCGAATGTCACGTTCAAAACGATTGTAAAATATTTATATGTCCCTGGTTTATACTTAGATACAAATAAATACACTAATTGTACCCGTACAATAACATCCCTCTACCCATAGAAGATTGCAACTACTTAAGAGATATTGCCGACATGATTCTTGTAATCTATATATTTAATTTGCGACGCCGTTTCGTTCGACAGACGTTTGCGGGAACGGCTGGACCGATTTCAATGATATTAGTGTTAAAGCAAAGTGATTATGGTCTATATTTGCCCATTTTGTTCAAAATTTAAATGTATTGGGTAATTCGTCAGAAATTAATTTTTTTTAAGGGGTCTTAACTCATGATTAAAATTGTCAATTTGAACTATACGAGACCCAGTGATGCATTTTTTTTGCTTTTTCAATATCTATACATATAATTTATATTTACCTTAGTAAATTTGTTATATTATAATATTACATAATATTAAAAATGTTCTAATTATAAATTACAAAATAAATATGTAATAGCGTATCTTACTCAAAGGCTTAGCGGCAATTTATCATAAACAATCGAGTCGAAAAAATGTATATATTTGTGACATATTTATGAGTTTCGTTTGTTTATAATTTAATTGTCAGTTTTTGTCTGGTAATTCTTAATAAATTGCATGCACGATGCGAGTTCTTACTAAATTAAATCGAGTTGTATCTATCACTGCAATCAGGAATTTCTGCTCATACTATTTTATCAATATTTGAAATTTCATTAAATTTAGAATTTATAGCACTCTTTTTTTTTATAGCACGAAGACTAACAAATATTATTATTTTAAATATAAAGCTATGTTTAAATGGTCAATGATTGTGTTTTCTCTAAGTTTTCAAACTATACAAGAGAAATTTATATCTGATTTGCCATATTTTGGCGACCGGAGATTTAACATTTATAAACAGGTTTTGTCTTACTATAAATTAACGTAAAGTAAACATATCAAACGTAAAAACTAGTGTAACAAATCGAGAAGAGAAAGAAGTTTATCGAAATAATTTCGATTAAACGAAATCACAACATTGGAAATCATATTATACATCATTAAAAGTTATATGAAACAAGAATTACTATGCAATATGATTTTTTAACGGTTGAAACTTTAATTAGAGCAATAGGTGTTGATCCTAATTTTTTGCCTGTAATTATTATGCGTATTTCAATTATTGCTATACAATGTGACGTTATTATTATTAAAGAGTCCGCAATCCTAAAGATTGGTTGGAAACAGCACGCCATGCCGATCTATCCTGAGCTAATCCCTTCATCTCCCTATAGCTATTCATCTCAACGTCTTCAACTATCTGACTCACATACTCCAATCTAGGCCTACCTGCCCCTCTCTTTCCCTCCACTCTACCTTCTATGATCAATTGCATAATCCCCCCATGCCTAAGAATATGCCCTACTAATCTGTCTCTCCTACGCTGTAACACTCTCCAAATACTTCTCTTCTCCCCTACTAACTCTAGTACAGCTTCATTTGTTACTTTATCTTCCCAACCAATCCTCATCATCCTCCTATAACACCACATTTCGAATGCTTGTAATCTACGCTTCTCTTCCTTTCCTATAGTCCACGCCTCACACCCGTACAGTGCTACACTCCAAACATATACCTTCAGTAATCTTTTTCTAATACCCAAGTCAATATTTGATCTTAAAATCTGTTCTTTTTCTACGAATGCCTTCCTACCCTGTGCTATCCTACACTTTATATCTACCTTGCTTCGATTATCTTTTGTGATTCTACTGCCTAAATAACAAAAATCTGACACTTCTTCGATTCTATTATCTCCTATTGTGATCCTCATTTTTCTACTGCATTCCTTTTTGTCACACCTCATCACTTTAGTTTTACCTATATTTATTTTCATGTTAAAATCCCTAGTCAATACTGCCTGCATACTATTCAATACCCTTTCTAAATTCTTTTCGCTTTCTTCCAATATAGCTATATCGTCGGCGAATCTCAACATATATATTTTCTCTCCTTGTACATTCACACCTACACTATACTCTTCTTTTACTTTGTTTATTGAATCTTCTATATATAGATTAAATAATAACGGTGAAAGTGTACATCCCTGCCGAACTCCCTTCCCTATTTTTGCTACCTCTTCTTCCCCCTCAATTCTAACTAAGGCAGTTTGGTGTTTATATAAATTAAAAATTATTCTTCTATCCTTATAATCTATACCCGTTTCTTTTAAAATTCTAAACATTATGTCCCAATCTACATTATCAAATGCCTTTTCTAAATCTACAAAAGCTATGCAAGTTACCTTTCCTACCCTCTTTCTTTTTTCTACTACCGTTCTTAGTGCTAGAATCGCCTCCCTCGTCCCTCTGTTTTTCCTAAAACCAAACTGATCTTCTCCTAGCCTTTCCTCTACTTTATTTTCTAATCTCCTATAAATAATCTTTAACAATATCTTCGATGCATGTGATAGTAGACTAATGGTCCTATAGTTCTCACACAAATTAGCTCCTATTTTCTTCGGCATTGTTACTATTCTACTACGCTGAAAATCCTGTGGTACTTCTCCCTTCTCATATATTTTACAAACTAACCTGTATAATCGCTCCTGCATTTTTCCCCTGCGTGTTTTATTAATTCGGCTGGTATCATATCAATCCCCGCTGCTTTGTTATTCCGTAAATCATTTAATGCTCTATGAAACTCTGACCTAAGTATGCTAGGACCTAAGTCATCCTCATCTATCTGTTCCACACTTTCTAGCTCCTCCATGTCCTGCCTACCTTTATATAAATCTTCAAGATACTCCTTCCATCTTCTAGCTTTTTCCTTATTTTCTGTGAGTTCCTTACCCTGCTTATCTAATGTGACATATGGAATATATTTAAGAAAAACTACTTCATCGTAATTCTAAATATATCATTAAAAAATGGATTTTTAATTTATATTCTTAAGCTGTTAATTAATTCTCTTGTACTAAATCCATCTAGATATCGATTTTGTTTAGAGTGTGGTAAAATTTATATTAACGTTTGATAAGAGGTGCAAAGTACTATTTGCGCGATATTGTTCAAATTAGATTATAATATTGTATAAACAATAAAGCCTAGTACATACCACAAAACAACGATATTTGTGACCGTCAACAATTTAATGTACACACAAAATATATTTACATATTCGTAATTATTGCCTTATTGATTAACAAATATTGCCTTATCGAAAATAAGAGAACAGTTAAAAGTAACAACTGTGTAATCCCAGGTAAAAAATTTAATGAAATTTTTGCATGTCAGCCAATTTCAGATGAACACTACGTTGCAACTTTACAAACAGATTAATGAAATGTTCTAGATTCTAAATTATTTATTCGAACTTAAATGTTCCTGAACGATTACGACAACAATACCTTCAATATTTTCATTATAAAATACAAATATAAATAAATAAAATGTTACTATGATCAAATATACGAGTCAGAACAAGTTTATCAATAACATGTACTATGGTGTTATTACAGAATCTATATATAAAATATTCTGTTGTAAATTCTTCACAGCGGTGCTAAATAATTGTATGAAACATCACCCAAAAACGCAATACAAAGCATTTATTAGTTAGATGCGTATTTCGGAGGGTATGCCGCCATCTGCAGTAGCGCAAGATTAAACTAAACGATTTATCTTTGTTTCCACCATCTACAATCTTTAGCGCATATAATATGACCTGTAAAGTGCAGAATATAAATACTTAAATTGTACTAAATTAAAAATTAAACTATGTATGCCCGTAAATAAAATAATTAAAAGGAAAAATTAGCGCAAAGCTATATTTCTTTATCTTCCTCACTGGGGATTTTTCAACTAATTCGGTATTAAAACATCTAAGAATGGAAGCATATTTATATCTAAACATGATATAATGAACCATCGTGTAGTATGCATGAATAGAGAGATCTAATTATACGGAAAATTAATGATGTATATAATACAGATTAACTTGTCATGTTCGGTGGTTGAGGAGTGCTTTAAACATATGTTTTAGAAGAACTTTCTATACAACACATTTTTCAAGAGTAGATAGACACGAAATCTCGTACACAAAATATTAACGATATAAAATTTGACAAAATATGAAAGAATTAAACAGATAATTATCGCATCCTTAAAAATCGCCTAAAAACTCCATAGGTCTATAATTTATTTCAAGATCATTTCAAGATCATGGGCTGTAGTCTCTATTCATCCATATCGTAAAAATATATCAAAAATTACTATTATTGACATTTCCGGGTATTTAGATCCTTCTGTATTGTCAAATGTGAGTGAATCTGTATCACCTGATTTTCGATCGATCTTACAAGATATATTTAATCTAATATCTATTCTATCAAACGAATGTAATTTAATAACAAATTAAAATATACGATCCTGAGCGTACTATTAAAACTCATAGTATAGAATATCACCCAAATATCGTAACTTAAAGCATTAAGTACCTAGATGTACATTTCGAAGGCTATGCCCCCTTCTTCAGTAGCACAATATAAAAACTAAGTAAAATACCTCTGTCGCGAATCGTGATTGATATACTTTTAAATAAATAAGTCAACATGACGGATGTATTTCAAAAAATGGCATATAATATGATCTATACATTTTTTTAAACAATATAAATTAATAATATAGAATATCACCCAAATACCGTAACAAGCATTAAGTAGTTAGATGTACATTTCAAGCGCTATGCGCCCATCTTAAAACTAAATAAAATACCTCTGTCACGAATCGTGATTGATATTTTATTATATATTATATATATTCGTGACAGAGGTATTTTATTTAGTTTTCTTGTGCTACTGAAGATGGGCGCATAGCGCTTGAAATGTACATCTAGCTACTTAATGCTTGTTACGGTATTTGGGTGATATTCTATATTATAATTTAACACCGTAGTGATAATTTTTAAAATATAAATTAATAATTAACGAAACTAACAAGTAACAACAATAAACATTGGTTTTTCAAACTTAAAATAACCAAAAATAAATAAAATAAGAATAAATTTAAAAATAGTTCTTATTAAATAGACAACATGAAATTGGGCCTGAATCTAAATTCATTAAATTAAATTTAGATTTATGCATGTATATACTTTCACAAGCATTTAACTTGGAATAATTCAAAACACTTTTAAGTAATTTAAGTGAACTAATTTGAATAGGATAACCTGAGTTAGTCAAAAATATGCTCGGCTACAGCACTTTTATCTTTTCTATTTAATCTGTTTTTATCATGTGCTACTGAAGATGGGGGCATAGCCTTCGAAATGTACATCTAGCTACTTAAGTTACGGTATTTGGGTGATATTCTATACAATTATTTAACACCGTAGTGATAATTTTTAAAATTAAAACTCATGTTGTGAGAATATATCTCTATATAAGAAAACTATACCTCACTTATACTATTAAAAAATAGAAATTTGATTTTAGACTATGCAATCTTCTGTTTGTGCCTGTGTTATGTATGAAAGATTGTTTATCAAGATATGGCGTGGACCAAGCTATCGGCAATTACCCCTAGGTTTTGTAGTATAACTAAACCAAGAAGGTGCAACTCGTTATATTATGGGACATATTATGTGCATCTAAGAATTCGCCAAACATACAACTAGCTACGTGTAACGGTCCGCCGCTCTAAATTTATAACATCCATCGAGCCCATAACTCTGAACCGCGAGAGGTGACTGTTTTCTCCGCCGGCAATGACCGACGACCACCTATAAATTATATGACATTTATTAGGATACTATTATTATGTATAAATAATTATAAATGCATAATTAATTATCACTTAGGTACATAAGCAGTTTGTCAACTGACTTTAAAAATGAAAATATGAATAATTAGTGTAAGCTAAATTGGAACACATATCCGTACGGAATGTGATTTTTCTCATATTCGAAAGGAAATCTAACTCAAGACTTAATTATTTATGTAACCAATTTAATACAGGCGAGGACATGTTTCAAAAACGGTGCTCCCACCAATACAAAATACAATAAATGATTTAGTTGTTTTGTTTTTTATAATAAATTTACTGTATAAATGATTGCATTGTACGCAATTTAGATAATGAATTGTTACCCGCAAGCAGATTATCGAACTAAAAATACTGCAATGTTGTGAAGGTATTCCTTGATTTACAAACCCTCTGTATATTAAAATCAAAATCGCATTCAAAAGCGCAACAAATGCAATAATAAGAAAATGGCTTTAATGCAAAAAAGAATTTTTAAATTTATTTAGAATGTTACCGTTTTATCGGGTGGATAGATAGTGGCAAATGACGTATTAGACTTAGTTTACGAAAAGAAAACCAATTCGAACGTATTACAGCTTAAGTAGAATAGATAATACTAGTAGGTCATATTCTAAAACAGGGATCGGGAACTAGCTGGAAGAAGAAAAGTTCTTATTTTGATTAAAAATCTGCTGTGGCCACCACAGTACCGACCGCCACAACGAAGTACTTCAACAAAATACGTTGTAACAGAGGAAAAGATTATAACGTATGTAATTTACTTTACGTTGAAAATTCGATTTTTTGAATAGATCTTTTTTGTCGCGTATTTAATTCTCTATCATTTGTTTCAAATAAACTTTCTCGTCAAATTAACCATTTTATTAAATAATTCAAAAAAATAAGTTTTTAAAAGTGCGCTGCGGGTTAACTAACCCTAAATGTCACCCAAATTTATTGTTAATATCTGCTTTGGTGTTTTAAATAATGGCCGAACAAATTTTTACCAAATCCGTCCACCCTGAATAGCCAATTCGTGTTTGTTATTTATTTATTTATTTATTATTACAAATAAAGCGGCGATTGCCGGTTATATATTTTTAGTAATTCCAAAATAATTACATTTCGTAAAATTTTGAGCAGGTCCAGAATTAATTAGCACGATTCTTGTGAGTGAAATGTTTTCAACTAATATACGTTCAAGTAGCTTACGTGTTTTTGGGGCATTAATTCATGAAAATCTGCAAAAATCTCTACGCGCTTTTTTTTTATTAAAATATCTCCGTCTCTATGTGAGACGGTCGATAATTTTTTTGTAATTTATTATAATTTTTATTAATACAAAAAACAAAATAACTATATGCAAACATTAGAGATTCGAATCTTATATCTGTTCAATTTATGTTTGTAAATATTGAAATAACTATAAAATTGCCCAAAGTTTGAACTATTTTTACTTTTGCAAAGAACAGAATAAATCGATTGAAAATTGCGGCTCCCTAATTTCTATTTAATAGTTTTTTTTTGTGTTCTATAGGCCCTTTGTTTCATATAGGTTCACGACTACTGTTCTAAGTTATGGATGTATTGCGCAATTAGTTATGTCAGGTAGATAATCAGGAAAGGAAGGGTAGGCAGGCCTAGATTGGAGTATGTGGGTCAGATAGTGGAGGACGTTAAGATGAATAGCTATAGGGAGATGAAGGAATTAGCGCAGGACAGATCGACTTGGTTACAGTATCCAATCAAACCCTGGGATTAATAAGTGAGTAGATTTAGAATCTAGTATCAGTAAATACACTGGAATCGAAACTGGAATAATAGATATTACTTCTCTTTACTTAATGCTTTAAATCTCACACAATGTTATTGTGAAGTCGAGGAATCTCAGAAGTATTTCATGTTTGATGCGCACTATTAAATGCTATATTTGCGGTATTTGGGCAACATTCTATAAAACTATTTAGTGACAATTTTACAATGTTATATGATGTTATCAAATAATAAAAATATTTTATTGTGAGATTTTTAAATGTCTTCCAAAAATATATCTCGTTAAAAAAACTATAAATTAATAAAAAAAAACTATTTTAATCATTATAATATGTACGTTGTTTTCACATCAAAAAGCACAATATAAGTTATATCGTAAGAAGCAGAACATGTCTCTTCGTCAAAACAATGAATCTCTACATAAGACACCCAGTCCAATTTCTCTACATTGCACAAAACCAGTCAGATTTTAGACGGCTTAACTTACCACGGTGATGGGATACATGGGATTAATGATGGTGAAGAGCAGCACGTGATTTGGCTTAGTGTCCTCCTGCCGCTTCCTCCGTGGCTCGTCAGCATTGCCATAGTTGCCAGTATGTCCCTGAAATGATAAGGAACACCAGGGCTATATAAAATGTCAATTACACAGGTCGAGTCTAAAAGTAGGACAAACTGTTTCTTTGTTTACATTACACTTGTAAGAAACAATGGCGGATTTCAACTCTCGAAAGAAAGGTCGTGGAAGTTACATCCAAATACAAATCTTTGTTGGTAACTCTTAATATGCTTGTATGTGCATGTACATAAAAATCAATACACAAAAACTAGTAAATTAAAAGCGAGGTGAAAATATATGAATAATTGACAAAAACGAAAGTTACTTAGTAAAAGGGTAATTACAATAAGCAGCGACCGCACCATAATTGAAAAGTTGATAAACCTTAGAAATATTTACATCAACAATTCCAGTAAAACTATGTGGATAGTACATAATGAACTGGAACAAAAGAGTTGAAGTTAGAGTTGAAACTGTGCTTTGGGTTCCAACTTCAAACGTGCAAAGCAAACAAAGAAATATTCCATACATCTTGCGAACAGTAGTTATTACCAATCAAATAAGCAACGACGAATTAAATAATTCATTCTAATCGAAAATACACAACATAATTAGGTAGTATTTGATTAGTACGTTTATATTGAATTACATCGAACTACAAAGGTTATATTTTGTACAATATTGTCTGTCTGGTATTTTTTGATTCGGTATTACATTAAACGAAATAATCTACGAAGCAATCAAGTAGAATCAAGTTAAATCAAATGAAATCTATTGAACGAAATCGAAAACTCAAACCCTAGGCGCAGATATTTGCGAGTACTTTAGAAGAATTTCATTTTACTATTGATCTATATATTACAAATGCGCGTTGAAGAATAGTAAAATTTCGGCACTCAATGCCTAGCTCGATAATATAATATAAAATTATGCCTATTTCGAAACCCTAAAACCAGAATCGTTTATGTATTGAGCAAATTATGATACTAAGTCCGTAGATATTTCATAATATTCCAGACTTAACTTGAAGATGCAGTCCATATGTCAAGGACCAGCTGTAAGCTGTAAGCTATAACGGTCTGTAAGACCGTTAAACTAATGCTTAACGTATATTATATTGTTATTTTACCGACAAGTAAACTAACGCCAGTGATACTGTCAATTTTCTCACGTGACAAGTTTAACATAACTACATGCCAACTAAGTTGTGCTGCGAAAGCAGTTTAACTTAACTACTGAAGAAGTAAAGCCAGTTAGAAAATGAGATTGGATGCGGGTTCGAACGTATAATAGATAAAGTAGAACAAAACATAACCGGAGAGAAATCAATTTATAGCCAATGTTTTAGATCATATATAATCCATAATATAGAATATCACCCAAATACCGTAACAAGCATTATTAAGTAGCTAGATGTACATTTCAAGCGCTATGCGCCCATCTTCAGTAGCATAAGATAAAACTAAATAAAATACCTCTGTCACGAATCGTGATTGATGTACTAAGTCGCTAATATTACCAATTATATAGCCAATTATATTACTAATAAAAATGGAGAATAATAAATACTGTAATATAGAATATCACCCAAATACCGTAACAAGCATTATTAAGTAGCTAGATGTACATTTCAAGCGCTATGCGCCCATCTTCAATAGCACAAGATAAAACTAAATAAAATACCTCTGTCACGAATCGTGATTGATATACTATCAATTTGTGTACAGGAGATTATGAAATAAAATTGACATTTTTTTATCAATAAAAGTTGAATTTTTAAATGTAGCACCCCGTATATTTGCTACATCATATACAGTGTGATATAAAATTGTTTAAGAATTGTTTAAATATCATCAACTATCTATTTTTATTATTTTTTGCAAAAAAATCTGTGGCTTCTTAAATAGATCACTCTGTATATCAGATAATACATAAATAAACAATTTACATATTCTGATACTGATATTTAATAGTAAAATATCACTGAAAATTAAATATATATATATATACATTTTAGAAAAAAAAAAATTATTTGTGTCAAAAAAATGCTACTTAATGCTTGTTACGGTATTTGGGTGATATTCTATATTATAATTTAACAACGTAGTGATGGTTTTTAAAATATATAATCCGGGTTATATTTTAATTTAATTATTTTTGAGGAACGCGCTCAAACGTAATGTTAGTATTCGTTAAGGATTCTTATATGCGTTATCAATACTTTGGCAAGGCAAGAAATGTCAAATAGAAAATGGATTCTTCTAGTCATAAAATGCCCTGTCCATATTTATACTTGGTTCAAAACCAGGACGAAAAACATAATATACATGCATAATAAACGGTTAAAATACATGATATAAAATGCTCGATATCTTGAAATTTTTATCAATATTGGTACGATACTAAGATGAAAGCTAAATATAAATATGCAAAGGACATGTTTTTCCACCAAATCTATACAAAATTAATTTTTACCAATATACATATATCTCTTCTTCGTCACATCATGCATATCTAGAGTATATGAAGTCGGGAGACATTAGTTTAACTTAGTGAATTTGAAGATAATAAATTTAAATGAAACTCCACATTTGTAGCAACAGTAAGCGATAGGAACTCAAGACAGAGCGGAGCTTACGCATATTTTACGCATAGTAAATAGTAAATATGTTACGCATATTTTACGCATACATAAAATATATTATACAACGAAAGATGAGTCATTGTTTATTGTAAATTTGACAGACACTTGGCGGTATCTCAAAAATGTAGTAACCAGAAGTGACTAAGTGAACACGGGATATAGTAGCTCGAATTAAAACAAAACAACAATATAAAACCGAATAATTTTTAGAACACTGATGTTCATAACGAGGGTATAATTATAATATAATACAAGTCCTCCAGTTTTTTTTTGCAACATAACTCGAAAATATACCCATTAAAAAAAATCAAATACCATTCATAATAATTACGGGACATATGTTTCAAAAATATTATTGCATATTGAAACTGTTAGAAATAATGTATTACAAATTATTTATTTTTATTCGGACTTCCATATGGACATAAGATTTCTCATATTAAAAGTACCGAGTTAAATATATATGTTCAAAAAGACTTATACCTCGTCAAATTCTATTTTATCTGCGTACATATGAATAATTTTATTTTTGTGTGTATTAAATACATTTAAATCAAAATGTAATTCTCTGCAAAATATAAATATGCTTGCGGATATGACTTGTTACTAGACAATGTTTGCGGTATTCGCAATGAAAATTTGATATTGTTTAATTCAGTGTAAGAATCCTGGAAGCGCGCATATATATGTGTGTGTGTCTGTGTGTGTGTTTAATATTTTTGCATACACATATTTAGATCTCTTCGGATAATACAGTCGCTGTCGATTTTTATTAAAAAAAAAAAACTTCCCTTAATCTAAAATATGAACTTTTCTTCTTAACAAAAAATATACGCTAATGTGTCTGTGTGGGGGAATATTTGTACAATTCTTACCAACAACCGACACTAGCATATCATGAGTTTATCCTGGAGAATTAATTGGAAAACAAGCTTGTTCGATCTCTCTTGAGCTAACTTCTTCAATTCCCTATCATTCAATCCTAACGTCCCGCATTATCTGATTTACATTCATTAATATTCCTCGTATTTAACAATACTTACTAGTATCTCCTTAAACCACTTACCTTCCCTCCTTTTCTGCTATTCCACCTTCCATAAGTACATGCATAATACCCCCATGTCTAAGAATATAACCCGCTATTCTATCTCTCCCATATGACTTTCCAAATACTTCTCTTCTCCTAACTCTAACACGGCTTCATTTGTCACTCCACCCAATCCTCATCATCCTACTAAAGCACCACCATTTCAAATACTTCTACGTTTCTTTGCCTGTCCTATATTCCACGCTTCACACCCATACAAGTGATACAATCCACCCATAAGCCGTCAGTAATCTTTTTCCTATTGCCCAAGTAAATATTTAATATTCAAATTTGCTCTTTTTCTATAAATGTCTTCTTATCCTCTGTTGTTCTACATTTTATATCTACCTTACTTCGGTTATCCTACTTCCTAAATATGGAAAATCCATCATCTCCTATTATAATATTTAGATTACGCTTACATTCCTTCTTATTTAATTTCGTGTTATAATCCCTAGTCATTACTTCCTACATACCATTTAATACCTGCTCTAAATGCTGTTTCCGTATATATATATGCATCCATTTAATTCCCCAGCCATCAAAAGCAGTTTGATATTTATATGGATTGAAAATAATTCTCTTATCTTTATACTCTTTTCAGATTCTACACAATTTGTCCCAATTTACATTATCGAATGCCTTTTCCAAATCTACGAAAGCTATGTAAGTTGTTTTGTCATTTTTTTTGCACTACATGTTCTTAGCGCTAAAATAGCCTCACTCGTCCCTTTTCCTAATCCAAACTGATTTTCTGCTAGCCTTTCTTATTCCTACATTATTTTCTAAGCTTCTATAAATAATTCTTTGCCATATGTTCGATGCATGCGACTAATGGTCCTACAGTTCTCACACAAATTAGCTCCTACTTTCTTCGGTACTGTCACAATTATACTACGCTGAAAATCCCTCTACCTCGCCATATATTTTAAAAATAAGCCTGTATAATCGATACTTAATTAAGATGCTATGTAATTAAATCGTACGCTACAAATCTGGATCTGGACAAATATGCGGTAAGAAGTGAACTATAACGCATGGCCGGTGTCTAAATAACATAACCTGTTTGCTTTGCTTGTATGTGATCGACCTTGCCGTCTAGGTCAATGCCTGAACACATATAAACAACCCGCCACCAGCCGCAAATAGCTATTGTAAAAAGTCAGTTATTATAGGCTGTAAATGTGCTATCATTTCTTATCAGTGGCAACAATATCGTTGGCGGTATACGTTCAACAGTGCGCGTAAAATAATCAGAAACATGCACGATGAATTACTATCACAAGCAAACAAGTTACCATAGATAAATGAGATGCAAATTACAACATTAAATATGCACCTAAATAGTCGACCAAAACAAGACATTTGTTGAGGTTATGCAGCTATTAGAATATACGGCTACAATTTTTCGGAATAAAAACTACATGTTTTTGTAGACAACGGACGAAAACAATCCCATTTACAAATCCTTTAAACATTAACTTACTGAATCAATTTTTTTTTATTGATGTAAATTTTCTATCGAAAAACTATATACAGGTCAGTTCAATGGTAAAACAACTATTACAATGAGAACGTAAATTGTTCGCAGAAAACTAGTGAAATAATACTTAAAATATATATTGTTCACATTATGGAACAATAGGCACCGAGGTACTGGAAATAGGTATGAAAGGCAATGTTACAACCCCAAACACAATGTTCTTAACATACAATATAGCAAAGGTGAAATGCGAACGGTTTTTGTATGTTGTTTATAGCATCCACAAATGAAGTGTTAAGAATAATTATTTACTCTGTTATTGCCAGGATCCACATCTGTTCGTTGTCTTTTTATATGTGGTCCATCACCATTGAACGCCATTTTGACACAAACTACCACGAAAGCGAACCCGTCCTAACACTTGCAATGCACGCGCAGAACTGTTCGTATTTTGTTCAAATGTCAGGCACCGGCTATATGACATAAATGTCTATATAATACTGAAGGCGTCATCTACCTCTGCATAGCTAAACTATATTACTCGAATGCAAGTATAAAAATCCATACACGAATTTAATTCTGGTTAAGTCTTCTAATTAATAAAACAATCTGGCCGTTTTATATTTTTCATCTCAAAGAATAAGCCTTCAACTTGAATAATGCAACAAGTACATCCTCAATTTACGTAAATAGTTGCTTTTTGTATCCGTGGGAATACTATAAGAGTGATGTTTTGATAAGATTGTACAGAAATTCAACAAAATAACGTATCTGCGATTAATTTTACTATATAAATAGCAAAACAAACACCATGAATGTTAACTGATGAAGCCCAGATACTTTATAATGTATCCAATTACTTTTACTACATTAACTTTGTTTTATATTATGTTTATTAACTTAATGCTTTAAACTTAACGGTGTTAAATATTAGTATAGAATATCACCCATAAGATAAAAGTGCCGTGGCCGAGCATATTTTTGAATCAGCTCATCCTGATTTAATGCTTTTAATGATTTAAAATATTAATGCTTTAAGATATGGTATTTGGGTGATATTCTATACTAATATTTAACACTGTAGTGATAATTTTAAAAATATAAATGTATGTTTAAATAATATAAAATATTTCAATAAATATAATGCAATATGCAATTTCATAAAGCAACTTCCTTTATCAGTGAATACAAACTATATAGAATATAGAATATCACCAAAATAGCGTAACAAGTATTAAGTAGCTAGATGTACATTTCAAGCGCTATGCGCCCATCTTCAGTAGCACAAGATAAAAAAATAAAAAATACCTGTCCCGAATCGAATAGATAGTAATACTATCAATATAGTAATCAATAGATAGTAAATCAATCACGATTCGTGACAGAGGTATTTTATTTAGTTTTAACTTGTGCTACTGAAGACAGGCGCATAGCGCTTGAAATGTACATCTAGCTACTTAATGCTTGATACGGTATTTGGGTGATATTCTATATTACAATTTAACACCGTAGTGATCATTTTTAAAACGAACTATATAGTTAGTATTCATTGCTTTTATTAAATATAATGTATCCTGACCGCTAAATAATATTTGATATAAAATTCAGTAATCATATCTCATAGTTTTTGATCAGTCTTGATGCATTGAAGCTACGGGAGAGTAAAATTTCGACGATAAATTTGGGGAAGCAATTGACCTCTCATCATACATTGAATTATTGTTCGAATGATAACGCTTTTCAATTACTAAAAATGAACATTATTAATAAATATCGATCAAAATAGCTTGTCTTCACATCCTCCAGTCGTGCACATTTGTACCTTTATCATAGAATCTGGATACTTTGACAGCATTTGAACTACCAGCGGCTAAATACCTCTTCTGTCTACAATCGAGCAATATCTCCTCTGCACCGAACTGGATAGCAACGCCCATTCCATCAGCACCACTGCTGCTCACACTGCTTCGAATCCGGGTACTACTCCGTTCGTCCACAAGATCTAGCATAGTACCAATCACTAAAATAGGAACTTGAGTAACTCCTACAAAATTTTCTGCATCAGCATCATCAAAATTGGAGGCATTAAGCGGGACATTTGAACGACTAGAACGCAAGAAAACAGTATCAATATAGTCCACGTTTGCTTAGCGTTTTTGCAGTAAAACGCTTATTGTATACCTCGCTAGAAGTTCATGTAGCCACTTCCGCAAATTATCTTCAGATTTCCTATTAGTCAAATCGTGGACTAAAATAACACCGTGGCAAGGGCTATAAAAAACACCTCTTGCGTTTCTATGATTACTACTTCCACCGACATCCCATAATTCTATGAAATATCTCGTCTGACCGGGAGTACCTTCTTTGTACTCGTGAAGTTTCACTTCCACATTACATCCAATTGTCCACCCCGGGGCGCGAATGGTCTCATTATTCGCTGCTAAATGTGTAAAAGATGTTTTACCTACACCTGAGTCACCCAGTACCATTATACGTACACGGTCAATTGCAGACATTATTTTACTGCTAAATAACTAAATAATTTAATTGGAAAGTTTCCCCGAGGGCATTAATATTTGACATAACCTCATATAGCCAACGAGAGGAGAGTACGGCATGATAACTAAAAACTGTTGAAATCTCAATTTCATGAACAGTTGTAACAAATTAACGAGTTATTGCATAAATAAAATCATGTACGTTTAACCAATGACAATGTTAATGTATGTTTATGTTAATGTGTGCTGTAGCGATGGCAAACTGTAGGTCACTTTGAGCACCTAGTTCATAGTTCAATTCAATGTACCGTTCTCGAACTATAGGTCGTGAACTACATCTTTTAAAAATGAACTAGTTCACGACCTATATGAAATACATGCACATACTGAAAATTATCTCTTTCTTCTAAATATAAATATATTAAATGGTAAAAAATAAATAAATTGAAATATTACAATACTTATTTTGAATTAAGAATGAGGAAGAAAAGACAACAATGTTTATAATTTATACAAAACATATATACAAAGAAATATAATCTTCTGTAGGTACTCACGATTATTTATATGAAGTTCTAAAATACTTATTGGTAGTTACTGATGAAAATGTTTACTACTTTACTAACACTTGAAAATTAAATGCACAAACTATAATAAAATGAACTAGATAGAATCGTTTTGTTTGGCGTTATAATTTATATTTGCCATTCCGAATCTTCTCTGTTCAAACTTCAAAGCTTTGATTTGATATTAAGTGATTACATTGCACTCAATATGAAATGGAAGAACTATAAGATTTAGATGTTTATTTTTGCATTATTGCAAATATTTGCTATGGCATGACATATTTAAGAACATATTTATCTTGCGAATATATTAATTATATTATTCCAAATGATACCAACATATAAATTGTGACTCAGCTCGGCAATGCTGCTGTTGCAATATTGCATCGAGTTTCCTATTTCGTTCCGTTCACCAACACACTTTATCACTAAATAAATGTTAGTACTGTATATGTAATGTATACTATACTGCATCGTTGTGATTCATGAACGGTTTAGTAGACGACGGGTTCAGGACCTAGTACAAGTACATCAATACGTACACCGTGCGTGCACCATGTAGTTCATAGTTCACGAACTAGGTCATGACCTATAGGTCGCTGCAATACATCGTCACAGTACGCCCGTCATTATATTGAACGATTCGCGAGTGAACAACACATAGCTAGAATGCTGCAAGTGGACGTCTATGTCTTTATATAATTTGTTTTTCCTTTAGTCGAAACTATAAGCGTCAAAAACACAACAGTATATATTCATTTTATTATACATTGCATATGAATAAGCAATAATATGAAATTGCATATTTCTTATGAAACAGTACAAAAACCTGACAACAAAAAAAGTATTGCCAATGAATACTAACGATATATTTTTAAAATTATCACTACGGCGGTGTTAAATTATAGTATAGAATATCACCCGAATACCGTAACAAACATTAAGTAGCTAGGTGTACATTTCAAGAGCTATGCGCCCATCTTCAGTAGCACAAGATAAAACTAAATAAAATACCTCTAATATACTAAATAAAATACCTCTAAATATACTAACGATATAGTTAGAATTCATTGGTATTGCACTTTTTATATTTTGTTTGTTATTGTGATCTCTATCAAAAAATATGAAATTTAAAGCGTAGTATGGGGTGGATGGAAGGACCTAATATCAATGACGATATATATTTTAAGTAATATTTATATAATAAATATATAAAATTATTCCCTCTTATTTTCATGGAATGTCTATATCATGGCTTACATTTAGTTTGAAAAAATTAAAGCAACAAAATTTAATGGAGAACAATACTCTTGGCCAAAAACTCTTCCGTGACATTGCAGATCATATCGATATAGAAGTCTATTATAAAAAGGACATTTAAAAAAAATTTGAAGGTAAGAATAATCTCAATATGTAATCGATGTACCAATTTTTTTCTAAACATATTTTCAATTATCAGAAATGAATAAAAATCTATAATTTCTGTTTCAGTGTGAAGCGGATTGTCATTGAATGAAGAATTCAATGACAATGGTTTCGTGAATTCACATATAATAAAATATATATTGTTTTGTGACACTTCCATGTTTTGTTGTCGACTTCCTAAGTTTCCATAGTCCTTAGACCCATATGGTATTTAATGCGAAGTATTATAATAAAAAACGTAGGAAATCTCCTATATATGGATTGAAAGGTCAAAACTAAGGAGGATATTTTCTTTATTTTGAAATATGGCCCAAGTCCATCAGCCTCAATCATGTTTAATTGTAAAGAATCAAATTAGAAGCTTATCCAACTTTTTGTTTTAATTAGAAATCTTCAACTTAATATATATTGTTAGTTATAAAAAACACGTTTTAACAAAACAAAATGAACATAGTTTAGGACATAAATACAATACCGCGTATAAAAATAAAAATTGAAATTCATTAAAGTAATACTTCAGTGCGATAAAGCAACAATCGCTGCATTTTAAGCATTTTTTTTAATCCTATGGCAGAAATAATAAAATCTTACCTAAATAAAATAAACTAATGGAAATATAAAACAGCATGCGCAGGTACTAGTCAGATATTACACATCTAAACTTAAATCAATATAATGTCTTGCTTATTATCTCTAACATCTTCGTATTTATTCAAAAATTTATAAACAGTTACCATAATTTCATCATTAAACATGTCTTCTTTAATAGTTCCAATCCATTTGGCCATTAAAGAAATTGATGAAGGTCCAATAAATGAATCCTTCTTCTTCTTGAGCCGATTTTGAATTTGCAATAGCCTCGTCAAGGCTTTATTAACGTAAAAGCATTTGTTGCCGCATAAATCTCTAATTATCAAACTATAATCTATATCTTTCTTTGTGGAACCAAATATATAGTCATAAGCCTCATATAGTTTTCGTTTATTTGATTCATTAAAGTAATAGTTACCCTCTTCGAACTTTTTTAAGAATTTAACGTGCTTTTCACCTTCCAACAACTTCAAACTTCCAAATAAATTTATATGTAGCACGTGGTAGTGTCCATTGAGGAGCGTTTTGTTCACTTTTCTACTAGAGTCAATATTTTGTAGCTCTATTTTAAATATCTCCGTATATAAACTAGATATGTGACCTATATTTACTTTATTGGCATTTAGCTTTCTCATATAGCTTGCAATAGTACAACGCAATTGCTTGTCATGAACTGGTAATGTAGATACCATTAGTAAATAATCAGTAAGTTTGTCTGTTGCAAGCTTTACCTCAGTATCAGATCCTCTTAATTTTAGAAACTCTGATTCAAATTTAATATGAACAGATGATTTCTGTATTGAATTAATTAGGGCTCTGCCTGTACCAGTATTTTGTAGGTACTCCCTTTCACGCGGAGGGGCTTTAACTTCGCTGGATATAATAAAGGTTCTCCTTGGTATCTCTAATCGCGTATTTACCCTGTTTATACCACTGTCATTTAACACAATCCTCTTTCTACTTTTTGAAATCAATGTTTCATAATCAACACCTTTATCTTCATTTCCTTCAATGTATTGCAGTGCGATATAAACATCTCTTAGGACTTGAATTGAGACGATATCTTCGGGTTTCCCAATAATTTCCAAATTATATTCGTGCTGTCCCAAGCATTGAATCAGCTGTTTTCCATCCAACAACTGACGATAACCGAATAGATACGTATGCAATCTGGAATAGGAAAGTGGTAACCTGTCCACAGCAAATATAGAGTCAAGCTTTTTACATAAACGTAGTGATGCCCAAATAGTCATTGGGTCCCGATTTTTAGAGTCAGAAATTCTCGTGAATAGCGTTTTTATTCGCTTTATTAGATCAACTCTCTTCATTGGAATTTTCTTCAAAATCAACGAGTATTCGCTAATATATTCGCGTAGTTTATCAACATGCTCTCCGAAAGCATTCACGGAAATGGTATTGGTTATTGTGTCCATATGATCTTTCAAGAGTTTAGTAGCATCAGTCATATCGTTGTTGTTATTTAAATAATTGCTCATATGTTTGGATAATATGAAATGCAAATTCATTTTGTTGTTGCATCTAATGCATTGTTTCAAGATCTTTTTGTAATCTAGGGTGGGTATCTTGTAACGAGAAAACAAATAATTGTGCACAATATCATAAATTGACATAATAATATTTAGATCGAGATATTCATTTGAATTATCCTTTGTTAATTCCCTGGTATATTCTCTTAGAGTATTAATATGTTTAACACCTTTTCCTTTTTCAAAAGTACCAAAAATATACTTATGAAGCTTATTATAAAATGAACCTTTTAAATCCAAAATTTGCAAACATTCAGTTTCAGACATTGGTATTAATTGCTCTAATATTTCCAGCTCTAACAGGATATGAACAGGGGTTTCAAAACTATCAAAAACGAAAAGTTTTATTAAATTATTTTTGAGATATGCGGCAAGGTCTGTTTTCTTAAAGGGAATATCAAAATATAAATTTATACATTTAATTTCATTTATAAGCATATCGACGACTCTTTGGACTTCTAAATAATCTCCTTCAATTTTCGCAATACAGGCATTATTTACGAAATCTTGTTGAACTTCAATTTTAACGCATGTTGGACATTTTTCTAAGAACTGAATTCCTTCCTTCACATTTGTTAAGTAACCGAACATTTCAATAGGTATTGGTAGTGTATATATATTATTGTCAGAAATTAAAGCTGACTTATAAAGAAGAAAGTCATAATCTACCGACTCTTTCTTGCCTTTCCAAAAAATAAATTCATAAGCATTCACAAGACTTGCTCGTACGAATTTATCCGTGATGAAATTGTCTTCCTCTTTACACTCGACCATTTTAGTGTGGTTGCTTTTTAAAACATCTAATTGTGTATACCCTCCTTGTGATCCACAGCAAGCAAACAAATATATGTTTAAGATTTGATACTTTTCCTCGATTAAGGAATTTGTGGCCGAATTTTTTTCAAGATATTTTATTTCCTCTAAAATTTTAGTGGCTTTAGTATGCGTCATATTTTCTATAACCTCAGCAATAGCTTGTAAACTAATCGTTAGATCTTCTTGGATCTTACTACGTATTTGGGAAAATATTCGGACCGATTCTGATTTAATTATAATTGGTAGTTTTCTCCCATTTTCCGCTGTAGAGGAAAATATGATCAACTTGTTATTAAGAAACTTTTTAACCACAGAAGCAATTTCGTCTAATTTTGTTTCATCAATATAACTATTCGTCAAGTTTTTAGCAATCAGATTATTATTGAAATGGGATTTTACCACCGAATCGTAGATACAAACAGTATTTGCATCCCTTCGTGAATTGAGATCTAGCATTTCGTTTGAACTTTGATCAATTAGCTGTTTATAATTGATGTCTTGTTTTTTATTCTTTCCAAAAATGATTTCGTAACTTGATATAATATCATTTAATATTTCAAGGCTGGAATTTTTTTCAGATTTTATATAGTGGTAATAAATCCGTATTCTAGATATATGATTCTGGCCATTCAAGAATCGGCATTGACCGAAGAGGTAAACGTGCAATTGCATGTACAATTCCCTAAGTGTTTCGACCATATAAATTTCATTTCTGTAAGATAGTATCTCTATTCTATTAAGAATTATTAGAGCATACTCCTTTGTAATACGTGGGGTCCACAGCTTTTCTAACGCATTATTTAATTTATTTTCTAAATCCACTAAATTGGCTTCACTGATTAATACTCTATCCAAAAATTCGTACAACTTCTTCTTGCAGGTCAGAATGCCATTTTCACTACCAATAATTGTTAGAGTTGCATGTTTTGAAGAGAAAATCCTCGAAAATGTCACATCAAATTTGACAAGCTTTCCCAAAACTTCTATTATACTTTTCCCGACAACACTTTCGCTTAGAATTTTATATTCATCTAAAGTTAAGATAATAGCTTCTGTGTGTTTCATGCTATCAAGGCATTTTAAAAAATATCGATAATTTGATATCCTATTACATTTCTTATACTGCAAAACTACGAACGCGTCTTGAACCATTTTCCATTCATTTTGTTTTAAGTTGTCTCTCAATAATGATGACTTATAATTTGATATAAACTCGTGCAGAACAATTAGTTTTTCTTTGCCTTGCTGCAAGCCTCTTGTGGCAAATATATAAGTATGAAGGTCTTCGTATATATAAGTTATCTTTCTATCTCTTCGAACATTCGGAGGTTCAATCTCTAATGCCATAATAGCACTAAGTGCTTTAACGGCGAAGAAATTGTCCGAGTTGCCTTGAATGATTTTAATTTTGTCCAACAAAAATGTTACAAAACTGAACACTTGAAGGGTACCGAATGGTAACATAGGACCTTCCGCAATTTGATTCCTAAATTCTTCATGTGCCGCTTCAACATTTACCTCGGAACCTTCTATTAGCAAAAATGTATCTTCTCCAACTTCTTCAATTGTAACTTTAAGTTTACTCTTCCATCTGGTAATCATAAATTTTGACGTTAACGAATTAATAACGTAATCATACTTTAGGTCGTCAATAATAATTTTTCTGGTGTATTTATTCTTTGCTATACTATCTTCGGTAATTATTGAATTTATTAATGTAGAATCCAAAAAGTTCGATTTTTGACTAGAAATGCTTTCTATGATATCTCCGTACAGTTTTAAAGGTCGTTCATTTTCGATTAAATATCGTAGTGCTTCCTCAATAGAAGCTATCATCGTCTTTTCTACAACATCTGATGTGAACGTTGCTATGTCTTTTAATACGTTCATGAATTTTGATCCGAATTCCCATTGAAAGTAACCGTATATTTTCATGTTGATGGTTTGATAATAGGCGTGTTTATTAGCGTCCGAAAGCTGTAACAAATTTCATTAGTTAGTATCAATCTCAGGAATTGATTGGAAATAGCACATCATGTCGATCGCTCCTGACCAAACTCCTTAATTTCGATATAGCTATTTATCTTCACATCCTCAATATATGTATATTATCGCGTATAATCCGAAAATTTTATTGTAAAAAATACTACTTAAAGTTGGGGGGTTCGCATTATATGCGGATCTTAAAAAATATAACATCTTGCACACACAATAATTATATACTATCTAATGCCTATGCAACAAAATCTACTTGACCCATTCGCACTCGGGGACCGAGCATATGACATTTTGTTTTAAACTAAATATTTCTTTCGTTAATTCGTCTTGTATTTTAACATTTGGTTTTAAAATGAATATTTCTTTCGTTAATTCGTATTGTATTATTTATAATGTTATGGAACAAGATTAACAGATCGCATTATACGCGGACATGGCATTTTAGGGCTAGTTTTCAAACAACATTTCTAGTTCGCATTATACGCGATAATATACGGTACGTACTCGAATTTGAGTCTACCTACACCTTCCTTTCCCTCTATTTAACTTTCTATAACCTTTTGCATAATACCTCCATTTCTAAGAATATTCCCAACTACTCTACCTCTCTCACGTTGTAATATCTTTCAAATACTTCCATTCTCCTGAACTAATTCTAGCACCGCTTCAATTGTCAATCTACCTATTCACCCGATTCTCATTACAGCACCACATTTCGAATGCTTCTATTTTGCGTACTCCCTTTCTTTTTATTGTCTACGCCTCACAACCGTAGAATGCTACTCTCTACGAATACAGTCTCAATAAATTTTCAAGGTAATATTAGACCTTAAAATTTGTTCTGTTAAATTTCCTACCCCGATTCCTTTTCTTCCCTCTCAATTCAAAGTAATTCTTCTATCTTCTATCCTTATATTCTATTGCCGCTTCATTTAAGATTCTAAACATTATGTCCGAAACTACATTATCGAATGTCTTCTATATCTAAGAAAGCTTTCTAAGTTGCCTTTTCTACTCTCATTCTTTTTTCTACTACCGTTCTTAGTGCTGAAATAGCCTCCCTCGTCGCTCTGTTCTTACTAAAACCGAATTGATTTTTCGGTAACCTTTCGTCCACTTCATTATCTAACCTCATAAATAATCCTTAAATATATCTTCTATGCATATGATTATAGACTAATGCTCCTATAGTTCTCACATGAATTAAAACGCACTTTCTTCAGAATTGTCACTAGTATACTACGCTGGAATATTTTTATACGCTCCATCATTGAACAAACTAGCCTGTACAATCCAACCTGTATGATCCTGCATATTTTTACCTTTATATTATATGAAATCTATTATATAATAAATTTCATCGTGTTTACCAAAAAAACATTTATAAAACATAAAAAATAGCTTAAACAATGATTTATTCTTAGCTGTAGAAGCAGCGCGACGTCGTTGCCATAGCAGCCCGGGCCGCTAGTTTGTTGCGGCGCATACGATACGCGAACCAAAGAAACAGATGATATATTGCATACGGTCGCTCTCACTCTACTGGTTGCAATAGATAGGATGAGTGCATATGCATTTAACTCATACTTGCTCGCTGGCACACCATGTTGTGTTGAGTGGTATCTCAACGCAAGCTTTATCTTTTATGAAATATAATGCAAGTTAAAATATCACAATACAATGTTATCAGAGCGCATGTTTTTTGTTTTGATTCGAATTCCTGCTACTGTCTACTTGATCTCTTGAACAGTAATTAAAATCCGATAGGATTCAACAGTTAAATCCAGTTAAATAAACTATATAGACTTACTTATTTCAATGCCCGTACAGAATGATAAGAACCTCAATTAATATACTCGTATCTAATAACTAATGTTTAAATAAGACCCACCTTCAATTTGTGTAGAAGATCATTCAAATTCTGCACGGTACAATCTTTCGCTAACTCCTTCAACACAACATCCAAATAGCTTACTAGATTTTGACTTTTCCTAGGAACACTTATAACTTTGATCTTATTCAAATGTTTCAGGATTTTCTTCTTAAATCGAGATTCGCTTATTTTGATAAGGCCTTTACTTTCCACTTTAACGTCAGAAAGATATTCTGAGGTAAGTTCATCAACAAAAGCTATACCATCTTCGTGACAACGTAAATACAACGCTTGTAGGAACGTAATGTTTAGTTCATAGGGCTTCGTTGGGATAGATTCTTTTTTCTTTATATTAATTTCGGAAGCAGAAAAATTAATATCTACTTTATTCTCATTGTAATTCTCGTTCTGTGAAGATGTGGGCGTTTCTTCATTTTTAATCACCTGTATTGGTGTCATTTGTTGAACCTCCGTTGAACTTACGGAACCATTATTTCGTATGACGTCAGTTTCTTGATATTGTTTTGTTAATACTTCAAAAACGACTCCAGATTCATTATCTATTGACTCAGCCGAGTCCTTACTTTGTAAACACACTTCTAGCGGCTCTACTTCTATTTTTGATTGAGATTCTAATTGAAATTCTTGTTCCTCTTCATCTGGCATTGGTGACAATGATTCCTCTTTAATTAAGATCATACTATTTTCAATTTTAGGCGTATCATCACTAGAGGCGGTATCGGTAGGTTCTTCTTTAATGTGAAGGAATCCTTCGAAGGATTGAAAATAATTATCATCAGTCTGAATCAAATAATCTGGTTCTTGTTTAATATTAACATCATTTTTTTCCGAATGTAGTTTTTTGTTGCTAGTTTCATTCAATTCGGATTCGTCGAATTTCCGTTTAGGACAGCTAAACCCTTCAACCATTGATTTTCTTATAATGTCAACAATTGACATGCTTTCCATACTAGTGGCCATGATTTTACTGCGGATGTCTTAATTGGGATTCTAAAATTAATATATACATCATTTTAGAAAGTCATGTATAACTTGTATTTTCAAATACCATGAATACCTTTGACGACATAAAGGTATTCAAATATCTTTATGTCATCAAAGGTATACAATATACTTAAAAATTCGAATCAAAATTTAATTCCGATATATTTGCATCATTACTTAAGAAATAAATATCACTTTATCTTATTTATGATGTATCAAAAAATTGATTGAAAAGAATTTCGGTTCATTTCGAGATTAATTTATAATTAGTAAATGATATAGTTTAAAAAATTATCACTACGTTGTTACATTATAATATAGAATATCACCCAAATACCGTAACAAGCATTAAGTAGCTAGATGTACATTTCAAGCGCTATGCCCCCATCTTCAGTAGCACAAGTTAAAACTAAATAAAATACCTCTGTCACGAATCGTTATATATATATATATATATATATATATAGTATATCAATCACGATTCGTGACAAACGTAGTTTTAGTTTATTTAGATAAAACAAAATAAAATACCTCTGTCACGAATCGTGATTGATATACTATTATATATATATATATATTTAATAGTTTATTATAAAGTTTATTTAGTTTATCCTGTTTATTCAACACATGAAAGACGTCTTCTTAATAAATATAATAAACTATCACGTTTTGTGTTAGCGGTAACATCGTAGATATTTTACAGAAATAATATTCTCAATAACATGAACAATCTTTTTCACTGCATTCGTCAATTTATTTACCTACATATTGCGACTACTCTACAACTAATATACAAATGTATTTATCTGTTTTAATTTGCCGCCAATTTCTTAACACACCCTAATATTTATTAATGCGACAATTGAATTTATAACTAGTACAATTGTTTTTATTTGAACCTTTGCTGCGTGTATTTTATTACCAATGGAGTTTTGAAATCTTTACGTACATTGCTATATAAAATGTAATATTTAATACGAAATTTTTTAAATAATTTTCAATAATATTTATAATAGCTTAAAAATTATCTTCTTTATAAGTTTATCTAGAAATAAAATAACATACCTCAGCTCTACTATAAATATTTCTTATAGAGAAACCCATTTACTTATTTAAAACGTTTAATAGAACCATTTTTAACCACACCACCTATATTTAAACAATTATTTATAAGTAAACACGATATTTAGAAAATTAAAACAATATTTGTGAACATAAGCATTCTTCGACGTAACCTCGAAATATAGTTTAGTTTGCGTCATTTAATAAAAAAAAGTGACATGGTGATTAGCTAAGCAGAAATAATTATTTTTATCCCTATTAAGACGAAAACAGAAATCTGTTTTTTTGCTTATATGAATTCCAAAATTTTCTATATAATATTTGTTATACAATTTGTATAGCAATCCCAGAGAGTATTTGGTCTATTATTGTGCTACTGAAGATGGAGACATAGCCTCCGAAATGCGCAACTAGCCTTAGCTGCCAGATGTGCATTTATTATAAATGTTTTGTGTTGCGGTTTTTGGGTGATGTATTATACCATTAAAGAATATGTAATTTTGTAGGATTTATTAATATTTTTTAAAGTACTCTTAAAAACTACCTTGTAATTAATTTTCTATTTGTTGATTATAACAATTTCAAGACAAAAGGTTGTATTCGTATCTTTTACACTTCCAATGCAAATATCTTGGCTGGCTTCCTAGAATAAACATAAGGTCGTTTATCTTCTTCCTTATTCTTTATTTATAACGCTATTTGAAAGAGTCATTGTTCTAGACTAATTGTTTTCGTAAAATTAACCGTGCACGTAAATTAATTGTGCATAATATTTCTTCATTCTTCTGTTCGCTTAACCGTGTTGTTCAAAATCAGGAAAATCGCTTGTCCAATATTTACCGAAATTATCTCATATTTTCTTTACTACATTATATTTAATTTACGTTTGTAAATATAAGTTGAAATTATTTATTATTTGTATTTGTTAATATAGAATATCACCCAAATACCGTAACAAGCATTAAGTAGCTAGATGTACATTTCAAGCGCTATGTGCCCATCTTCAGTAGCACATTAGTTAAAGAGTCCGCAATCCTAAAGATTGGTTGGAAACAACACGCCATGCCGATCTATCCTGAGCTAATCCCTTCATCTCCCTATAGCTATTCATCTCAACGTCTTCAACTATCTGATTCACATACTCCAATCTAGGCCTACCTACCCCTCTCTTTCCCTCCACTCTACCTTCTATGATCGATTGCATAATCCCCCCATGCCTAAGAATATGCCCTACTAATCTGTCTCTCCTACGCTGTAACACTCTCCAAATACTTCTCTTCTCCCCTACTAACTCTAGTACAGCTTCATTTGTTACTTTATCTTCCCAACCAATCCTCATCATCCTCCTTAGTTAAACAGTCCGCAATCCTAAAGATTGGTTGGAAACAGCACGCCATGCCGATCTATCCTGAGCTAATCCCTTCATCTCTCTATAGCTATTCATCTCAACGTCTTCAGCTATCTGACTCACATACTCCAATCTAGGCCTACCTACCCCTCTCTTTCCCTCCACTCTACCTTCTATGATCAATTGCATAATCCCCCCATGCCTAAGAATATGCCCTACTAATCTGTCTCTCCTACGCTGTAACACTCTCCAGATACTTCTCTTCTCCCCTACTAACTCTAGTACAGCTTCATTTGTTACTTTATCTTCCCAACCAATCCTCATCATCCTCCTATAACACCACATTTCTAATGCTTGTAATCTACGCTTCTCTTCCTTTCCTATAGTCCACGCCTCACACCCGTACAGTGCTACACTCCAAACATATACCTTCAGTAATCTTTTTCTAATACCCAAGTCAATATTTGATCTTAAAATCTGTTCTTTTTCTACGAATGCCTTCCTACCCTGTGCTATCCTACACTTTATATCTACTTTGCTTCGATTATCTTTTGTGATTCTACTGCCTAAATAACAAAAATCTGACACTTCTTCGATTCTATTATCTCCTATTGAGATCTTCATTTTTCTACTGCATTCCTTTTTGTCACACCTCATCACTTTAGTTTTACCTATATTTATTTTCATGTTAAAATCCCTAGTCAATACTGCCTGCATACCATTCAATACCCTTTCTAAATTCTTTTCGCTTTCTTCTAATATAGCTATATCGTCGGCGAATCTCAACATATATATTTTCTCTCCCTGTACATTCACACCTACACTATACTCTTCTTTTACTTTGTTTATTGCATCTTCTATATATAGATTAAATAATAACGGTGAGAGTGTACATCCCTGCCGAACTCCCTTCCCTATTTTTGCTACCTCTTCTTCCCCCTCAATTCTAACTAAGGCAGTTTGGTGTTTATATAAATTAAAAATTATTCTCCTATCCTTATAATCTATACCCGTTTCTTTTAAAATTCTAAACATTATGTCCCAATCTACATTATCAAATGCCTTTTCTAAATCTACAAAAGCTATGCAAGTTACCTTTCCTACCCTATTTCTTTTTTCTACTACCGTTCTTAGTGCTAGAATCGCCTCTCTCGTCCCTCTGTTTTTCCTAAAACCAAACTGATCTTCTCCTAGCCTTTCCTCTACTTTATTTTCTAATCTCCTATAAATAATCTTTAACAATATCTTCGATGCATGTGATAGTAGGCTAATGGTCCTATAGTTCTCACATAATTTAGCTCCTATTTTCTTCGGCATTGTTACTATTCTACTACGCTGAAAATCCTGTGGTACTTCTCCCTTCTCATATATTTTACAAACTAACCTGTATAATCGCTCCTGCATTTTTTCCCCTGCGTGTTTTATTAATTCGGCTGGTATCATATCAATCCCCTCTGCTTTGTTATTCCGTAAATCATTTAATGCTCTATGAAACTCTGACCTAAGTATGCTAGGACCTAAGTCATCCTCATCTATCTGTTCCACATTTTCTAGCTCCTCCATGTCCTGCCTACCTTTATATAAATCTTCAAGATACTCCTTCCATCTTCTAGCTTTTTCCTTATTTTCTGTGAGTTCCTTACCCTGCTTATCACATATAATGTTACCCTTTGGTTTTACTTTAGAAAAATGTGACTTAATTTTCCTGTAGCCCAAATCTACTTTACCTCTTCTCATATCCTCCTCAATATCCTCACAGTTTCCTTTTATCCACTCTTCTTTCGCTAGCTTGCATTTCCTATTAATTAAGTTCCTTAGTTCCTTATATTTTTTCTGTCCTGCTTCTGTGTTTCCTATTTTAATTTTCCTTCTTGCTTCTATCATTTCAACTATTTCTTCCGTGATCCATTCCCTCCTACCTGCCCTTTTCTTTGTGCCTAATACTTCATTTGCTGCTGTAGTTAGCCCATTTCTGATTTCCCTCCATTCGCAATCTATGTCGTTCCTAGATGTTCCATTAGCCATGATTTCTACTTTCTGCTTGTACTTTTCACATACATCAGCTAATTTTAACCTATCGACATCTACTCTGACCTGTTTGGACTTCTGTAATTTCTTGAATTTGACCTCTGAGTCCAGGACTACTAAATTATGGTCACTATCAATATCTGCTCCAGGGTAACTCTTACAATTCTTAATCTGGTTCCTAAACCTCTCTTTAACCAGTATGTAATCTATCTGATACCTCCCTATATCTCCTGGCATTTTCCACGTATATATCCTGCGCTTGTGATTCTGAAAAAGCGTGTTTGCTACCACTAGCTTATTCCTAATACAAAACTCTACCAATCTATCCCCTCTATCATTACGTGTTCCTATTCCATATTCTCCTACTATTGGAACTTCCTTTCCCTTACCTACTACGGCATTCCAATCTCCGATTACAATTAGATTATCCTGTCCTTTAACGTTTGCTAACCTAGATTCAATCTCCTCATAAATGGATTCTACCTCCTCATCATCGTGACTTGAAGTTGGCATATATACTTGCACTATAACTGTGTCCGTTGGCTTCGTGTCTAATCTAATAGTTATAATTCTATCACTAACTTGGCAATAACTCTTTACTCTACATCCCAACTTTCTATTCATTATAAAACCTACACCGGTATGCCCATTATCTGATGCTGTGGTTATTAATCTATATTCTCCTGACCACGTATCTACTTGATCTTTCCCCCTAACTTCACTAATCCCTACAATATCTAGTTTAATTCTCTCCATTTCTAATTTCAAGTTCTCTAACTTTCCTATCCTATTAAGACTGCGTACATTCCACGCTCCGACTCGTAGAATTTTCGACGATAAAACTAAATAAAATACCTCTGTCACGAATCGTGATTGATATACTATTAAATAAATAAATCAATAGAAGTACTTCAAAAATGGCATATAATATGACCTATAAATCTTTTAAAACAATACAAATTAACAATTAACGAAAATATTGGTTTGTGAAATCTAAAATAACCAAAAAAAAAAAAAAACAAAAAAAAAAAATTAAAAATAGTCCTTATTAAATAAATTAAATAGACAAGATAAAATTGGGCTTGAATCTAAGTTCATTAAATTTGATTTAGATTTATGCATGTATATACTTTCATTTAAGCATTTATTAGTTAAAGAGTCCGCAATCCTAAAGATTGGTTGGAAACAGCACGCCATGCCGATCTATCCTGAGCTAATCCCTTCATCTCCCTATAGCTATTCATCTCAACGTCTTCAACTATCTGACTCACATACTCCAATCTAGGCCTACCTACCCCTCTCTTTCCCTCCACTCTACCTTCTATGATCAATTGCATAATCCCCCCATGCCTAAGAATATGCCCTACTAATCTGTCTCTCCTACGCTGTAACACTCTCCAAATACTTCTCTTCTCCCCTACTAACTCTAGTACAGCTTCATTTGTTACTTTATCTTCCCAACCAATCCTCATCATCCTCCTATAACACCACATTTCAAGTGCTTCTAATCTACGCTTCTCTTCCTTTCCTATAGTCCACGCCTCACACCCGTACAGTGCTACACTCCAAACATATACCTTCAGTAATCTTTTTCTAATACCCAAGTCAATATTTGATCTTAAAATCTGTTCTTTTTCTACGAATGCCTTCCTACCCTGTGCTATCCTACACTTTATATCTACCTTGCTTCGATTATCTTTTGTGATTCTACTGCCTAAATAACAAAAATCTGACACTTCTTCGATTCTATTATCTCCTATTGTGATCCTCATTTTTCTACTGCATTCCTTTTTGTCACACCTCATCACTTTAGTTTTACCTATATTTATTTTCATGTTAAAATCCCTAGTCAATACTGCCTGCATACCATTCAATACCCTTTCTAAATTCTTAAGCATTTATAATTTGGAATAATTCAAAACACTTTTAAGTAATTTAGGTGAACTAATTTGAATAGGATGACCTGAGTTAGTCAAAAATATGCTCGGCTACAGCACTTTTATCTTTTCTATTTAATCTGAAATGAGCTAAATGCTCCTTAAATATATATTATATAACTACCTATATACTTATGTACACTTTCACCGTTATTATTTAATCTATATATAGAAGATGCAATAAACAAAGTAAAAGAAGAGTATAGTGTAGGTGTGAATGTACAGGGAGAGAAAATATATATGTTGAGATTCGCCGACGATATAGCTATATTGGAAGAAAGCGAAAAGAATTTAGAAAGGGTATTGAATGGTATGCAGGCAGTATTGACTAGGGATTTTAACATGAAAATAAATATAGGTAAAACTAAAGTGATGAGGTGTGACAAAAAGGAATGCAGTAGAAAAATGAGGATCACAATAGGAGATAATAGAATCGAAGAAGTGTCAGATTTTTGTTATTTAGGCAGTAGAATCACAAAAGATAATCGAAGCAAGGTAGATATAAAGTGTAGGATAGCATAGGGTAGGAAGGCATTCGTAGAAAAGGAACAGATTTTAAGATCAAATATTGACTTGGGTATTAGAAAAAGATTAATGAAGGTATATGTTTGGAGTGTAGCACTGTACGGGTGTGAGGCGTGGACTATAGGAAAGGAAGAGAAGCGTAGATTACAAGCATTCGAAATGTGGTGTTATAGGAGGATGATGAGGATTGGTTGGGAAGATAAAGTAACAAATGAAGCTGTACTAGAGTTAGTAGGGGAGAAGAGAAGTATTTGGAGAGTGTTACAGCGTAGGAGAGACAGATTAGTAGGGCATATTCTTAGGCATGGGGGGATTATGCAATTGATCATAGAAGGTAGAGTGGAGGGAAAGAGAGGGGTAGGTAGGCCTAAATTGGAGTATGTGAGTCAGATAGTTGAAGACGTTGAGATGAATAGCTATATGGAGATGAAGGGATTAGCTCAGGATAGATCGGCATGGCGTGCTGTTTCCAACCAATCTTTAGGATTGCGGACTCTTTACTAACTAACTACTTATTTTTAATAGAAAAAAATATATATATTTGTTTTGCAATTTAGGCTTATTGGCCATATTTGTATTTAGCGTTATCCAGAATGACGAGTACTGTAAATGGCGCTATATAGCTTGAGTGCTCCCATATAACCTGCGGACTCGCACATTGCTCAAAATTAACCTACTTTTTTTTTTAACTTCAATCCCATTCTTTTATAATCAGATAAATCACTGTGATTTTTTTTACTAAAGCATGCTATTTACAGTTTTATAATTTTTATATGATTATGGTAATTAACATTTACTTAGCCAGATTCATTTGTAATAATTTTTTTTTTAGAATGACGATTGCGACTTGTCGGAAATAGAAGAAAGATTGTACAGTCAAATATACCATTCAACTGATAGGAAGAGCGTACAACACCAAACGCAACAGAATGAAAGCCTGCTCATGAATTCTAATAAAAGATACTTTAACACTGATTTCAATGCCGGTATTCCTAAAATTTCTGTGCGAATAGACTTTCATAGTGGACAAAAAACGAGGTACGTAACCGAAGAGTATAATTTGAAGAAAAAATATGACGCACCAAGAAACAAAGTAACGCAGAAAATAATTAATGAGCAACATTTAAGAAACTTGATCAATGTTTCCAATTTTGATGATATTAATCTCAAAGAAATTAAAGCACAAGTAGATGCGTTCCCAGAATTTATTAAATATTTACCGCAACATATTCGCAAGAAATTGAGGAAAATGAATAAGCGGATAGCATTCATTCAGAAGAAGAAATATTTAGATACAGTGAAGATATTAAACCGAAATGATCGACCGGACCGGTCTTATACACCTAGTATCATACCGCAATCGGTTAACCAATTAATAAAAGATCGGCTTGAAATAGAGTCGTTGCCACAAAATAAGATTAAATCTAAAAAGAAAGATAAAACGGTTATCAGTGTATGTGACGAGGAGATGGACGATTCGCAAATAAACCACATTCGATTTATTGAAATATCTAGTTCAGATGACGAAACACATGCTGGTAAATCAACAAGTAAAGTTCCAGCATTGAATCATATATCCAAATCCACGAATAAAGATGTTTTTAAACGCCCAGATGATGATGATGTGATATTTATAGAACCTATCAATACTGATGTTATTAATCTTGAAATCGATTCGGAAAGCAATTGTTCTATTTCAACAAAATCCAGTATTGATCGCTCTATCAATAGAAAACAAACAAACCTAGAAAAGCCCAAACTTCTACATAAAGAAGGAAAAGAAGTCTTTACTACCCCAGAATCGAATAATTCTAACGACTTCCTCGAAAGCACGTTAGCTGATAATGTATCATCGGGATTTAACTTTGAACTGCATGGGACGGATTTTGGACATTCTAAAGATTCTTCTAGAGTTATCGTAAAAGATGTTTCCGGATCAGAAAGTAGTTGCAGTGTTGCCGCCTGTGACTTAGGAGGTCTTCTCGCATCAAGTAAATGCGCTTTATTTAATGAAGTTGATTTTGATTCTCCGTCAAAAAATATATTTGAAGAATCTAATATGGAAAGCTTTGGAAACTACATAACACCCAATCGTACGTGTAATAAATCGGCAAGAAGTATTACACAATCATCACCATTACTTAATAAATCTTCAGAATATTCATTAAAAAAGAAAAAGAAACAAAAGGAGCAATTGCCAAATTTATCCTCTATTGCTCCCGAGGAAACAATTAACCTAGAAGAATCGGTTTTATTTGAAAATGAAACTTTGCCATTTGATGGTAAAAAGAAAAAGAAAACAAAAAAGTTAATTGAAATCGCTACAAAAGATGACCAGGAAATTGCGGAAGTTTTTTGTGACGCGAGAAAAAAGAAAAAAGAAAAAAATGCGGTGCAAAGCATAACTGAAGATGTAGTAGAAGTTACAACTATCGAAAATATGTCTAATGTTCTACCTAAGTTAAAGATAAAACGTAAGAAAATGCGGTTATATCAACAAGATAAAGCACATTCTGTACCAGAAACTTCTTCAGAAAGGTATTCTTGCATAACCGAATCGCAGACAAAAAAGAAACACAAGAAATCATTTTACTCCAATGATAATGACACTGATGAAATGGATTCAAGTGTTCAAATAATAGAAGAAACAACCATTAACACAGATTTTTCCACTATCCTACTAGAAGATGAATCGAGAAAAAAGAAAAAGAATAGATCCAAGAAAAACAGCGAGCTACTTCTACAAGATACAGATCGCAAAACCACTCAAGAAAAAATCGTTGATGATGTCTGTGAGTTAATCAATAATGATTCTTCAGAATTTAGTGAGGCCACAAAGAAAAGGAAACGCAAGAGTAAGACTTTAACGATACATACAGAAGAACATACAATCGACATTGGTGATGTACAAACAACGGATCATGATACAATAAAGAGAAAAAGAAAATGTAATAAATTTGCAACATCTGATACATCTTCTAATACTGATTCAAGAGAATTAATTTCCTCTTTAAGTGGTACTGTTCAATCTGTGATTGAAGATGATCAAAATGAATTAATGCAAAAAGATAAATCGAAATCTGAAAATGTTGATAATCCTGTGATAATGGTTGATACTACAGCTTCTTCTTCTGCATCTTCGTTGCAATTTGAATGCGATGTTCTTGAAATGGAAACCAATGAGGCTGATGTTCTTAAGTTGTCTAAACCGATAGGACATTCCGTATCTGCAGATCAGAACTCTTGCATGTCAATAAGCGATGACAATATTTCTATATCATCAGAATCCGATTATGATTGTTTAAATATAAAGGGACAAGATATTCAAATTGTTAACGTAAAATACAAAGCAGAAATGGAATCTTTTGATACCGATTGTGTGGATTATCTTAAAAACATCTTAATTAACATGTCAGGTACGTAGATATTCTTTCAAATTATTTGTAATAAACTACCTACTTATTAATTTTTAATCGTAAATTTATAAATACACGCCGAGTGGCCTATGCGTGTAATGTATTGAGCGTGAATAACAAGAGTTAAGCAACGTCTCGCTAGGTCAGTGCCTGGATAGGTGACCGTAGCTCAGCGCCACCTAATCTCTACTCAGTACCATTCTTAGTTAGGATACAATTAACTAACATTTAGCGGAATAGCGAAACGCTATAGTAACAGGCTTCCCACACTTACCATATGTTCCTAATATACCCAAGATCTCAGAATTGCTCATACATCGCATTATAGTGATACTGCAATCTGATCCCAAACATAAAACAAAAAATATTGTATAGAATATCAACCATATACCGTAACTCAAAGCATTTAATAGCTAGATGCGCATTTTAAATAAAAAATTAATTAATTTAAATAAATTTAAGTGCAAAGTAATAATTCTACTTCTAAATTTGTTAAATTACCTTTTGATCCTATTATTGCACGTGGTTTAGATAACATTTTAAATAAACAAAATTCTAAAGTAACATAAAATACCTCTAATAGTCTTGTTAATTTTCTAGGAAATTCCATAGATTTGATTTATTTCAATAAAAAATCTGGTATTTATGAAACATCTTGTTCTAGTTGTTCTAAAGTATATATAGGACAAACACGTAGACCCATTGAAACTAGATTTAAGGAGCATTTATCTCATTTCAGATTAAATATAAAATATAAAAGTGCTGTAGCCGAGCATATTTTTGAATGAGCTCATCCTATTAATTCCATTAAATGACTTAAAAGTGTTTTGAATTATTCCGAATTAAATGCTTATGAAAGTATATACATGCGTAAATCTAATTCAAATATAATTAATTTAGATTCAGGCCCAATTTTTTGTTATTTTAGGTTTGACAAACCAATATTTATTGTTGTTACTTGTTAGTTTTGATTATTGTTAATTTGTATTGTTTAAAGATTTATAGGTCAATATATGCTACTTTTTTAAATACTTCTGCCATGTTGACTTATTTAATTGTGTAGCAATCACGATTAGTGACAGAGGTATTTTATTTAGTTTTCATCTTGTGCTACTGAAGATGAGGACAGAGCCTTTGAAATGCGCATCTAACTATTAAATGCTTCTAGATACGGTATTTGGTTGATATTCTGTACAATTATTTAACACCGTAGTGATAATTTTGAAATAAATTTATGTCATGTTAGTGACAATATAAGATTATGCTTGTTTGAAACCTTCATTATGATATGCAAGTGAAATGTGTGATAGATATCTGAAAGAATCAGGACTTAATGATTTTATGGAATAGATTAATTTATATAAAGAAATGTAAGAATGTGGATTCTAAAGGAAGCGAAGGAAGTATAAGAGAAATTAATTGTAAATGGTTGTTATAAGAATATCGTACTGATATTACAACTTTGTGTGTATTAAACGATTACTTCTTTTTTTAAATTTCAATATTTTTGTTTGTTTATACATCTCGCTTCACATTTCCACTTGTATTTTTGAACTTAATGCCTATATTTTAATATTTATAATTTAAATATATTTAGACGATGTATCGTTGTGGAAGATCTTTGCGACAGATCGTCAGCCAGTAAAATCGCCGCCAAAGTACAAATTACGCTGTCGTAAATGCCGTGAAATTGGACATTACGCCAATCAATGTAAAAAGAAACCCGTGTCTATATGTTGCCTATGCGCAGGTAGAGGGCACATGGAACCTAGATGCCCCAATAAACTTTGCACAAGTGTAAGGACATTGTATTTATTATCTATTTAAATTAGGTGGAGAATATGAGAACTAATTATAGAAAAAATATCAGTTTTAATTTACAGTTTAATTTGCATAGAGTTGTGACAAAACCTAGAATTTTTTTAAACCGGGAGTTTTTAGTAAAGGTCATTCGCGGTCCTTCTCAAATTCAAAATATCTTAAAATTGTCTGCACCGAGTCTTTAAATTCAATGGATTAGGAGAAATCAAATAAAAAATTACAATTATGTAGATATGTGTTTTTGAATTACCACATTTGAATTGAATTTACACTTGTACGATTTGTCATCAAAGTAATTTCAATTAATTTTGCATTTGCATATTCCTACTGTTTTGTATGCTTTCGGCACGTGACAATACATTTTACAATGAAATGGAAAATAACGATAATATATGAAATTAATAAAGAAAAGGGTTGCTCAAATCCGTATTCATGGTAACATTCTTTATACAATGACATAACGATAAAAAGTCATTGTCTTTGCAATAGATATTATTTTTAGTAAAATATATACAATAAATACGAGTATATTATATTTAGACAAAGTTAATATTTAGCCGTTGGCTACATGTGATTGAAAAAAGATTTACAGCAAATAGAGTAACTATTTTAATGACAAAATAAACCCATTTTGAATGCCTAAAAAATTAAATTTAAAAAAAAATTATATTAATTGATTATCTTATTACTTAGTATAGAATATCACCCAAATACCGTAACTCAAAGCATTAAGTAGCTAGATGCGCATTTCGAAGGCTATGCCCCCATCTTCTGTAGCACAAGATAAAAACTAAATAAAATACCTCTGTTACGAATCGTGATTACAAAATACAAAATTTATTGTTGCATTATATTACTTTTAGTGTGGCAGGAGGTCCAAATTTTTTACAACATTTTGCAGTAGATGTGCCCATATGAAACACAGTTTATGCAAGATTTGCAAAATGAAGGGCCATGATCAAAGCAGGTGCCCAGATTTATGGCGAAGGTATCACCTTACGGTAAGCATAGAGAAAGTTTAAACGCATTGATACTATTAAATTGCTGGTATTCCTAACTGAATCCTAATATTTGATAACATACATTTGACGACATGTAAATTGAAGTTAAGTTTACAATAAGAAAATAAATCTAATTCATGATAATCCTTAACCCGATTAAGTGTTACACTGTTAAGTTTAAAGTCATTTCAAGAAAATTGTGTGATCAGAAACAACGATATTTTATATTTTTAAACAAAATACATGCAATTATCTTCATATCATATTTTAAATCGCTGTTTATCTCGTCGGTATACATTCTGATCATCTTCAAACTTATCTCAAAATATAATTTCATATCATCAACAAAGAATTATATATCAAACATCATGTACTAATAAAGAATCCTGGGGCATTCGTGAATCGGTAGGAATGGTATTAGAATGATTATTTTTACCTTAACATTTTATAAATTATTAACTTTTTGTAAAAGATATCTATGCGGTCTATTTTAGATAACGGATGGTCCAATTATTCGACCTACGGAAGAGGATGCATTACTGGTGACAAAATGGTGCAGTGGTTGTGGGAAACAAGGACATTTAGAATATCAATGCCAGTATTTCGCTCGTGTACATGGTCCTACAATACCATATGTTATTGGTAAGTAGCAGGGTTCTTCTCTTCCCATATAAAATATTTACGAAATGAAAGCACAAGTCATTTTTCATAGTTTATAAATACACAATTGTATGGTCAAATCTCCTCATCTGTCTAACCATCTTCCACATTCTTATATGGTGATTTTAATATGTTTAACATTTTTTGGAAAATAAACTATTTATATATAATAACCACAGGTCACGATGATGATGAGGTAGAAGCAGTTTATGATGTGATTGCATCTAGGTTAGCACATATAAAATCACAGGAAAATCTAATTATAATAGGAGACTGGAGTGCAGTAGTAGGGAAGGGAAAGGAAGGATCAACGGTTGGAGAACATGGAATAGGAAGACGTAATGATAGAAGGGATAGATTAGTAAAGTTTTGTATTAGAAATAAGCTTCCCGTTTCTTTTAAATTTCTAAACATTATATCCTAATCTACATTATCGAATGCCTTTTCTAAATCTACGAAAGCTATGTAAGTTGCCTTTTCCTACTCTCATTCTATTTTCTATTACCGTACTACCTTAACCTAAAGTAGCCTCGCTCGTCCCCGTGCTCTTCCTAAATTAAAATTAATCTTCTGATAGCCGTTCTACTACCTTATTTTTTAACATATAAATAAACTAACAATATCTACGATATATGCGACAGTAGACTAAGCTCTTACGTTCTTCGGTATTGTAACTATCTATGCTACTGCGCTGAAATTCTATGGTACCTCATCCGCGTCACATATTTTACAAACTAGCCTGTATAATTGATCCTGCATCTTTCCTCCTGTGTGTTTTATTAATTCTGCTGGTATCATATCAACTTCTGCTGCTTTGTTATTCCTTATTTATATTAAATATTTCTCAAACATTAAATATAGAGTACGTATTTTCCTCTTGTAAAAATATCATTTGTGGAGCAGTTTTTAGTTGAAGGTTTCGTCTAGTGCACATTAGTTTTTACATTGAAAGCGATAAAATTAGTCGTATAAGAGGAAAATTGATTGAGCAAAAGTGTTTTCTTGTATAACGCACGATCAAATTGATCCTTTTTGAAACTTTTCTACTTCTCGGTGTTCATCGCTTTATATAAAATGAAGTTTATTTTTACTATCCTTTTTTTCTGTATAACGAAGAAACCCGGTATTTTATGCGTTGTTTATAATATGTAAAATTGAGCTACAGATAATGTGCTTTGTAGAATTGACTTATGTATTGCCAGAAATCATTTTGCAATAATTTAACTGTTTTCTGCTTTCAGATTATAAGGATCATTTGTATAGAGAAAACACTTCTTCATTAAGTTCTGCTAAAATATTACCTTCTGAGACTTTGTGGAAGTCAGTAATACATTCAGTAAATTTTAATACTGCATCAAGTACAGAAAATGCATCATCTTTGCTGAATATAGGTGTAGTAGAACAATTGTCACTGCGGCTAAAGAATGATAATTCGCAAGAGGATATTTTACCACCTTCATGTGCAAATTCGTCGTATATTGATATTAAACCACCAACAATCAAGACAATTCTACCTATTCGCCAACCTATTGGGTCGAGTTCTATAAAAATTGAAACCGAATTAGTTGTTTCATCCAATAAAGAATCGCCGAGCCGCATAATACCTGAACCAATGGAATTATCCACAACGCCTCTATTTTCTGAACCACCGCAATTTTTTGATCAACCATCAACTTTAACTACACCTTCATTTGCAACTACTCTTTTTTCTACGCAATGTCGAGTGACCTATTTACATGCGAAGTATCTTTGTTTCCATAAAGTTGGAATTTCTAAAATTATCGATTTGTCTGCGCATAGTACAACAAAAATTAATATAAATCCGGATGGAAATATAAACATACAAAGTTCAATAGAAACGATATGTGCTTCCGGCAAAAATGAAATATTAAATCATTTGCAAGGAGTTTGTCACATATATATTCCTACCGAAAAGACGCTATTAACTACTTATCTCGAAGAAATATTAATGGATTTGTCCAAAGAACAGACAGTGACTGATTTGAGGACCTGTATAGCTAATCTACAGGCAAGTATCGCTCTTTCTTAAGATTTAACTGTTTATGGAACTGTTGCACTTAATATGAAGTTCTGTATTTTTACCTTTTCTAATATTTTAACAAGTCAGTTTTTGTGATATTAATTTTTGCCGATTTTCGTATTTGGTGTTAACGTGTACAATTAAATAAGGTGAACAAAGTTAGCTTGAATCATGCAAAAGCAATACACTTGATAATAAATAAATTGAAATTTATTATGAGAAAGATGTCGTCTCATTGCCATTTTCAATGGAATTATAAATAATAAACATGGAATTCAGATCGACTTCTTCTATATTCTATAGATTATGCTATATTTAATGTCGTACTGCTTCATTGACATCTTATTGTTTGATTAGTGAGCAAGAATATGTATTTAATTATAAATACTTAATTGTATAAATTCAAATAAGATTCATTTTTTCTCTTATTGCATTCATTTTTTTCAATATGGTAGATGGGTGGGTGTTTTTGTAAAATATATTAAGTGCATATTTCAAGCAGCTATGGTAATAATATTACAAGCATTTGTATTGTATTGTGACCAAAAATAAAACAAAGGCAGCTAGGGAAGATAGGCGCAACTTGGAAATCTATACAATTGGAACAATTTAACTTTAAATCTATCTGCAGATATTATAAATGATCAAATGTTACATCCGTTGTAATATATCATGTTCCTTGTCGTATTCCTGTTATGCCATAAACATCTTGATTGTACAATAACAATCAATCAAAGTTTCGTTTTACGACCTTTGACTTATTACAATTTTGTAATTATTTCCTAATCAAGAATACGTGATATTTAAATACCATATTGCCCTAAAATGATTTTCACTGTGATAACTATATTTGTCTGCTGCGATACAAATTTTATTCAAATCAATTTGATAATATTATCTTATGAAATCGTATCAAAATTGATTTGAATTAAATTTGTGCTGAAAGGGATATAATACGTAATACAGTATTATGCAAATTTATGTAAGTTGACGGAATTTCCTGTCGTACCTATTATTATAGGTAGTGTGATAAATTTTTGTACAAGTATAGATTAATATATTCTATATCACGGTAAAGAACAGTTTTTTTTTTCAATTAAAAGCAAAGAGAGCAAAACTTTAATATCCAATAACAAATCGTTAAAAAGAAAAAAGAGATTTAAAATATAATCTATACTGAAAAATTTCATTTGTGTAAAATTTCTTGGCGCAAAATTTACAATAGCATTTGGGCAGGAAGATGAGGCAAAATTACTTGATTTTGAATGTATCCTATTATATATCGTTATTTTATTTTAAATAATTTATTCATATTCTTAGTAAATATAACCAACACTAACTTAAGTTGTAAATTTGTCATTACGTTGTTAAATTATTGCATAGAATATCAACCAAATACCGTAACTCAAAGCATTTAATAGTTGGATGCGTATTTCATGTGCGTAGAGCCTTTGGGATGCTCATCTAGCTATTAAATGCTTTGACTTACGGTATTTGGGCGATATTCCATACTTAAGTTAAGTTCATTATTCAATGAGATTTATACTGATTTCAGAAATAGCTTGACATCATCGTTTCTTGTAACAAAACAATTTTGTGTTTATTTGTTTTTAGGAAAACATTTCTCTCAACAAATCTATCATTTTCCAACAACTCAATATGATAATTTACGGTCATTTCAAATGGGAGCATGGCGACCGATGTATGAATAAAATGAAACAACTATTAGATAGTATAAAGCAACATGACAACATTGAAGATAAATTCATAAATGAGTTAAAAGATTGTTTACGATATCTAATAGAATTCGAACGTCCAATTCACTTGTATTCGGATATAATTGAAAGTATTTCTGAAGGAAAAAGAAACTTTTTCAACGTGGAATCATTACGAATTCCCGAGGAACAGCCATCGCTTGTGAAAACTGTGATTAAAGTTGATCCGATGAAATATGAGTATGTGAAGAACTCGTTTCCAGCGAAGTTTATGATATTCCGTTGGACAAGCAAGCTAGATGTTACTTATTGTGATGAAAGTTTTGTTGTAGAAGGTAATCAAGACGATATAACTAGTGCTATTCGTGAGTTTGCAACGATAGTTGGCGAAGGTCCAACGCTTCCCAATTCAAAGTGGGCGGTATTTAACATCATCTCGCAACTTTTTACAGCAATAGATAATTTAGACAGCGATTCTGATAATATTAATAAAAAGACGAACCAACTTTTACTAAATGCACAAGATTATATTAGAAGATGTGTGTTGCGAAAAATTCACTTTCATCTAATTGTAATACGTGGATTAAACGGCGGTCTCGAAAAATTGGTTGTCTTACGAGAATTTGTCAGTAGTTATAAACCATCCTTGGAAAACGATAACTGGACTGACCTTGAGAGGAAGCAAATTCAAGAAGCATTCGATACTGTACAATTTAATACCCGTCGAACAATTTCAGAATACAAATCAATTTATATAAGTCCATCAGCAAATACTACAGAGAAAATAATTCTAGACTTGGAAGAGTATAGGATATTAAAGGGAGCTAAGGAATATGCGTGGCATAAAAAAATAGATTTGTCATCTCTAACAGTGATAACTTCAAAATATATTAGCATTTCAATTGTTGGAACGAGTGATGATAGGCGAATTTTAAAATCAATAATATTAGGTTACCTTGACCGTGCTTACATACACGACGATAATCCAAAGACGCTTATCAATAAATTGGAAAATTCTTTGAAAAAGCTGTGGAACAAACCGCTTAAACGTAACAAAGCTCAAATGATATTTAATAGAATACATAATATCGAGAGCAAGAGTATAGATTCATATCACATTGACATTTTGCGAAAGCTCTATGAGCAATTGAATATTTATTTATTTGGTTGTTGCAGATTAGATGTATGTGCTAAGGCAGAGGTACCTTGGAATAATCACGTGGATACTTTAAGGGCGTATATTGCTTACTTAGAAACTGTTAGTGTTGTACCTACCGATGTTCAAAAAAGCATTTATAAAACGTACATTTCTATATTTTGTAAACACCAAATAGCAGGAGTCACTTACAGTTCTTTTATTAAAGTTGCCTGGACTTTATATAAGAAGTATGAAAATATTGATCGAGGTACCATTGTTATATGTGATCCACGTGTTAAAAGTTATCTCACACGATCTTCGATCGATACCTCATCATTACTGTCGCATTCTATCATTCAGAATAACCCAATAATACAGCACAAAGACGTGCAAAATTATTTAAATGATTCTTTTATGATAATTATTAAGAATAATATATTAGTTGATTACAATTCACCCATAGATATGCGTAAGGAATCGTTTAAACTATTCTCCGACTCGTATAGCAAAATAGCAGCAAATATTTCGTTAAGTTTACAATCAATCGACGAAATAAGATCCTATTTGGATATTAGGAAAGCTACGGATTTATTACACCATATTCAGACCTTGGAAGTTAATTCCCAAGAATGTAGATTGATCACACACAAGTACCAAGTTATGAACATATATTTGTTTGGTTGTTGTTTCTTGATGGATGGACTTCATCATTTTAATATGCTAAAATCTTGTTACTTAGAATTTTCTCAACCAGATAAAGCAGATCAGTATATTACAGATATAGATTTCATGAACAAGCTTATAAGGTCGTATGAATATATCTTTTGGAAAGGGAAAAAACCTAAAATAAACTACAACAATTTATTAAATCAAATAAATATAACGAATGAGTACGCAGTAACCAATATATCATTACATTCAAAATATATTTATGATTACTTTACTTACGTGCCACAGGGAATTGATTTTGTAGTTGAATGCTCTGAAAAAGTTAAAGTGGACATTGTAGAAGACCAGATAAATGAAAATAGAGTCCTTATAAAGCTCACTGGTGGATCTGCGATAGTAGAGAATGTAACAAAAATTTTACTAACCGAAATTGATCACTTAGATACTTATAAAGATATTCCATTTCAAATTGATTCTTTTCGCAAATACCTTAATACTAAAATAGAAGAATTAATTAGCATTCAAAGTACTATCACTCCCTTGACATTTCTACGTGATGTTGAGGCGGTCACACAGCTGAAACATCCTTCATTGCCTCAGTGTGAGTGCATGAATGTATGTTTGATTAAGGAATTTGTGTGTTGCAAACTAAATAAATATATATTTGGTGGTTATCAGTCAGAGGAGGGCCAACAACACTTGTGTACTATGATCACTTTAGCAACAGACCTTTACGACAAGCGCAATATTACTCTTAACATAAAACAAATAGAGACACTATATCGTTCCTTACAATATTTTTTTTCACAAAAGTTAGGCATTAGCAACTATGAACATATTTTACACAATTATGCTAGTGTGGGAAAATTCAAAAGAACTTCAAGAAAATTGCCTCTATTACCCCTTGTTTACGAGTACTTAAAAAGCATTAATGATCTTTCTTATCTTTCCCTAACTAAAATGCAATTGGTGTTTGATCAGACCTCTCCATTTGTTTCGGTTTCTGGATCCAATTCATATCTAAGTTGGATTCGTGATATATTTTATCAATACAATAATATATTATCTAAACTGCCGAAAAATCGACATGACCTTATAATATTTCTCAACCAATCTTTCCAAACAATGCAAGAATTGGATGATCCACAATCTCTTTGGATAAATATTTGCTTAATTGAACAATGTGGTTCTAAACGTTCAGTGGAACTAAAAGAACTCTATGTTAAGTTACATAGACATTTGTTCGGATATTCCCAATTGGGAAACGGAAAAGCCTTAAAGCAAATCTTAAATCAACATTTAATAAATTTAAGCATGATGTGCAACCCATGCGATATTATTCCCATGGAAATATTACAAGAAATATTTTTTGCTCTGGAATATATTGAGGGATCGAGCCGACAATTTTCATCGCAAGAATATGAGGATCTCATTAATAAAAGTTGTAAAATGAAAAGTAAAAGCCACTTAATTTCTCAAATTACCACAAATTCCTCTACAACCGCGCCAAATACTGCAACTGGCTCAAACGAGCTTATTGAACCTAATATAAATGTAAATGTGTTTCACAATGCGATGAAAGATATTGAATCTAATAAAAATATTAATAGTAACAGTGAGGTAAGTCAAAATTTGTTGGTTCCTAGCTCAAATTATAAGGACCGCAATATTCATGTGAAACAAAAACGGAATGTAGTTCGAGTGCGTGAAAATATTTCCAAAGAATTTTCAAATTATCTCAAGAATGTTAGTGCTGGCAAGTTGCTTATAAATAAATTGAAACGTTTAGTCCACGTACAAATTAATATCAAATCAATAATACTAATTGGCTCCGAAAATAATGTGAAAATTGCACTAACTTTAGTAGATGGTCAACGTAAACCGGATCAGAGAGCCTGTTATCAATTGCGCGTTCAAATACATTTAGCAATGCAATCAATGAACAAACGTAAAAAAATTAATATTGCTTCTTTATACCGCAAAGTACTGACTTGCTGCAGAAAAAAACGAGTGCATATGTTTACAGCTTTACATTCATATTTATTTGGAAATCTGAAGCTGTGCGATGGCGCATATCATATCGATGTATTAACCAAATTCTTGCATGGTAATGAAATCGTTAACTGTGCCCAATTACAAGTTATAAAAGCGTCATTCAACTATATTTTTGGTGTTAAAAAGAAATCCATCGACTATGACTCAATAATTCAATCCGCAACGGCTAAGAATAAACCAAAGAAAATGTTTCGCTAAGAGTATTGTAAAAAATGTACTGATTGTTGTAACGTAAAGTTTTTTTATTACAAAATGTCAAATTTCAGATTTTGTACATGAAGAGACTTGGTTATTATCATTGAGCTAATTACAATGTTCATAATATTACTGTTAATAAAGAATCAAATTTGTATTATATTAAATTTAGTTAAGCTCAGATCCACATGTTGGCAGTTCATTGGCAATAAAAATCCCAAAAGTACCAGGAACTTTCCCTTTTATCTTTATTCCTCTTCCTTTTGGTATAAGCATCACTATACAATACGTTCTACATTTCTACATGTTGCCATACTCTCTCATATATTCATTAGTTCCAGGGATTGGTTTGAAATAGCACACCACTCCGATCTCTTCTGAGTTCTTCATGTTCCTATAGCGTTTCATCCCAACGTCCTGCACTATCTGTCTTAAATACTCTACATCTGGGTCTACCTATCCCTTCTTTTTCCTCTATTTTCCCTAACTAGTTGCATAGTATCTGATTATATATATATATATATATATATATATATAAAATCTAGTCTCTTGCAACGTAATAATAATTATATTACTTTTCATATATTACACAAACAAAACTAATTTAATTAGGCACATCAATTGGCGAAGTTAAGTCACTTTAAAAACAATTTGCAGTCCCTGCTTTCAACTTAATCTTAACCATTTTTTAACTTAATCCTTCCAGATTTTTCTTTTTCCTGAACTAGGTTGCACGGTTTCATACGTCACTACCCACCCAATCCTCACCACCCTCTATATCACCACATTTCAAATACTTATATTCTATGCTGAGCTTCTTTTCATTGTCTACATCCCTACAGTGCCACACTAAACACATGTCTTTAGTAATCTTCGTTAATATCAACATATCTCACCCCATCTTTTGTCTGCTTTCCTTGTTGTAACAACTTGCCACTTTAGCTTTACTTATACTTATTTTCATGTTATAATCCCTAGTCATTACTTCCTCCATACCATTTAATATCTGCGTCTTATATAATATAATATAATAATAAATTCAGACCCTTGTTTTTACTGGGATACTAAATCACTGGCGAACCTCAACATATTTATATTATATTATATTTCTTCCTGAATTATTACGCTTGTACTACCCTCTTCTTTAACGTGGTTTATTGTATCTTCTATACGAGCATATTGTTTGAACAATAACGACGAAAGTGCACTTCCTTTCCTATTCTTGCTTCCTCTTCTTCGTCCTCAATTTTCATGAAAATCGACAGGTATATACCTCTGTTCTTTTTGGATAATTTTGATGAAAATCGACCTCTGTTCTTTTTCGATAATTTTTCGATAATTTTGATGAACAGCTTACCTAACAGATTTTTGCTTATTTTATTTTATATAACATTTTATTGGGATAAAATTAATAACACAAATAAGTAAAGTGACCATACGTCCCGCTTTTAGCGGGACAATCCCGATTTTCGGTAATTTGTCCCGCTTAAAGATAAAAATCATTATTTCCATGCTTACTACAAAAGTTTATCATTTACCCGTATAAAAAAAATTCTGCGGAACGGCTGGACAGATTTCAATGATTTTATTGTTATATTAAAGCGATTATGTCTATTTTTGCCCATTTTGTTCAAAATTTAAGTGTAATTGCTAAATTGGTCGGAAATTGAAAATTAAGAATTACTATTTTCGTCTACATTCATATACACTTGTATATCATAATCAAAGGCATAGCAGCAATTTGTCATGTACAATCGAGTCAAAGAAATAGTCAATAATTGTGGCTAAAGTGTCTGACTTAAAATTATTCTAGGCCAGACCTGGCGATGCTATATACATATATAAATAATTATTTTTTACATACATTTCTTATATTTAAATTTTTTTAATATTTTATTTTGATTTTTGTCAAATATTTTATAGCAAATTATGTTGGATTTATGAATTACAAAATAAATACGCAATAGCGTCAATCAAACAATCGGTCAATAATTGCATTTTCTTTATTTAGTTTTTAAACTATGCATTTATGTCTGATTTGCCATATTCTTGGCAGTAGGTGTACTACTGTATAGATAAAATTCTGATAATAAACACGCGTTTGTCGATAACGAATACTCGACTAGAGCGAGAACTTTCTCAGAAAACGGCAAAAGTCTCGCTTCAACCAACGCAATCAACTTTTTCGAATTTATATTCCTCGCTTCAACTTACCGTTCAAGGTGCCATTGAAACTGCCCATATAAAATAGCATGTGCAGAGTTGGGATTGCATTCACGTAACCATGTAGTTAGACTTGAATTCCTCGCCGTGTTCGTCGAGAATAAATAATGTGTAATCTGTGTGTGTTTATCGTCGTTGTCGCACACACATCTAATATTAAAATATGTAGATGGCGAAACCAACACGATCAGTAACTGTAAATTAATACGCGATGTTAATTGCCTGTTCAATTTCAAAGTCAGCATTTAGAAACATTTTTATATGGACTGTCCATGCTAAGATTATAAATTTTTATTAAACGTGAAAAAATGATTGAATGGGACATTTTCTAATGGGAAATGATAATTTTGATGAAAATCGACAGGTTATCTCTGCTCTTATCGAAAAAGAGCGAGGTTGCTCTTTTTCGATAATTTTTCGATAATTTTGATGAAAATCGACCTCTGTTCTTTTTCGATAATTTTTCGATAATTTTGATGAAAATCGACCTCTGTTCTTTTTCGATAATTTTTCGATAATTTTGATGAAAATCGACAGGAATATACCTTTGTACTTTTTCGATAATTTTGATAAAAATCGACAAGTATATACCTTCCTTGTAAATAATTAAAAAATTTAGACAGGTATATATATACCTTCTTTGTAAATAATTAAAATAAATAATAAAAGCGTAATAGCATTGTATACAAGTAATTGAATAAGTATATTGGTAGGAAAAATATTAAAAAAATAAATAGAAAGAAAGTATATAACAAACTTTAATAAATTTTACTCAATTCCCAATATAAAAGTGCGAATATAAAGAGATATAAGGCGAAATTCTTTTGTAAAAATATTGATATTGTAAATTATGTTTAGTCATGTCCGCTATATGCAATCACTGATTATATATATTTATCCTCAACTATAAGGATTAGTTGGAATCTGCATGAACATTACAATGGAATGCATTTGAAGAACTTTGAAAACTAAAGTACACTTGAAATTATATTGATGTATGTTCATTCTAAATTTATAAACAATTACGCGTTTCTAAAGAATACTGATTATATTGATATTGTAAATTATGTTGGAAAATTGAATTGATACGTTACTTCAAAGCAGTGCGTTGATTCGAAGCAACGCGGTTTGGTAAGATTCAGTAGTCCAGTGCAAACCTAAAACCGGTTTTCACCGAAAATTGGTGAAAACGGTTAGTCGGTGAAAATCGCTTGCACCGGTTTCCGGTTTGATTGGCAAATATTCCCAGCACTAATATGTAGTACAAATTCGAGCGCCACCCAGCCACATAGTATAGGTTAAATGCATATGCACTCATCTCACACTATTGCAAGCAATAGTGTGAGAGCGACCGTATGCAGTATGTCTTCTCTATTTCTTCGGTCCACTTGTACTATATTACGACTAGTGTGCAACATTCCAGCGGCTTTGGATGAGTCATAGCAACGTGACGTCTCGCTGTTTGTACAGCGAGAATATATATCGTTTATGCTATTCTGGGCTACGATTCTTTAGCGTTCTAACAGAGAAGCCTAGTATACAGTAAAATTCATATAGATATGGTTGCATTGTTCTGTGAGTTACGTATGTACGATTTTGCCACGTTTTTCTCCAAGAATATATTTAATAAAGATAATTTAATAAAAATGAATAGTGTTAGTTCTTTATTGAAAATAGAGTTTTGTAGACTTTCTCTTGTGGACAAAGTAAAAATTAAAGAATTAGGTAGGCCATTGCCTGATTTACATTTATCGCAAACTTGTGCAAGGAGTGCTCAAAACCGGACATTTACGCGGCGTTTTACAAGAGACATTTACAAAAAAAAATTATAACACAGATGAAGGACAGATTCTCATATCGTGGCCGTCTACAAGCCGCTGAGTTATTTAACACAAAATCGATGCTAAAATTTTCTAAACAATTTCCAGTGGACCTTTTGGAAACCGTGTGTCATGCATATCCATTTTTGAATAAAATCAGATTAAAAACAGAATTAGAAGTCATTTACTCGCGTCCGGATTTTTATCAAATAATTGGAGCCACAAATTTTCTTTCATTATTGCTACAACATAATCTCACTGAAACTTTCCCGGAAACTATAAAAATACTTAAAATTATTTTAACAACCCCGATGACCACTGCTGAATCAGAGCGTTGTTTTTCAACACTTAAAAGAATCAAGACTTTTTTGCGAAATGCTATGGGTAATGATCGTTTAAACGCGTTGGCGATGATGTGTATTAATAAAAATGTGGTGCGAGATATTTACAATTTTAACGAAAAAGTTTTGGAAAAGTTTATATCAATGAAAGATAGAAGAGTGGAATTCACTTTCAAGAAATGATTGAATTTAATCATATAAGATTTCTCACTATTATGTTATTTTTTAAAAAATGCGCCCCCCCAGATTCAAACGGCACGAGCCGCCATTGATAGTAGTAGACTAATAGTCCTATGGTTCTCGCATAAATGACCTCTTACTTTCTTCGGCATCGTCTCTATTATACTATGTTTTAAATACTATGCATGTTCTATATTTTCCTGATCACGTATTTACCTGTTTTTCCGCCCAACTCCGCTAATATCTAACATATCTAATTTAAGCATCCACATTTCTAAGTTCAAATTATTTAACTTTCTCGTCGTTTCATAACTATGAACATCCCATCCTCCGACATGCGGAATGTCCGACCTAAATGCCCGGTTTCTTGCCCGCAAATTGCTCAATCTTTACAATTTAATTAAGTAGAATATTACTTACAAATCAAACCTTTTAAAAGCTAGAATTTCTTTTCAGTTGTATAGCAATCGCGGTAAGTGATAATGACGCATTATACATTTTTATTTTAATATATTTTTAATAATAAAAGGATTGCCGCTAAGGCACTCCCATCCTCCTTGTGGCCTTACGAACTTACGCATTATACATGTTTTCCTAGCTTTTTGAAGGTGTATTAATCAATATATATTTTGAGATACGATATTATATACAATTGCCACCTCAGTGCTTCATTTTTCAAGGTACGAAAAAAAATTACTATTAATTTATTTTAATATAAAAGATAAAGGAAAAATAGTCTAACAACATTTTTGAATTGTTTATATTGTAATTTGAATAAATAAAACATTATGCTCTGTACAATTCAACACATAACTTTCACAATATAAATGACTTAAATATAAGAAAGGTGTGATATGCATTAATAAACACCTATATAGTAAATACTTTGATTACAATAAAATGAAGAAATACTGCTTCGTCTGGTGGAAATATGATGGAGCTAAATTAGTGTCAGGATTCAAATATATTCAGAGATTTTGTGCAGAAACCGCAGTCTTACCATAAAAGAATAGTAAAATATTTTGGGTAGTATAATAAATTATTCAATGTTAATGGTTTGTATTAATATTAAAAACACGGGCAAATGACGAATCTTCTGAATTCGGATATAGTTTTGTTATCAATTCTTTGAATACAATTGAAATAGTAAAATGAAAGACACAAAGTAATCCATGCGCAATTATTATGGCGTAGATTGCCTATAAATTCATGTACTGCTTACAGGTTCAGTACGTTATCTTTTATATAATTTTTTCTTATATAAAGTGAAAGTTGTAGCATATAGATTGCAAAGCAAGGGACTAAGCAATTGGGCCAATTTGACTCCAAGGTAGAACTTGTCTACCTGTTTCCAATTGTTATTTGAAAGTCATTTAATAAATAAAAATTGCAAAATAAAATTGTTAGTACAAATATTCCGCTAATAATATTAAACATTTCATTGGGTTTTTTTCTAAGACAGTTTGATTTATAATAAATATTACAGTTTTCCCATCAAATATTTTTAACGAGAATTTTTAAATACTGCTTCAATAAAACGTGGTGTACATTGTATTTATAATTCTTTTATGGAAAGACGAGCTTTAAAATCAGTTTATGAAGGTTTTCCTCTATATGGTAAGATTCGTTACTCGTGATACATTAGCCAATATGTTTAGATAATATACAGAAGGACTTAGTGCAACGCATGGGAATATCGTAAAAGCAAGATCTATTATACTCTACAGTGACGTCTACTCGATGGTACATCTTCACTACAGGCATGTTTCATAATCATGCACTTGATTGTCTGTGCTTTTCATTTACTGAAATATAAATACAATTGCTGAAACTATATTGTACGGATTAATTACAAAAAGTAAACACTATGTTCATCAAAAACTGTTAATTGCGTGACTGACCCCATAAGAAAGTAACGTAACAATGATTAACTATTCCATTCATCGTTCAAGAATTATAATAACGGAAATTGTAGTTTTGTGAGTGAATTAAATATGAAGAAACAATTTGTTACCATATTTACCATTACGGATTCACAATGAACAATTACAATTTATTTAAAAAATTCGACATATTAATTATTTTATATACATTAAATTAAATTGTATTTTCAAATCGATATCGATGACATTCACACCAAAAATTTGGTTGCGGAATAGAATCCATTATATTTTAGACAAATCGAAATATTTTTAGAGTTCGTAATTTATATTAAACGTTCTTCATACGATTTATATTATAGAAAATACATTGTACTTAGACCTTAACTTAGAACCTAGCTATAGTTTATAATATTTTATTTGTAGTTAAAAATAATCACGCCTGTAATTCATACTTGGTACATTTCGATTTATACAAATTTATTTGTACATACAAAACTCTTTACAATTGTTTGTAGATTGTTTAATAGAAAATTAAGCCTTATCAACGCTACGTACAAGGTAGAATTAATTCTACGGTGTAAGATTATTAAATCCTGTGAGATTAGTCGACGATATTCCAACTAGCTTATAATATTACCTCTCATGGTTAATAATTACACTTTTTATACACATTATTAATTAGCACAGATTATTTTTCTTTTAAACAAACCACATTTTTAGACACAATACATTGAATCGTTACAGACTCGTACAACCCAAGTTACATATTTATAATTGATTTGCTTTCGTAGTATTCATTGTAAGTGAATCCACGAAGTAGTTTTTATACTTGCACTACTTTCAATACCTTATTCTTACTTAAATTAGATACTTTATTCAAATGAAATCCATAAATATATTACATATATAATTACAATATTTTAATATTAATATGATAGGGAAGCACGTAAGAAGAATGAGGTTGGATACTCTAATATTCGTTCGTATATAGCGTATTTTACCATATAAATATTAGTTTTTAAGTATTCATTAAAAAAGAATAGAATATGATTTATTGTAGAGTTTATATATTCTTTTTTATTATAAAGATATGATCATGGCACTGTTAGAGTGCCAATAATATCACAATAGGTTTGACACCGATGAAAATTTTTAAACCCTAAAATCTCTGTATACGTAAATAAGTGAATTATTTTACATATACTATTATATTTTATTATTATTTATTCGTACGTACATTTACAGTCTATCATTATTTTTAATTAATTTAAAGTTTCATTAAATCAATAAAAGATTATTACACATCGTTATTTTTATCATTTTTTTATGATTTTTTAGTGTAAGTGCACTGAACTCATTCATTTTGAAATTTAAAGAAAACCTGAATAAAATTTTGTGGAAATATGCAGTTCTGTAATAAAATCTTTCATTGAAATTATCAATATTATAGTTCGTAAGGCCATAAGGAGGATGGGAATGCCTTCAGCGCCCATCCTTTTTTATAAAAAAAAATATATAAAATCAATATTATTTTATGTAATTATATAGAAATATGGTACTAAATGAGTACCGCACCATCCAACTATTGAGTGTAATAAAAACTTAAATATAAGGACAAATAGAAAGTATAATTATACAGGTGAATGAGAAGTTCAAGGGAATATTTTTTAAATGTGGAACTACTTACAAAATTGTATGAACGTGAATTATTTAAAGTTACTTTAAGCAAGTTCAAATCCTTAACAATTTGCTAGCTAAAGGGCGCAAAAGAAACACAGTTTTTTGATTTAATAATCCGACGAGTTGATTCCTGATTTTAATGTGATTAATTGCGGTTTTTATCCCACATTATTTATAACGGAAAAATGTAGAATACTGCCTTCTTTTTTTGGAACCAGAAAGACCATTAATACTGAATGTACCTGATTTCTTCAAAAATATCTTTTGGTAATTATTTTATAATTTAAGGTATAAAATATATGTGATAGATTCTTCTTTAATTTATAATATTTTCACTATTTTTTTATAGTGAAATCTGCTCGGGAATTATAAGTACTTATAATTAAAAATATCGCCTTGCGCTTCTGATTCATTATGTATAATTTTAAAATCATTTTTTAGAAAATTGATGTAATTATATCTAAAATCCTTATATTATGAACGATTCAGCCTTATTTGTAATAGTACTTATATATGTATATGCCTCTCCAGTGGCAATAAATTTGAAAATGTTGGAAGATATTGAAAAAAAGACTGACATAAAGAAGTGTTAATGACAAATGTTACAAAACCTGTAAAATAATATTTGAAAAATTCTTTCAGCTTCTCAGGTATTTTTGCAATCAAAGCTATTTGAATAATTATATAAAAAAATTTTGTAGTGCGCTTTACAACCATATGAAGTATATATATCATTATATAATAAAAATAGATGCATTAAGAATAGATAAATTAAATAATGGGAATGATAGAAAGATATTTTGTGCCAGGTTTGAATATATTCCGGTTAAGATAGCGTCATTTTACTTTCACGCTTTAGTGAATTACAACATTGTTCTTTGTTTTCGGCGAGTATATCTGAAATGTAATTATATCTAGTTAAAAAATTATTCTAAACACATTTTTTTTTAAATTAGATCAAAATTACTTTGACACTTATTACGACACTATAAAAAATGTGTTTGAGCAAAGAAATATGGGTTCCGAGAAGCACATCACGACATATCGACATGGCGTACAGTTTCCAATAAATCCACATTTTGATTGATGACTAGCTATTTCAATACTTGCCTTCCATCTAACAAACGATCGGTGCTGGGACGAAGCCCAGGTTCTTTCTTTGAAGGAAGAGGTGTATCTCGGTGAATCTGGGCCGATCCACGGCGTTCCGCTTCCAGCATTCACCCATCAGGTCGTAGATCTCACGTGGGCAGGCACCGGGCCGTGGTAGATACCGTTGACAGCCATCGTTCTGGTACCAGCGGTTGCAGTTCTCCACCACCTGTTCGGCAGTGAGTTCAGCGTACGGTTGCTGGGCGGCCATCATTAGGATCTCCCATAAGGTCACGGCGAACGACCACACGTCACTCTTGGTGGTTTGTCGACCCTAAACGTGGTATAATTAATGAAGTGAGAAACATGCCTAAGGTGATCAATGAACGAAAAGTGATTAATGGGGACACCGTGGTGTTGCGGTACAGTCGTTGGCCGGCATTGTGGAGGGTTGTGGGTTCGAATCCCACCCCGGGAGTGCATATTTTTCGGAAAAGACAAAAATTCCTTTCGGATCGTGGATGTGTTGATTCATGACATTTGGACTATTAAGTCCAAATATTGAAAGTATAAAAGATTCTGTCACATGGTGTAGTGTCTTAATACGCTCATATCAAAAAATATATGATTAATGCTATTTTAGATCGGTAGAAATAGATTAACTTAGAATTATTTTTAAAATTGTCACTACGGTGTTAAATAATTGTATAGAATACCGTAACTCAAACCTAAACTTTTCAATTTCAATATGTGTCGTGATAAAATCGATATCGTACAAATTCTCTTTTTCGATTTTAAATAATCTAGTTAAAAGCATGTATTGATTGCGAAATGAAATAATCTAGAGAAATCATACTTAAAAAAATAAATTTTTGAAATAAGTTTTCAAACAAATGTGCAAAAGTGGCTTGTAAAATAAAAAATATATTTTTCCAAAATTCCAGATATTTTGTTGCTAGCTTACCAAAAGTAAACTTTCCCAAGACATCCACCTAATTGGTAAGCGAGCTTTGGTATCACTGATATAGTAATCTGCTTCGTACTTATCGCAGTACATTGCATGATCTGATACTTTCACTGTGAAGTTCTTATCAATTACACAGTTCCTGAAATAGATAAAGGAAAAATGAAATATGTACTTTTATTACAGACATTTTGGAAATACCATAGTTAGGCGTGTAAATCAAGGAGAAGGGAAATATATGACGTTGTTTATTGACGATATAGCTATCTTAAAAAAAAGGCAGCGGAATTTACAACATGTAGAATGCAGGAAAATAGCGATGTGTAGTTCGCGAACACTCGCGAACCGTTCACTCTGAGCGGTTCAATCAAATGACTGTGACGATGTTTTGCAACGACCTATAGGTCACTAGGACCTAGTTCGTGAACTATGAACTACATGGTGCACGGTGTATGTGTAGTGATGTACTTGTACTAGGTCCTGAACCCGTCGTGTACTAAACTGTTCATGAATCACAATGGCTCGTAAGTATAGTATACATTACATATACAGTACCAATAGCAGTACTAACATTTATGTGATAAAGTATGTTGGTGAACGTATTTCATATAGGTCGTGAACTAGTTCATTTAAAAAAGATGTTAGTAGTTCACGACCTATAGTTCGTGAACGGTACATTGAAATGAACTACGAACTAGTCTGCAAAGTGACCTACAGTTTGTCATCGTTACAGGAAAAACATTACTAGGGGTTATAATATAAATAGGTGAAGGTGGAAGGTGAAGGTATTTTATTTAGTTTTATCTTGTGCTACTGAAGATGGGGGTATAGCCCTTGAAATGTACATTTAGCTACTTAATGCTTTAAGTTACGATATTTGGGTGATATTCTATATTATCGTTGGTCATGTTTAATAAGCTTAAAAATAGATTATTATAATATATGTTCAATGCCAATAATTTGGAATATTCTTAATAAAATTTTCAAGAAAAATATATACTTGGACTTTCATACTTTCGCGATACTTAAAGGTACCCACATTGAGGCTGGTTTCTTCATTTGTAGCTATGATCCAATTGAATCCAATAAATACGCTATTTGGCGTAAATTTGTAACTTTCTTTGTTTCATTTGGTCATAGCTAAAAAGCACTTTACTGGAAAATTTTCTTTCGTATCAATGAATGCATTTTATTATTAATAAGAGAATTTAATAATATGTATGATTTTATGTTTGCGGCTTCCTGTAGGATGATCATCGTCACATATATTTTAATGATGTATCGTTATAATCAAATATATTCGTTTGTACAAGTAAATATATTCGTCATAATGATGTTCATTCGTATCATACACGATATAATTACAATATCCAAATTAGTTGTAAGAGAGAATCGATATGGCTAGAGGTTGTGTGAAATAGTTTGGTCCACTGTTGAATAAGAAATTATCGATTTAATTAAGATATTTAGAATATAAGGAATTTAAAAGATAAAATAATAATAAGAAAATGCCTCTATCCGGTATCTGTACATGTATCAAACGATTTTAAAATTTGAAGAATATTTTAATGTATTATATAACCTATTTTGTAATGTTTATTTTGTAATGTGTAATTATTATTTTCTATAAAATACACCAATATTGAAATATTGAAATACTCACCTTGCTGATAAGTCTCTATGAATTAATTCTAAGGATTCTAAGTACTTCATGCCAGAAGCTATTTGTGTCGCAATGTAAATTAATGATCCATAACTGAAAAGAAAGAAGAATATATATTTTATTTTTCAAGATTATGTATATATATTGTAGATAATTATAATAGCCATACAAATATACCATATAAAAAGTGAAGAGATGCTCGCCACTGCATTTTTGTCATTTGAGGGTGTGGTCAAAATTACTGCAATGTTGTCATATCGACAGCCAACAAATACAGATAGTATTATATTAGCATAATTGATCAAAACAAATAATAAATAACTGGAAACTTTCTACTAAATAGTGGACTTTAATCGAAGCCGTATATATTCATACATTAAATATTCTCAATCTGAAATTTGCTATGTAGTTTACAATTTTTTATTCTTATATGGCAACAATGGTACTGGAATCTCAACCTTTATGTGCAGTAGAGGTTGAATTAGGTCCGCCAGGATATAAAAAATGACATAACGGTAAAAGTGATTGACATCGTGGTTTGTACGTTTTTACTTCAATTTTTCTTTTATGTAGGCCAATATAAATATTACATACTTGGAAAATGAAATAGTCATCAATTTAAACATTCAAATTTATGTGTGAATTATAAAAAAATTAATTAGAGGTACTCGATGTTATTTGGAGTATGCCAAATTTAAGTAGACGAATTTGGTTTTAAAAAGGTACAGTTTCTAGCATTTTAATTAACCTACTTAAATTTGAAGAGTTATGTATATGCCCTTAACCATTTCCATATTTTCAGTCATTTTTGTATGTTTTAGCGTATTAGTATGATTTAATTTGCATAATTTTATAAATTACTTTTGCGATATTTTTTCTATTCAAAGTAGTTGTGTGGTTGAAGTTTTATTTTTTTTGATAGTCTTTGACACCATCGATCTATATGTTCCGCCCACGACAATAGATTTTTCCACTATCTAAAAGTCCAAAAATAAAATAAATATGAAAATATATTAAGTATATCAATTAATTTAAGAATGATTTGCATTCTTTTCAATATGCTTATTCAGTTTCGCATATTCCGAAAGAATTTCTGGCGGGATTTTATTATTATGCATTAGAAGTTTGATTGTGATCAATTGATTCGTTTTTTTCTTATTGTCGCTGCGAAACATAATTCTACTTATATGGTTTCCAACATGGTAAATATCATTATTTCTGTAGTAACGAATGTTCCTAATCAATTTATATGCTAATATTTAACACATTTCAATACTTGTGCTATTTTCATTAATAAATTTAAACACAAGCACACCTTATTGACGAAATTGGAAAATTTCAATTTATCATCGCATTTGATTTGGTAGTTATAGCTCTTTTCGTGAAGCCATGCAGTTTTTTTTTGGAGTACATAATTATATCGATTATATATGTCTCTTATAATATGGTCAATAATCCTATGTAGTATGAATATGAAAAATAGGAAAAACTATTATTTTGCATTCAAATATAAAAATCGATATGCACATTGCGAAAATGGAACACCCTGTCTATTTAAAATATTTGTTCAGTCACTTTTCATATGAGGATTTTAAAATGTTTAACAAAAATTATGTTGTGCTGTGTTTTCTTGTGGCACATAAATGATGGCTTCCCCTTTCACCACAATTGTATTGATAAATATAAATACGTAATTCGACAGCCAAGCTGCCTTTATCAGTGTAAACGCTAGCTCCAAGTGGATAGATAATTAGTGAAATGAATAAATTATACTGATCTCGCTCAGTACAACATTTCGTTACTTCTCGTTCAGTATAAAAAGTTAAATGCATAAAATTCTAAATATTATATGTAGATTTTTATACTTTAGATAACATCGGTGCTTCGCGTGTCATGCAAAAATTTAACACTTACGAGTTTACGAGTAGTCTACTATGAAGTGAAATACTCTGCTTTAATTTTCTTGCTATACTTTTACGTAACACTTCAGGGGATGAAAACCTCTTCTCATTTTACGGATTTTTACAAAGCATTTATTAGGTAGATACGCATTTTAGAAGCCAACAACAATATCATCTTTAGTAGAAAAACAATTAAGAATTGCGTCATTCTTGATAATTAGTATATATAATTTGGTACCAAAATACACTAGGATATATGGAAGTTTATATAGTAAGTACTGTCAGTCAGAAAGTGACAAGAATTCACAGCTTCCACTGTATCTGTGGACTGTACACCTCTGATAAAGGTAAAGCATTGAATTTGTTCGCCTTGAAAAAAGACACTTTTCCTAAATACGTGAAAATATCTCAGTGCGGGCGTGCTGCAGATGCTTCGATGTACCACGCCAGATCAAAGGCAAAGGGCCGCGCTTTTTGAAGTCTACATTATAAAAGAGTTTTCAATTTAATATCTATCAAAGTGCGTTGTGCAGTCGCAAGAGGGCGCTGTTGGCTGCCAGTAGCCTGCAGAGTTCCATTTATTCTTTGTGCCATATGAAACAGAAATAGAAATGTTCCAGCGTGTGTATTTCCAGCAAGTTTCTTGCCAGATAATATTTTTTGCTCGCATGTTTATAATGTTGCCGCTATTTAACACTGAAAACACTCATTCCTTATCGAATAAAAAGATATAGAAATTGTTTAATGCTAACGTAATCTTTACGAAGAATTAGGAATTTCTGTCAGGTAATATTTTCAATTGAAAATATGTGTGGAAAAAAAATCTAACGATATTCTTGTAAAGCTGGCTCATATGTTTAGGATCGAAATCCTGTCAGGGTAAACATATTTTCCAGTGAATGTTATATATGCTTGTGTTATTGTGTGTTAGGTTTCTGTAATAATGATAATGCTGATCATTAATTAAATAAATAAAGGTAAAGCTTATATATGCTAAATTTTCATTACATATTTACATATTCCCAGACATACTTCCATCGGATTGGAAATATCGTTTTTAGAGAAATAAATTCATGTAAACATTTTCCTCGAAGGAAATTATAATTAGATGAATTTGTGCATTTGCACTATGAAGAATAAGTAGCCAATAATAATTTATAAGTTGCAGAAAAACGTCATTTTTAATACCCTTACATAACATCTTCCGAATCTGTAACTAATAATTTGAAACAATAATATTATGTCCACTAATTTAATTTAGCATGCAGATTCCAGTGTAGATATAGCAATAGTTATCGTGTAGATTATTTAAACAACATTCGACCCATTTTTAAATCGCTACTCGATCTTCCTTAATGACCGAAAATGTTTATTTAAAGCGGAAGTTTGCCCTATATACGCTGCCTGGTCTGTATAAGCAGCACAGTAACCCATAAAGAACTTTGTTTTTAAGAAAACACAACTCCGGAAAATTTATTAAGGTCCATAGAAATAAAATTGCCGTCTATTTTGTACATTTGCGGAAGCTTGGATGGAGTTAAGATTGTTTCCTAAATCGATTTACAATAAAACAACAATTCTGGCTCATACCGAAACAAATATATTTTTTTCTCTTACGCAAACTTGTTCTGCTTAACCCATTTTTTTTGGAAACCCATTATTTTTATTATAATTACTTTGGAAATCCTAATTATCAAATAGTGTAACGTTATTTTAATTTGTTCGTCGATATGAAAAAAAAATGGCGTATAATCATGAATGTTTATAAATTTTTTAATCATCACCCTAAAGTGTGGACGCATTTTACGTTTGTTGATTTAAACTTCGCATTCTGAAATAAAGACAACAAAAAAATATGAGGCTACCTAGCAAAGTATCTCGACAATAATATTCATCCATATTTTTCTCTTGGGGGATATTGAATTTTGGTTGTACAATTTACCAAAAGTAAATATAACGTTTAAAAGTTACATATTAAAAATGAAAATTATATTAAAGAGTAAAGGAGCCTAATGATTCATTCTACATTCTATAATTCCTGAAAACTATTATGTTCATTTTAAATATTAGTTAAAGAGTCCGCAATCCTAAAGATTGGTTGGAAACAGCACGCCATGCCGATCTATCCTGAGCTAATCCCTTCATCTCCCTATAGCTATTCATCTTAACGTCTTCAACTATCTGACTCACATACTCCAATCTAGGCCTACCTACCCCTCTCTTTCCCTCCACTCTACCTTCTATGATCAATTGCATAATCCCCCCATGCCTAAGAATATGCCCTACTAATCTGTCTCTCCTTCGCTGTAACACTCTCCAAATACTTCTCTTTTCCCCTACTAGCTCTAGTACAGCTTCATTTGTTACTTTATCTTCCCAACCAATCCTCATCATCCTCCTATAACACCACATTTCGAATGCTTGTAATCTACGCTTCTCTTCCTTTCCTATAGTCCACGCCTCACACCCGTACAGTGCTACACTCCAAACATATACCTTCAGTAATCTTTTTCTAATACCCAAGTCAATATTTGATCTTAAAATCTGTTCCTTTTCTACGAATGCCTTCCTACCCTGTGCTATCCTACACTTTATATCTACCTTGCTTCGATTATCTTTTGTGATTCTACTGCCTAAATAACAAAAATCTGACACTTCTTCGATTCTATTATCTCCTATTGTGATCCTCATTTTTCTACTGCATTCCTTTTTGTCACACCTCATCACTTTAGTTTTACCTATATTTATTTTCATGTTAAAATCCCTAGTCAATACTGCCTGCATACCATTCAATACCCTTTCTAAATTCTTTTCGCTTTCTTCCAATATAGCTATATCGTCGGCGAATCTCAACATATATATTTTCTCTCCCTGTACATTCACACCTACACTATACTCTTCTTTTACTTTGTTTATTGCATCTTCTATATATAGATTAAATAATAACGGTGAAAGTGTACATCCCTGCCGAACTCCCTTCACTATTTTTGCTACCTCTTCTTCCCCCTCAATTCTAACTAAGGCAGTTTGGTGTTTATATAAATTAAAAATTATTCTCCTATCCTAATAATCTATACCCGTTTCTTTTAAAATTCTAAACATTATGTCCCAATCTACATTATCAAATGCCTTTTCTAAATCTACAAAAGCTATGCAAGTTACCTTTCCTACCCTCTTTCTTTTTTCTACTACCGTTCTTAGTGCTAGAATCGCCTCCCTCGTCCCTCTGTTTTTCCTAAAACCAAACTGATCTTCTCCTAGCCTTTCCTCTACTTTTAAATATTTTAAATATTTTAAATATTTTAAATATATTAAATAAATATTTTGTGATATTCTACCATTACGATACCATTCTAATTATTACCTTTTCTATATAGTGATAATTGTAATCATTTCAAAACCTCATCTCATCTCAATTATTTACAATTTATCTGCATGCCAAAAAAAGTGTTATTTCGTAAAATTTGCTTTGTAACATGCTACTTTATTCTATATTTTAAGAAGATGGGTTGTTGACAATTGCAAATTTCTAACAACCATCGATTACGTGTACTTAATTCGTCTTGATACTTAATATTGTTTAAGTGATTGAAAGAAAAGAAAATTGATCTGCGTATAGAACTGATCGATTACGTGATTTAAGTTTATTTTACTATTTTAGAAATAAGTATTTGTATATGTTTAATGATCCTTCACCTCTTTCATTTCGTTGCAGCTATTCATCCTCCATTATCTGACTAAGGTATTCTTATTAGAGCAAATATTTTGCTTTCGCATTATCTTCAACAAGTAATTGTATAATTCCCGGGTGCCTAAGAATATGTTGTACTTGGTGGCTACGCTGTAACCTTTCAAATGCTTCTCTTGTCGATAAATTGTGTCACGTCATCATTCCATACTTTATACAAGCACCCATTCCTCATCAGGAGCATTTAACGTGCGTAAATATGAAATGTAAAAATATGGGCATAGTTTCAAATATCAAGATCGACAATGAATATGGAATCGTATAAACCGTATTTTTTGTTATGAAATAATAAGAATAAATTATCACATATTTAGTTGCCCTGTGTCACGTACAACTTGTTTACTATATCCAAATTTTAAATTCAAAATCGGTAGAATAAATAATAATTATACTTTTTAACGAAAGTTGCATGACACGCAGCAATAAAATTATACAATTAATTCGTGAATTTTAGATTTTTAATTCGGTTATGCTAAGAATTATTTAATTGTAACATAGGTTTAAGATACATTGTATTAATTTGATATTATATAATACTCGAGTGTAATTTATTGCATTGAAGTCAATTTATTTATCTACTTTCATTCAGTAAAGTAAATATTACAGTTTAAAAAAAGTTTTGTAATAATGATCATTACAGCACTAGTGCTGTAATGAATTTTAGATTAATAGAGTAACATTTTAAAATTATTTATTATATACATTTATAACATATTTTTTGCAATTTGAAATTTGCAGACCAGAGGTGGACATCACTCAGTTATTCAGGTTGGCGTTTTGAACCGTCATGGTTTTTTTAGAACCCATAATCTTGTTTGCTATTTCTTTCTTATTTTCTAAAGAACTCTCAACATACCCCTCTGCAGTAGCAGAGGATTTCCACCATCCGTGACGCTTAAGCATTTGCATATCTGCCCCACCATCTACCTGCATGGAAGAAGAGGACCTCCGAAAACAGTGCCCCGTAGATTTTTCGGGTCTCTTCAAGCCCAACTGCTTTGCAATTCATTTTGGTATATTTCCAAAGGTATTGATCCCAACAAGCATTTTCCTTGCTTATAGAAGACAAAAAAAAACGCCTGTTAGTAGCACTAGGAGGACGAAGCTCAGCATATTTTCGAAAAATGGTTAAGCAGTTAATACCTGGCAGGTTTCCCTCGGTAACTATAAATTCTCTTACGATTTTCGTTTTTGTAGATGGGATCACGATTTTAACATATGATACTTTGTCTTTAATGTGATCTAACATTAACTTCGTAAGTTCATCTCATCAACAAGCCCCAAAAATGCCAACGATCATCACAACTTTTATAAGCAAAAACAATTCATCTGCTGTGCCCAAAAACTTACATACTTCTTCTTTAGAAAAAATGCTAGACTTTTTTGCCGTGTATCCGTCTGAACTTCTCTTAGAGAAAAGCAACTAGCTGTATAAATTTACTTATATCTTGATTTTTTCTTACGGAAATCATAGTTCCGAAGATGGAATAGTGCGTCCAAAGTATTGACGGCTTTTGTGATTGTTGCTTTTCTGCGAAATACGCCAACAAATTTTTTTCCGACACTTCTTTTTGAATCACTCCATTTTTCAAATTTCGGGTATTCAAGTTCATATCGTAACATTGATTTTGCGGGAATTAGACTTGAAATTGCTCCATTTGAAGCTTCCTCTACTTCCGAGGGTAAACTTTCTTCACAATCAGACATTTTCAAAGAGTACTTTTTTTGCAAACTTTTGCTATAAATCTGACGTGTTTAACAGTAACCATGACAACTCAGAAACAACCAACAGTTCAAGACTACTTAGAAAACTTAAATTCTTATAACAGCAGGTATCATTTTTGTTTAGGACATAACATCATTTTCAAAATTTATTTTGACAACTCTGGATTTGGATTACTTACGAAAGTAGATAAAATTTCGTACAATATTCGAGTTGTAAATTCATATTAATATGAATCTTTACAACACTAATATTGTAAATAACTATAATACGAGAGCCTTGTGACACCTAAAAACTTGTGCTTTCGATAAGACCTGCTCCCCATACGCTAGCGTTCATTTTTGAAAAGTCTCCGTTGCGGTTTCGGCAAGTTTGACACAAAACTTGATCGCATAACGTTGCTCCAATTTTGTTACGTCCATTTCCGTGACACACTTAAAAAACTAGCATCACAAGAACACGTAGTAAAAAAAGTGCAATAACAGTGGGTAGTTGAGACTTGTACTGGAGGTAGATCAAATGTTTATCTAAATGGTTAACTGGCGGGAAAACTTGCAATGTTGCCAAATCACGCACTGTGCATGCGTTCTCATTACTTTTTAAACTTACCTCGTATACCATTTCCTTTCACTCTATTTATATTCTATACGTAATTGCTAATATCCCTATATCCCTGCTAATAAAAAAAAAAGTAATTAATAATATGACCATCGACTAATCTATCGCTTCCACACTGCAAACATTTGTTTTCTACGTTTATCTTCTTTTTATATTGTCCATGCCATACAACAGCTCAATTCTGCATTCCGCACATATATCTTTTACCTTATTGATTTGTCACAGTGTATAAAACTGACTTTTAATCAACGTTAATTGATCCACACAATCATTAGTCATGTGCTGCCATTAACCGATTAACATATATAATATACATATAACTGTGTAATTGAAATTGAACACTGTGCACAAATTCTCAAATACCACAGAATTAGAATCGTAAATGTATAAATTGTATTTAGATAGAATCCTCAAATAATCATATATTAAGTGGGTTAGGATTGTCCCTGGATAATGCGAGCCACCTTGCCGCCTGTTCTGATGCTGATGGTCAGTAGCGTAATATTGGGGACAATGGTAATAACAATCTGTACTTGTGCGATAGCAACGAAGAGATCAGGACAAATCACATTTGATTCAAACTTTCTTAATTACCATTAATTCTGTTACAGTTGCATCGATATAAAATATCTAAACAATAATGGAAAGTACAGCAAAAAATATAATGATTTCTTATTTATCAGTAACAGGAACGTAAGAATCAAATATTCCCCATAATATAAATATTAGATTACTAAACCAATCTAATAATCTAACTGTGATTGGGAAGATACTCAAGACCGTCACCCTAACTTTCCACTCTTCTTAACTTTCTCTATTTTCTTTTTTCTTTTGTTAGATACTCCTCAGTCCTAGGGATTGGTTGGAAACTGCACGCCTTCTGTCCATCTATCCTCAGCTAATTTCTTCATCTCTCCATAGCTATTCGTCCTAACATCTTTGACTATCTGAACCGCATACTCCGTTTACATCTACGAAATCTATGTAAGATGTCTTTGCTACTCTCATTGTTTTTTCTAGTATCCTTCTTGCCATGCCTATTAGTAAAATTTATTTCGTCCTTATTTATAAAGTACATGTACATAATTTCAAGAGTCTTAATTCCCTTTGATAAGGGTGAAAAACTCTCTTTGCTAAGAATTCGCATATAAATTCCTTTATGAAGTCAAATTCTAACAGTATTGTAAGTATTTTAGGATGGACTAATTTCTATGTTTTAAAACGACCAATTGGTATAATTTTTGGAAATAAAAATTTAAGTAAAAAATGCATGCAAATATAGAAAATAATCTAGATAAATATCAAATGTTTTTACATCATTCTAGTAGTTTTTGTGATCACTGAATAATAAAATATACGTAACGGCTTTAAAAAAACATGTTTCTGTTTAAGATTTGCCCCTGGATGTCTGGGTAATTAATATTCGCATCTGTATTTCCCAAATTCGGTTATCATTGAGGCTACTTTGGGTAGTTACATATATTTGCATATGTATTGTACATGTACAAATATATAGGTACAATCACATGGCAGTTAGATAGTTTAGTTCCAATGTGAACTAATTACTGATCTGATCTGTACTAACTTGAATAGCTATCACTATCACGTTGCTATTGATTTTATATGGACATTGAATAAGTTAAGGGAAGTTGAACAACTTGATGATGTACGGAGCAAAAATGATATTATCAAAATATTGAACCAAACCATTGATTAAGTAATTTTACTTATCACATATATTTATTTAATCAATGACTAACCAGGTTTATTTGAAAAAATAATACAGGCGTGAGAATTTAGAGTTTCGTAGAAGATGCGCTTATTAAAAAAAAATGGATGCAGAATTTGGAAGATATATTACATCGTAGGGGAGATAGACTAGTGGGTTATATTCTCAGATATGGGGTATTATGCAATTAGTTATAGAAGGTATGGTGGAAGGAAAGGAATTGGTAAGTAGATCCAGATTGGAGCATGCACGTTGCATAGTGTGTGACTTTAGGATGAATAGTTAAAGTGAAATGAAGGAGAGTAATTAAAACAATACAAAATAATACTCGTGGAATTTTAGTAAAACTAACTTGTGACTCATTACCACAGGAAAAGATAGTATATGTTATAAAAGTCAATCTACGAATATCTACTAATAAATTTAGCGTTTGAATAAAATAAATCTATTAAAGCATACAAAAAGATTTTAAATAAATTTGATATAATGAATAATTTGCTTAATATTGTCATATAAATATTTCTTATGCTATATGGGTATAACTTCTTCTCAAACATTTATAAGGCGCCTGACGTTTCCTATTTTCCCTGAAATACATTTAGAAGATTACAATGTATACAATACAACTATCCTGTGAGAAAACCCAGGAGCATTCCCTCTGATGAGTATTTCTTTTTCGTTGTGTGTAGGTATATGTGTGACGGGAGTATATGTGCGTGAAAAAAGAACAGGCATTATTCTCCATCAAGAAGACCCTCCTGCCATGCCATCATCATTTATCAAGGCCGGGACGGCTGTTTAATATACTTTGGGGGCATTTAAGTATATTAATTTTAATTATGCACTGATATTTAATAATCGGCGCAGCTTTGAACTTAATTATAATTTCTTATTACTAGTACGGTGAAGGTAGAAAAAGTTTTTTACATAATTCGCGACTTGTCGATTCTATATAACTATGGTATCAAAAATTAATTAATTGACATGGTTGGTTTAGGCTGCATTTTTAATTACAATTCGTGGTACACTGTTAACTAATATATTACTTAGAATCATCCCGTCAGCCTCCTTGAAAATAATTTTTATATTGTCTAGGAAACATTCAACGAATTTATGTGAAATATTGAAATTTTGAAATTGAAATATTACAATTAAGCATTTGATATCACCTCATCAACATGGATTCTTTCGTGGTCGCTCTGTTGATACCAATTTAACACTTTATGCAGAATACCTTGCTGAATCACTTGATGCTAGATGACAGGTCGATTCGATATATACAGATTTTAGTAAGGCGTTCGACAAAATAAATCATAAAATATTACAGCATAAATTATTTAAAATTGGTATAAATGGAAACCTACATCGTTGGCTAGTATCTTATATAACGAATCGTACGCAAGCAGTTAAAGTCAATGGTTTTCACTCGAAATATATGATCGGGCGTACCTCAAGGCTCGCATTTAGTGCCTTTATTATTTAATATCTATATTAATGATTTGGGCACCTATATAAAACATTCAAAACATCTTATGTTTGCCGATGATCTGAAAATCTTTTCACAAATAACCAATGAAGCTGACTTTATGAAACTACAAGAAGATATATTGTCATTAGTGGATTATTGTAATAGCAATGATTTGTTAATAAACTTTGAAAAATGTTATTCTATATCGTTTACAAGAAATAAACAAATGCTTTCAAATGTTTATACTATTGACAACAGAATCATAAAAAGAGTGCATTCGATTAAGGATGTTGGAGTGATATTCGATTGGAAGCTCCTCATGCGCGATCACATTGACCACATTGCTAAGAAATCATATAAGATATTGGGATTTTTGATAAGGAGTTGTAGAGCATTTAAAAATATTCTATCAATACGATCTCTGTATTATGCACACGTCTTCAGCCATCTTAATTATTGCTCGATCGTGTGGTACCCTCAGTATAATACTTATATTGACCGATTAGAGCGCATTCAAAATAAATTCATTAACTATTTACATTTTAAGACTAAAATAGAATTCGTAAATTATAATTTCTCCTACAGTCAGTTTCATTTACTATCGTTACGACAATTTAGAGCGAATAGTGACTCGACATTTGGTTTCAAAATAATAAATTGCCGTATCGATTGCCCAGAACTGCTTTCGTTAATACCTTTCAACATACCAATCGAAAACACTAGAAATGTTCAACAATTCCGATTGCAGCATTTTAACACGTTACCAAAATTCTCCAATCTACAGAGTAATTACAACATTAAATTATCATTGCTCCCGAATCGATTCTTTTAATGTAAACCTTCAAAAATTTAAAAATTATTTACGCTCAAACTACTAATATACATTTAGTTATTTCTATGTATTTTATCTTGAACTGTATCACTGATATCACAAATTTTCTTTTTTTGTGTATAAAATCATAACGAGGATGACGTTGTGGGATTCGGCCTGTGTCATCCCTAAACTTGTAATGAATAAATAAATAAATATACAATTTAGTTAAAGAGTCCGCAATCCTAAAGATTGGTTGGAAACAGCACGCCATGCCGATCTATCCTGAGCTAATCCCTTCATCTCCCTATAGCTATTCATCTCAACGTCTTCAACTATCTGACTCACATACTCCAATCTAGGCCTACCTACCCCTCTCTTTCCCTCCACTCTACCTTCTATGATCAATTGCATAATCCCCCCATGCCTAAGGATATGCCCTACTAATCTGTTTCTCCTACGCTGTAACACTCTCCAAATACTTCTCTTCTCCCCTACTAACTCTAGTACATCTTCATTTGTTACTTTATCTTCCCAACCAATCCTCATCATCCTCCTATAACACCACATTTCGAATGCTTGTAATCTACTCTTCTCTTCCTTTCCTATAGTCCACGCCTCACACCCGTACAGTGCTACACTCCAAACATATACCTTCAGTAATCTTTTTCTAATACCCAAGTCAATATTTGATCTTAAAATCTGTTCCTTTTCTACGAATGCCTTCCTACCCTGTGCTATCCTACACTTTATATCTACCTTGCTTCGATTATCTTTTGTGATTCTACTGCCTAAATAACAAAAATCTGACACTTCTTCGATTCTATTATCTCCAATTGTGATCCTCATTTTTCTACTGCATTCCTTTTTGTCACACCTCATCACTTTAGTTTTACCTATATTTATTTTCATGTTAAAATCCCTAGTCAATACTGCCTGCATACCATTCAATACCCTTTCTAAATTCTTTTCGCTTTCTTCCAATATAGCTATATCGTCGGCGAATCTCAACATATATATTTTCTCTCCCTGTACATTCACACCTACACTATACTCTTCTTTTACTTTGTTTATTGCATCTTCTATATATAGATTAAATAATAACGGTGAAAGTGTACATCCCTGCCGAACTCCCTTCCCTATTTTTGCTACCTCTTCTTCCCCCTCAATTCTAACTAAGGCAGTTTGGTGTTTATATAAATTAAAAATTATTCTCCTATCCTTATAATCTATACCCGTTTCTTTTAAAATTCTAAACATTATGTCCCAATCTACATTATCAAATGCCTTTTCTAAATCTACAAAAGCTATGCAAGTTACCTTTCCTACCCTCATTCTTTTTTCTACTACTGTTCTTAGTGCTAAAATCGCCTCCCTCGTCCCTCTGTTTTTCCTAAAACCAAACTGATCTTCTCCTAGCCTTTCCTCTACTTTATTTTCTAATCTCCTATAAATAATCTTTAGCAATATCTTCGATGCATGTGATAGTAGACTAATGGTCCTATAGTTCTCACACAAATTAGCTCCTATTTTCTTCGGCATTGTTACTATTCTACTATGCTGAAAATCCTGTGGTACTTCTCCCTTCTCATATATTTTACAAACTAGCCTGTATAATCGCTCCTGCATTTTTTCCCCTGCGTGTTTTATTAATTCGGCTGGTATCATATCAATCCCCGCTGCTTTGTTATTCCGTAAATCATTTAATGCTCTATGAAACTCTGACCTAAGTATGCTAGGACCTAAGTCATCCTCATCTATCTGTTCCACACTTTCTAGCTCCTCCATGTCCTGCCTACCTTTATATAAATCTTCAAGATACTCCTTCCATCTTCTAGCTTTTTCCTTATTTTCTGTGAGTTCCTTACCATGCTTATCACATATAATGTTACCCTTTGGTTTTACTTTAGAAAAATGTGACTTAATTTTCCTGTAGCCCAAATCTACTTTACCTCTTCTCATATCCTCCTCAATATCCTCACAATTTCCTTTTATCCACTCTTCTTTTGCTAGCTTGCATTTCCTATTAATTAAGTTCCTTAGTTCCTTATATTTTTTCTGTCCTGCTTCTGTGTTTCCAATTTTAATTTTCCTTCTTGCTTCTATCATTTCAACTATTTCTTCCGTGATCCATTCCCTCCTACCTGCCCTTTTCTTTGTGCCTAATACTTCATTTGCTGCTGTAGTTAACCCATTTCTGATTTCCCTCCATTCGCAATCTATGTCGCTCCTAGATGTTCCATTAGCCATGATTTCTACTTTCTGCTTGTACTTTTCACATACATCAGCTAATTTTAACCTATCGACATCTACTCTGACCTGTTTAGACTTCTGTAATTTCTTGAATTTGACCTCTATATATAATATATAATATCTACGAATTATTACATATCTTATATAAGGAATTATTGAATCTTCTTGGAATAGTACGAAATCAACAAACAATATATTAATAATTTAATTGTTTGTTAAACTAGGAATGTGTAATAAATTTGCATTTTCTATATAGCTCTTCCCATTTTATTGCTACAATTATTAGTAACCCTTTTAGTAATTGTAAATCATGGTTTAATATTCTGATATTAATTATTACTACTGTTGCAATTTTGGTAGTGGTTCGAACATAATACATTTACGAATATTCAAGTTTCAGTTAACGTATTTTGTATTTTAATATATTATATAGTAATTAATAATATACTTTTTTGTAATTTGCGTTTCTAATAGAGCTACTTGAACTCGTGCGATAAAACCTGCCTTATGAAATTCGTTCGTTTTTTTTTTTAATTATTTTTATGGCTGCATATTTCTTATTATTAAATTAAGGTAAGATATATTAAATTAAGGTAATTATTTTAAAGTATTTCATTGATAGATTTATATACAGTTGGTACCACGCAGGGTAACATCTGGTGTAAATAAATCTATAGTTATTTACATCGATTTGATGTAATTATAGTTGAATATGATAACACTTATTTTACGGATAACACTTTTAGTTCTAAATAATTTATTCTAAATTCAGGAGGTAGTTCGAAAGTTTTTTCTTAAAAACATTGTAGGAGCTACTCCTGATTTCATTCGGGATACTGTTATAGTCATTTGTAGCAATTTGAGTGCATTGTCCTATAACAGGGGATGTGAATGTTTTTCTTTGATCTTGTATTGTGAGCATGCACTTCACTATTTAAAAAATAATTAACGTTTGTCTTTTGCGTGTTGTTTATTGATTTGTGCACTAATTTGCAGTTTTGCATTTTTATTAATTTAGATATATTAAGTTTCTTTGTTATTTGATATACATTTTCTGTCGGGGTACGATAGTGACGTTTATATAAACTTTTAAGGGTAATGTTTAACTTACGATGCACTAATTTTAAATTCGTTTTGTTTGCTTGGCCCCAAGCGGTTAAATTGTATGTAACGTGGCTTAAGGCATGTGCATTATATAAAAGTTCAGCAGTATCTTTTTTAAGTTTCGGCAATCGTCTAAACGCGCCAGCTATTGCACTTAAATGTTTATTCACACGATGTATATGGCTCTTCCAGTTCATCTTGCAATCAATTAAAGTTCCTAGATATTTCACCGTTTGCACTCTATTTATAGTTTCACCATTTATTTGAAAGTCCGTTATTATATCACTTTTACTTTTGTTAAAGCAGACTAAGTACTCTGTCTTTTTAGTATTAATAGTTAGTTTATTAGCAGTTAACCAATTATCGATTTGTTTCAGGTCCTCATTTATTTTCACTTCTAGTTCTGTCTTTAGTTCACTAGCGTATACCATGGCCATATCATCAGCATACATGTTATAGTTGACACTTAATTTGACATTATTTAGATGCTGTAGATATAGCAAGAAAAGGATGGGTCCAAGCACCGATCCTTGCGGCATCCCTCCTCTCACAATCAGCTCTGAACTGGAGGTCGATTTAATTTTAGTACTACAGGTTCTATTTGATAAGTAACTCTTCATGAGCTCATTGGCAGTTCCTCTGATTCCTATTTCATCTAGTGCGGTTAGTAGGCAATGGTGATCAACCGTGTCCAAGGCTTTTTTAACATCTATAAAAATTGCAGCAGCATATTGACCATTGTCGATGTATTTGTTTAGCTGAGTTATTAAGTTCATAGTTGCTGCTTCGGTATTTGAATGTTCTTGGAAACCAAATTGGCAGCTGTCAAATCCTATTGTGGATCGAATGAATTCAACGATTCTTGATTTGATGACTTTCTCTACGACTTCAGACAATACACTAAGTAAGGCAATTGGTCTGTAATTGCCCGGTTGTAGTTTATCTCCTGATTTAAATAAATGTATGAGCGTTGGTTTTTTTAGTGACAGCGGAAAATTTCCCGTGGACAGGATCTGATTTATGAATTCAGTTAATTTGCTTAGTATTTCTTCTTTGACTTGTTTTATAACCATTGCTGTAATATTATCTGGACCCGGTGTACCATTATTTAGTATACTATTACGATATACTATACTCTTTAATATACTATTACGATATTTTTAGAATTACATTTTAGAATCACAAAACTAGAATTCAAGAACTTGAATTTTATCCTAAAAAGTTAAGCGTTACGGGTGAGAAATATATAAACAGTTTCAAGAATGACAAAAGGTGACTAAAATGTCAAAATTGATCAATTTTTTTATTTAAATCTTTCAGTAAGTAACTATTGCATGTTAACCATCCATAATTTATATATACTTTAATAACTACTATTATAGAATGCCGCTCCTAACGATTAGTCTGTTCAAATCTTGTACAAATATTTAATTCCTCGCAGGGTTTTTCCTCCACTTCTGATTTCTCCGACTAGTTCTTTAATGTTCTCGATCAGTATCCATATAGTCTGTAGTAAGTAATATATTAACCGTAATATATAATTAAGCAGCTGTCAATATGAACTATCCAATCTTACATAAAAAACTATTTCATGAGTGCTGTGAAATTTTAAATCATGAAAATATACTTTGTTGTGATGTACACAGCTTTCTGCATTTTTTTTAAAAATAATATTCTCTTTATTGTATTTAAAAATATTAAATTAATTACTTAACTAGAAACTCAACGAACGGTATCCAACCTTGTCCCGTAATTAAATATTTGGAGATAACTTCTTCCTGTTGGTTGGCGTGGCTTCGTGTGTAATATATAAAATTGATTTTCTTAATGTACCTGGGTGGTATTTAATGAGAGTGAACATGCTGCGTTTCGAAGGCATAAGATATCATCAGAGATATGATGGGGGTGGCCGCCCCCGCTGTGTTATAATATCACATTATTGGCAACAAAACAGCAGCGGTATGAAATTAGCCGCCGCCACTGTACGTACATGGACGGATATCTGGCAAAAATTTAATTAGGAAAACATGATAAATTGCCTAAATTAAAACGGAGAACTATATCGTAACAATAATTAATAACTTGGCTATATATGATATGAAAAATTCAGAAAGTATAACATTTTGATTAAAAATGGTAATGAAATAGCGGAGTCTGCACAAAATTTGCAATCAAAATGCATTTGACGGTTTGAACCCAATATTATTTTTATACTAAAATAAAAATAAACCAGCGAAACAAAAATACGCTAAAAGCACGCTTTTTTTTTTAAATAACTGGCACTTCTATTCGGCACTTAGCATATCGTTTTTTTATATGTAGCATATGGTTAATAAATAATAATAAATAAAAAATATTTTGAACAGTATTTGGAAACATTTACATCCTTTTTGGTTGAGGAAATCGAAACCTGAAAAAAAGTCGATTGTATAGTTTATTTAGCTACTATTAAAACATAGATATTCACGAACGCAATGTGTAATAATATTAATTAAACGTTCTTCGGCAAAATATTTTTTATAATATAATATACAACGATCAGCATCAATGTGCTAAGAACCAAAGGTGGCACCAAAGATAATATTTATATTATAAATGACAAAATAAAATCTTAATTTGCAGTTTAACAGAAACGTTCATACAATTTAATACCCTGGTAATATATTTTAAATTAATATATACGCCATTAGAATATAAAAATCGAGCATATAATCAATATATCAATATTGTGTAAAATAATAGATCAAAATTAAAAGAAGGTAATATTTAACGACAGAGTTTTTTTTTTTATTTGGTCAATTGTTAGTAATTATAATTCTTTGTCAAAATTAGAACATCAGACTTCAATTAAATACAGTCTTCATGTAAAAAATATTTAAAAATATTTTCACTTTTAATTAGTCATATACCAATATCCTAATTTGCCGAACAACATCAAATACTGTTATTAAAATTGGTTATGGACAAAAATGTTTGTTTAAAAAATCGGATTATATTATAAAAAATGACCATCGTTGGTGTAAATAAATATAATATTATATTACGACTGCAAAATACACAAAAGATGGTTGGGCTTATTAAACATAATTAGCGCAGAGTTAAACATTTAGTCCAAGCGAAGGAAAATCGTGCAGATTACGCTTTAACACTGAATTCATTCAGCTGTTTACCCGACCAGCACTAACAGAGTAAATACAGCGCTTTGGTGCGAGTCAGTAGCTCAGAAAAACTCTTGATTAGAAACTTCTTCTTTACTTAAAACTCTTCCCCGACAACTTTATTTCCAAACAAATATATGAAATACACAAATATTTCCAATAGAAACTCGGCAAATTCAGTCTTGTATTATTTGAGAGTTTTTGATTGTCCAAAGATTTTTGGGCAGTACAAAAGCTTCCTACTCTATTATTAATTATTTTATTTGTACTATATAAATGAACATGTCTAAAAACGCTTATATTGGTTGAAAGTGATCGTTTTTAGACGTTTCCAGCTCTCTGACGTTAATAAATTTATTTTTAGAGATAAAAAATATTATTTTGTCGTGAAAAATATAGTTTTAATCCGCAAGGCACGAAAATATCTAAAAACGCTTGTATTCGTTGAAAGTAATCGTGTTTGGACGTTTCCAGCTCTTTGATGTTAATAAATGTATTTTCACAGATAAAAAATATTTTTTTGTCGTGAAAAATATAGTTTTAATCCGCAAGGCACGAAAATATCTAAAAACGCTTGTATTCGTTGAAAGTGATCGTGTTTGGACGTTTCCAGCTCTTTGATGTTAATAAATTTATTTTCACAGATAAAAAATATTTTTTTATCGTGAAAAATATAGTTTTAATCCGCAAGGCACGAAAATGTCTAAAAACGCTTGTATTCGTTGAAAGTGATCGTGTTTGGACGTTTCCAGCTCTTTGATGTTAATAAATTTATTTTCACAGATAAAAAATTTTTTTTTGTCGTGAAAAATATAGTTTTAATCCGCAAGGCACGAAAATGTCTAAAAACGCTTGTATTCGTTGAAAGTGATCGTGTTTGGACGTTTCCAGCTCTTTGATGTTAATAAATTTATTTTCACAGATAAAAAATATTTTTTTGTCGTGAAAAATATAGTTTTAATCCGCAAGGCACGAAAATGTCTAAAAACGCTTGTATTCGTTGAAAGTGATCGTGTTTGGACGTTTCCAGCTCTTTGATGTTAATAAATTTATTTTCACAGATAAAAAATATTTTTTTATCGTGAAAAATACAGTTTTAGACCGCAAAGCACGAAAATGTCTAAGTTCAAAGTTTTTATGGTTCGTAAAAAAAATCTGAGTAATTAGAGTATACATATGACCACACGGTTGTCCAAAATATTTATTTAATTGATGCAAAAGCGTTTTTACTTTGACATAACAAAGATATAGTCTACTTTATTGTATGAGCCGATTACATAAAGGGGGATTTGAAGGATTTTTGTAATTCACAGAGTTTAGTATTACATGTCTAGATTTCAGTTGTAATTTCCTGTTACTAATTGTAATGATAATTTAGAAATAAACTCGCGATTAAAACCCATCATAATCCATTCATTTATTTCAGACTTGCCTATAATACCCCCGTGTCTCAGAATATGCCCTACAAGGCTATCCTACGCTATAGTATTTTGTTTATCCCTTATTTAACCCAATTTGATGTTTGTTTACTAATGCCTCTCTTATGGATATACTGATCACGAAAAAAAACTTTCAGTATTACAAGAAATTAACCGGAAAAATTGTTCAAATTAATTCAATTATTCATTTAATTATTCGTTATTCAGTTTCATTATTTTAAGGAATTCGTCCATCGTAATATTGAGGGGCTGTGAACCTAAAATAGTTAAAAATCTAAAATGTACAAAAAATTTGTAGCCAAATTTGTAATTTTAAATAAATTACTTATTGAGAATACATAGAAATTGCTCACCGATCGTTGAATTCGATTTACTCGCAATTATTAAATTTTTACTGTAGCCCGTGGTAACATTTAATAGAAATTATTTGTATAAAAAGAAAGAAAACGGTGACCCACGCCCACAATCACAAATCATCACATGATTGATCGATAGTACGCGATTCATGCGTCCAAAAAAAAATTAAATTTCAAAAACTTTTCGAAACAGGGCATTGTTTCGTGAAGGATAATCGCAATGAGGAAACTAGTCTCTATATAGAAAGTTTCGCAATTAGACTGTAGCTTTATAGCTACGTTTTATATCTCTACCAAGAACATATATGATAAATTATTTCAGTAGCAATAAAGTAAATAAATTATGGCGGCCCCGTGAATTGGAAAGACCGGTCCAAGGATGCCAATGCGTTCACTGGCATTCGTTTATTATTTACGTTGCGCCTGATGAAATTGTTTTAGGGGTTGGCCACTTTTGTTATGTTGTTAAGCAGCGCAAGATCCTTTTATAACATCGTAAACTACGGCTTATATTTGTCTACTGCAGGTCTGTTCTGACCAAATGAAAATAGAATAATATTTTGTTTTATATATACAAACCTAAAATACCGAAGAGGTTCCAAATAAAGTTTTTGATTTGAGCAATGAACATATTTACCGTACATTTTTGAAAAATATGTGATTGTAAATTTGTTTTTTTAAGTTATTCTTAATTATTAAAATTCTCATTACGTAATTCATTATTTTTCAATGAGATTTTTGTTCTTGTACATTAGATAGGATTTTAATGTCTGTTGTTATATTTTTGAATTATAACTAACGTTTTTTTTTGGGGATGGTCATCTAAGTTCCCACTATTTTCTCTTCTGTAAATTACATCAAATAAAACATGCATTTGAAGTCTTTTCCCAAATCAACAAAAATACTTTCCAAACATAAATTATGCCTAATTTAAGACATCGCTATTGTCTGCCAATAAATCTTTCATATTAATTTGTTTTTCTATTATTTAGTAATTGAATTATGTATATTTTATTTTATTTATGTTGTTTTGTTTATTTATTTATATAAAATTATGTACTTACTATTTCTTATTGGAAAGATACTTTGCTGAATTTATTTTTATTTTATAGCACGTTCACATTAACGTTATAATATTTCGAAATTGAAAAACTAAATATGTGAATTATGAAATCGATGAACCTTGAATGAATTTTTGGATGATTCGGAATAATTAAGTACATTGAAAAGTGAACAATGAACTGAAAGTGTTTTGATGTTCTGAACGTGCCTTGAGATTTTTCAAAACTAAGGTGGACCAAAAATTTATAAAAAATTAATTTAAGCTTTCAGAATACCAATAATGAGAATAGCTCTAATCTCAATTTAAATTAAAAATAGAAATATATGATACCTTTCTTATAAAATAGACAATCATCGAAATACCGTAATTAAAAAAAAAAGTTAGATGGGCATTTCGAAGTCCTCATCTTCAGTAGCACAAGATAAAAACTAAATAAATTAAGCCCAATTAAGCATCTTTGCCATTCACCGGGATTGCTACAGAGATACGATTTACGTAGGCAAGTAACTCTTATAAATCAATTTCCTTCTTTATATCAAAATAAGGGATGTTATGGACGTATGGAAATATTTATACAGACTACTGTATCAGATTTATTCAACTTTTCTACGTAAGTAAGGCTTAAAAATTTAATACGTTTATTAGAATTGATGTGATTCTAGGATGTGCTTTAATAATTTATTTATTAATTTTTTTTAACAAGATATTTTACAATATTTACTTAATATTCCATATTACGCTATTTCCATATTTACTCTGACAGCGAAATATACCGTAACAAAAATTTCTTTTTAATGTGACGGTTAATATTAATTACAATGTCATTAAGTCATACAATGTCATTCTTGAAAAAAGTAATATCTTATTGCCTGTTCTTATAAATTTTCATTTACATATATTTTACTTTTGAAATTTTCGCTTTCTATATTCTAATCAAAAGTTATTTTAATGCATTGAACTTAACCAAGTTGCTTGTTATGTTTAGTTAAAGAGTCCGCAATCCTAAAGATTGGTTGGAAACAGCACGCCATGCCGATCTATCCTGAGCTAATCCCTTCATCTCCCTATAGCTATTCATCTCAACGTCTTCAACTATCTGACTCACATACTCCAATCTAGGCCTACCTACCCCTCTCTTTCCCTCCACTCTACCTTCTATGATCAATTGCATAATCCCCCCATGCCTAAGAATATGCCCTACTAATCTGTCTCTCCTACGCTGTAACACTCTCCAAATACTTCTCTTCTCCCCTACTAACTCTAGTACAGCTTCATTTGTTACTTTATCTTCCCAACCAATCCTCATCATCCTCCTATAACACCACATTTCGAATGCTTGTAATCTACGCTTCTCTTCCTTTCCTATAGTCCACGCCGCACACCCGTACAGTGCTACACTCCAAACATATACCTTCAGTAATCTTTTTCTAATACCCAAGTCAATATTTGATCTTAAAATCTGTTCCTTTTCTACGAATGCCTTCCTACCCTGTGCTATCCTACACTTTATATCTACCTTGCTTCGATTATCTTTTGTGATTCTACTGCCTAAATAACAAAAATCTGACACTTCTTCGATTCTATTATCTCCTATTGTGATCCTCATTTTTCTACTGCATTCCTTTTTGTCACAGCTCATCACTTTAGTTTTACCTATATTTATTTTGTATATAATGTTATGTATATAATAAAAATCATCGGTATTGCGGAAATATGTATAATTTCTCTATAAGTCAAATTGACACTATCTTGCGTAATATTTAAGCAACTTAAACCTTTATGCAGTTGCAGATCCGGATTGAAATGCGGTTTATGCCCGCACCGCACAGTGTTGCAACGTTAACTACCCGATACTGCGGAAGGAAATGCAAAATGCATAACTTATGCCTGAAGGTAGATAAATTAAAGGTAGATTGCACTCACCATCGAGCATTTATACTTCACAATTTCCTCTGCGTCAGCACAGTTAGAATCTATTAGTATACACTATAGACATATTTTAACGAACGTTGAATTTAACCATCTCCCAAGAAATGTCATACATTATAATTGTAGAAAAATATCTTGGCGTTTAGTTTTGAATAAATAAATATTTTTTTAAGAACCATCACGTAAAATCCTAGATAATTAAAATTGCGAATTGCTGTTGCGATTTCTCGTATCGATGCATTTATATTGTCGCTGATTGTATTTTCTGCACGATTTCAGACTAGTTGAAATTTTGGTAAAGTTAAATTGTTATTCTTTTACGAAAGTTGTCGATGTGATTTATTTTTTTTAATAATTTTTCTTATTATAAATTGTTATTGTATTATTGTACATGTATTAATATGAACTGAGAATTTTTTCAAAGGTTCGTCCAAAACAAAAGATATATCTACTCAGAAATTAATCAGTGTTTCATGATCCTTCATAATATTGATTAATTCTAAATATTCAGAATTAATTTTCTACATACTGAATGTACCATATAAATAAATTTCTTATATGTAAATTACGAAGTAGTTGTTATTAAGAACGTTATTTAAAAAACGCCTACTGCGCATATTAAATAACGATAGATTGAAAGAATTATGTTCAAAATTTTTTTCACATTTGTCATTTGTACATTTTGCAACATTGGACAGGGCTTAAAATTAAAAAAATATTATTCCAAAAATGAGTATACATTATAATTACAATTCAATCGGAGAAAAATGTTTTAAAAAGTTTATGAATTGTTCATCAAGGTTCATTAAATAAAATTGTAAAGGAAAATTATATATCTAAAAAATTATATATCTTATATATATATCTTATATAGGTGTAAGAGGTACAAGATGTAAATCGATACATATTCAGTTTCTTAATTACATAGTTAATTCGAAAGCACCCCATTTAATAATTTATATATTCAATTCCTTTTGTACCAACTCTATAAGCTTAGAAAACAAAGAAAAGCCTTCGCCTGGCAGTTTTGAGCGTAACAAGCAAAGTATTTTTCGTGAACCTGTATCTAAGTCGGAACTATGTAATGTCATCAATAATTTGAAAAACAAAAAATCCTCCGGAGTTGACGACGTATCGCCAGTGCTCTGCAAAAGAATGTTGTTCGCTATGGCAGATACCTTATTGTACCAATTTAATGAATCCATGCCCCAGGGTATATTTCCGAAAGCTCTAAAACAAGGTCTTATTAAGCCTATCCATAAGAAACGAAATGTGAGTGATATGAACAACTATAGACCCATAAGCCTATTTAACAACCTTTAGTAAAGTCTTCGAAAAACTCATCTATGAAAGAACTATTGCTTTTCTGAAAGCGTGTAGTCTTTAACAAATTTCAACACGGCTTTCTAAGAGGCCATTCAGTAGAGACAGCGGTTTATGATATGCGTTTTCCAGAAGTATACTGGAACATATGCACTCTCCTGCAGAATGTTTCTGGATCTGTCCAAAGCTTTTGACAGTATAGACATTAATCTGTTATTATACAAACTTGAATTATACGAAGTGTTGCACTTGACCTTATGTCGTCATATCTGAGTGAAAGATACCAACGCGTTGAGCTATGCGGGGATGGCAAAAGATTCTTGTCCAATAACTTGCTAGTTTCTGTAGGTGTGTCTCAGGGTAGTATACTTGGCCCGCTACTGTTCATTATTTTCACAAATGATGTAGCCTCCATCACTAAGTATCATGCTGGCGCTTTATTAGTGAACTACGCTGACGACACGAATGTTCTAATAAGGCCCTCCTCAATAGAGAACATTTCTGATGATGATACAATATCAAAGTCGGCTGCGTGGTTTAAAAATAATAACTTAGTTTTGAATGAAAGCAAAACGAATGCAATAATTTTTCAACACAAAAGATCTAAATTACAAACTCCCTCACACATTAGCTTTGCCAATACAACACTTGTGGTAGAACGGTCTACACATGCGAAATGTCTTGGAATCGTCTTTGACAGTCATCTGGATTGGATTCACTATGCTAATTATTTAAGCCAAAAAATAAGCTGTAGAATCTTCTGGCTTCGAATCCTTGCAAGATATATGAATAGGCAGGTGTATATATCTACTGCAAGTGTACTTTGGTACTATATTGTCTCTCCTGCGATAATTCTTTGGGGTTCATCATCTAAAGTAATAAAGATTTTTCGTATGCAGAAGTGGGCCATCCGGACTATTTTTGGTTTAAAATATAAGGCTAGCTGTCGGGGGGTCTTTAAATCAAAACAATTTATTAACTATCTACGCAATATATATTTTTGAATGCCTACTATTATATTTTAAATATAGCCAAAAGTTGGAAGAAAACAAAGGTAGTCATAATCATAATATTCGTTATAAGGACAACATATTTAAATACCCTGAACATTGCACGTCCATCTTTGAAAAAGGCTGCCATTACCAAACTCTTAAATTTTTTAATGCTTTACCATTAATTAATATATACCGGTAAAATTGAGTATGTTTTAGGGCTTCCACCACACAGTTACGTCAAAGCAACAGTCCACAAATTATTTAGTACAAATACAAAACAACTGTTCCATTACGGACGGATATTCCTTGAATAAACTTGATGTTAGTTCAAATACAGCGTGTACATTTTTATTTGTAATGCAGAATTTTATTTTTATTGCTGAAATTCAACTTTTCGATTATGGCTCTAACTAATCAAATATTAGCAATTAGCATAAATATATTATTTTATCGTAAAATTTATAGGTGAATCTTATGGAAGGTTAAATTTTGCGATTTTGAATATAGTCAAAATTTATCCGCATTTTATAAACAATTATTTATAACTTTGTTTTGATGCTGTAATGGTTGTTAATGCCCTAATTAGCTGATTTCTGAATAGCTTTATTAAAATTTATTAAAACTAATTGCATTATAGTAATTGAATATATAATTTAAAGAATGGTTGTTGTTTCAAATATAATTTTTGTATACTTATTTTTTATATTTACAGTATTTCTTTAAATTAACAAGAGAAGCCACTTGAATTTAATACTCAAAATATTGAAAATTATTTTTTTTTTAAATAAAAAATGTTCGCATTGTATAATACAAAGTTTTCTTGGTTGTATACTTGACGCGTACACATTATTTATCATATGCTTTATTTTTCCGCCCCAACTCACAACAAACAATATCATTTTCTCGCTGTTTCTCTGAAGAACAAGAGAAAAACAACCATTGCTGACTTTACATTATCATTGATGTACTCGTGTACTACATAACTCTTCATACAGGACTCTAATGCTGATAGGTTTATGGGTTTTTATATTGAAAAGTCCTACAATGAATTCTATATTCATTTTGCTGTATCTGCAATAATTATTATCTTAAATGAATGAAATTTAGTAGGTGCATTATATATATATTAACTAATACCTCGAAATCGATCAAGTTAGTTAAAGAGTCCGCAATCCTAAAGATTGGTTGGAAACAGCACGCCATGCCGATCTATCCTGAGCTAATCCCTTCATCTCCCTATAGCTATTCATCTCAACGTCTTCAACTATCTGACTCACATACTCCAATCTAGGCCTACCTACCCCTCTCTTTCCCTCCACTCTACCTTCTATGATCAATTGCATAATCCCCCCATGCCTAAGAATATGCCCTACTAATCTGTCTCTCCTACGCTGTAACACTCTCCAAATACTTCTCTTCTCCCCTACTAACTCTAGTACAGCTTCATTTGTTACTTTATCTTCCCAACCAATCCTCATCATCCTCCTATAACACCACATTTCGAATGCTTGTAATCTACGCTTCTCTTCCTTTCCTATAGTCCACGCCTCACACCCGTACAGTGCTACACTCCAAACATATACCTTCAGTAATCTTTTTCTAATACCCAAATCAATATTTGATCTTAAAATCTGTTCCTTTTCTACGATTGCCTTCCTACCCTGTGCTATCCTACACTTTATATCTACCTTGCTTCGATTATCTTTTGTGATTCTACTGCCTAAATAACAAAAATCTGACACTTCTTCGATTCTATTATCTCCTATTGTGATCCTCATTTTTCTACTGCATTCCTTTTTGTCACACCTCATCACTTTAGTTTTACCTATATTTATTTTCATGTTAAAATCCCTAGTCAATACTGCCTGCATACCATTCAATACCCTTTCTAAATTCTTTTCGCTTTCTTCCAATATCGTCGGCGAATCTCAGCATATATATTTTCTCTCCCTGTACATTCACACCTACACTATACTCTTCTTTTACTTTGTTTATTGCATCTTCTATATATAGATTAAATAATAACGGTGAAAGTGTACATCCCTGCCGAACTCCCTTCCCTATTTTTGCTACCTCTTCTTCCCCCTCAATTCTAACTAAGGCAGTTTGGTGTTTATATAAATTAAAAATTGAATATGAATATAAATTTTAATTAATTTATGTTATTTTTGTTTGTTAAAGCACGTAGATATAGAAATGGTAGTGCAAGAGTATTAAAGAGTAAAATACGATTTAAGAGCATTCGATGACTAACGAATATACAAAGAATATACAAAGTGTACATAGCTTTTAATATACAAGCTTTTAAAGTGCCAAATATTGAGAATTTACGTTTCTTAGTTTCGAAATGAGCGTACCATCGCAAATCTTGCCATGAATATAATACCTTTTAAAGAGAGTAGTTTAAATAATGTTTATATTAAGTGGTATGAGAATTTAAAATTTTTATCGACAGACAGTTATAAAAATTTGAATAGTTTTGTATGAATAAACATTTTTTCTTGTTTCGTTTCTTTATAATATATACGTAATATATATATATATATATATAACTATAATTTCGTTTGAAAACAATAAATCAGTTTATATCAAATATTGTTGTGCATATTTAGTATTTTGCATTTACATAATTTAGATGTTTTATTCGTAATTATGAAGTACGCTTGAGGTAAATTTAGTGTAAAATAATATCTTGGTGTCAAAATGAAGGAATGTGGAATAGGGGAATATATTTTGATATACGATAGTGGTGTGAGTCCATTAAAAAAAAATCGAGATTATGAATGAATAAAAAAATAATATTCTAAATAAAATAAAATTCATTATCATCGGTGGAGTTGAAGTTTTTCTACTTACCGGAATAAGCAAATATTTCGCTACGAAAATCAAATTTTATGTATGTCCCAGAAGATTATTACAAAATAATTGAACAGTGCCGCAATAGAAATAAATGTATACTTAACCGGATGAAGCGCGAAGATTTCATTTCAACGAGGAACCTAGAAGATGTTGTTTTTAAAACATCAAAAACAATCAGGGAGAAAAAATTAATTGGTTGAAAATATGCTGGATGCGTTTTTTTTTTAAGAAATGAGCCGTACAAGCTAGTGGTTCTGGTAAACCGGTGCACCGGTTTATTTTTTGTCGAAAACCGGCAACGAAGACAATCTCGGTTCACCGATTTTCAGAATAATTAAGTTTATGCAAGTTGATTTCTATTAGAGCAGCAGAGACAAAGCTCTACCATAGTTAGTACTCTAGTAGATATTAAATATTAAATAATATCATAGTATTAAGTATTTTAAACCATTTGAACTTAAAACAATCTTAAAAAACTTAATCTTAAAATCCTAAAATAATCTTATGCAAAGATTTAATCCTGAGGTAGATTTCCAAAGCAAAGATTCTGATCTAAAGTGAAAAACGAAACAAAATATGCTATTATTAAATTGAAAAATATATAATTTCAAGCTCATTATACTGGTGTTGGTATCAGAAGAAAAAATATATTAAAAAACAGTTGACCACAGCAAAATGATAATGCATATAGAGTTGTAGAGAGTAATTTTACATAAGTTTACATTCACTTATTCTCTAAGCATGTAGAATTTGATTAAAAATGCAATTTATTTATCCCTTGCAGACGAAATCGCAGTAACAAAATAAACACGTAGATAAGATATGATTCCACAATTATACAATATTGATACGTCGAGCAATGAGTATATTGCACTGTGCTTTGTGCATTAAGCTGCATCTTGATATAACAATTCATTATCTATGGGATTCAGTAGCGTATCAACGATTTAAGAGTGGTTAGCAAAAATTGTATTGTCCAGCTAAAATGCGCCGCAATGAAAATCGACAGGTATATACCTATGTTCTTTTACGATAATTTTTTGATAATTTTGATGAAAATCGACAGGTTCTTTTTCGATAATTTTGATGAAAATCGACAGGTATATACCTCTGCTCTTTTTCGATAAATTTTCGATAATTTTTTTGAAAATCGACAGGTTCTTTTTCGATAATTTTTCGATAATTTTGATGAACAGCTTACCTAACAGATTTTTGCTTATTTTATTTTATATAAAATTTTATTGGGATAAAATTAATAACACATAAGTAAAGTGACCATACGTCCCTGCTTTTAGCGGGACAATCCCGATTTTCGGTAATTTGTCCCGCTTAAAGATAAAAATCATTATTTCCATGCTTACTACAAAAGTTTACCATTTACCCGTATAAAAAAAATTCTGCGAAACGGCTCGATAGATTTCAATGATTTTGGTGTTATATCAAAGCGATTAAGTCTATTTTTGCCCATTTTGTTCAAAATTTAAGTGTATTTGCTAAATTGGTAGGAAATTGAAAATTAAGAATTACTATTTTCGTCTACATTCATATAGACTTGTATATCTTAGTCAAAGGCTTAGCGGCCATGTACAATCGAGTCAAAGAAATAGTCAATAATTGTGGCTTAAAGTGTCTGACTTAAAATTATTCTACGCGAGACCTGGCGATCCTATATATATCTATATAATTAATTTTTACATACATTTCTTATAATTTAATTTTCTTAAATATTTTATTTTGATTTTTGTCAAATATTTGATAGCAAATTATGTTGGATTTATGAATTACAAAATAAATACGCAATAGCGTCCTCAAACAATCGGTCAATAATTGCATTTTCTTTTTTTAGTTTTTAAACTATGCATTTATGTCTCATTTGCCATATTCTTGGCAATAGGTGTACTACTGTATAGATAAAATTCTGATAATAAAAACGCGTTTCTTGATAACAAATACTCCACTAGAGCGAGAACTTTCTCAGAAAACGGCAAAAGTCTCGCTTCAACCAACGCAATCAACTTTTTCGAGTTTATATTCCTCGCTTCAACTTATCGTTCAGGGTGCCATTGAAACTGCCCATATAAAATAGCATGTGCAAAGATGGGATTGCATTCACGTAACCATGTAGTTAGACTTGAATTCCTCGCCGCGTTCGTCGAGAATAAATAGTGTGTAATCTGTGTGTGTGTTTATCGTCGTTGTCGCACACACATCTAATATTAAAATATGTAGATGGCGATACCAACACGATCAGCAACTGTAAATTAATACGCGATGTTAATTTCGTGTTCAATTTCAAAGTCAGCATTTAGAAACATTTTTATATGGACTGTCCATGCTAAGATTAGAAATTTTTATTAAACGTGAAAAAATGATTGAATGGGACATTTTCTAATGGGAAATGATAATTTTGATGAAAATCGACAGGTTCTCTCTGCTCTTATACCTCTGCTCTTTTTCGATAATTTTTCGATAATTTTGATGAAAATCGACCTCTGCTCTTTTTCGATAATTTTTCGATAATTTTGATAAAAATCGACAGGTAACCTTCTTTGTATATAATTAAAAAATTTCGACAGGTATATATATACCTTGTTTGTAAATAATTAAAATAAATAATAAAAGCGTAATAGCATTGTATACAAGTAATTGAATAAGTACGTTGGTAGGAAACGCGGTTTTCACCGAAAATTGGTGAAAACGGTTAGTCGGTGAACCGGTGAAAAATCGCTTGCACCGGTTTCCGGTTTGATTGGCAAATATTCCCAGCACTAGTACAAACTATTTTATAAAACCTCTATGAAATCAACTGCAGAATTTAAAAGTTTGGAACTACATCCAAGATGAGGAAGACCAAAACATTTTAAAAACATAAATTTATCACCTCTATACAAAATTTCTATAGCCATAACCTCAGCTAAATATAAAGATATGAGTGATTTATTGCGTTATATTCCACTTGTGCACCACTATAATTTCAAAAACCTTTCTCATGGTGTCAATGAAGATGTTTTAAACTAATAAATTAAAAAGCATAAATATATTTTTTTATGTATAATGTTGTTTAAAGTTATATGCAATTTTGCTTCGCATACATGAACAAAAGATTAAAATTTTTGAAAATATAATGTAGTTTTTTGGAAAAACCTTTGAATTCTAAGCAATTAAATATGATTTAAGTCACTATATTGAAAATTTGATAATTTTAATAAAGTTGTGATTGAGCAGCATGTTATAAAAGAAAAAGAAACATTTGAACAACAGATATTTATTTTATTTAATACGTACGAATATATATTTTTTATTATGACGCTTTCACCTTATATTTTTACATTTGTGGATTTGTACATATATGGTATTTTAGCAATTTACATTGGCATAATTTCGATGATTCATGAAGAAGAAGATATAATACAGAAGAAAATAAAATACAATCTGTTTTTTTAAATTTAAAAGATGTGTTCGTTTAATGAGGTATTGAAAATAATTTAATTGATTTAAGTTTTGTTGATTTGCGATAAATGACGAAAAATGATGACTAATACTCGCCAAACGACTAATTAAAAAACTAAACTACCAAAAACTGCTAACAAAATCTTAAATTAATTTAGTTTGTTATAATTTCTTCGATATTTTAACAGAAAATTGCATTTACGGCCCTGTGAAATATCAGGACGAAATGTCAATGTATAAAATATGAAGTTTTCCCGGTTTTCCGGGGAGTAAAGCCGTCACTTCCGAGCACCGTTGGTTGCCTATATGTGTGTATACACATATGGAACGGCGCAAACGGAAACAAGTATGAAATATTGCACATTAAAAATGCATGCAAAGCGTTGTTTAAACGCAACCATTTTACCCGCAAGGGACGAACACCGCGTATAATAAATTCTAAAGTACCTAATATGGCGCGAGCTAGCCTAGCGCCATATTGATTTCAAATTATCCACGAGCTCGTACTATTTGCGCTGACGTGAAACTTTTTCGTAATCATTAACCGGAACTTGAAATTGGTTTTCAAATTTTACTACGCTGATATGAATTGTACTTATAAGGATTTACAATACCGTAGTATAAAATGGAAATAATAATATTATGTATATGAGTTGTTCGTTTCATATTAGTTAATATCTAACGCAAATGGTATAAATCTTGATGATTCTTATTATGTTTCGGGTTGTTAATTTTTAGCAAGTGCGAACAAATTTTCAAAGTTTGTTGTATATATCTGTCCCTTGGTACAAAAATGGTCAATATTATAATGTGCTGGAAAATGAAAAATGGAGATTGAAATTTTTAAACATTTTCGAAAGTTTTCGTAAAGCATTTTAAACATTTTCGTAAAATTATATAACAATTTTCATAAAATTATTTTTCGATGTGTTTTTTTGTTTTATTTATTCATGTTATTTGGTGAATTAACAGTGTAAAATATTTTTTAAATTTTTTGAATTTTCACGCACATGGCTCCATATTTTGGACATTGGCCCTTTTTGTTCGAAGGTACAGATATAAATTGTAATATTCTAGTATAAAAGTAAATAAAATATAATAAAAATTGTAACGATAATGCGAAAAATAGTATTTTCTGAGGTATTTGTATTTTTTAATTCTGGTATTTTGTATTCAAGGTAGGTTCAAAAATAATGTTAAATGAAAATTATATAATTTAAGCATGGGGTACATCTCTAGTACAATATAAATTAGTTAGTTAAAGAGTCCGCAATCCTAAAGATTGGTTGGAAACAGCACGCCATGCCGATCTATCCTGAGCTAATCCCTTCATCTCCCTATAGCTATTCATCTCAACGTCTTCAACTATCTGACTCACATACTCCAATCTAGGCCTACCTACCCCTCTCTTTCCCTCCACTCTACCTTCTATGATCAATTGCATAATCCCCCCATGCCTAAGAATATGCCCTACTAATCTGTCTCTCCTACGTTGTAACACTCTCCAAATACTTCTCTTCTCCCCTACTAACTCTAGTACAGCTTCATTTGTTACTTTATCTTCCCAACCAAACCTCATCATCCTCCTATAACACCACATTTCAAGTGCTTCTAATCTACGCTTCTCTTCCTTTCCTATAGTCCACGCCTCACACCCGTACAGTGCTACACTCCAAACATATACCTTCAGTAATCTTTTTCTAATACCCAAGTCAATATTTGATCTTAAAATCTGTTCTTTTTCTACGAATGCCTTCCTACCCTGTGCTATCCTACACTTTATATCTACCTTGCTTCGATTATCTTTTGTGATTCTACTGCCTAAATAACAAAAATCTGACACTTCTTCGATTCTATTATCTCCTATTGTGATCCTCATTTTTCTACTGCATTCCTTTTTGTCACACCTCATCACTTTAGTTTTACCTATATTTATTTTCATGTTAAAATCCCTAGTCAATACTGCCTGCATACCATTCAATACCCTTTCTAATTTCTTTTCGCTTTCTTCCAATATAGCTATATCGTCGGCGAATCTCAGCATATATATTTTCTCTCCCTGTACATTCACACCTACACTATACTCTTCTTTTACTTTGTTTATTGCATCTTCTATATATAGATTAAATAATAACGGTGAGAGTGTACATCCCTGCCGAACTCCCTTCCCTATTTTTGCTACCTCTTCTTCCCCCTCAATTCTAACTAAGGCAGTTTGGTGTTTATATAAATTAAAAATTATTCTCCTATCCTTATAATCTATACCCGTTTCTTTTAAAATTCTAAACATTATGTCCCAATCTACATTGTCAAATGCCTTTTCTAAGTCTACAAAAGCTATGCAAGTTACCTTTCCTACCCTATTTCTTTTTTCTACTACCGTTCTTAGTGCTAGAATCGCCTCCCTCGTCCCTCTGTTTTATTATAGATTTTTATAAATTAGTGGCACCTAAATATCTTTTAAGATAAACGGATATTCAGAAATGTAAATATATTGCGTGCACTGTTACTTGAAATAATTGCAGAAAAATATAAATAGTTTTGTTCTTGATGGATTTGACAAAAACTAGTAAATAATCGATAAATTGGTTATTTAATTGACTAATTGAACGAGTATTTATTTTTCATTGAAAATACATTTTTATCCGCGAGGTCCTGAATTGCATTAAAATTTTATTCAAAATTTACAGGATTTTTCAAAAGTATGACTCCTTGTAAGGAGAGATTACAGAAGACAACAAATCCTATTACAAAATAGCAAGTCTATTGTAAATTTAAAATTTACTTAAAATATAAAATAAACTGAACTGTGCATTGGATAGTTTTATGAAGATTTTTTATTTATTTTGAATTTGAAAATAATATATTGGGCTGTACATTTAAATTTATACGTTTTAAAATGATAAAAAAGTAATTAATGAAATCCATTAATTTTGAATTATTAGAAAGAAAATGTATTATACGCTGAATCGATTAATTCTAAAAAATAAAAATAATAAAATGAACGGATGCAAGTTTTCGATTAATCGTTGCCATTTTTTTATTTAAACATATTGCAGGCTGAAGTATCCTACGATAAATAGATTTCGAAGTAATTGGTTTTCGAATATAGCTTCATTTCTACGATTTTCTAGACTTAGTCAGATATAAAAATATATTGTCTGATTTACATCTTAGCAAATTTGAGTGCAATATATACTAAATATTATGTAATAAAATTAAAAGGCTGACGAGAGGTAACTCCTTACACGTGTAAGGGTTTACCTCTCGTCAGCCTTTTTATTAAATCTGAACCTTACAAATGGACTTCTACAATTAAATATTATGCAGGTATCTATATTGAAATAAAATTTAAAATACAATTATCAAGATTTAAAATAATCACTCACCTAATTTGCGGACTGCACTGCGTTGAATCCCCACTACAACCGTCATCTGGTGCTTGGGCTCCTCTACGCTGGGCGAAGAAGTGGGGCAACTCTCCCAATTCCGCGTGTTGTAGCAGCACGCAGAGCGGCTCATCTGTACTGCAAACCCCCACAATTCGGGCTAAGTTAGGGTCGTTCAGGCCAGCTAACCACCTGGATTCTCTAAGGAACTCTTGTCTAAGAAGAGAAAAAATCAGGCAAATCAGAAAATATGCACACGATTGAAATATTTTCATATCCTTATAAATGTTTATTCTAACGTCCTCCACTATCCAATCTTTTCTTTTCCTCTACACTACCTACTATAAATAATTGCATAATACCTACATATCTAAGAATTATGACATATTAGTCTACCTTTCTTACGCTGTAATACTCTTCAAATACTACTCTTCTTCTAACACTAGCACTGCTTCATTTGTGACTCTATTTGCCAAACCAATTCTCACCACCCTCTGTAGCAACACATTTCCAATGCTTCTATTTTTAGTTTTTCTTCCTGTATAAAGCTGTATAAAGCTACTAAGATAATGCACCCTCATATGTCATTAGCAATATTTTCCTAATAACGAAATCAGTATTAAATAATCCTTAATACGAAAAACTGAACACATCTTCGATTTTATCGTCTCCTAAGCATATTTTTTTATCTTCCGCCTGGTTTATTTCATGTCACACATCATCACTATATTTTCATGTTATAATCCCTAGGCCTGCATACTATTTATTTATTTGTTTATTTTTTATTTTTTATTTTATATTAAAAATAAGTAGTTATACAATATAAAATATCTAAATGTAACATTTGTAATTTTGACCGCTGCTAAACAAGCAAAGCAAGGTATTAAGCAGTCAGTCTTAAGTAACAATTGTTTTTTTAACTATATATCAATTTCACTATAAAATATTAAAAATCATGTTGCAATACATATTGATTAAAAAGCTTCTTAAATTGCACTAGTTTTATTGCGTTTCTTGTATTTTCAGGCAATTGATTAAATTGTTGTTAACTGCCCTAAATATAAAGTTGTTGTGTTCTTTATCACTTCTAACACTTTCTAAGTAAAATTTTCCTCTATTTCTGTTTCCTAAACTATGTATGTCTGCATTGAACCGCAACTGTAGGTTAGTTTTTATTTTCATATTTATTATTTTGTATATTAGTTTGCAGTTTTCTATGAAACTTATTTGGTTAATATTCGATAGTTCTAGGTTTTTGTATAATATCATTGAGGGTGTCATATGAGGGATCTTGAACGTTACATTAAGTGCCCTATTTTGAACCACACTTAATTGTTTAAAAATAGTTTTTGCACATTGTGAAGTGACTGATATCCCATATATTAAGTTCAGATATACGTACGCGTGGTATAAAAGTTTAATTAGTTTTTCAGGTAAAGTTGGTAGTCTATTTATTGCAGTCACTAACGGTATTATTTTCTTTGTGATATTATTAATATTTAGTTCATAATTTAGATTAGAGTCAATTACTACACCCAAATATTTTGCACTAAATTTCCGACTTAATATTTCTTTCTCTATGTTAAGGTTGAGTTGTAAATCACTTTTGTTCTTTTGTTTGTAAAGTAAGTATTCTGTTTTTGTTGTGTTTATAGTAAGTTTGTTGGTTTGTAGCCACTCACAATATTTTTTAAGGTCAATATTTATCACGTTTTCTATTTCAATAGATTATTTTCCACTATATAATAGCACAGTGTCGTCCGCGAAGATCTTATAGGTCCCGTTCAATCCTATTCTCTGCATATCTTGTAAATAAAGTAGGTACAGTATTGGGCCAAGGACCGACCCTTGCGGCACTCCTTTTGTTATTAATAGTGGTTCACTAATGGCTTCATTTACATACACTTGTGACTTTCTAATATCTGCCATAAATTCTGCTCCTTTTCTTCTAAGATCGTCGGCGAACCTCTACATATTTATTTTTTCTGCCTGAATTAAAAAAATTTACGCCTATTCTAGGCTCTTATTTAACCTTGTTTATCCCATCTTCTATACATAGATTGAATAATAACTGCAAAAGCGTAATCTAATCCTGATTCTTTTGAGATTTCAAACGTTATGAAATACCTTTTCTAATTATACAAAGGCTATGTAAGTTGCTTCTCGTACTCTCTTCCTTTTTCGTAGTATACTTCAGAGCGCTAAATAGATTCTCTCGTCCCTCTGTTCATCTTGTAACCGAAAAGTTTTCCCTTGCCTTTATTCCACTTTATTTTCGCATTTAATCTGAATATTCCATAACAATAAGCTCATATTTATTTTTACATAAATATTAGCTCCTAGCTTCTTCGGCATTGTCACTATTCTATTGTCAATTCTCTGATAACTCTCCCTCGTCATGTATTCTGCACAATTGCCTTAAATCGATCCTGTTTTTTTCGTTTGCGTATTTTATTAATTTTTATGTTATTATAACTACTTCTCCTTTATTATTGTTATTTTCCTCCTTTAAATTGTGATTCCTTGAATTATATCTGTAATAATCTCTATCAAATTCTTAAGTAATTACTATCCTACTCAACTCCTTACTTTAAATAAAAAATCTCTTAATCTTGGAATATCGCGCAATACGAATTATATTGATGCACGATTTATTTTGTAAGAATACCAGGAGCTAACTCATCTTTGTCCTATCCCTTATTTTATTTTATTCCTCTTCCTTGTCCTCCTCACATTTACATTTTCCATAAATTAAGTTCCTTGGTTCTCTATATCTTCTCCATCCGACTTCCGTGCTTATATTTTATATTTTTAATATTTTCATTTTTCCTTCTATCGTCTATCATGTTAACTATTTTCTTGGATTACGCATTGCTTTCTACCTGCTTTCTTGGAGCCCAATACTTCTTTTGCTACTGTGGCCAACACATCCCTTAATTTCACGCATTCGCTACCTATGTTTTTTTTATATATCGCACCCTCTACGATTTTTACTTTCTCTTTATACCTTTCCCTTATATTCTCTAATTTCAATCTGTCAACATCTAATATAACCTGTTCAGGCTTCTATGCAAGTTTCTTAAATTTCATAATCCGAGTTCAAAACTATTATATCATGTCACTATCTGCTCCAAGGTAACTTTTATAGTTCTGATATCTTCTTATATCGTCTGACATTTTTAAATGCATATCCTTCGCTTATGACTTTTGAAGATTGTATTTGCTACTATATACTAGCGCTTATTTCTTATATTGAACTAGTCTCCTCTATCATTAAGTGTTCCTATTGTTGATTCTTCCTTTACCTTTATTGCATTCCAGTTTCATATTAGAAGTAAGTTGTCCTGACCTTACATTAGCTAATCTAAATCTCAACCTAAACTGCATCTACCTCATCATCATCGTGACCTGTGGTTGGCACTATTACTATATCTTTTGGCTTCGTGTCTAACCTAATGGTTATAATTATATTACTAATTTGGTAATAGCTCTTTAGTCTACATCCTATTCTTCTATTCAGTATAAAACTTTATGCATGTATGCCCATTATCTGACGCTGTGTTTATTCTATATTCTCCTGACCACTTCTAACTTTCCTCTAACTTCGTTAATCACTCAAATATTTAATTAAAATCTCTTCATCTCTAGCTTAAAACTATATAATTTTCCTATCCTATTAAGACTACGGACATTTCACCCTCCGACACGTATTCGATCTAATCGATTTAACGCCTAATCGAAACCTTTCTTTTATAAACGTGATTATTTCAAAAGAGACGCAAATTAACCCATGGATATTCATTTTTAATTTACTCGAAACAATGATATTTGATTTTAAAAATTATCACTACGGTGTTAAATTATAATATAGAATATCACCCAAATACCGTAACTTAGAGCATTAAGTAGCTACTGAAGATGGGCGCATAGCGCTTGAAATGTACATCTAGCTACTTAATGCTTGTTACGGTATTTGGGTGATATTCTATATTATAATGATGTTTGAGTTATGATGCTTTTACATAAGATTGTAAATAGTATTGATTTAATATACTATAAACTACCCATGCCAAAGTTCGGTTACGCTACTGACAAGAAGATCACGTCAAAATATATTTTGAGCCTCCAAAACTAATATTGTAATGCAATATTTGCCTAGCTAGGCTAACTATGCAAATGTTGGTCTTCCCAGATGTTGTTATTGTTTGCGTATTGAAATGGTCATATTGTGTCGGTCACCAGATGTGAAGCAATAGGTCCTGTCGCCCCTCTATTATCCTTTGTGTCTATGTACACATCCCGTCATCTTGAGAGGATACGTAAACAATATCAGCTCGAGTAGAAATGCATAGTTTGCTTTCTTTAAACGACAATCCTTTCGAAATCAATGGCCATCAAAATTGTTAATAAATCTAAATATGTAATATATAAACAAATTTTAATATTGGATATAATGGATGAAGAATAGTGATTATAAAATTATTAATGTTTTATGCCTTTTTAAATGTTTTTATTATATTTTTATATAAATATCCCTCGTGAGAAATAATGACCAGTAGTCATTTGCGGATATATTCGTACAATGACTATTTTTAGAGAGATTACATACTCGGAGATACTAAGAGGTACTCAGAGGGTTTAATTTGCACTTGATGGATTTATGACAGAACGAAAATAAAAATATATGCTAAATTAAGAAGAAGCATAAGTTCCGCGTGCAGCAGAAATCTATAATATAGAATATCACCCAAATACCGTAACAAGCATTAAGTAGTTAGATGTACATTTCAAGCGCTATGCGCCATTCTTCAGTAGCACAAATGGATATCGGCGCATAGCGCTTGAAATGTACATCTGGCTACTTAATGCTTGTTACGGTATTTGGGTGATATTCTATATTATAATTTAACACCGTAGTGATAATTAAAAAAAAAGCAGAAATCTAAGCAAATATAAATTAGGTAATTTGCATACTCAAACCAGTTTGTTTATTGGAATCTTTTTAAGGTGTCTTGTAGACGTATTAATAAATAACTTCATTTGTAAAATGTAAAATATATAACAGATGGGTTCCAAGCCGACCGAGTGGTATTATCTAGAATAGACAAATTGACATTAAAATCTGAAGTTTTAGAATTTTGATTTTAGACTTTTAGAATCTTTTAGAAATCCATATTCTGGATATATGATTTAATATACAGATTGTTCTGTTTTCCACACGCGTATTTCATCTTTCAATTTTAAATATATCGTATAATTTTTCTGAATGAATTTTATTGTTCATTAAACTATCCAACAAGCGATATATAAAATCCTATACAGGATTATTGGTTTTTTAGAAAATAATTATATTTGAAAAACGACTTTACAGGCATCTATAAATGAAACCATTCCAATGATATGAATTTTTATTAAAAAAAATCAGTTCCTAAGAAATTTACTGAACTAATAAAATAATATAATAGTATTTTAGATAAGGCATTACTATAGGTAGCAGAAATTTGCAATTACACAATTTTAAATTGCGGACACATTATATATTTTTTACTTTCAAATGTATCCATACAAGTGAACGAATGACAGCTTCTCCTACTAAATACATTGACTTGAACTATTAAATTAGTATAATATAGAATATCACCCAAATACCGTAACAAGCATTAAGTAGCTAGATGTGCATTTCAAGCGCTATGCGCCCATCTTCAGTAGCACATAGCGCTTGAAATGTACATCTAGCTACTTAATACTTGTTACGGTATTTGGGTGATATTCTATATTATAATTTAACACCATAGTGATAATTTTTTAAATATTAAATTAGTGTATTTTAATTCATGTTAAAGGTTTGCATTTTGACCTGTATAAGTTTCCTTTTTATTTAAAAATTGTCGTTTAGTAGTTAAGTACATAAATAAATATACATGAAATATTAATTATTGTAATTCGATTGCATACAAAAAATAAATAAATATGTCAATATTTATGAATTTGGGATTATCAATAGTTTGCTTAAAGATACATGATCGTATATTAATTATTCATTAGTTAAAGAGTCCGCAATCCTAAAGATTGGTTGGAAACAGCACGCCATGCCGATCTATCCTGAGCTAATCCCTTCATCTCCCTATAGCTATTCATCTCAACGTCTTCAACTATCTGACTCACATACTCCAATCTAGGCCTACCTACCCCTCTCTTTCCCTCCACTCTACCTTCTATGATCAATTGCATAATCCCCCCATGCCTAAGAATATGCCCTACTAATCTGTCTCTCCTACGCTGTAACACTCTCCAAATACTTCTCTTCTCCCCTACTAACTCTAGTACAGCTTCATTTGTTACTTTATCTTCCCAACCAATCCTCATCATCCTCCTATAACACCACATTTCGAATGCTTGTAATCTACGCTTCTCTTCCTTTCCTATAGTCCACGCCTCACACCCGTACAGTGCTACACTCCAAACATATACCTTCAGTAATCTTTTTCTAATACCCAAGTCAATATTTGATCTTAAAATCTGTTCCTTTTCTACGAATGCCTTCCTACCCTGTGCTATCCTACACTTTATATCTACCTTGCTTCGATTATCTTTTGTGATTCTACTGCCTAAATAACAAAAATCTGACACTTCTTCGATTCTATTATCTCCTATTGTGATCCTCATTTTTCTACTGCATTCCTTTTTGTCACACCTCATCACTTTAGTTTTACCTATATGTATTTTCATGTTAAAATCCCTAGTCAATACTGCCTGCATACCATTCAATACCCTTTCTAAATTCTTTTCGCTTTCTTCCAATATAGCTATATCGTCGGCGAATCTCAACATATATACCTTCTCTCCCTGTACATTCACACCTACACTATACTCTTCTTTTACTTTGTTTATTGCATCTTCTATATATAGATTAAATAATAACGGTGAGAGTGTACATCCCTGCCGAACTCCCTTCCCTATTTTTGCTACCTCTTCTTCCCCCTCAATTCTAACTAAGGCAGTTTGGTGTTTATATAAATTAAAAATTATTTTCCTATCCTTATAATCTATACCCGTTTCTTTTAAAATTCTAAATTATTCATATAAGATTTAATAATGTAATCTAAAATATACAAAGTAATTAGCCTCTTAACGAAAAGATGCAAGAAAATGTGATATAAAAATATACCAAATTGAAAGTGGTTCGTAAAATAATAAATTCAATGGTTCAACTAATTTGACTTTCTCCGAAAATTTTTGTGATATTTCGTATTATTATTTTTTTGTATATAATAAGTTTTCTTATACAAACAAACATTTAAGGACTCCTTCTAATCAACAGATAAATTGCCAAATATTTACATTGCTTTAATGAAAACAATGATGACAATAACATTAATTGGTAATATACGGAAAATCGAAACAAGAAGGTCTGGAAGGAAAAATAAACTCGTTTCATTCAACATGTCCACGTGTTTATATACAAAGATTATTCCTATAATAATGAGAGTGTACAGCTTTTGAAAGTGCTGTGTTGAAAGTGCATGTTCTGAGCGTGTTTGCCTCATGTTACTTTGATATTATACTTTGATATATATATACTTATTTGTAATTTTAAATAATTTCCTCTCATATATATGCACGTTCATATAATCAAGTAGGTTGCATCCATTTATAACTAACATATGATTAATTAATACATGGTGTGGAAACAATATTTAAATATCACTGGCATTTCATTTAGTATTAAAATATTGAAAGTTTAGAACACGGATATTTCTGCCTTTGTGTGTGTACTTTTGATGGCTAGACATTTTGTTCAGAATACAAGACATTTGCGTTCGAATAGTCTGAGCAATATGGTGCGGCTATTGAGGTAGTCTGCATTTTCAATAAAAGAAAATACTATATTATGAAAAATATCGCAGTAAAGAAGAAAATCACCAAAGTGGTTTAAAAATATGTAGATGTATTTTCGAGATGCGCTTGCAATTTTTTAATAATTTTTGCTTTGCACGAAGTCGGTATTTGCTCATATAATTCTTAAAATAAATTTAGCATTCTTGCATAAATGACTTTATTGAAACGTGCAAGTAAATAATAAAACCATCAAAAGATAATAATATAATAAAATTCACATTACGTATATACGTTCTTTGAGTGTGTTTGGAATGTAAGACGACTATTATTATGACAATATAGTGGCATCATTTTCATCGTTGAGCCATTTTTCCACATGAAATACAAGCAATAGGACAGTAAACTACCCCAATATGGCGCTTGCACTTAGTTGAATGGAACCGTCTCTAACAATGCTGCATATATATATACTTGCTGTATATATATGTACAAGGAATAACCTATCCTGGAATGTACCATGTGCACAAACAGGACTCAAATATCCTTATATTGGTTGACAAAATACAGACTGAGATAGGTACTGAAATCACCTATCATTTGTAATAGTATGTGCATTTTTATATTTTCTAATAAAAATCGTTTAGGAACTATAATACACACCAGGGGTTCCCAATCTTTTAATTTAATGAACATTTTATACAATACCATGTGAATTATTAAAAATGTTTTTAAAATTACGTACGAGGGTGCATTCATATCTAGTTAGCCCAAGCCATTTCGCATGCATAAAAATGAATCTCCTTACATAGGCAATAAACAATGACTCATTAGAAACGTCACTATAAAAATTCACGTTGAAAACGTTCAAGCCTTGTTGTGTAATTTTTTTGTTGAAAAAAGCATATCAGTCCCCATTGAGCAAATCGATAAGTTGGAGTATCATTAAGAACCTGTTTTTAAAGGGCTTAAATGGTAAGCAGATTCACGAAGATATGTTCAACACTCTTGCTGATCAATGTCCTTCATACGCAACAGTGAAAAATTGGTTGTGTATTTTAACAGATGTCAATTTGTCGTTGCTGATTAGAACAGACAATTTCTGTGTCCACTCTTGATAATATCGATGCAGTTCATGACATGATATTATCAGACATGACGAATTGGACTTAAACGTATAGCTGTTTTTTCATACGAAGGCGTTCATCATATTGTCCACGCCGATTTAGATATGAAAAAAAGTCTGCAAAATAAATTCCTACATGCTTAAACAAACGTTGATCAGAAGCGAACAAGGGTGGAAGCGTCGCGCTCAATCTGTGACCGATTTGAAGAAGATCCTACCTTCTTAAACCGTATTGTTACTATGGATGAGACTTGGGTGTATTTCTACGACCCAGAAACCAAACAACAATCCATGGAATGGAAGCACTCTAGTTCTCCAAGACCAAAGAAATTTCGCGTTCAGAAATCTGCCGGAAAAGTTCTTGCTTCAGTTTTATTTGGGTTAGCCATGGGATAGTAATGATCGATTACCTTGATAAGGGTAAAACAATAAACGGAGAATATTATTCTACGTTACTGATGAAACTTTGTGAAAAAAATGTGGAAGAGAGACGTGGAATGTTGACCAAAGGTGTCTTGTTTTCGCAGGACAATGCATCTGCACATAAATCATAAATAATATTCGTGATCTAGGGTTTGAATTACTTGAACACCTTCCTTATTCACCAGATCTGCCTCCTTCGGACTATTACCTATTCCCTCAATTGAGAAATACCTTGAAAGGCCGTAAATTTTCTTCTAACTAAGAGGTTATAGAAGTTGTTGAGAGCTGGTTTGCAGACCAAGACGAAATATTGTTTTTTAATGGTTTTGAGCCCTGCCGGTTCATTGTAAGAAGTGTGTTTGTTGAAGAGGAGATTATGTTAAATAATAAAATGCTTTGTATATCGAAGATTTTCTTTGCATCACTAAGTTATAGTGTATTAAAGTAAAAAATGTTTATTAACTCAGTTAAAGATAATCCCAAATGCTTGTTTTTATTTTTGTTATTTGAAAATTAACCGATATTTTAAAAAACGGTTTAATATTTGTATATGACAACTTAAGCATCAACTATTAATTGTCATGTATAGTTCCTTCAACCCATTTAAAGATTCTACATTGTGGGTCTATATTGATCTTGTTTAATCACTAATATAGACTTTAAAATGTTTCTTTCAAAAATTATTTAAAAATGAAATATAAATTTGGCAAACATTTTGCGTGAAGGTATGTCACGTTCTTACGAATGGGTACCTCCATTTTGTTAAATTATTAAATAGATATCCAAATTTCTCGACACTACGTTTCAAGATAATTATTTAAAAAATTTGATATCATCATATTTGCAGCGATACATTATACCAAATCCACTATGTACAAGCTTCTGTATAAAGATCTATATTTTTGAGAAAAATATTTAATTTAAAAACAAAAACTTTTAATGTAAAATATTGTTAAAATGACTTATAATAATAATTTGACGATAACAAAGAAGTTGTAGCACTTGTAGTGAAAAGTCCTCATGGATTATTTCCTAATTGAAATTTTAGAAAAAAATCGAAATATACATATAATTTTCGAATTAAATTCAGTTTCGAACAATAAAACCAAGCGAAAAAATTAAATGCATACAATTTCGGTATACTTCTTTTCATTATAGTTAAAAAATATGCAAAACTAGTAGAAAATTATTAGTATTATTTAAAAATAATGTAAACGAATTATGTCGTGTTTTGAGTTATTGTTGTCCATGAACTGATATGATAAAAAACTTCATTTTTTCAGTAGTGATAAATGCCGCAACCTTTTCTATATCTTCTTCGTTTTTCTCGTAGGGGTACTTTCTCTGTTTTGTTTTTTGTTTTTTGTTATTTTTAGTACATGAAAAATGTTGGTATTATACCATATATTGTAGCTCCAAGTTATTTATTTTATTATTTTATTTGATTTTACATTACAGAGCCAGCTACAGGCTTACGCCCAGTAACAGCCACCTAAGTAGAAAATTTAACAAAAAGATTATGGCTAAAAATTAATATTCACGAATCAATTTGAATAAGCAAATATTAATAACAAGAACATATATACTATATTAACAATATCAGATTTAAAACACAAATCATAAGAAAAATAAGCACTATCCAAGAATATAACGAAATCAATTATTATTATAGTTTTTTAACGATTTTTATAAAACTATATAATGATCATGAAATAAATTAACACTGGAGAATTTATTATACAACATCATCATACGTACAATTGGATTGTTTATTGCAGTGTTAGTAGTTCTACGTGGAATATAAAACAATTTTTATTTCTTGATTTGAAAGAAGGGATATAAAATATAAATTCAAAAATTAAGGATGGAACTAAATAAATATTATTACAAAATTGTTTACAAGTATTTAAATTGTAGTAGAAAAATGCTTATAATTTGATATTAGACACTTTTACTACATCGGCGCCAAGGACTCAGGATGCGTGTGTAACTATTGAACCAACAGTTTGGAAAAGGAAGCACATAAAGATTTTCAACTGTACAGCAGTGGCGGCTCGTGACATTTCAATCAGGGTGGGCGCTTTTCTTAAAAAATAACATAATAGCGAGAAATCTTACCTAAAATGGATGCAAAATGATTAAATTCAATCATTTCTTCAAAGTGAATTCCACTCTTCTATCTTTCATTGATATAAACATTTCCAAAACTTTTTCGTTAACATTGTAAATATCGTGCACCACATTTTTATTAATACACATCTACGCCAACGCGTTTAAACGATCATTACCCATAGCATTTCGCAAAAAAGTCTTGATTCTTTTAAGTGTTGAAAAACAACGATCTGATTCAGCAGTGGTCATCGAGGTTGTTAAAATAATTTTAAGTATTTTTATAGTTTCCGGGAAAGTTTCACTGAGATTATTTTGTAGCAATAACGAAAGAAAATTTGTGGCTCCAATTATTTGATAAAAATCCGCACGCGAGTAAATGACTTCTAATTCTGTTTTTAATGCGGTTTTATTCAAAAATGGATATGCATGACACACGGTTTCCAAAAGGTCCACTGGAAATTGTTTAGAAAATGTTGGCATCGATTTCGTGTTAAATAACTCAGCGGCTTCTAGATGGCCACGATTTGAGAATCTGTCCTTCATCTGTGTTATTATTATTTTTTGTAAATGTCTCTTGTAAAACGCCGCGTAAATGTTTTTGTTTTGAGCACTCCTTGCACAAGTTTGCGATAAATTTAAATCAGGCAATGGCCTACCTAATTCTTTAATTTTTACTTTGTCATCAATAGAAAGTCTACAAAACTCTATTTTCAATAAAGAACTAACACTATTCAGTTTCATTAAATTATTTCTATTAAATATATTCTTGGAGAAACACGTGGCAAAATCGTACATACGTAACTACACAGAACAATGCAACTGTCTAATCTGGCTATTCTATATCAATTTTCCTGTATACTGTATACTAGGCTTCTCGGTTGGGACGCCGCTAAAGAATCGTAGGCCAGAATAGCTTAATACAACGATATATTCTTAGCTATAGAAGCAGCGTGACGTCACGTTGCCATAGCAACCCGGCCGGCTAGTTTGTATGCGGACAGATGAAACAGATGATATACTGCATACGGTCGCTCTCACTAGATAGGATATGTAATATAGCGCTTCCAATAGAAGCCATTGATGAGTGTACCTTAGCGATATATCGATACCACGCGAACGATAGATACAACATCGGTCGCTTCTGTGACTTGCAACGGATACCACAACGAACGCCACAACGAACGTTGTGTTGATTATTATCGCGGCGCAAGCTTTATCTTTTAGGAAAAATAATACCGAGATAAAATATCGCAATACAATTCTATATCTACGGTGATGCGCTCAATGTTCCGGAGGGGCGCGCGGCCCTGCGGCCTGCATAAGGAACCGCCACTGCTGTACAGTAACATGTTTTTCCGCATTTTCACAGAAGTAATTTATGCATGGACGCAGCATATTTTCCAGTTCATACAGTGTTGAAATTTTGGGAACAAAGAAAATTGTTTTCTCTCCATTTTATCTGTGCACAGGACGGAAAATCTTGAATCATCGCAATAATATATCACGGCGTATCTTCAGACGTTCCAATCTATTACTGGCGAATGAGTCAAGGTGCCTGACCTACATCGGACCTCACTATAGAGAGCCACTGCGGGATCCTTCAGGAGAGACGCCAGCTCATGTTCAAGCTCAAGACGCTTGAAGGAAAGTGGAAATAGGTTCGGTACATATTACGGAACGTGCGTTGAATACAATACGCAATTAGATAAGGAAGTAACAATGTAGTGAATGTTGCGGTTCGCTTGGATATTCGAGTTGTTAATTTTGTACACGTCATATTTATAAACAGAAGTACGTTCGAAAATACTAGAATAAATATGTGCCCAATAACTGGTGAAGAATTTATCAACAAACACACTCTCATTACTGTAAAATGTGTCTTCGATGAACTCGTGACTTTTGGGTTTTTTTTTTTAAAAATGCGATAGGTAAGTTTTATATGCCAGGAGCGTTGATAATCAGATTTTTCATTCGATTAATTTTTTAATAATTATTATATATACCAGCAACAACCTCTTTTATTTAATCAGCATATTCAATACCCTTCTATATAAAAATATATGAATTAATGCTTAGATGGATTAGACGTGGGTTAAGAGAAACTCAAATTTAGATTCTGTCAATTTCTAATAATTAAAAATTTTAGCAAAAAATTTATAATTTACTCGCAAAATAACATTAATTTTGATTATTTTCTATGCAAAGAACGCCAAGTGTAATAAATTTATCATAATTTCATATATTCTTGTAATAGGTATAGTTGATAAATCAAATTATTTAGACGTGCTGCTTATTTGTAACTTTAAATTTCAACATAATTCATATCAATTTTTCTTAAGAAAACCACATGTATCCTCTAAATTATTTGATTTTTAATATAAACTAATAGTCAGAGTGATAAACTCTATACAGAATTAAATTTAAAAAAATGTTGAAACATTAGATGCATATGGATATGTTACGTTTTTTTACATATTCGGCTAAGAAATGAGCCATAATTATATAATTAAATATGAGAAATTAAAATTTTACTTGAAAAATGCGAGAAAACCGTATTATTGATATTACTTAATTAATATTTCTAACTTTGTATATGTGAAGATCCTCATTAAAGTTTCTGTATATATGCCGTCATAAATTCTATTTTATTTATTTTTGGTAAATTAGGTAAATATTATTAGATCGAATGAAAAGTATCCTAAAAAGAGTGACTAAAAATAAAATAATTATGTCATACGAACCTCTTTGTGTCCCCGCAGCCGCGCCATAAGCTCTTCACTATAACAAGTTGCTTCTTATGGAACGTCGACCCTCCACCGCTTCCGTTAAAATCGGGGAGGCCTTCGGCCTCGCATAAGTGAATCTGGAAAAAATACAATTTGTCCTCATTTTGGAAGTCTAACATAGAGATTAAATATTATTGATGAAATTTGACATTCAATGGTTTACAGTGCATTTTACACGAAAATTTATTAACTCGAAAAAGCGAAACTATACATAATATATGTATATAAAAAAAAAATAAGCATCAAAACTTGTCTTGAAACCAATTTTGCATCCGTATAAAGTTCGTAGACAATTTGACAATAAAAAATCTTATGAATTACATCGTTATATATTAAATAAGTTAAGTAGGCTCTAAATAAATAACAGCTATATTATCTTATATAGCTTAAAAAATTTGTTTGTTTAACATATTTTCTCGTAATATATTTTGTATATTATTTTGCCATTCTGCATGCCGCATATAGTTTCTTAGGCGCATGAAAAGCTATGCAAGTTCGCATTCGTTTCCTAGTAATAGAAGATATTATCACAATAATGTGAACCTCGATGGACGGTTTGCATATTAGTATACTATTTCATATTGTGGCATTAGAACTGGTATAATATTCAATGAAACGATTTAATGTACTCGTATGGAGTACATTAAATTGGACAAAATGTTGTTCATACATAATTAAATTAAAAAAAATGGTAATAAATAATTATAAACTCATCAGATATGTTTGCGTTATATTTTACTTTTAGACTTTCAATCTTACATATTGTAATTTAAGAATTCCAATTTTTTGGATCGTATGGACAAAAAAACTGCGAATATAGCAACGAAGCATACAAAAAAACCGCAAATTATTTTTGTACTTATATTGTAGAAGAACGGCCTCGTTTTTCTTTTCTGTCCCTCCAGTCGAACGTTAAATGTCAAAGAAAACACGCTTGAACTGTTATAGTGGTATTCCTGGACGATACAATCGCTTCAGGGTCCAATAACCGACTTACTATACTATATGTTCTATACAAAATAACACCCTAGCAGAGTGTTTCCCAACGTGGGGCCCACGTCCCCAATTTGATTGTTAAGGGGGGCAATTCGAAAATGGACTCGTCCAGAGTTTAAGTTAACTTCTCAACTAAATTGGATGATTGTTAAGGGGGGCAATTCGAAAATGGACTCGTCCAGAGTTTAAGTTAACTTCTCAACTAAATTGGAACCTAACATAAAATCTCTTTGCAGCAAGCATCAAGCGCAAGGATCTCACTAAATTTAAATAATAAATAATCACTAATAATTAAAATAATACAGAATTTTTTTTCATTAAAATTATTTCGTACTTGAATTTCAGTTCTCCATTATATGTTTTGAAAATTTACTTATTGTGTTTCCTGCACAATTTCCTAGAGATTTCTTCCTATCATTTAAGTTTCTTCAGTGAACAATTCAATTTTTGAATATTAAAAATTAAGTATATGTTACATATGGGACATACGAATTTTTGAAAGGCTTAGGTGGGGCATGGCACAAAAAAGGTTGGGAAACACTGCCCTAGCACATCCTGTTTCAACTCTCTCTATATTCACTCACCTAGTGCACACCACCATCAAAATGCAGAGGAAGACTATTGTGTTTGACTGATGGTCAAGTTTACACTGAATAAAAATTTTAATATGACACAACTTGTGCCATACGGAGCAATTGCTGCACTATAAGATTCCAATGTCAGCCAGTTCAATATTTGTAGAAAATGTGGAGCAATGCTATTTATAAAAAAATTTAATTTAAATTATAGATTTTGAAGTATTACGTATTACAACTTGGTGCTGCGAATCCCAACTTGTCTTTTTCTAGAAACATGCGCGTTTCCACTTTGGATAATCGGGGTAATTCACCCATCTCACGCGAAGACTATCTATATTTATCAAAACTGAAATTGGCGTTTTAAAAACATTTAGTTTGGTGAAATTGATTCGAAAAGGGACTTCGATAAATCATAGACTGTTAATCCTTATTCGTAAAAAAATTAGGTTAAAGTTTCCGCAATGGTGGCTGTTGTAGAACATTTGTAGAATGTTATGAAACGCGCTCTTCTACTAGACCCAAAAGGAGATTGGTAGTATTAAATACGAAGTAAGTTATATTTTCAATAGAATAAAATAGCTTACCATTCCAAAATCACCTTCGCCATATTTTTCGAGAAGCCGTAGCCTATGTCGTGGAAAATCGACTAATTGGGCTCCTTCTAGGGGCGGGCCATCGGGTAGCTTGATAGGGGTAAACTTACCCGGTGTGAAATGTTGTTCGCGTCGTTCACTCTGGAACGAATGGAAAATACATTTGAAAAATTGAGCGCTTCTCGTTATGGCTGTTGTATCAACAAACATTTTTTCAAGGCAGTTTAGAGTGCCTATAATTTTATTTAAATATTGTAACAAAAGCAAAGTAGTTGTTATACATATATGTACTACTAGAAATATAATATAAAATTTGCAAGGAATTGTGAAAAATAAATTCTTTATGGTAATCTGGAACGTTGCAGAATATAAATATCATATCAATTTCGTACATTCTCAAGCGAACTTAATAAAATTCCTTCCTATTACCCATTCAGTTCATTTAAGGTGTAATATTTTAAGCCAGTCTATCTCTTCTGCACTACAATACTTCCAAATACTTCCCTTTTCCTCTAGTATCTGTAGCATAGTTTCATTTGCCACATTTGAAATGCTTTTATTCTACGTGTCCCTTCCTTTCTTATAGTCCACGCCTCACACCCGCACAATTCTACGTACTCCACACATATGCTTTTAGTAATCATTTTCTAATACCAAAGTCAATATTTGATCTCAAAATTTGTTCTTTTTCTATAAATGCCTTCCCTACCCCGTGCAACCCTACATTTTATATTATTCTTTATTAACACCACCAAAATAAATATATTACTAAACAGTATAATGTATATTTATGGTGCTAATTGTGTTAATGTATTATCTAATGTGTTTTATACCATATAATAGCTTAAGACGTAAAATATACATCTATAGAATAAGGACAAAGATCGATAAGGATTATTTTAATACAAAGTTTAATTTTTTTTATACAATTATGCTCTTTGATGGTGCGAGGTAGTTTGTTATATAATTTACACCCATTATAAAATCAACTTTTTTGGTAAAATGATAGATTGTGTCTTGGTATTTGCAGTCGTTTTTTGTATCTAGTTTCGTGAGGATGCTTTTGTTCGTATCTATTGAATAAAAAGTACCGTTTCTGCACAAATATCAAGACTTCATAAATATATGTCGCATAGACACTGAGTATTTTTAGGTCTTTGAATGCTTTCTTACAAGTATGCCTATATGGTAGTTTAGCCAGTGCTCGAACTCACAGAACTTAGTTTTTTACATAATAATTCCACATGAGCGTCCCATTTCAATACATGGTCCAAATGTAGTCCTAATAATTTTACATTATTTACTATACCTACGAAACAAAACACAGTTTGATTTGTCTTTATTTAAAGTTATTCAATTTTGCTCAAACCATTTACAAATCTTTCGATAAACCATACTGCATTTGTCTCGCAACCCTATCATATTGCTATTAGATATTAAAATGTTTGTATCATCAGCGTAGGCTACTATTTTACAATCAACTTCGTTGGGGAACATATTGAACAAGTCGTTCATATATATGAGGAACAATGTTGGACCTAGAATGGATCCTTGAGGAACACCTATGTTTATAAGTATGTTATCTGACTTCGAATTTCAATATGCCACTATTTGCGATCTGTCGCACAAATAAGTTTCAAACCATTGTAATGTTAGCCCCCGGCAGCCATTAATATACATTAGTATTTCATGGCACACGCAATCAAAGGCTTTTGATAAGTCTACAAAGAGGCCTATCGTTTTGTATTTTCAATCGATGTTGGAGACAATAAAATTTAGGATCTCATTTAAGGCAGTGTCTGTATTTTTGTCCTTCAGGAAACCATGTTGCGTATTGTGGAAGTTATTGTTATGATAAAAAAAATGGACTAGTCTATTATTCATTAATCTTTCGAGGGTTTTCGAGAAGATGGGAAGCAGGCTGATGAGTCTGTAATTACAAACATCAGAGGTGTTATCTTTCTTAAATACAGGGTGTACAAGTGTCATTTTTAAAGCATCCGGGAAAGTATATCTACCTTACATCGGTTATCTTTCGTAATGCTACTTTCTAAATATCAGAAATACGATACTTCTTATGAGAATATGATATTGTTGTATAGTGTGATCTAACTGAAGCATTGGATTTAATTTATATATTTCATATATAAATTAAATTAGGATGACTTAGGTCCTAGCATACTTAGGTCAGAGTTTCATAGAGCATTAAATGATTTACGGAATAACAAAGCAGCGGGGATTGATATGATACCAGCCGAATTAATAAAACACGCAGGGGAAAAAATGCAGGAGCGATTATACAGGTTAGTTTGTAAAATATATGAGAAGGGAGAAGTACCACAGGATTTTCAGCGTAGTAGAATAGTAACAATGCCGAAGAAAATAGGAGCTAATTTGTGTGAGAACTATAGGACCATTAGTCTACTATCACATGCATCGAAGATATTGTTAAAGATTATTTATAGGAGATTAGAAAATAAAGTAGAGGAAAGGCTAGGAGAAGATCAGTTTCGTTTTAGGAAAAACAGAGGGACGAGGGAGGCGATTCTAGCACTAAGAATGGTAGTAGAAAAAAGAAAGAGGGTAGGAAAGGTAACTTGCATAGCTTTTGTAGATTTAGAAAAGGCATTTGATAATGTAGATTGGGACATAATGTTTAGAATTTTAAAAGAAACGGGTATAGATTATAAGGATAGGAGAATAATTTTTAATTTATATAAACACCAAACTGCCTTAGTTAGAATTGAGGGGGAAGAAGAGGTAGCAAAAATAGGGAAGGGAGTTCGGCAGGGATGTACACTTTCACCGTTATTATTTAATCTATATATAGAAGATGCAATAAACAAAGTAAAAGAAGAGTATAGTGTAGGTGTGAATGTACAGGGAGAGAAAATATATATGTTGAGATTCGCCGACGATATAGCTATATTGGAAGAAAGCGAAAAGAATTTAGAAAGGGTATTGAATGGTATGCAGGCAGTATTGACTAGGGATTTTAACATGAAAATAAATATAGGTAAAACTAAAGTGATGAGGTGTGACAAAAAGGAATGCAGTAGAAAAATGAGGATCACAATAGGAGATAATAGAATCGAAGAAGTGTCAGATTTTTGTTATTTAGGCAGTAGAATCACAAAAGATAATCGAAGCAAGGTAGATATAAAGTGTAGGATAGCACAGGGTAGGAAGGCATTCGTAGAAAAGGAACAGATTTTAAGATCAAATATTGACTTGGGTATTAGAAAAAGATTACTGAAGGTATATGTTTGGAGTGTAGCACTGTACGGGTGTGAGGCGTGGACTATAGGAAAGGAAGAGAAGCGTAGATTACAAGCATTCGAAATGTGGTGTTATAGGAGGATGATGAGGATTGGTTGGGAAGATAAAGTAACAAATGAAGCTGTACTAGAGTTAGTAGAGGAGAAGAGAAGTATTTGGAGAGTGTTACAGCGTAGGAGAGACAGATTAGTAGGGCATATCCTTAGGCATGGGGGGGATTATGCAATTGATCATAGAAGGTAGAGTGGAGGGAAAGAGAGGGGTAGGTAGGCCTAAATTGGAGTATGTGAGTCAGATAGTTGAAGACGTTGAGATGAATAGCTATAGGGAGATGAAGGGATTAGCTCAGGATAGATCGGCATGGCGTGCTGTTTCCAACCAATCTTTAGGATTGCGGACTCTTTAACTAATTTCATATTTAATATACATCATTAAATATAAATCTATACATATTTCAAATAAATGGAGTTGATTTAAATATATATGTATTCATAAATCTCATCCTAGAAAAATGTTATATGAAAAGAATTATTGTTGAAAATATTTTGCGAAATTTCTTTGTTGTGTTTAATACGCCATGTGAATAATTCTGTCATAATGTATATTGATTTAGAACTCATCTATGTGAAGGAACATGTCCTCGGATGGATTTTGTATTGCAGTTTGGTATAACGTGGAATTATATGAAAATAAACTTAAAAGAGTGATGCAAATTGTCAAAAATGGCGAAAAAATTGAGAAAATTTAAATTTGTATGAAGGTACAATAACATATTATTAGAAATATTTCACAAGCTTTACAAAAATTTAAATGATTTATATAATAATAAATAAATAACTAAAATACCAATACAGGGACAATTCCGAAGAAAAGTTTAAATACCGCATTTTTAAAAACTTTACTTAATTATAATTAAATATTTGACTATTATCTTTAGAAAGCGCAAGCAAGGTGATATTTCCCTGATGTATTAGCGTAATATTTAATACCAGAATTGCATTTCTGAAAGTGGACGAAAAAGCTTTCAGGCTAATACAATCTAATTACTCCTAATTATTTTTTTATGATCGTCATACTTTATATGCCGCTTATATATTATGGGAGGCATTATATATAATGGTAGCTTTTTTTGCAAACACGTCTAATGTATGAGAGCCATTTGAAAGAATAAAGTGAGGTGTTAATTTACTAAATAATATAAGCCAGCTAAATAATTTAAGAACCATTCGTACAAAAAAAAACCTTTTATCTATTTTCGGTTCAGCATTCTTCGTCTGTGTCTTTGCACATCGACTATGGAATCGTCGGATTTACTTAGTGATTGATATCTCAAATCATATACTATGGAGTCAAATCCAAGTTCTGAATGTTTAACGAATATTTCTGTTTCTTAACCAATACAATTTGAATGAAAGTGTAGTTAAGTTTTGATGCGTTCTTACTATTAAAATATAAGTAACTAAGAAATATCAAAGCCAGTTAATGTTATGAATGCTGATAAGAGTTCATATATAAGCTTAAATATTAGAAAACTTATATACCTTCCGAATTTGTGAGTAACACAGATTACGGAAAGTTAATAAGGGCGATTAATATTAACGTAATTTCAATGGGTTAATTAAGGTATCTTTCATTGATTATGTATGTCGAGCGTTAGATAACAAAGAAGAATGCTCGACACAGATGCTAGACCTAAGTAAGGCATTTGATGTCGTGCCCCATAAAATATTCTTAGAAGAAATGGAACACTACGGCTTTCGAGGTACCCCATTAAAACTTCTAACGTTGTATCTCGAAAACTGAATCCAATGTGTAACAAGCAATAAAAACTACAACACAATTCTAGAGGTGTTCCACAAGGATCTCTACTGGGTCCGGTGTTTTTTTTGTAATATTTGTTAACGATATATCCCATTATATATCTAGTCACATTGATGACACAACGATCACTACAGTGCATAAAAATTCTGAAGCGCAGAAGATACATGCCACGAAATCATACGAAGAGGCCGAAACCTGGATTAACAGGAACAATTTATTATTAAACAAAGATGAGACCATAACATTGGTCTATGTGATGGCTACCAATGGCTCACAACCTGTACGTTTCTTGGGAATCTGGATCGATTCCAGGTTAACTTGGAAGGCCCATATAGACGAACTCAGTAAAAGACTGTCTAGTGTTACATATGCCATCAGAAGGATGGTCAAAACTGCTGGCATCTTTGTGGGTCTTACTATCTATTATGCCCTAATCAGCAGCATTTTATCTTACGGAATTGAGATTTGGGGACACAGCTCACACATATCCAAAATGTTGATAATCCAACAGAGAGCAGTACGTGCACTTGAAAGAGTATCACCAGCTATAAGCTGCAGACCGTATTTGAAGAAGTACCAGATATTTACGGCACCATCTCTGAATATACTACGAGTACTTCCTAGTGTACACAAAGTCAAACATGACCGTCCAAAGCAGGGGCAGCAACATCAATATGAAACACGCAAAAAAGAAGCACACACAGCATTTATTAGCTAGATGCGCATTTCGGAGGCTATGCCCCCATCTTCTAGCACAATAATATAATTTCAGCGATAAGACTGAATGCCTCAGATTACTTAAGAAGAGGTATTGCTCTATACAATATATGTCCTCTAACCTGGAAATAATACTTCAGGAACAAACCTAAGAAGATATCTTCTAAAATGTGCAATTTATAACAAAGATGAATTTGCGCCATAATTCTAAAACAAATTATAATTATAATTATCTAAATAATGTATAAATTCTATATGACAAAAACTGTACAGTTTGAAAATAAATTTACTTTACTTTGCATTATAATACATATATAGTTCTCGGGCCTCTTCTTGTCGAGAAAGTATTCTTTTTTTAGAAAAATTTTATTTTTAAGAAAAATACATAATGGATATTACAATAAAAAACATTCCTTAGAACCATTCGCATACTAGTCTCCAAAAGAAAAGTCGGCGAATATTGATTTTTATTATAATATTTTCGAATGGGATTTCACTCAGGAAATCTTATGAAATTCGGTGAATGCAATGCATTGAGAATTTTTGTAATAAAATTCGTTAATAGCATATTTCAGTTAAAAATCATCTTTTTAGATCGTTTTGGAATGATCACGATATTTGCAAATATTCTACTACAAATAATAGAGAGAACGTTCGACTTGAAATCGATGATCACGGATATTTACGATACAAACTACTGGCGCCCGAATTGCAGGAATGTAAAACCTTTATGACGCACACAGTCTCGCCTGGTTCTAAAGCACCATACTCGGGCTTTATGGAATATCCTGACATTTATTGGTTATATTAAAAGGTAAATCATGCGATATGGATTCGGAGAACAGCAATGAAACTAGATGGCCTATGTTATAATTCTTCTGGTCTATAACTTGAGTGGATTAGGGATTATTTTAAGTACCGAAATTCTAAAATTAATTCTGGGCGTACCTAGTGGAATTGTGTTTTAAAAAAACGATAACGAATTTTTCTTGATCTGTTTACTTAGTTAGCCATCAGTGCAGTGGCGGCTCGTGAAATTTCAATCGGGGGGGGGGGGGGGGGGGGCATTTCTTAAAAAATAACATAATAGTTTAAAATCTCACCTAAAATTGATGCAAATTAAATTCAATCATTTCTTGAAAGTGAATTCCACTCTTCTTTGATTCTTTGATTGATATAAACTTTTCAAAAACTTTTTCGTTAAAATTGTAAATATCTCGCACCACATTTTTATTAATACACATCAACGCCAACGCGTTTAAACGATCATTACCCATAGCATTTTGCAAAAAAGTCTTGATTCTTTTAAGTGTTGAAAAACAACGCCCTGATTCAGAAATGTTCATCGAGGTTGTTAAAATAATTTTAAATATTTTTATAGTTTCCGGGACAGTTTCACTGAGATTATTTTGTAGCAATAATGAAAGAAAATTTGTAGCTCCAATTATTTGATAAAAACCCGGACGCGAGTAAATGACTTTTAATTCAGTTTTTAATGTGGTTTTATTATTAATCTTTAATTTTTACTTTGTCCACAAGAGAAAGAATACAAAACTCTATTTTCAATAAAGAACTAACACTAATCATTTTTATTAAATTATTTCTATTAAATATATTCTTGGAGAAACACGTGGCAAAATCGTACATACGTAACTACAGAACAAATGCTACTGTCTTATCTGGCCTATTCTATATTAATTTTTATATACATCCTCTCTGTATATATATACTACTCTCTGTTCTCTCTTAGGACATTAAAGAAGCGCGGCATTCAATAGATGATATACTACATCGGTCGCCTGCACTTTATGATACACTCATCTCATTGCCTGCACTCATTGCATATACATTTAACTTGTACTAGCCTTGGATAGCCGCTGGAATGTGTGAAATATATTAGACGATATATGCGACAAGCGAACCGAAGAAACAGAAGATATACTGCATACGGTCGCTCTCACCGATTGCTTGCAATACAGTGAGATGAGTGCATATGCATTTAACTCGTATTGGGTCGTCTGGCTTGGCGCTGGAATGTCGGCATCATATTAGCGATATAGGTATCACACCACGCGAACGATAGATACGGAAGATATACTGCATCGGTCGCTGCTTTATAAGACTCTACCACTTGCAACGGATACCACAACGAACGCCACACCGTGTTGTGTTGATTATTATCGCGGCGCAAGCTTTATCTTTTAGGAAGAATAATGCCGGGATAAAATATCGCAATACAATTATATATCTACGGTGATGCGCTCAATGTTCAGGAGGGGCGCGCGGCCCTGCGGCCTGCATAAGGAACCGCCACTGCATCAGTGCTACGGATTTATTTCAAATAACGTGTAACACCAATATCTTCTGAGCTAACTCCATTTTCCTATAGATATTTATCCTAATATCCTACACTATCTAACTTACTCGTACATGCTCCAGTCTGGATATACTTACCCAATCCTTTCTTTCTCCTATTCCTTGTATAACTAATTGCAACTAAGAGTCTTTCGGCTGCTTTCCTTCTTGCCACATCTCATCACTTTGGTTTTAATTATATTTATTTGCGCGTAGTGAATAATATTTAATATCTGTTCTAAATTCTGCTCCCTTTCTTCTAAGATAGCTATATCATCGGTGAATCGCCATGCATATATTTATACTCCTTGAATTTTCACATCTACACTTCACACTCTTCATTAATCTTGTTTATTGATCTATATATGAATTGAAAAATGCCCAAAATTATATACATATTCTTGTTTGACTCCCTTTCCTATTCATCATTTCTCTTCTTCGTCCTAACTAGAATCTTCTAGCTTTGTTCTTATTTTTTCTAAGGTTTGTCTTTACTTGTCAAATATTACGTTTCTCTTTGGCTTTACTTTATAGAAATGATTCTTAATTTTCCAATATCTTACCCCTGTTGATATCTTCCTCAATATCCTCACATTTTTCTTTCATCCATTCTTCGTTTCCCAATTTTCTTATTTCTCTATGTTTCCTCTACCCTACTTCTGTATTTATATTTTAAAGTTTACTACTGATAATGTTAATTATCAGTAGTAATCAGTTAATTATTTTCTTCAGTTATCCATTCTTTTCTCCCTGTCCTTTTATTCGTGCCGAATACTTCTTTTGATACTGTAGTCAACCCATCTTTAAATTCCATCTATTCCCCACTAGCTATGATTTATACTTTGTCCTTATACCATATAATTTTAAACTATTAACATCTAATTTAACCTACTTTATAAGTTGTGGTGACTATCTATATCTGCGCGAGGGTAATTTTTGCAACTATTAATTTGATTTCTAAAATTTTGTAATGTAATCTATTTGATACCTTCCTATATTTCCTAACATTTCCCAAATATATATCCCTCGCTTATGATTTTCAAAGAATGTTCGCTTTTTTATAGGGCCTTATTTAGGTGCCCTGCAGTGTAAATTGCAGGATAAGCACTGCAGACATTTAAAACTGTTTTTTGACTGATTTTTGTTTTTGTTTTTCCGTATTGCGTTGCGTTTTCGTTGCTTGTTTCACACAATTAATTATTGAACGAAAAATTGACAATTTTAATTTGAGCTTAACACGTTATATATTTTCTTACCTTGATGATGTCCGTAGCAGCGTAGTAGTTTTCCGAATGTGGAATTGTTCCGTTGGAAGTAGTCACCTGATAGTTGGCCGTACAATCGTAAGTGGGGGGTCGTGATGCAGGAGGTGGGGGTGGTGTTAGATTGTAGAATGAAGGTGAAGTAAATTTCATATCGGTGCAGGGAAAAGCAGTACCATTTGAGAAATCTAGTGAAAATCTTATATGTATTTTTTCTAAATCGCTGAAGTTTATTATTTAACTAGATAAAAAGAAATAAATGTAATAGCAATAAAAAAAATCATTGAGCACATTGTAAAGAAAGTGGACAATGAGGACAAAGTGGAATTCAAGAATTCCTGTTTTTTTTATTTTCAAATGTAATATAAGGCGCATGATTGACCCAAGAACCATAAACACACTTTATAACTTTAAAAAGAAAATGTTCCGTTTCGTAAACGCAGAAATTGATTTTTACGAAAATATCGGGCGGAAATTATAATCGTTTGGTAATTATTAAGTATTTATTAAGTAAATATTAAGTAGCGCAATAGACAATATATGGTTTGCTTACAAGTATACTGCCCAACAAATTTAGGAAAATTTGTTCTGGAATTTCCATAATTTCATAAATTACGGAGTATATTAATTACGATATTCAAATTGTTTATTTTCAGCTTTATATGTTATACAGCATATCTTCATATATACTGAAATGTAATGAAATAAATGAATTACGTAATAAAACAATTTTATTTTAATTATCTTCAAGACTTCTAGAGCAATGCACATTATCAAGTGCATTGCTCTAGAAGTCTTTAAAACTAGACGTGCCAATAAAATAGTTTTTCGTGATATTAAAACGAAGTAGTTTTATTACGTAAGTCTGAAATATATAAATTAATTAAATAAATATAATATAGATTTCTATATACTTGAACGCAGATATTGCAAAGACATACAGCACATGTGTCATTTTCGAATGTAAATCATACAATGATATAAGTAACTGCGTAAAATAAAATCATTATTCCGAACGGGATAACATTGTCACAGCTCAGAGAAGGAAAACTTTTGATCGTTGCAAGAGGATAGAAATTGGGTCAACGAGTCGCCGGCACAATCTCGGATTTAATCAGAATTGCCTGACAACTTTCCAATTGAAATTTTCAGTTGTACGTGAAGGCACGCGGGAAAAAGAACTCTTACAATCATTTCCTAGTAAAAAAACACATTATACCAGAAATTGGAAATAAATTAGTGAATTCTCCTATCAAGTATATTATAAAAGTTTGTTACAAAGTTAATATACTTTGGTTTTTTAGTTAGTTAAAGAGTCCGCAATCCTAAAGATTGGTTGGAAACAGCACGCCATGCCGATCTATCCTGAGCTAATCCCTTCATCTCCCTATAGCTATTCATCTCAACGTCTTCAACTATCTGACTCACATACTCCAATCTAGGCCTACCTACCCCTCTCTTTCCCTCCACTCTACCTTCTATGATCAATTGCATAATCCCCCATGCCTAAGAATATGCCCTACTAATCTGTCTCTCCTACGCTGTAACACTCTCCAAATACTTCTCTTCTCCCCTACTAACTCTAGTACAGCTTCATTTGTTACTTTATCTTCCCAACCAATCCTCATCATCCTCCTATAACACCACATTTCGAATGCTTGTAATCTACGCTTCTCTTCCTTTCCTATAGTCCACGCCTCACACCCGTACAGTGCTACACTCCAAACATATACCTTCAGTAATCTTTTTCTAATACCCAAGTCAATATTTGATCTTAAAATCTGTTCCTTTTCTACGAATGCCTTCCTACCCTGTGCTATCCTACACTTTATATCTACCTTGCTTCGATTATCTTTTGTGATTCTACTGCCTAAATAACAAAAATCTGACACTTCTTCGATTCTATTATCTCCTATTGAGATCCTCTTTTTCTACTGCATTCCTTTTTGTCACACCTCATCACTTTAGTTTTACCTATATTTATTTTCATGTTAAAATCCCTAGTCAATACTGCCTGCATACCATTCAATACCCTTTCTAAATTCTTTTCGCTTTCTTCCAATATAGCTATATCGTCGGCGAATCTCAATATATATATTTTCTCTCCCTTTACATTCACACCTACACTATACTCTTCTTTTACTTTGTTTATTGCATCTTCTATATATAGATTAAATAATAACGGTGAGAGTGTACATCCCTGCCGAACTCCCTTCCCTATTTTTGCTACCTCTTCTTCCCCCTCAATTCTAACTAAGGCAGTTTGGTGTTTATATAAATTAAAAATTATTCTCCTATCCTTATAATCTATACCCGTTTCTTTTAAAATTCTAAACATTATGTCCCAATCTACATTATCAAATGCCTTTTCTAAATCTACAAAAGCTATGCAAGTTACCTTTCCTACCCTCTTTCTTTTTTCTACTACCGTTCTTAGTGCTAGAATCGCCTCTCTCGTCCCTCTGTTTTTCCTAAAACCAAACTGATCTTCTCCTAGCCTTTCCTCTACTTTATTTTCTAATCTCCTATAAATAATCTTTAACAATATCTTCGATGCATGTGATAGTAGGCTAATGGTCCTATAGTTCTTGGTTTTTTATAATATTAAATTGACGCAGATGCATTAAATCTTCACACATGCTATTTATAAAAAAAAAACATTTTTGGCAATATAGACCAGCGGTCAAGAGTTTGCGAAGAGTGATGGAAATATTAAAAATGATAAAAATATATAATATGAAGCAAATATAAAAATGACAGAAATATTAAATGTAACGGAAATGTAAGATCTATAGATTCTTTCTTATTAAATGCAAAAGTCTTTAAAGCAATATCGTATCGTACTCATAGCGTAATTTATTTCAGTTTCAAAATTGCGATTTGAAGATTTACGAAAGCTTTTTCATGACAATAATTTTTTACCTGTATATTCTCCATTCTTCGGTAATGTCGAATCATTCCCAAGTAAGCATCCGTATTCTGCCTTGGCATTGGGCAATAATTTGTATGGTTCATGATAAACTGAAGAATTTTCACTGTCTGATTCTTCACCATTAACATGCCCGTATAAATTGCACTTTTTCGTACTTTTCTTCGAGTCTACTGTAGCTAGAGTGTTCGATTTGCTCTTGACGGAGATTCGTGATCTTGAAAGACCATTGTTTATGATAGGCGTTGTCATTTTTAGGTCTTTCATGTTAATGGTAACACCTGGCTTGGTACTGCTCGATACTAAGGCGGTATGTTTGTGCAATAAAGCGACCTAGGAATTTTTTTTTACAAAGTTACGTAAATGAATTGTGAAATTATGGTTTTGCCCACAATCTTACCTTCTTTCTTCCTCTTCTAATCATCAAGAACACCACGCAAGCTAATAAAAGCACCAACATGGCAAGTACTCCAGTTATAAGACCAATATAAGCTTGGGCCGTACTCGTTGGACTTGTGGCAGGAGTTACTTCTTTCCGCGCATGCGTAGTTTCGCTATTGATAGCCGCTTCAGGTGCTAATGTGGGTCCACCAATGTGGGCGTCGGGAAGGCCATAGAATCGCTCCACGATGTCTTCCGTTAGGTTGTTGGTAACGAGCACTATAAAGAATAGAAGGAAAAGCATTTGAATGCTATTATCCAAGATAGGAGGTAAAAATAAGTTTTAATAATTAGTAGTGTTTTAAAATATATGTTAAAATCACAATTGTACATAAAGTTACATATTTTTACGTGTTCCATTTTTTCTTCTTCTTGATTATTATAATACAAATTATATTACATAAATTCGTTATATGAAATCCATTATTGAGGATTATTTAAAGTTTAACTGCGGAGGTTGTGGGTTCGAATCCAATAAGGGAGCGCATTTTTTCGGAAAAGAAAAGATCTTTCCGGACCATTGATGTTGTGAATTCGGTCAGATGGTAGTAGCTTAATTCGCTCATATTTAAAAAAATGGATTATTCATATCTTTGAATGATGACGCCCATATAAAAGACAATTTTCGCAAAAGCAAAGCAAAAGAATAATTGCATAATTAATGGGATTTTTTCGTGTTTTAATTCGACCGGGTTTTCATGTCTAGAGCGACTGAAAAATTAATTCTTAGTTTATAAAAAAAAGAAAGGTTTTTTATTTGAACTGAAACAATGTTCACAAAATTTAAACACATTGTGGAATCGGCAATTTATTATATACCATTAGTTTTATATATATTTGCTTCAGTTTAATGAGCAATGAAAATGTTAATGCTGTGATGATATCCATATGAAAAGATTTTTAATGTTGTGTATTTTACGGAATGTAGGGTAGCCTTGGTTGTATACCACAAATATAATTCCAGCTTGCCTTGGAAAGCAAATATGTAATATGTAAAGAGAACAACTGAAAATGGTTGCTTTTCTTCAGTCTAATAATGGAATGTATGAAGTAAATTTCAGAATAATTTTAAAATTTAACAAACATAATTCATTTGAAATTAAAAAAATTGGTATAGTTAGTAAAGTGATTTAGAATTAAACCAACATCTCTAAAATTTATTTTCGCATGCATTCAAAATTTCTACAAATTTCTAGGGAATAAATAAAATGTTGGCCTATCCACCATTAATACCATTTCAATAGAAACCAATAAAATCTAGTTTTATACCTAGTTCTGGTTTCTTAGTCTGGATTTTTTAATTTGAAAAGTAACATTTCTTTGTACATTTCAAGAATTTTCTAATAAGTCAAATCAATCTTAAACAATTAAGGAATTTATACAAACAAAATAATGACCAAGTGTAAATTTTACCTTTTTAACACAGAGGTTTACAGCAAACATAAAATGAAACATAACAATTCCTCAAGTTCTTATTTTGCACATTTTTTATAGCAAAAAACCATTTTTCATTATAAATGATCATATATAAGAAAATAAACCTAATTTAGTTCGAATAAACTGTAAAGGTAGCTTTGTAAAATTATTTTGTTATCACGGTACAAAACATCAAAATCAATTTGAGCTGGGGAGCATTCGTATTTTAAATCTATAATAAAATCAGAATCTTTATAGAAAGCTACAACGCCAATTCCGAGCGTTTTTTTTATTTCCTATCGCTAGTAATTTGCGATTCGAAATACGGGCAGCCATTCTGGAAATGGCGGTGAATTTTTAAGGATACGTGCTGTACAGAAGCACAGAAAAGCGAGTCATTCGACTTGAAAACTAATCCCAAGGAGAATGTTATCTACGTTACATTGACACCTACTTCCAGTGGCGTAGATAGAAATACCAACCATTCAGAACTATGATTGTTTTTTGTATTTATATAACGAAATTTAAAAAAAATGTATAGAATCAATCTAGAATATTAAAACAGCTGATATTTTTCTTGTTGTTGATAGTATGGTAGTATCTTCGTTACGTGGCTGTCTTATGTATACCATACACGCATTGGCCATAGAATTTTACGTTACATTTACTTTGATTGTAATGAACGTCGGGGGAAAATTGTATTGTCATTTCACAATCAAGTTTAATTACGAAAGTCCATGAAAATGTTGTCGCAAAATCACTGATGCGTGGCAAATTCTTTAGCGATTGTTTTTCCAGAAGATAAGTTAGAAAAATATAAGAATCAAACAGATTTCGATTTAAGAGATTGTAACTTGATTTCACTGTCACATATTTCAATTTTATATTAAAATAATATACGTTAAATAATGGTCGACATTCCGAGAATTCTTAGAAGAATTTCTCCTATTTATTTTAAGACTATTAGAGAACTTCCTAAAAATCTTAATGAAGTTGAGTATGATGGTATTTATTTTTAGTAAATTTAAATTTATATATGAAAGAAATGATGTTATTATTAATGAATACTTAAATTTACTAAATTATGTATGTCTCAGAATAGTTTTTTATTAAATGATAAAATCTTTGAGCAAAAATAAGGTACGGCTATGGGAAATTGTTTAAATCCATTTATTGCTCATTTATTTATGAGTTATTTTGAAACTAAATTAAAGGAAACTGAAATTAAATTTACTAGAGTTTGGATTAGATATGTAGATGACATCTTTGGGATTTTTGATACAGAAATATCTAATATTGATTATTTTATTAATATATAAATTTTTTTAAATTAAATTTACTTATGAAATCGAAAATAATAATCAGTTACCTTTGGTAAATGTTTTAGTCATTAGAAATAATAATATATTAGAATTTGATACTGAAAAAATCAAATCTACTGTTAAATAAATAGAAATAAATATTGAATATATAATATTTTTCAATATTTTAATTATAATTCTATATAATTATAATATATTCTTAATATAAATGTATATTTTGTATATTTATGCAATATAATATATTGAAATATTTATTGAAGTAAAGAAATAAATAAATATATGTAAACAATATAAATTCGGCACAACTTTTCCTACTTTTAAAATTTTCTCTATATAAATATAGTCATTTCTAAGCTACAACGAATTTACCATTTTAATAGTAAATAAAAATGGTCATAAATAAAAGTGGTCATAAAAATGCATAGTGGATGACGACACATTTAGTTTTTAGTAAATAAGAACCACAATGTTGAACCTAATATATTATTTTAAAAGTTTTGTGTCTTTTGCCCATAATTCATTAAAGCATTAAAATTAGAGTTTAAAAAATATGTTAAGTTACAGAATTTTTATATATAGGTGTTGTGGCTTTAAGTTGGTCATGGGTTCGAATCCCACACGAGAGATTTATTCTTCGAAAACAATCTGAACTATCGACGTATTTTCTGTTTGATTGGAATTGTTAAATCCTTGTCCTAACGCATTATTACAATAATTAAAATTAATATAAAAACTCTTTAATTGTATAGATTTTCGCTTGAAATAAGCCGATAATTAATTAAAGCTAAATGGAAAATATTTAACTTGTCATTGTCTATTTTTAAGGTATTTGTAAAATGTAGAATTGTGTAATATAAAAGATGAGATTTTAATCTTACCGATATATGAAAAATATGTAGAAATATATAGAAAAATAAACGTAAGATGAAGGATTTAAAATATGGCGCTATAGGAGATTAAAAACTTTAACATTTTTAAACATTTACATTTAAATGTAATATTTTCTTTTATTCGCCAGACTTAAAATATTTAATGTATGTAAAGTTTGTTCATTGATGAGATGATATTGAAATGTTATAGTACATGAGATGAATATTGGATGAAAAGTTAAAGGAATAAATAATAATTCATATTATATTTTGTTGAAGAAAACACAATTGTTACATCCTAATAGTTGACCTTAAAAATTGCCTATAGCAGCAAAGCTTACTTATTATTAACCACTGGACCTACAAAGATACAACCTTTGTTCAAAAGATGCACAATATATATTTCATAGAATTTCAGAAAAGTTGATATTTCAGTCACATAGTGTGTAGTATAGCATAGACGTACTAATGCAATAAAAAATCGTTGGAAATAAGTTTCAAAGTTCGCTGGTGGCTGCAATTCGTATACATTATAAACAACACCAATTTTATAGACGGCAGATTATATTATGACGACGGTCTTTTGAATTATTTAAGCGGGGCCGATGAGGGCCAGAAATAGCCGGCAAAACGACCGAGAAAGAAGACGATCATCTAGTAATAAAACTTTTACAGATCGCGCGGAAAGTTATCGTCGGAGAGCCGTTCCGTAAAAAGGAAATTTGTAGTCGACATAAAAATTCCGAGACGTGTTTAGCAAGAAAGGGCGAAGAAAACCGTGTCAAAAGATAAGAAAAGCGTCGACTCGGATATTATAATACATAATTTATATTGTCTCGGCATTTTTCCAGTATTAATTAGATCCGAAATCTATAGAAATATGATTCGTTTCGGTAATGAAATATGAATCGCTTTTCATATGAAAATATGAATATGGAAGATTGCTTGGCAAATTAATGCTTGCAAGAACAAAAGATCGTTTGAATAAATAAATAATGCAGACATTTGTGATTCAATATAACAGAATATTGTAGAGAAGTTTTAAAAGTATTGTTGTTAGATTAATTTTATTAATTGCGCTACCTTAATATCTAATAAATCATATAAATTAGTTATATCGCAGAACAATACACGTGTCATATAATTTAAAAATTTTAATGACAGGCATTTAATAAATCATTTACAAATGTCTCCATTTTACTCTTATGGCATTGGCACTACGGCCCTTAAGAAGTAGTACTCTGTAATCATTGAAAAAATGATGTAGAAAATAAATAAACAGTTTAACTAATTACAAGTGTGGTAAGATAACATCGCTCAGATTATGATTTAAATTTCAACAAACATATAACGAAATTTATGCGAAAAGCTTTTGCAGTCCTTGAGATCTTTTATATATACCCCTGTTATAAACATCCTAGAATGAAAGCGTTCCTGGACGTAAAATAGTGTGAATGAATGAGAAGGTTTGCTGGTTCAATAAACTACGGTTTAAGACCATTATAAAAAAAAAAAAAAATCTTTTTTACACACAAATTAGTTCTGCCGGTTTATTGTAAAAGGACATTATGTAACAGCTTAATGCTGTCACAAATTAACTATTGTGCCGTGCATGTCTAAATAGGACCAGAAAAGGATTCAATTGGCTCAAAATTCATGTGTAAGATTTATATATACAATTCCAAAATTTGCTCGATTCTGTGATGCCAATTGGTTCATAATAGATCTTTGAACTGGGCTACATTGATCCACAAAATCATTGCAAGTTAAACTTAAGAATATGTTTATGAGAAAGTAAAGTTTAGATTAAAATACCTTTAAAAGGCATTGATTAATTACCAGTAAATCCATGGCGAACTTATATGTATGTAAGACTTTGTTAACCACTTGAGCGATACTGGTGATATCATTTTACTCACATACATTATTAATTTTTTTATTGTTAACAGTTAAATTTGGTTTTATACGAAAAAAAACTACGCAACGAAATTTCTTAAACTGAAATGGTTCCGTCAATTGCAGAAACATCAAATTTCAATTTGCATCTAGAAAATACTTGGGAAAAAAGATTAGATTTGGATATTTCCGACTGGATCACTTTTGAAGATGCGACTAATTGATTGTCAATCAAGTTCTGTATATTGAAATTTCTATATTAATTTATTTAATCGATAGTTTATAGATTTGTTCTCGAAATAACTTTGGAAAGAAATTAAATTGATGTTTAATTGGGCGTAATTAAAAGAAACGCGAGAAATAATTAGAACTTGGAATGCTCTCCCGAAATGTAATTGAAGATTTAGACTGTGAACTTAATTTTTATGGTACAAAATGAATTATTAAACGCATTTGTGTTAAATATACTTAATTCGACAGCCAAATTGCCTTCTTCAGTATGTTTTAAATAAAATATCTAGTTTTGCTTTGATTATACCTAAATATCAAATAATTGCATTTTTTTAATCCTTCATATTTAAATTTTTACACCACTACGATAATGAATTTTCGAATGTATTAATATTCTATATAACATTCTAAATATTCCTTATAAAATAGCAAAATAAAAGAATATCTATTACATACTACATTAAATATCTTAATATTATGCTTAAAAAAAAATCTATTTTATAAAAGATCGCAAACTGTAATTTTAATTGACTCCGGCAAGTTCATCCTTAATTTACTTCAGACAATAATTTTTTAGACGTTGTACTTTTTATAGGGTGTACAGCATGTTTAATATACTATTTAATAGCATTATGTAATACACAAATTACATTAAAATTATGAAATTTCACTTTGTATACAAACATTTTAAATTTCTATAATGATATCAGGATCTGCTGTTATGTATGCGCAATCTCACCATACTACACTTCCTCACAGGCACACATACCTTTGCAGGAAATTTGAAATTAAACGTAACCCAAAAATTAATTAACCACCAAGGCGAATGCGTCCACAAAGGGTTGTTATCAAATCTGTATATTTAGTTTGAATAATAATATTGTGAGTGTAAACAATTTTGTTTGAAGAAATGTTTTAGTATTGCTTTGAAAATTGTGAAATTACGAAAATTCTAAAATCTGAATTTAGGTATGGTACATGAGATTCATGCAATAACACTAGAAGACTTTAGGAAACAACTAAAAAGTAAAATCAAATCCCATTAATTTGAAGGTATCATCATAATCTCATCAAAAATTAAACTAAACAAATCAAAATAAAACTGGTAATAAGACTATCTAGTTTCGCTTGAGATTGTATTTATAAATTATTTTATATTATGATAATTTATGAAGAATTACTACGAAAAGTCATCAATTAAAAATTTAATATATTAGGGGCACAGAACCCAAGCGTACAAGTATCAGTTTATAAATTTGGAGAATGTTGTGTTCAAAGTTCTGAAATCATAAAAGTAAACGAATTAATTAAAAAAAAAAAATTCCTTACAATTGTAAGGAATTTATTTCATTTACGCAAAATTAAATCGATTACATTAAACCCTTTGCAATGAAAATTTTGTATATTTCACTTAAATAAAAAATGTAATAGTATGTTTGGACCTCTAGACCTCTAATATACACAATGGTATATATATATATATATAAATATCTAATAAAAAGTAACTGGATTTGTAAAAACAGCAACGAAACTTGAAGGAAGAACGTTATAATCTAACAATATAAGTAATTCATGAAATCTAAAGATTATATTATAGTTAGTTAAAGAGTCCGCAATCCTAAAGATTGGTTGGAAACAGCACGCCATGCCGATCTATCCTGAGCTAATCCCTTCATCTCCCTATAGCTATTCATCTCAACGTCTTCAACTATCTGACTCACATACTCCAATCTAGGCCTACCTACCCCTCTCTTTCCCTCCACTCTACCTTCTATGATCAATTGCATAATCCCCCCATGCCTAAGGATATGCCCTACTAATCTGTCTCTCCTACGCTGTAACACTCTCCAAATACTTCTCTTCTCCCCTACTAACTCTAGTACAGCTTCATTTGTTACTTTATCTTCCCAACCAATCCTCATCATCCTCCTATAACACCACATTTCGAATGCTTGTAATCTACGCTTCTCTTCCTTTCCTATAGTCCACGCCTCACACCCGTACAGTGCTACACTCCAAACATATACCTTCAGTAATCTTTTTCTAATACCCAAGTCAATATTTGATCTTAAAATCTGTTCCTTTTCTACGAATGCCTTACTACCCTGTGCTATCCGACACTTTATATCTACCTTGCTTCGATTATCTTTTGTGATTCTACTGCCTAAATAACAAAAATCTGACACTTCTTCGATTCTATTATCTCCTATTGTGATCCTCATTTTTCTACTGCATTCCTTTTTGTCACACCTCATCACTTTAGTTTTACCTATATTTATTTTCATGTTAACATCCCTAGTCAATACTGCCTGCATACCATTCAATACCCTTTCTAAATTCTTTTCGCTTTCTTCCAATATAGCTATAAAGTCGGCGAATCTCAACATATATATTTTCTCTCCCTGTACATTCACACCTACACTATACTCTTCTTTTACTTTGTTTATTGCATCTTATATATATAGATTAAATAATAACGGTGAAAGTGTACATCCCTGCCGAACTCCCTTCCCTATTTTTGCTACCTCTTCTTCCCCCTCAATTCTAACTAAGGCAGTTTGGTGTTTATATAAATTAAAAATTATTCTCCTATCCTTATAATCTATACCCGTTTCTTTTAAAATTCTAAACATTATGTCCCAATCTACATTATCAAATGCCTTTTCTAAATCTACAAAAGCTATGCAAGTTACCTTTCCTACCCTCTTTCTTTTTTCTACTACCGTTCTTAGTGCTAGAATCGCCTCCCTCGTCCCTCTGTTTTTCCTAAAACCAAACTGATCTTCTCCTAGCCTTTCCTCTACTTTATTTTCTAATCTCCTATAAATAATCTTTAGCAATATCTTCGATGCATGTGATAGTAGACTAATGGTCCTATAGTTCTCACACAAATTAGCTCCTATTTTCTTCGGCATTGTTACTATTCTACTACGCTGAAAATCCTGTGGTACTTCTCCCTTCTCATATATTTTACAAACTAACCTGTATAATCGCTCCTGCATTTTTTCCCCTGCGTGTTTTATTAATTCGGCTGGTATCATATCAATCCCCGCTGCTTTGTTATTCCGTAAATCATTTAATGCTCTATGAAACTCTGACCTAAGTATGCTAGGACCTAAGTCATCCTCATCTATCTGTTCCACAATATAGTAATATCCAAATCTTCATAATATATTATAATTTGTCTGTCGCCAACTTTCACTGGTCAAAGAATAATATTCTATTTACAGTTCATTATGATATTATATAGGCAGTTTATTTTAATCTTCATTACGAATTATAAATTATAAATAAACAATGTCCATAATGTGTTAAATTAATTTGCGCAAGTGCGTGTACATAATATTCTCTATATGGAGATTAATATTATCTAATCAAATATTTTTAGAAAGGAAAAGAATTTAGAAAGGGTATTGAATGGTATGCAGGCAGTATTGACTAGGGATTTTAACATGAAAATAAATATAGGTAAAACTAAAGTGATGAGGTGTGACAAAAAGGAATGCAGTAGAAAAATGAGGATCACAATAGGAGATAATAGAATCGAAGAAGTGTCAGATTTTTGTTATTTAGGCAGTAGAATCACAAAAGATAATCGAAGCAAGGTAGATATAAAGTGTAGGATAGCACAGGGTAGGAAGGCATTCGTAGAAAAAGAACAGATTTTAAGATCAAATATTGACTTGGGTATTAGAAAAAGATTACTGAAGGTATATGTTTGGAGTGTAGCACTGTACGGGTGTGAGGCGTGGACTATAGGAAAGGAAGAGAAGCGTAGATTAGAAGCACTTGAAATGTGGTGTTATAGGAGGATGATGAGGATTGGTTGGGAAGATAAAGTAACAAATGAAGCTGTACTAGAGTTAGTAGGGGAGAAGAGAAGTATCTGGAGAGTGTTACAGCGTAGGAGAGACAGATTAGTAGGGCATATTCTTAGGCATGGGGGGATTATGCAATTGATCATAGAAGATAGAGTGGAGGGAAAGAGAGGGGTAGGTAGGCCTAGATTGGAGTATGTGAGTCAGATAGTTGAAGACGTTGAGATGAATAGCTATAGGGAGATGAAGGGATTAGCTCAGGATAGATCGGCATGGCGTGCTGTTTCCAACCAATCTTTAGGATTGCGGACTCTTTAACTAATCAAAAATAGATAAGCCGAGTGTATGCATTTTAAGCAACAGTGGAGGTAATTATAACGCAATTACCACTAATATATGATATATTAATTCAGTTTGCTAAAGGAATGGCGGTTGAATGATTCTATTGTAACAAATTTTAATTGCTTTATATATGCAAAATTTGTTATTTGTCTTTTTTAAATGCGCTTGCGAATAATATTAATTTAAACACGAAAAAATTAGAACTGGCAACTGTCTAAATAATCATTCATTTCAATAATCGAAGACAAAACATTCGATGGGCTTTGGTAATTACGCGGTAACGTTGGCCAGCAAGAAGTGATTTGTTGTTGTAAAAGAAATTGCCGAAAATTAAATAAAAAGTCGTGATCAAACTTCAAATATTGTCGAAATCCCTTCACGAGGGTGTTCTTCAACAATTCTATCTAGAAATCGCGGTAGAGCTAGTGATAATTTTTCGAAATTTGTGAATATTTAGGGACAAAGTAAATGTAAATGTAAAAGTATCGTAGGGACAAAGTAAATGTTGAAACTTGCGCAGAAATAGAAACGTATTGCAGCGACGTGAGATGTATCATAATATTATTTTCTTGTTGCTTATAAACAATTCTATTTATATTTGATTAATAACGATATTGCGCATAAATTAACTAGTGTTAAATAAAATCTAGTGAAAATAAATTACAAGAAGATTTAGTAAAGGAAATGATGTAATCATAATAACATTTCTGCAATTTATTGGGTATATTGTGAATTTTTTGTTGGTGCCAAACTATGATTTTCTGGATTGAATGACGTTCTGGAGATATCAAATGATGTAGTTAGGAGTACAAAAATTCAAAAATTTCCAAAAAAATACAAAATAAATTCAATATGTAAGTTATCAAAGTTATCAAACGTCAAACTACAAAAGAAAGCAACAAATAGATATAAACAAATATAAAAGAAATAAACAGTAACTTTGACAATTTATTTCAAATGTTTCAAATGTATCAATAGTTACTACCAACAGTCAAAAAATTCCATAAATTTTGAAATTTCGATTTTTTATTTAAAAGGGGCATTATAGACGCAAATTAGAAAAGAATAGTATAAAAAACTCATTTCATAAGTCATTTATAACACTCGTTTTATAAACTTGAACTCGTACAATAAAAACTGCCTTATGAAATTTTAATATACTATTATTGAAACACATAAATCTTTTTTTCAAATTATATGTGCTTCAATGTAAAAAGACGATGAAATTTGTCGTCGTTTATGAAACTCCATTACCACTTATTTAAAACATATATTTTAGTTTACACAATGTATTCAATATTTTTCATTAATTTGTATATCTGGATTTAAAAATTATAAAAAAAATTTCACGCAGAGATGATTATCCTTTATCTTATCAATAGAGACAATGCGGGAAACATTAGTAAAAGAAAAACTTTTCTGTAAATTTTAAATAATCTATCATTTATTCTATTTTTCTTTGATGTACAAAGTGAAAAATTCATCTAGGTAACATAATTATACAATATTATCAACTATCAAAAAAAATCCAATTCGAATAACTTGCTATAGACAAATTCATAATAACTTGACACCTGTACATTACGTATTGATACGAAGAACCGTGTGTTATTTCATCTCGGACATGATGTTAATGACAAAGAAAACATTGCCTGTGCGGTCGCTTATTTTCATTTGTGGGGGACACCGTTAGACTGGCACTACGGAGGTCGTGGGTTCGAATCCCACTCCGTCAGGGATATTTTCTGGATGAAAATTGTCTTCCGAACCATAGATATGCTTACTGTGTATGTCAAATGCAAGGTCTTTGTTCAAATCTAAGAGCCTTTAGCGCCCATCCTTAAAATTTTTTTTTTCAAGGATTGCAATGATCCTGTCAACGAAAAACCATTTTTAAGCGATACCACGTTATTTCAAGAGTATAAAAAACGTATAAAAGTGCATGTTATGAAGGCTCGATGAATTATATAATGCATAAGCGTTGGGACATATGATTTTAACTATTTAAATAATATCTTATTTTCTTGTGATAATAAGTCGGCACAATCTAAGGATGCTGATCAATGGTAGTGTAGCGGGCAAAGTGTAATTACATAATAAAATAGAAAAACCTCAAAATCAATGAATGTTGGCAATGCTGATCAAATACAATCATTGATAGAAATAATGCACTTAGCTTTTATAATTGAAAAATACAAATGGTGCATTGCTACTAAAATTAGTATGTCTCAATATAATTTTAACTTTTTAAATGTTACACAAGAATTACATTTAAGATATGGTTATTTTACATTATTTGGATAAGATCAGATTTTTCAAAAAATTCGTTAAATTGATACCATTCTTTAAGAAATTTGTAACAGTACTTTTATACTTATTATATGGCATTTTTTTTGGCAGTGTATTGTAAAACATTATTGACAGGAAGTTCTGTGCATTTTGTGATTTTTTGAATCGAAGAAAATCGGATCTTATGTTATATTTACTACGCGTGTTGAATTCATGAAAATCTGAATTTAGGCTAAATGTGTTTTAATTTGTATGCACATATAATAAACAATTATATATAAAAATACTGGTAAAAGTTAATATAGACAGCTTAAGAAAGGACTGCCTTCAGTCCAAACCGTCCATGACTCTAATTGCTCTTCGTGGCAGACTGAATATAATGTTTTTATTTGCCGAATGACCCCAAGACAGATAAATGATATAAACCCTTTTAATACAAATTCCGGACGTAAAAAGCGGAGAACCAAAGAAAATTCCCACCCGCGCTGGTTTCATCATCCTCACACTTGATACAAATGATTATTATATATAACCCACTTTCCATGGCTGAGCCCGCTCTTTGGGTCGTAGTCATTAATTTCCCGACACGGAGTGAAGAACAAAGCCCTGATGGTGTGTTTATGGCGAGATTTCGCCACGTTTCGCCGCTAGATGTCCTCTATTCGCGTCGCCCTCCGTTCATTTAACGCAGAGGATTTTTCCCGCGATAAGATCTCACCAACGAACGTTGACGGGAGACTTTCTAGTGTCAATGTACAACAGTAGCTAGCAGTGTTGTGCTTGCAGACGCACTTTTAAACGGGTCATTAGGTAGAAAACAGTTTGTTTAACGGCACGTTCCGCATATACCAGTGGCGGCTCGTGACATTTCAAGCAGGGGGGCGCATTTCTTAAAAAATAACATAATAGTGAGAAATCTGACCTAAAATGGATGCAAAATGATTAAATTCAATCATTTCTTGATAGTGAATTCCACTCTTCTATCTTTCATTGATGTATACTTTTCCAAAAATTTTTCGTTAAAATTGTAAATATCTCGCACCACATTTTTATTAATACACATCATCGCCAACGCGTTTAAACGACCATTACCCATAGCATTTCGCAAAAAAGTCTTAAGTGTTGAAAAACAACGCTCTGATTCAGCAGTGGTTATCGGGGTTGTTAAAATAATTTTAAGTATTTTTATAGTTTCACTGAGATTATTTTGTAGCAATAATGAAAGAAAATTTGTGGCTCCAATTATTTGATAAAAATCTGGACGCGAGTAAATGACTTCTAATTCTGTTTTTAATCTGGTTTTATTCAAAAATGGATATGCATGACACACGGTTTCCAAAAGGTCTGCTGGAAATTGTTTAGAAAATGTTGGCATCGATTTCGTGTTAAATAACTCAGGGGCTTGTAGATGGCCACGATATGAGAATCTGTCCTTCATCTGTACTGTAATTTTTTTTTGTAAATGTCTCTTGTAAAACGGCGCGTAAATGTCCGGTTTTGAGCACTCCTTGCACAAGTTTGCGATCAATTTAAATAAGGCAATGGCCTAACTAATTCTTTAATTTTTACTTTGTCATCAAAAGAAAGTCTACAAAACTCTATTTTGAATAAAGAACTAACACTATTCATTTTCATTAAATTATTTCTATTAAATATATTCTTGGAGAAACACGTGGCAAAATCGTTCATACGTAACTACACAGAACAATGCAACTGTCTTATCTGGCTATTCTATATCAATTTTCCTGTATAGTGTATACTAGGCTTCTCTGTTGGGACGCCGCTAAAGAATCGTAGGCCAGAATAGCTTAATACAACGATATATTCTTAGCTATAGAAGCAGCGTGACGTCACGTTGCCATAGCAACCCGGCCGGCTAGTTTGTATGCGGACAGATGAAACAGATGATATACTGCATACGGTCGCTCTCACTAGATAGGATATAGCGCTTCCAATAGATAGGATGAGTGCACCATAGCGATATATCTACCACGCGAACGATAGATACAACATCGGTCGCTGCTGTGACTTGCAACAGCTACCACAACGAACGCCACACCGTGTTGTGTTGATTGTTATCGCGGTGCAAGCTTTATCTTTTAGCAAAAATAATGCCGTGATAAAATATCGCAATACAATTATATATCTACGGTGATGCGCTCAATGTTCAGGAGGGGCGCGCGGCCCTGCGGCCTGCATAAGGAACCGCCTCTGGCATATACTATACAAATAGGATATCTACAAGTCGCAGAGAGTTGAGAAAATCTGAGTGAGCACTCACTGATCTTGCTGAAAATTTCTTATGCGACTGAAGATAGAAACCGCAAGGGTTAAAACTGAAGAAGAATGATGTCCTAGACACTTGTATGAATTTGAAATGTATGGGGTAGGCTATTTAAATAGAATAATATAGATATTTCGGGATACTACATCTTTTGAATATTGCAGCATTCAAATTTAGTCCGACACTTTTTGCACTCTTTAACCCTTTCTATTGTTAACTGTATCTAATAACATGGTACTCTGGTGGATGTCGCTATACCGAAGAAAAAATTTAGATACTAAGCTTCAACTGAATTAAATGATAAACCATATTTTGCACATGTAATTTTGTGTATATATATAACATTGGGACTACAAAGAGCAAAATTGAAGTTACAAAACAAATGGAAATAAATCAATACAAACAAATTTAATATAATTAATAATTTGATAGAAGGAAGCAAATGGGTATTAGTCAGCAAAGCGATTTCGTACAATATTTGATATAGTTTTACGGGCACTAATTTATTGTAGAAACCGAAACCCGTATCTATTTTTATGATTTTGGAAACTAGAAAATAAATCTTTTTAACTGCTGTAATTGCTAGTAATCGTATGAATATATTGTATTGAGAAAGTCTTAGGAATCTATGGGGATGATACTTTCATGGCCTCTTCATATATCTACAACTGCAATATTTATACATGTTAATAATTCGTCAAAGGATATCATTTACTTTATTAAAAATTATATTCCGAATACATTTACAAAATGTTGGTTTTTGAATGATCCTTGTATAACAAAACGGTAAAAATAATAATGTTTTGTTACTACACGCCAATGATTCAAATAAATAGATAATTAATCATACGTCCTTTATATTCCGGTTTAGGCGTCCTGTATAATGTAGTAGTATTTTCTATAAGTAGCATATTACGTAGACGAGCATTGCCATATAATTTGCATATGGGATGTGCAGCAAGAATGAATGAGGCGAATGTTATATGTTGGTTGGTAGGTTGGATGGGGTTTAGTTGGGAAAGTTTTGGTAATGATTTTGCGGTTGTGGACCTGATGTGTGTGTGGCGCCCGCTCCGGTGAAGCGGGCGCCAGAACGCAACGATGATCGAATATAATGTGCCCGGATTTGTTAACTTCGGTAATTTATGCGACATTAAACAATTTATCGTTAAAAGATCGCTAAACTAAGGTTAGACTATATGGAGAACATGGAAAAATATAGTGGAAAGTAATTATAGAATAATGGGGAAGTAATTTTGTGCTACCCAGATTCATAATCTAAAATTAATTCTATATATCAGCAAATATAATATCGATACAAAGAATACTAACTTAAATTAATAGATCTAATATGTACCTTGCGAGAAAAAGTATATAACGATATAAAATAACTTCTATAAGAGATATTTTTTCTGGTTTCATGTTGTATTAGGTTAATGTATAATGCCGCATCAAAATTGATGAAGTTAGTATTTTTTTTAAATAAAAAAAATAACGAGCCTTGTACATTTTTGATACTTTGAGTTCTGAACTATTTAGGTTAAGTGGTAAACTTGTTATCAACGTTTTAGACGTCAATTGCAACATAGTTTCAATTTTAATTTATCCATTATTATTTTAGAAGATGAAGAACTAGCGTATTCTGGATAGAATAATTATAAAATGAATATTCGCAAATCCCTACGAGTTTATTTCAAGGAGCATAAATGCGGATTCGACGTGATTGGGATTCTTGACTTAAAGATTAGTCTCTGAAATAAAATTAGAAGATCATGAGTTCGAATTCCATAGGTTACATATTTTTTCTGAGTGAATGTACAATAGCTGCAAGTTGATTGAAAAAAAATATATATAATATATAAAAAAAAAAAAATGCGTGGGACTCTCGCGCGGTAGAAGTGAAACTTCTTATGTCCTAGGAAAAGTTGATTTTATCCATTGCTTTTTTCCATTTGTTAACGATTTGATTTTGATTTTGATTAATTTTGATAGACACTCTGATCATCAAAGAAAGCATTATTAATTGTAATGTCGTACAGTCTATAAAGAGCAGTTTGGATTAAATATTGTAGCCATATTTTTATTGTTCTTTTTCTCACCAAACCAATTAAATAATTCGATCTGTGTATTTTTCTTCTTTTTATGTGGACATTAATACAATGATCATCATCATCAATGTTTCTTGGCAAATGATTCACCATCCTATTCACAGATATTGAACATTAATAATTTGCCCATAAATCCCATGTCGTAAACGTCGAATTTACATAAATGGAATTGTGGGTGAAATTAACCTCCCTGTGACAATAAATCTAATTTTGGTAGATGACCAGGTAATTCTGGGTAGACAAAACCATTTGACTTCTTTAACATTAGAATGGTATTCCGAGTGAGAGCATTTCGGCGTGAATTGCACACTATCACATCTTCAATGATAATGGCTGGAAACGCAATATGTAAAAGTTACTCGTGCTTAGGATCAACAGGTTTCACATCGTTCTTAAACCATATTCGATCACTTATGGAACACACTGTACCTAGCGGATTATTGAAAAATTGTTTATCAAATTCGCGATGAGCAGGTTGAAAGAATGTAAATTTTGTGTATGATGCACTAGTGGGTGCATTTCTATTTGTAGATGGCTCGCTCAGCTGTATCAGATTCATTTCGTTGATCTCTCACACCACGTGTATCTTCATGTGCAGAAGGCACGCCTGAATCAGTGGCATTCAAATTCTCTATACCACTCACTGTGTCCTCATTTAACGACGGTATCGATTCATCCAGTGTATTTGAGGTCGTTGGAAGGTTATGTTGTCCACCGTGTTTCTTTAACGCCCTTTGCCTGGCTCGATACTCTCTATATTGTATAACAATCAAGGTCAGTGACAGAGATATGACATTTTATTTAGTTTTTAACTTGTGCTACCGATGATGGGGACATAGCCTTCGAAATGCTCATCTAACTATTAAATGCTTTGAGTTACGGTATTTGGTTGATGTTTATTCTATACAATTATTTAACACCGTAGTGACAATTTGAAAAAAAAGAAATAAAATTAAAATAAAATTTGATACTATCCTGAAAATTATAATAGAATGTTAGGGCATGTTAGTAATCATGATTTTTATTTTTGAAAAAATGTCTCGCATATGTTTTATTAAAGTAACAGCACATTTATTTATTTATTGTAAATCCCACTATAGATACATTTAACAGTGTTGGCATTTTGCGCCTAAAATATACCTGCGCTATAATCTCCCTGATAAATGGCGCTCAGAACCTTTCAGCGGTCGTTAATCTCCCTAGTAAATTGCGCCGAAATGCACACCTTATAGACACTCAATATTCTGTATGTTTGAAAACCTATTGCGCATTGTTTGTTGATATATAAATTAGAAGTTAACGTGTAAATATTTGGTCATTTGGTCAGTCATAAATCAATCATTTGGTCAAGTCAGGTCAGGTCAGGTCAGGTCAGGACAGGTCAGGTCAGGTCATGTCAGGTCAGCTTTTGTTGCTCGCAACTAACTCAAGACTGATTTTTGAATAAGAACAGTTCTGATCTTCAATTGAAAACTCATAATTACTCATAATTGGTTATTCCTCAAGAACTATATAGTGTCATGAATTGTACATTATGTAGTCGTACCCCCCATATATTCAATAATGCCCTTCAATAATCCCCATGCCAGTATTATTAGCGAAACCTACCTGTGAACTCCCCGTGGTTTTGGCAGGTACAGTTTGGTCAGTCCAAGCGCAATTTACCTAGGGGATTAACATTTTATAATCCTTAGTATACCGACTACCTGAGTACTATGCGCAAAATACCTATGCCCTTATACACAATTTAATTTGATCTTTGTAATATTTAAATAATTTTTAATCACAAAATATCAGAATGCTATTGTAAAAGTTGCAAATATAGCATATAATGTTATCATAATATTCATATATGTTCTTGTGTATCATTTATACAACCTAGTATTGCAGGGAAAGGACATGGAAGGATGTTGCGAGTCCTTTTGCATATTCCCTGTAGAGTAGACACACTGAGAGAAATTGACTGAACGACCAGATAACACCGAGTAGAATTCTTCCGCGATAACTCTGCGTAAAGTTTTATTTTTATACTTGCGAAACTTTCCACACGTTCACAGAAGATTTCCCGGTCGCTCTTTTTTTCTTTATCTAGACAAACGGTTACATGTTTTGAATACTGTTCCGAAGTTCTCAATCGTGATAAATATTTTTCGCCAATATTTTAATGCTTGCACGTCTAGGAATAATATTGGTTTATTTATGATGAACTACGTTAAAATATTAAATAATTGGACAAACTCGTTGTGGACTATTTTTTATTTGAGTAAGAAATAACCAAAATTTCCCTCATGCCCTTTAAACCGATTAAAGATATGTAATCCATTCAACATTTGATAGCTATTTAAGTTGAATTATATCGGCCTTGAAATATGTTCAATCGCTATAAATAAAACTTCTTGAAAACCAAACGATTGCACAGTATTAAGGATCTTAAACGATGCTGTCAAGGGATTTTTTATGACATTCATCAGAATTAAAAGTAGTACAGCACAGATAGAGAGGTAAATCGTAATCGGATAGGAAATGGAATCGCATGCTCTATTCAGTTGTTCATTAAATAATGCATTTTTTATAAAAGATTACAGGTCATAATAATTTAATTTAAGTGAACTAATTTGAATAGGATGACCTGAGTTAGTCAAAGATATGCTCGGCTACAGCACTTTTATGTTTTCTATTTAATTTGAAATGCTCCTTAAATCTAGTATCAATTGGTCTACGTGTTTGTCTTCTATATATACTTTAGGACAACTAGAACAAGATATTTCATAAATACCAGATTTTTTACTGAAATCAATCAAATCTTTGGGATTTCCTAGAAAATTAGCAAGACTATTATATGTTACTTTAAAATTATATTTATTTAAAATACCACGCGCAATTATAGGATCAAATGGTAATTTAACAAATTTTGGAGTTGAATTATTACTTTGTTCTAAACTACTAATATTTCTGATATCTCTTGTTCTTTTAAATTTTCTTAATATGTTATTTATAAATTTATAAGAATAGCCATTTTGTACTGCTATATTTCAGGTATTATTTAATTCAATGTTATATTTATCTTTAGATTAATTTAATTATTATTATTTTATTTTATTTAGTTTTTATCTTGTGCTATTTAAGGATATATACGTGGAAAATGCCAGGAGATATAGGGAGGTATCAGATAGATTACATACTGGTTAAAGAGAGGTTTAGGAACCAGATTAAGAATTGTAAGAGTTACCCTGGAGCAGATATTGATAGTGACCATAATTTAGTAGTCCTGGACTCAGAGGTCAAATTCAAGAAATTACAGAAGTCTAAACAGGTCAGAGTAGATGTCGATAGGTTAAAATTAGCTGATGTATGTGAAAAGTACAAGCAGAAAGTAGAAATCATGGCTAATGGAACATCTAGGAGCGACATAGATTGCGAATGGAGGGAAATCAGAAATGGGTTAACTACAGCAGCAAATGAAGTATTAGGCACAAAGAAAAGGGCAGGTAGGAGGGAATGGATCACGGAAGAAATAGTTGAAATGATAGAAGCAAGAAGGAAAATTAAAATTGGAAACACAGAAGCAGGACAGAAAAAATATAAGGAACTAAGGAACTTAATTAATAGGAAATGCAAGCTAGCGAAAGAAGAGTGTATAAAAGGAAATTGTGAGGATATTGAGGAGGATATGAGAAGAGGTAAAGTAGATTTGGGCTACAGGAAAATTAAGTCACATTTTTCTAAAGTAAAACCAAAGGGTAACATTATATGTGATAAGCAGGGTAAGGAACTCACAGAAAATAAGGAAAAAGCTAGAAGATGTTAGGAGTATCTTGAAGATTTATATAAAGGTAGGCAGGATATGGAGGAGCTAGAAAGTGTGGAACAGATAGATGAGGATGACTTAGGTCCTAGCATACTTAGGTCAGAGTTTCATAGAGCATTAAATGATTTACGGAATAACAAAGCAGCGGGGATTGATATGATACCAGCCGAATTAATAAAACACGCAGGGGAAAAAATGCAGGAGCGATTATACAGGTTAGTTTGTAAAATATATGAGAAGGTAGAAGTACCACAGGATTTTCAGCGTAGTAGAATAGTAACAATGCCGAAGAAAATAGGAGCTAATTTGTGTGAGAACTATAGGACCATTAGTCTACTATCACATGCATCGAAGATATTGTTAAAGATTATTTATAGGAGATTAGAAAATAAAGTAGAGGAAAGGCTAGGAGAAGATCAGTTTGGTTTTAGGAAAAACAGAGGGACGAGGGAGGCGATTCTAGCACTAAGAACGGTTGTAGAAAAAGGAAAGAGGGTAAGAAAGGTAACTTGCATAGCTTTTGTAGATTTAGAAAAGGCATTTGATAATGTAGATTGGGACATAATGTTTAGAATTTTAAAAGAAACGGGTATAGATTATAAGGATAGGAGAATAATTTTTAATTTATATAAACACCAAACTGCCTTAGTTAGAATTGAGGGGGAAGAAGAGGTAGCAAAAATAGGGAAGGGAGTTCGGCAGGGATGTACACTTTCACCGTTATTATTTAATCTATATATAGAAGATGCAATAAACAAAGTAAAAGAAGAGTATAGTGTAGGTGTGAATGTACAGGGAGAGAAAATATATATGTTGAGATTCGCCGACGATATAGCTATATTGGAAGAAAGCGAAAAGAATTTAGAAAGGGTATTGAATGGTATGCAGGCAGTATTGACTAGGGATTTTAACATGAAAATAAATATAGGTAAAACTAAAGTGATGAGGTGTGACAAAAAGGAATGCAGTAGAAAAATGAGGATCACAATAGGAGATAATAGAATCGAAGAAGTGTCAGATTTTTGTTATTTAGGCAGTAGAATCACAAAAGATAATCGAAGCAAGGTAGATATAAAGTGTAGGATAGCACAGGGTAGGAAGGCATTCGTAGAAAAAGAACAGATTTTAAGATCAAATATTGACTTGGGTATTAGAAAAAGATTACTGAAGGTATATGTTTGGAGTGTAGCACTGTACGGGTGTGAGGCGTGGACTATAGGAAAGGAAGAGAAGCGTAGATTACAAGCATTCGAAATGTGGTGTTATAGGAGGATGATGAGGATTGGTTGGGAAGATAAAGTAACAAATGAAGCTGTACTAGAGTTAGTAGGGGAGAAGAGAAGTATTTGGAGAGTGTTACAGCGTAGGAGAGACAGATTAGTAGGGCATATTCTTAGGCATGGGGGATTATGCAATTGATCATAGAAGGTAGAGTGGAGGGAAAGAGAGGGGTAGGTAGGCCTAGATTGGAGTATGTGAGTCAGATAGTTGAAGACGTTGAGATGAATAGCTATAGGGAGATGAAGGGATTAGCTCAGGATAGATCGGCATGGCGTGCTGTTTCCAATCAATCTTTAGGATTGCGGACTCTTTAACTAAGCTATTTAACACCGCAGTGATAATAAATAAATAAAATAAAATTGTATATTTACTTCTGTATAGTATACACGTAATATTTAGCGCTACTACTTTAATAAAGCTTCCCATACTATAAAATATTGCTTTGGCGCACAAGCCGCTTTGAATAATTAGAAATTTCCTCTTGCTTTTCTGGATACGCTTAGCTGGAACACGATCGCGGCCGGAACAGACAAGGTAAAGTATCCTGTAAACATGTGGCACATCCTTGTTTTGCTGTACTGACAGTGTTGTATGTATCTGGCGTACAAAAGCATTCCACAGTATAAAGCTGAGCGGAACGAGGCTCAGGTGTTTGAACCGGAGCCGCGCTAATTAGGGTCGCGAACCTCTTCTGAACCACCTACCCATGTGTGGTACGTGCATGCACATGAGTGAGACGCAGGACCGGCCGGTGCATATGCTCAAATGTATTTTCTAATTATTTTCGAATTTCTTTGCAATCTAAGAACATTACATAATATTTAGTAAATAACCAATTTTTTTCATTAATCTTTTAATCGCACTCCAACGTCGTCGCAACATGCATAGTAGTACTTTCTAATGTGCTTAGATTAATGAATTTGATAGTCTAATAAATTATCTAGTTGATAATTAATCTAATAAACACTTTTGCTCTGTTGAAGATATCGAAACGTTAGCAAGAATTTAAAAGAAACTTTTTACAATTGTCAAATGTACAAATTACTATTTTTACAATTACAAATCTACAATTGTCCAATACACCCACAACTTGAATTATTAGTGAATATTTTCGGACGTCAACAAATTATGATATTTTTCTATCAATCTTTTAACAATTGATTAATAAAGTAGCATTCAAACCGCCAATGCAAATAGCTTTATTTTGAATTTTCTTAGAATTAATTTCCACAAATTATCCGACTTCAATAAGTTATGAAAACCTACTTATTACATTTTTAATTAAGACATATGCGCCTTACTATCTGGTTCCAAAAATAACGAGAAAGACATTTAAATTTGGAAACAATTTGAAATGTCCGTGTACTCGTAAGAAATTGTAAGTTACTAGAATCAATATCAATTGAGGAACTTTGTAGAGATGTGGAAGACTGGTTGTGACTTGTATTATTATTTAAAAAACCGACTTTTGGTCGTGTATTATTCATCCCCATAAAGTTCATAAAGTTAGTTTTTATACAGTTATAATTATATTTTTTGTATACCATTATATTTTATGCTATTATATTATTGTTTGTTAATTGTACGTTTTTTGACTGAAAAATATAAATGTCTAAAATTATTTATATATAAAAATCTCTACCTTTTATATTTCACAAGTATTACAACCATATATATTGATTTTTAATCGAAATATTACAAATTTCACAATAATTTAAAGATTATTAACGCATTCTGACTTCATATGTTGTTGTTGATATTATATGAATTAGCTCAATTACGATCGTATATAATATTTGTGTGTTTCTTGAGGAAAAATCCCTTGCGGACCAAGGATGTTGTAAAAAACAAATTAATGCTTTAATTACAAAAATATTTGAATTATTCACACACTGGTATCCGGATTGAATAAATCCTGTATCTAAACCAATAAAAACCAATTTGAGTGCAGCATTTACACTATTCATTTACACTCTTGCTAATAGATTGTCTTTACAAAAACATTTTTCATTACAATCCTGCTCATATGGGGGCTATACATAAACTCTTATCGCGGAAAGCTTTAATTTATCGGTGATGTTCATAATCGTTAGCAGATGGCGTTGGTGGCGGCGACATCACCATCAGCATTGCCGAATAACCGTACTTCCTTCACCCGGTAACATTACTCGCATCACTCCCTTATGAAGGGGGTGCCATCCGTCAAGGGTTCGTTACTTATACGATATGCCCGATAACTTGTGCCCCAGTCGATTGTTAGAATGGTGGCGCAAGCGAATTCGTGATTCATTACTTAGTGTGAATAATGCGATATGGGCACTGTGTGGTTGCTCCGTCTCGCCTCAACTCCTCACCAAACAATCGACCGATTTCAAACAATCGCTTGATCCATACAACACTCAGGAATTGATATCGTCTCATGATTTCACGGGACGTGAAATTTGTCACTGCTGTTCGAATTAAGATTGAATGCTGAGAGGAAAAAGCTGCAGTTATATAACAGCTATATATATGCGAATAATATATTAAAGATCATGTGAAGCGAAAACATTGCATTTTAATACGATTAATTAAAAATATAAGCCAAGCAAACTTCTGTTTTTACTTCTGACTATACCTGTCTACAAACTCTTTATATAAAGTATACAAACATTCTCCTTTTCGACGTAAATTATTATTGTTTTTACTAATATTTTTTATATGTACAATTTTATATTATAAAATTACTTACTCTTCTTTTTTATACAGTGATCATTTATTAATGGTAGTATATAAAATTACTAACTCTTCTTTTTTATACAGTGATCATTTATTAATGGTAGTATATAATATTAGTAAAGTTAGTTGGACTAGACCTGAAGTCTACAAACATTATCCTTTTCGACGTAGTTTTTATTGTTATTACTAATATTTTCTGTATGTATAATTTTATATTATAAAATTATTTATTCTTGTTTTTTATACAGTATTAATGTATTAATGGTAATATATAATATTAGTAAAGTTAGTTGGACTAGATCTGAAGTCTACAAACATTATCCTTTTCGACGTAGTTTATTATTGTTTTTACTAATATTTTTTATATGTATGATTTTATATTATAAAATTACTTACTCTTCTTTTTTATACAGTATTAATGAATTAATGGTAGTATATAATATTAGTAAAGTTAGTTGGACTAGACCTGAAGTCTACAAACATTATCCTTTTCGACGTAGTTTATTATTGTTTTTACTAATATTTTTTATATGTACAATTTTAAATTATAAAATTACTTACTCTTCTTTTTTATACAGTATTAATGAATTAATGGTAGTATATAATATTAGTAAAGTTACTTGGACTAGACCTGAAGTCTACAAACATTATCCTTTTCGACGTAGTTTTTATTGTTATTACTAATATTTTCTGTATGTATAATTTTATATTATAAAATTATTTATTCTTGTTTTTTATACAGTATTAATGTATTAATGGTAATATATAATATTAGTAAAGTTAGTTGGACTAGACCTGAAGTCTACAAACATTATCCTTTTCGACGTAGTTTATTATTGTTTTTACTAATATTTTTTATATGTATGATTTTATATTATAAAATTACTTACTCTTCTTTTTTATACAGTATTAATGAATTAATGGTAGTATATAATATTAGTAAAGTTAGTTGGACTAGACCTGAAGTCTACAAACATTATCCTTTTCGACGTAGTTTATTATTGTTTTTACTAATATTTTTTATATGTATGGTTTTATATTATAAAATTACTTACTCTTCTTTTTTATACAGTATTAATGAATTAATGGTAGTATATAATATTAGTAAAGTTACTTGGACTAGACCTGAAGTCTACAAACATTATCCTTTTCGACGTAGTTTATTATTGTTTTTACTAATATTTTTTATATGTATGGTTTTATATTATAAAATTACTTACTCTTCTTTTTTATACAGTATTAATGAATTAATGGTAGTATATAATATTAGTAAAGTTACTTGGACTAGACCTGAAGTCTACAAACATTATCCTTTTCGACGTAGTTTATTATTGTTTTTACTAATATTTTTTATATGTATGATTTTATATTATAAAATTATTTACTCTTCTTTTTTATACAGTATTAATGAATTAATGGTAGTATATAATATTAGTAAAGTTACTTGGACTAGACCTGAAGTCTACAAACATTATCCTTTTCGACGTAGTTTATTATTGTTTTTACTAATATTTTTTATATGTATGATTTTATATTATAAAATTACTTACTCTTCTTTTTTATACAGTATTAATGAATTAATGGTAGTATATAATATTAGTAAAGTTAGTTGGACTAGACCTGAAGTCTACAAACATTATCCTTTTCGACGTAGTTTATTATTGTTTTTACTAATATTTTTTATATGTACAATTTTAAATTATAAAATTACTTACTCTTCTTTTTTATACAGTATTAATGAATTAATGGTAGTATATAATATTAGTAAAGTTACTTGGACTAGACCTGAAGTCTACAAACATTATCCTTTTCGACGTAGTTTATTATTGTTTTTACTAATATTTTTTATATGTATGATTTTATATTATAAAATTACTTACTCTTCTTTTTTATACAGTATTAATGAATTAATGGTAGTATATAATATTAGTAAAGTTACTTGGACTAGACCTGAAGTCTACAAACATTATCCTTTTCGACGTAGTTTATTATTGTTTTTACTAATATTTTTTATATGTATGATTTTATATTATAAAATTATTTACTCTTCTTTTTTATACAGTATTAATGAATTAATGGTAGTATATAATATTAGTAAAGTTACTTGGACTAGACCTGAAGTCTACAAACATTATCCTTTTCGACGTAGTTTATTATTGTTTTTACTAATATTTTTTATATGTATGATTTTATATTATAAAATTACTTACTCTTCTTTTTTATACAGTATTAATGAATTAATGGTAGTATATAATATTAGTAAAGTTACTTGGACTAGACCTGAAGTCTACAAACATTATCCTTTTCGACGTAGTTTATTATTGTTTTTACTAATATTTTTTATATGTATGATTTTATATTATAAAATTATTTACTCTTCTTTTTTATACAGTATTAATGAATTAATGGTAGTATATAATATTAGTAAAGTTACTTGGACTAGACCTGAAGTCTACAAACATTATCCTTTTCGACGTAGTTTATTATTGTTTTTACTAATATTTTTTATATGTATGATTTTATATTATAAAATTATTTACTCTTCTTTTTTATACAGTATTAATGAATTAATGGTAGTATATAATATTAGTAAAGTTACTTGGACTAGACCTGAAGTCTACAAACATTATCCTTTTCGACGTAGTTTATTATTGTTTTTACTAATATTTTTTATATGTATGATTTTATATTATAAAATTACTTACTCTTCTTTTTTATACAGTATTAATGAATTAATGGTAGTATATAATATTAGTAAAGTTACTTGGACTAGACCTGAAGTCTACAAACATTATCCTTTTCGACGTAGTTTATTATTGTTTTTACTAATATTTTTTATATGTATGATTTTATATTATAAAATTACTTACTCTTCTTTTTTATACAGTATTAATGAATTAATGGTAGTATATAATATTAGTAAAGTTACTTGGACTAGACCTGAAGTCTACAAACATTATCCTTTTCGACGTAGTTTATTATTGTTTTTACTAATATTTTTTATATGTATGATTTTATATTATAAAATTATTTACTCTTGTTTTTTATACAGTATTAATGATAGTATATAAAACCTCCTCAAGAATATCTTTGAAAAAATATGTTATGTTATTTATATAGACAAGAAAAAAAAATGCCCAGGATACTACCCTGTGGACCCCCCTATTAAATCGTTGATTTAACTACAGAGGATATGTTATATTCGAACATAATCTGACGAAGACCTGTTATATAGTCACAAATTCTATTTACACTTAAAAATATATATAAAATGACATATTTTTTTTTATATTCTTAATTTTGTATGAATTCGTTTTTCTGTTTGTTAGATATCTAGCATCGTATTAATAAAGGGAAGAGAAATAAAAATACATTTTATTTTTATTTCTAATAATTGCCCACTAATAATTGCAACAAAAAAATTCCACTGTATGTAGGTTTATGACAATGGTATATTATATGATAATTATAAATAAATTTTAAAATAACAGGACTTAATGATTTTATATAAATTTATTCATAGTTGATTTTAAAAAAATAGAAAATCATCCAAGTTTTTATAATTAAAATCGACAGAACTTTTATTTATCTTATGTTGTATTCCAAGTTAATGTATGATATAATAAAACTCTTCACATAAGTTATTGAATATGTAATTAATGTGCGGTCATTTCATGTAAATAAAAATAATGCTAATTAATCTGAATAATGAATATGAATCAATTCTAGTATAGAATATCACACAAATACCGTAACTTAAAGCATTGGGTAGATAGATGCGCATTTCGAAGGCTATGCCCCCATCTTCAGTAGCACAAGATAAAAACTAAATAAAATACCTCTGTAACGAAACGTGATTGATATACTATTAAATAAATAGTAGTACAAAATGGCTATTCTTCTAAAAATATCAATAAGAAAATTATAAAGAACAAAAGACAACTTGAAATTGGGCCTGAATCTAAATTCATTAATTAGATTTAGATTTATGCATGTATATACTTTCATATGCATTTAACTCGGAATAATTCAAAATACTTTTAAGTAATTTAAGTGAACAAATTTGAATAGGATGACCTGAGTTAGTCAAAAATATGCTCGGCTACAGCACTTTTTTCCTTTCTATTTAATCTGAAATGAGCTAAATGCCTCTTAAATCTAGTTTCAATTGGTCTACGTGTTTGTCTTCTATATATACTGTAGGATTTAATAAATTTAATAAATTTACTTCACTACATATTATTTAACACCGTAGTGATAATTTTTTAAATGAATCAATTCTGTTAATTAGCGAAACTTGACATTTGGTGTGACGATATTTTCGTATAATATTAGTTAAAGAGTCCGCAATCCTAAAGATTGGTTGGAAACAGCACGCCATGCCGATCTATCCTGAGCTAATCCCTTCATCTCCCTATAGCTATTCATCTCAACGTCTTCAACTATCTGACTCACATACTCCAATCTAGGCCTACCTACCCCTCTCTTTCCCTCCACTCTACCTTCTATGATCAATTGCATAATCCCCCCATGCCTAAGAATATGCCCTACTAATCTGTCTCTCCTACGCTGTAACACTCTCCAAATACTTCTCTTCTCCCCTACTAACTCTAGTACAGCTTCATTTGTTACTTTATCTTCCCAACCAATCCTCATCATCCTCCTATAACACCACATTTCGAATGCTTGTAATCTACGCTTCTCTTCCTTTCCTATAGTCCACGCCTCACACCCGTACAGTGCTACACTCCAAACATATACCTTCAGTAATCTTTTTCTAATACCCAAGTCAATATTTGATCTTAAAATCTGTTCCTTTTCTACGAATGCCTTCCTACCCTGTGCTATCCTACACTTTATATCTACCTTGCTTCGATTATCTTTTGTGATTCTACTGCCTAAATAACAAAAATCTGACACTTCTTCGATTCTATTATCTCCTATTGTGATCCTCATTTTTCTACTGCATTCCTTTTTGTCACACCTCATCACTTTAGTTTTACCTATATTTATTTTCATGTTAAAATCCCTAGTCAATACTGCCTGCATACCATTCAATACCCTTTCTAAATATTTTTCGTTTTCTTCCAATATAGCTATATCGTCGGCGAATCTCAACATATATATTTTCTCTCCCTGTACATTCACACCTACACTATACTCTTCTTTTACTTTGTTTATTGCATCTTCTATATATAGATTAAATAATAACGGTGAAAGTGTACATCCCTGCCGAACTCCCTTCCCTATTTTTGCTACCTCTTCTTCCCCCTCAATTCTAACTAAGGCAGTTTGGTGTTTATATAAATTAAAAATTATTCTCCTATCCTTATAATCTATACCCGTTTCTTTTAAAATTCTAAACATTATGTCCCAATCTACATTATCAAATGCCTTTTCTAAATCTACAAAAGCTATGCAAGTTACCTTTCCTACCCTCTTTCTTTTTTCTACTACCGTTCTTAGTGCTAGAATCGCCGTATAATATATGGAGCAGTAATCTTAAGCAAGTCTAACTTTTTAATGGGTTATTTTATAAGCTTTTGTCTTAAATAAAGGCTTGATAAACTGGCTTGCTAAAAATACGACTTTATTTAAAAAAATAGTATATTCGAACTACAAAATAGGTAATTTTAGATATTTCTATTTTTTCAGCAATTTATCAAATTGAATGATTGGAACAATATTGTATTAGTAGGTAATACCAAGACCTGAATATGTATGATACGAAGGAGGATTTCCGGTGTTTTTGTTATTGGTGGTTTTGTTGTGTTGTTGCGCGCAAATGGCTACTTCGCTGTAAAAACAAAAGCGTGGTAGCCACAACTAATGGCTATATAAATGGACACGGAGGGCCTAAAGCGGATTACCAAACGTATAGAGAAACTTCATCCAAGTCGGCTTGTACTTTGCCCCGTGTATATGTGTTGCTTATATACAAGTATTCAGGTCTCCAAAAGCATAAAATATTATATACCTATACAGATTACTTTTGATAGATGTTATTAATAACATAAGTACTTGCATTAGAAGAGGATTTCTTCGAAGATTTTGACCGTCGCTTTTATATACTTAGCGCAAGTTTTTGGTCAGGTCTTCTTTCCGTAAATGAATCGTCTTTGGATGGTATATAGAATTATTAGACTTTAGATGAAATTTATTCGTGAGAAAAATTCAATTAATACAATACGTTTGATAATACGTCGAGTGTCGTAATATGAATTTACAACTCGAATATTGTACGAAATTTTATCAACTTTCGTAAAATAATCCGATAATTACAAAATGATAAAAAAATTTAAATGATATTATGTCCTAAACAAAAATGATACCTGCTGTTATAATGATTTAAGTTTTCTAAATAGTCTTGAACTGTTTGTTGTTTATGAGTTGTCTTGGTTACTGTTAAACACGTCAGATTTATAGAAAAAGTTTGTGAAAAAAGTACTCTTTGAAAGTGTCTGATTCTGAAGAAAGTTTACCCTCGGAAGTAGAGGAAGTTGCAATTCAAGTCTAATTCCCGCAAAATCAAAGGCACGATATGAACTTGAATACCAGAAATTTGTAAAATGGTGTGATTCAAAAAGATTAAAAGAAGTGTCGGAAAATAATTTGCTGGCGTATTTCGTCGAAAAGCAACTATCACAAAAGCCGTCAACGCTTTGGATGCACTATTCCATGTTAAGAACCATGATTTACGTAAGAAGAAATCAGATATAAGCAAATTTATACAGCTAGTTGCTTTAGCAGCACTTATTTACAGCAATAAAAACTCATTACAGCACTAGTGCTGTAATGGTTATCATTATAAAACATTTTTTAAACTGTAATATTTACTTTACTGAAGGAAAGTAGATAAACAAAATTACTAAACAAGTTATTTGAAAAATTATAGATTGCAATATTCGGCACTCTAATTTAGTTCTAATTTTTTAATTTAATTTTTTTTAAAGCATACTCTTCCATTTATCCCAAATAATTCAACAAAACTCCTTTGTAAAATCTTCATTACAGCATCATTTAATACGGGTACCATCTAAACCTTCCATCCCGTTACATAAAGCTTTTTAAAAATGATTATTAGCTAGATGCGCATTTTGAAAAATATATAATTAGGTTATAAATTTTGCCGTTATGTTGTGATATATATTATGGAAGAGAAATAAAATTACAATGTTTTATATCGCTGTTGAATAACGAGGATTTACTCGACTATAGTTTCGCATATCAAGAAATGCACAACGAATTACAGAAAACACATTTATAATTATATAATTGTGTAACAATCCCAGTACGTGTTAGAGGTGTATTCTTTGTGCGATTATTGTGCCACTGAAAATGAGGGCATGGCGTTCGAAAGCGTATTTAAAAAATAAATGCTTTGTTTGATTTGAATGTTATTTTGCACAATGAAAATCGATTCATAAATATGGTTGGAACATATACTATTATTATTTAAATCACCGAAAAATATGAAAAAATGGCATAATAGAAACACAATCTAAGCTTATAATAATATAAAATGGATGGATAAAAAATGGATAAAAATATAGATAATGGATAAAATATAGATAAAAGTATTATTCAAAGGAAATTTGTTACTCGAATAGTGGCGCATGTTTTATTGAAAGGAAAAGGAAAATTTGATAAATAGTTTTCAAGCAAATTCAAGTGCCTGTGCCTGTGAAGAAGAAATGACGTCATCAATACCGATAATGACTTCTTTGTACGTTTCTGTTCTTCTACCCATCGTAAATCAAGCGTTATTTCTTTTTGAGTCACGATTCTTCAATAGTCGAATAATCGGGTCTAAGGTACAATATAATATTATTATATATAATATATTGAATAAAATAAAATATATTTCCTAAAGTTGATTAGGGTTTTTCATTGATTTAAAAAAATTGTATGCCTATATGATTTGCTTGCTATTTAGAAAGTATTATATTTTATAAAATGATGGCACTTTACGAAAAGTTCGTTTTAGAAGAAGTATCGTAGTAGTACATAAAAATTTCAAACGTACGTGTTTACTTTAAACAAATGGAAATTCGATATAATTACTTCTTTTTCTTTCAATCTAAATATTAATAGCATTATAATTTCCTTCGTTTTTTATACAAATATTAGCATAAAATATGTTGTAGTTATCGCGTATTCTCGGACAATTCAAAATGAAAACACCTTCTTATAAAGCGACGTTTCGAAATGTATTACAATTTCATCCTCAGGCTATAAATTAAATTAAAATTGGAACATTACATATTCTGTATTATATACATCTCTTTAATCCTACTACTATATATTAAGCAATTTATTCACAATTTACCATGTTATTTAACTGTATTTATTTTATTTTTTTATTATATATTAATTTTAAAAACATCTAATATAGTACCTTTATCAGAACTAATCATTTAATTCACAAACTTGATCGTTTATCAGGACTGTCTCTTGAATGAAGTATTTTTATTTTATTTTCTTCCGTTCTTACAGTTTTATGTTTTTCGTGTGTTGCATTTTTAACAGTTCCAGTCGTTGTGAAAATATTTAATAAATGTTGAAATCTAGTTGCATTTGGATGTCTTCCATTTGTAAAATTTGCTTTGTATATTTTGTTGGCCAATAGAGGGTCCTTGTGGCACTCTCTTAAACACCAGATGATGTCGATTTTGTCTTGCAAAGACTATGCCATATCTTTATGGTATTTAATGTAAAATAGATTTAAGTAAACTTTAATTATCAAATCACAAATAATACAGTTGATATTATCTTCCATGGCAATCTTAAAGATTTATATTAATTTTAATTGAATTGTTTGTTTGGATGCTGCATTTTTCAAAAATATGTCAATATCTCAGAAACTACTAGTTTTATGTATAGGACATATTTAATGGAAATGGTTCTATTATAATCGTATTATTTTTTACAATAATAATATATGGGGTGTTCCATTTAAAAAATGGGACTTACATATCAAGGAAAATGCCCCAATTGAACATGACTCTTACATATGCCTGTATGTTTCAGGAAAAAAACCGATGTAGAAAAAATAATACCATGTTAGTGGTTACTCAGATTTAAAACTGTGCTACTTTAATTCGCTACCTAAGTACGTTATGATTTTTTGAAATTGGGCTTGCAATGAACCAATTTTATACAAAATTGCTAATATCTTGGCAACGCCGCATTCTAACAAATTACAATTTACGTGTTCATATGTACTTAAATATCAGCTATGAAATGGGATCAAAATATACATAGTGTTCTATTAAAAATAAGACCAGTTTTAATTGTGCTTTCATGGTTCATCCTGTATACTTGAAATTAATTTTACAGTGTGCAACTCGTAATTCTATATAAGATTGCAATTTTTCACATTTCTATTTGATTTAGTTTGGGCAGGGGATTCCAATTCGTTAGAACTGCCCAACCCTGTATATATACCTTTGAAATATTTCGATTTTTCGTCGATTTGGGTCAAAATTTAACAAGTGCCCAAAACATTGCAAAATGACTATAAACTTTAAACAAACGGAAATTCGATATAATTACTTCTTTTTCTTTCATTCTAAATGTTAATGGGATTATAATTTCCTTCGTTTTTTATAGAAATATTAGCATAAAAGATCTTCGATATAAAAATAAGAACTATAATTATCTGTTAATACAGACACTTTCATCTAATATACTGAAATTTCTCAAGATAGTACTAATTCGATGTCCTTACGAATTTCCTATTAGTTTTCAAGAGGCAGCAATTGACAAGTACATTTTCTCTATAGTTCACATACTGTAACGTCATGATGCAATTGTATTTGCCAATTTAACACTGGAGGACACTAACAACAAAGTACTTAGACCTCTCATCGTCATCCTTGTCATCTGGAACGTTATCCTCACAAGACTAGCAGCAAGAATGTTCACTACTCCTTCGTTATAAAGTCTGTAAATAGCATCGCGAATTCAGTTCGTTGTAATGAGGACCACATCGTTTTACCAGTCCATATATACCGGGTGATAGTTACCGAAACCAAATTGTGTGTTAAAATAAGACTTATTTTTAATTATTGCGTCCACATTTAACGTTAGGATTATTTAAAAAAATAGACTACCTTTTTTTTTCTTTTGGTAGTTCCTTCCAGAACTAAAAGTGATATAATAAGAATATAATTTTCTATTAGCTGATAATAATTTTTGTTTTTATTGTAAATCATACTGAACTGTAGAATAATTGTCAAATTTATAATATTTGAAAGGTAGTATGGAACATTCAGGATAATACTTTTATATATAAATATAATGGAAAGTTGTCAAATTAGAATATAATCTATTATGTGGCACTTCGGAAACTTACCGGAATTAAAAGCAATTTCACTGAGAAGTATCCACTTGTCACTGAAGAACAACCTGAGTTTAAGGAACTTAGCATTGCGTCGTTTCAGCGGTACTGAAACATTACGGGCAACTTCTCTAGTTCTATCCATCGGAACCACAGTTCGAACTGGAGTTGCTTGGTACCGAGCTGAATCCAATCCGAACCACACTTCAGCTACAGAAAAGACCTTTACAAAAGAGAAAGTGGTTGAACTTTTCATACATACAAACAATTCAGATTTGATCATAACTATAATTTTAAGTTATTTACATAAACAAGAAAAAAAACTTTCAATCTCACAAAATAAATAATATATTATCCTCGTAGCAATTGAGGACCATTGACGCTGTGCAGATTTATTCTGAGTTAGCTCGTTCATTTATATCCGTGTATCGGAATTCCGCCACGAACCCATTAACGCATCCTAATTATATCCGAATTCCGCCATGAAGCTCCAGGTAGTTAAATGGCTTGAAGACTAACACCTAGGCAATATAATTGCAACTTTGGCCAACTTTAATAAATACTAAATAATTAATATGGAATTATAAATATCCAAATTGTAATTCAAGTACTATTAGTCGTTTTTTGGCACTTGCTATCGAAAGTATCGTGACCATGAACATTTCCACCATGTTTAGTGAAAAACAGAAACAACTTATAGTAGTTGACAACTACAAATTCAACAAGGGTCAGGTCAGGTCAGGTCAGGTCCGTCAGGTCAGGTCAGGTTAGGTCAGGTCAGGTCACACTTCCAAACACAACATATGCAGATGGCGTTGTGTGCAGAAAGCTTGTAAGGTATTTTGCATGTTGCATTCATATTTACGTTGCCTAGGTGTTTGTCTTTGATGCCATTACTAAGTAATTATGGAGATTAATTACCTTCGTTTCCAACATTTGACTACCTGGGATCGTGGAGGAATTCGGATACAACCATTTATATCAATAGATTAAGACCTTTAAATTATTAAATTCAAGAATGTTGTGCTCTTAACTTTCGAACAGTTAAAACAAAATCCTCCAGTTGAATTTTAATCTCTGGGAGTGTTTTATATATATATATATATATATATAGTCGTTTATTAGTAATTTTATAAATTATAAAATGAATTAACAATTAAATTAGAAAATAGTATACATTTTTAATGGAAACCATTATTAAATGGCCACCGACGAATTAGGTCCTACAGCCGTGTTTTATATATTTATATATCTTTCATTTTTATATATAAAAAATGTTCGTTATGCATTTTATGTTTTAAGCATTTACGTATATTATATTTCAATATATGAGCCGTTTATTTTGATGTGGTGTAAGTCCATTTTCCTACATATTGAGATATTTAAGGGTTCGTGTTTTAATCGACTCAAAAATATTTTACTAGTCTCACTTTATGTTTTTTTCTGTGGTGATAAATATTTAAACTTTTGAGATATATAAAATATATACCAAGAAAAATAGGGACTTTGTGACCACAAATGGACTTACACCGCTATCAAAATTATTAAATTTTCAATAATGTGACTTAAATCATATTTAATTGCTTAGAATTCAAGGTTTTTCCAAAAAACTATATTATATTTTCAAAAATTTAAATCTTTTATTAATGTTATGCGAAGCAAAATTGCATATAACTTTAACAACATTAACAAAAAAATAAAAAATTCATGGTTTTTAAATTATTAATTTAAAACATCTTCATTGACACCATGAGAAAGGTTTTTGAAATAATTGTGGTGCAAAGGTGGAATATGACGCAATAAATCACTCATATCTTTATATTTAGCTGAGGTTATGGCTATAGAAGTTTTGTATTGAGGTGATAAATTTATGTATTTAAAATGTTTTGGTGTTCTCGTCTTGGATGTAGTTCCAACGTTTTAAATTCTACATAGAGGTTTTATAAAATAGCTTGTATGGCTCATTTCTTTAAAAAAACGCATCCAGCATATTTTCAACGAATTAATTTTTTCTGTTTGATTGTTTTTTGATCTTTTAAAAACAACATCTTCTACGTTCTTCGTTGAAGTGAAATCTTCGCGCTTCATTCGGTTAACTATACATTTTTTTTTTTTGCGGCACTGTTCAATTATTTTGTAATAATCTTCTGGGACATACATAAAATTTTTCGTAGTGAAATATTTTCTATAGTATAAAAACTTCAACTCCACCGATGATAATGTATTTTATTTTGGCCCGCTATAAAAATTCATGCATAATGTCGAATTTTTTTTAAATGGACACACCACTATCAAAATAAACGGCTCATATTATTGTATATGTATGTTGAAAATAATATGCATTTTTTTCTATTTCGACTAAGTTTTTATAAACAAAATGTTACAATTTTACATTTTAAATAATAATGTATTTATATGGAATTATGATAATTTAAATTTATTAAATAACAAAAAAGTATGTCCAATACAATATTAATGGTGCAAAAACATTGTTGTGTATAAATTTCATTTTAGCGTAAATAAACGCGAAAATTATATTAATTCACTGAAGATTTATTTTGTTTCCATTGGAACCGCATTACCGGCTTTAAAAGCTTTTATACAACAGCACTAAAATAATATGCAAATTTTCATATTTTCGAGAGAATCAGCATCGCGAAAAAAAAATATATCCGCTCTTTACCTGTCCCTTAATACATAATTTTATCACGAGATATAAAATATATGTCGAATAAGTTAAAACAGATTTCCGAAGCACTTTGCCGGGAAAGCTTTTACGGTACCGATTTATATAAAAACCTAAGCGAATTATTTATACTCCTTCGCTCATGTACCTTTATTACTGGCAATATTTGGACAGGGATTTATACTAGTTAAAAATTAATTTTTACTTTTCATAGATTTAAAAGTGAACTCTTAATGCATTGTTTCCAAATATTATCATTAGTTTTACACATCGACTTAATACGAATACTATTACTAATATAATGTAATATAGTCAACAAGAATTGCGTGTAAATACTGATAGATCTTCGATGGTTTCTCTTTTCTAATAAATCTCACAGAAGGGCGTATTCCCTTAAAAATGGTCCGTCAATTAATAAATTTCCTGTAGGAAGAAATAGTTGAAATGATAGAAGCAAGAAGGAAAATTAAAATTGGAAACACAGAAGCAGGACAGAAAAAATATAAGGAACTAAGGAACTTAATTAATAGGAAATGCAAGCTAGCGAAAGAAGAGTGGATAAAAGGAAATTGTGAGGATATTGAGGAGGATATGAGAATAGGTAAAGTAGATTTGGGCTACAGGAAAATTAAGTCACATTTTTCTAAAGTAAAACCAAAGGGTAACATTATATGTGATAAGCAGGGTAAGGAACTCACAGAAAATAAGGAAAAAGCTAGAAGATGGAAGGAGTATCTTGAAGATTTATATAAAGGTAGGCAGGACATGGAGGAGCTAGAAAGTGTGGAACAGATAGATGAGGATGACTTAGGTCCTAGCATACTTAGGTCAGAGTTTCATAGAGCATTAAATGATTTACGGATTAACAAAGCAGCGGGGATTGATATGATACCAGCCGAATTAATAAAACACGCAGGGGAAAAAATGCAGGAGCGATTATACAGGTTAGTTTGTAAAATATATGAGAAGGGAGAAGTACCACAGGATTTTCAGCGTAGTAGAATAGTAACAATGCCGAAGAAAATAGGAGCTAATTTGTGTGAGAACTATAGGACCATTAGCCTACTATCACATGCATCGAAGATATTGTTAAAGATTATTTATAGGAGATTAGAAAATAAAGTAGAGGAAAGGCTAGGAGAAGATCAGTTTGGTTTTAGGAAAAACAGAGGGACGAGGGAGGCGATTCTAGCACTAAGAACGGTAGTAGAAAAAAGAAAGAGGGTAGGAAAGGTAACTTGCATAGCTTTTGTAGATTTAGAAAAGGCATTTGATAATGTAGATTGGGACATAATGTTTAGAATTTTAAAAGAAACGGGTATAGATTATAAGGATAGGAGAATAATTTTTAATTTATATAAACACCAAACTGCCTTAGTTAGAATTGAGGGGGAAGAAGAGGTAGCAAAAATAGGGAAGGGAGTTCGGCAGGGATGTACACTTTCACCGTTATTATTTAATCTATATATAGAAGATGCAATAAACAAAGTAAAAGAAGAGTATAGTGTAGGTGTGAATGTACAGGGAGAGAAAATATATATGTTGAGATTCGCCGACGATATAGCTATATTGGAAGAGAGCGAAAAGAATTTAGAAAGGGTATTGAATGGTATGCAGGCAGTATTGACTAGGGATTTTAACATGAAAATAAATATAGGTAAAACTAAAGTGATGAGGTGTGACAAAAAGGAATGCAGTAGAAAAATGAGGATCACAATAGGAGATAATAGAATCGAAGAAGTGTCAGATTTTTGTTATTTAGGCAGTAGAATCACAAAAGATAATCGAAGCAAGGTGGATATAAAGTGTAGGATAGCACAGGGTAGGAAGGCATTCGTAGAAAATGAACAGATTTTAAGATCAAATATTGACTTGGGTATTAGAAAAAGATTACTGAAGGTATATGTTTGGAGTGTAGCACTGTACGGGTGTGAGGCGTGGACTATAGGAAAGGAAGAGAAGCGTAGATTAGAAGCACTTGAAATGTGGTGTTATAGGAGGATGATGAGGATTGGTTGGGAAGATAAAGTAACAAATGAAACTGTACTAGAGTTAGTAGGGGAGAAGAGAAGTATCTGGAGAGTGTTACAGCGTAGGAGAGACAGATTAGTAGGGCATATTCTTAGGCATGGGGGGATTATGCAATTGATCATAGAAGGTAGAGTGGAGGGAAAGAGAGGGGTAGGTAGGCCTAGATTGGAGTATGTGAGTCAGATAGTTGAAGACGTTGAGATGAATAGCTATAGGGAGATGAAGGGATTAGCTCAGGATAGATCGGCATGGCGTGCTGTTTCCAACCAATCTTTAGGATTGCGGACTCTTTAACTAAGTCTTGTCATCGGTATTAAGCAGAAAATTCACTCGTACTTTACTTAATTTACTTTTACTATGATATTTGGACGTATCCAATTATCAAATCCATAGTAGAAAGAAAGTACGCGACGTACCAACTTAATATTCATCTTAAACTTATTTAAATTTGCACCGATTCGCTTTGTCATTATGATCTAATGTAAATAGTCTCTTTCCTTATATTTTAGGATCTTAGTTTTAATGATCTTATTTTGCAACTTTAACTTTGTAAGGATTACCGCCTTCTTTACTTCTGAAATAAATATTCTCCGGCTTGAGCGTGCACTTTGATGCAATATTCTGGCAGTCTAAAATACATTCGTATTTGCATCTCTTTAGTTATAACTAAATATGTAAACTCTACGAAATTTACTAAACAATGCAATTTTGCTTGCGTTTATTCCATGCACATAGAAAACTAGGTCATAGATGTAATTAACATAATTGTGTTTTAGTAAAGTACGTACTCGTACATAATATATATTAAATAAAATTGTTTTTATATTGTTTGATGTGCACTCAAAGACTGTTGAAATAATATAACCAAAATGATGAAATTTTAACAATAATTAATAATTTTTTAAATACCTGAACTCCTCTGGTGAACATATTATTGGCGTGTATATGAACCGCTGAAAATTCACGTATGCTGTCGAATTCAAAAGTAATTTCCAGCGGAAGTCCTTCCTTGCTGTCGTTTTGCCAACCTACCCATCGGCTACCTGAAATATTATAAAAATAATGTTGTCATATATTCTATATAATACCAATATTGTTTGTGCAGCATGATTCTAAACTATATAATAAATATTCTACTGCATACTTGAAATAATATTGTAATAAGTAATTTACAGAAATAATAAAAATATTTAACATGGTAGAGTAATTAAAATTAAAGATTCAATGCTTATTTCAATCGGTTGAGGCATTGGTTTTACATCTTATTTATCTCTTAGGATTGCAAAATCTATTAGCGATATCGAAAATATCCGATATATTTAATATATGTAACATAATATTTAAGTTACAGGTGTTCAGGTATTCAGACTTAGCAAACAAGAACATATTTACTCTTTTGTGTTTAAAATTCGTACATTATCATTTTTAAATTTTTTATTTAAATTAAGTTTCAATCTGATACTTTACGGGTCACATATTTTAAATCAAACGTGTGGAGTCTAATATATATCAATTAATAATATCACCCAAACAAGCATTAAGTAGCTAGATGTACATTTCAAGCGCTATGCGCCCATCTTCAGTAGCACAAGATAAAAACTAGTATTTAAAATAAATATATTTTTAAAATAACGTATAATACTTCTAATAGTCTTGCTAATTTTCTAGGAAATCCCAAAGATTTGATTGATTTTGAATATTTATGCAATATCTTGTTCTAGTTCTCCTAAAGTATATATAGAAGACAAACACGTAGACCAATTGTAACTAGATTTAAGGAGCATTTACCTCATTTCAGATTAAATAGAACAGATAAAAGTGCTGTAGCCGAGCATATTTTTGAATCAGTTCAAAATTTTGAATCAAAATTTGAATTAATTTAACAAATTTTGGATTTATGTTGACATATTTATTTAATAGTATATCAATCACGATTCGTGACACAGGTATTTTATTTAGTTTTTATAATGTGCTACTGAAGATGGGGGCATAGCCTTCGAAATGCGCATCTAGCAATTTAATGCTTTGACTTACGGTACTTGGGTGATATTCTATACTATTAAAAAGATACAGACAACATTTTGTGTATAAAAATGATTATTGTCACACAATTGACTAAACGCTTAGATATAATTATTTATTGTATAATATTATTATACTAATAATTCAGACTTATTTTCCCTTAAACCATTAAATCTTAATTTAAACCAAATTCCAACGCATGGTCCCCTACCATTTAGCTCAGTTAATTAAAAATAATTTTAAATTAGTTCCAAAATCCTAAACAAGCTAATAATTCAGATTTGGGATGTCAATAAGGTCAGGTCAAAATTAGTCCTCTTTTAATATGACAACATTCGATTATATACTAAAATAAAAATAAAAATAAAAAGTAAATCTTATTCGAAGCAAGCAAAGGGAATGTATAGATTTATTTTCCTATACCCAACAAAGAACATTTGAATAAAATATAGTTAGTTAGTTAAAGAGTCCGCAATCCTAAAGATTGGTTGGAAACAGCACGCCATGCCGATCTATCCTGAGCTAATCCCTTCATCTCCCTATAGCTATTCATCTCAACGTCTTCAACTATCTGACTCACATACTCCAATCTAGGCCTACCTACCCCTCTCTTTCCCTCCACTCTACCTTCTATGATCAATTGCATAATCCCCCCATGCCTAAGAATATGCCCTACTAATCTGTCTCTCCTACGCTGTAACACTCTCCAAATACTTCTCTTCTCCCCTACTAACTCTAGTACAGCTTCATTTGTTACTTTATCTTCCCAACCAATCCTCATCATCCTCCTATAACACCACATTTCGAATGCTTGTAATCTACGCTTCTCTTCCTTTCCTATAGTCCTCGCCTCACACCCGTACAGTGCTACACTCCAAACATATACCTTCAGTAATCTTTTTCTAATACCCAAGTCAATATTTGATCTTAAAATCTGTTCCTTTTCTACGAATGCCTTCCTATCCTGTGCTATCCTACACTTTATATCTACCTTGCTTCGATTATCTTTTGTGATTCTACTGCCTAAATAACAAAAATCTGACACTTCTTCGATTCTATTATCTCCTATTGTGATCCTCATTTTTCTACTGCATTCCTTTTTGTCACCCCTCATCACTTTAGTTTTACCTATATTTATTTTCATGTTAAAATCCCTAGTCAATACTGCCTGCATACCGTTCAATACCCTTTCTAAATTCTTTTCGCTTTCTTCCAATATAGCTATATCGTCGACGAATCTCAACATATATATTTTCTCTCCCTGTACATTCACACCTACACTATACTCTTCTTTTACTTTGTTTATTGCATCTTGTATATATAGATTAAATAATAACGGTGAGAGTGTACATCCCTGCCGAACTCCCTTCCCTATTTTTGCTACCTCTTCTTCCCCCTCAATTCTAACTAAGGCAGTTTGGTGTTTATATAAATTAAAAATTATTCTCCTATCATTATAATCTATACCCGTTTCTTTTAAAATTCTAAATATTATGTCCCAATCTACATTATCAAATGCCTTTTCTAAATCTACAAAAGCTATGCAAGTTACCTTTCCTACCCTCATTCTTTTTTCTACTACTGTTCTTAGTGCTAAAATCGCTTCCCTCGTCCCTCTGTTTTTCCTAAAACCAAACTGATCTTCTCCTAGCCTTTCCTCTACTTTATTTTCTAATCTCCTATAAATAATCTTTAGCAATATCTTCGATGCATGTGATAGTAGACTAATGGTCCTATAGTTCTCACACAAAATAGCTCCTATTTTCTTCGGCATTGTTACTATTCTACTACGCTGAAAATCCTGTGGTACTTCTCCCTTCTCATATATTTTACAAACTAACCTGTATAATCGCTCCTGCATTTTTTCCCCTGCGTGTTTTATTAATTCGGCTGGTATCATATCAATCCCCGCTGCTTTGTTATTCCGTAAATCATTTAATGCTCTATGAAACTCTGACCTAAGTATGCTAGGACCTAAGTCATCCTCATCTATCTGTTCCACACTTTCTAACTCCTCCATGTCCTGCCTACCTTTATATAAATCTTCAAGATACTCCTTCCATCTTCTAGCTTTTTCCTTATTTTCTGTGAGTTCCTTACCCTGCTTATCACATATAATGTTACCCTTTGGTTTTACTTTAGAAAAATGTGACTTAATTTTCCTGTAGCCCAAATCTACTTTACCTCTTCTCATATCCTCCTCAATATCCTCACAATTTCCTTTTATCCACTCTTCTTTCGCTAGCTTGCATTTCCTATTAATTAAGTTCCTTAGTTCCTTATATTTTTTCTGTCCTGCTTCTGTATAATAAAATATAATACATCGGAAATTTTGATTGAAAGTTTATTAAGCGAAGAGTTCAAAAATATCCTGTATCGTAAAAAAATTAAATCATATCCCTTGCAAATGTGATATTGTGTCGAATGTAGAAAAAGCAATCATTGTGAAGTATAAATATTATTTCTATATATAATCTGAATTTTACGACTTATCTGACAATGACCTAATAATCACCAGAGCCTAGAAATAACACATCATTTTCTTTTAAGTAATTAATGGCATAAATCGACGTTTATTTTATAACCATATTTTCATTCACACTATCTTAAACGTGAAAATTTGTACATTCTAGCAAATATATATCTACAGTCTGTTCACATTTCATTTGCCTGGCCATGAGATGCGCACTTTAAAAAAATAGTGGGGGTGCAATTGCTATTGCTTAAGACGCGCCTACAATCATTCATTCCTTGGCACTACCCTTCAGTCTGTGAACTATCAGTGGTGTAACAACTTACTACCGAAATGAGTTCGCTTTTAAATGGTAAAGTAATGCATAGCCAATTGAGGGAATTGATTTTCAATGTGTATAAATGCTTTAAATCTGATGGCAATTTGTCATCGAAGGAAGTAAAGGAAAGAGTGTCTGCAGCAACCAAAGTGTCCATAAGAACCGATTATAAAGGAAGGTGAAGCTACAGGTAACGAAAGTGAACCGAAATTTTCTACACTAAGAAAGAAGCGTATTCGAAACGTGACTATACGACATTTAGAAGATTTTGAAAAGTGTGACTTTCGAAATATAATATATAATTTTCACAAAACTGAAAATACAAGAGTTACGCTTAAAATATTACATGAAAAACTATACAGTGTCTTAGTAAGGGAAGGACATAAAACTTCCTTAAATCGTATTGTACATGATTTAGGATTTAAGTTTAGAAGCACAAAAAATAATTCTTATATTACGAACATGGCAAGAACGACAAGTGTATTGGGAACGCCACTGGTCGACAGAGTTGAAGACAAGAACCGCCTTCTCTTCACGGAGAATGCCGAATATCCCTTCGCTATCTGCGCGACCCAAGGCAAACTTATAGTGGACAAACTGTAGAAGGACATGTGTACTAGACCTGTGGTCGCTTCAAGACATTTAATTGGACGAACAAAAGTCTCGTTCGGTGAAGGATGAAGAACACTGTAGTTGCACACAGATAAATATATTTATACGCTTTTATTTTGATATTACTATATTATTCGATTACATATATCCATACATAAACTGAAGAGACATTGTTACATTGTTACATTGTTACATATGAGTGAGTCTTAACCTGATTTTAACTCATATTATATCTCTATCAGAATTATTCCTTTGCAACCGAAGCATCAATATAGTATACCATATTGTAGTTGTAATCATTTTTTTTTTCTACGAATTTTAAATCAGATTAATGATACTTCAATTGCAATTCGATTTCTATAAATTACAGCCAGGGACTAGTTAACAGCTGTTAGAAGAACGCCTCGTATTATCTGCAACTTCATTGCTATTCAACCATAATTATGATTGGACCAAAGAAGGATTCGAATTTGACCTTTAATTTTTGGATTTTTTGTATTGAAGCTTCAATTCATAAAGTGTTGTTCATATAATGAGAAAATAGCTGAATATATAGAGCGCACCATGTTTAAGCTCCAATAAAAAAATCTTGCTATCCGAGCACAAGATAATATATGACTTTTAAGTATATACAGATATTTTCAATATTTTTTTGGGGCTAACTTTCAAAGTGCGAGTCTCGATTATAAATACGCTTGGAGCTGAAATCCTAGATATAAGAAAGTATAAACTCAAAATAAAATTTGTGGCTTCGAGATTTATGACTAGAGACCGGATTATAGGCAAAATGCCTTAAATTGCTTTTTTTTGCCTATTTCGACAATTTTGATCAAATTTTGTCTATTTTTCAGTTTAGCGCTTATTTTGCCTATTTCGACACTTTTCATGCATTCGCGCCTTTTTTTCATATTTATTTTGCTTTTTACCATAATTTATTTTGTTCGATGATAAAATCTTTCTAAATCATTTGTGTCATCGGAAAAATCCCTAATCGTTCTTAATGTACTCTTAAGTACCAATAGTGGTTATTTTGTAACAACTGTTATTTCAAATAAATAATTCACCCTTCATTTCTTCAGTCTGTGTTTAGTTAGGGCACGAATACATTCGAAAATAAATTCGAAACGCCTAAAATTAGCAGTTCAGATGAATCCAAGATCCAAAAAATAATTCGGGAGTTCGGCTCTAATATTTTTCATGGTGACGGTATAATATTATTTTGTAAAGTTTGCGATACAAAAGTGAAACATGAAAAAAATATTTCGTGTTTTTTACTGTTTTTCATGCCTTTTTTGATTTTTTTTTCAAAATAAGAATTTTAGCGTCCTTTTTTTTACGTTTTTTAGTGCCTATTTGCCGCCTATTTTGGCATTTTTTTAGTGCCTATATCCGGTCTCTATTTATGAGCTTAACGTTCCCAAACAATTTTTTTTTCATTTCGTTTAATTAAGGATATTTTAAAAAGTGCAAAAATTATAATGTATTGTCTGTAAAATTAATGTAAAATTATAATGTATAAAATTATAAATATTGATTGTCGTTAATTTCGTTAACCAAAACATATCGGCGTTTTACATTAAAGAATTCAATTACAATTTTGATATATTTTATAAAATCATTTCTTAGGAAATTAATTGCAGACAAATTAGCGAGCTATACTTCATTTCTTTAAATGACATTTTTTTTAATGACAAATAAATTAACAATATTCTCATTTAATGCTACAAAAATATGTATGTACTTTTACACGTATTTTTTCGATTTTAGGTAAGAATATTCTATTTGTAAAACATTTGTTAGCTTTGATTAGTTTTTCACACTTTTACAGCAACAAGAACAGAGTCTTTGTAATGATTCAATATGACAAGATGCTTTGAAATTGTATTAAGCGCTCTGCTGAACAAGCAAAGAATTCAATATAATAGTTATGTTGTATATTTACCTTTAAAATAAATGAGGGCTAAAAGTTTATAATAATTAAGTTACGAAGATTCAATACGAGCTATGCTACAATACAATTGATAAAAACATTTTAATATTTAGTTAGTAAATTTTATTGGAATTTTAATTATAGAATTATATCTTTGTATACTATATAGGGGAAAAAATGCAGGAGCGATTATACAGGTTAGTTTGTAAAATATATGAGAAAGGAGAAGTACCACAGGATTTTCAGCGTAGTAGAATAGTAACAATGCCGAAGAAAATAGGAGCTAATTTGTGTGAGAACTATAGGACCATTAGTCTACTATCACATGCATCGAAGATATTGTTAAAGATTATTTATAGGAGATTAGAAAATAAAGTAGAGGAAAGGCTAGGAGAAGATCAGTTTGGTTTTAGGAAAAACAGAGGGACGAGAGAGGCGATTCTAGCACTAAGAACGGTAGTAGAAAAAAGAATGAGGGTAGGAAAGGTAACTTGCATAGCTTTTGTAGATTTAGAAAAAGCATTTGATAATGTAGATTGGGACATAATGTTTAGAATTTTAAAAGAAACGCGTATAGATTATAAGGATAGGAGAATAATTTTTAATTTATATAAACACCAAACTGCCTTAGTTAGAATTGAGGGGGAAGAAGAGGTAGCAAAAATAGGGAAGGGAGTTCGGCAGGGATGTACACTCTCACCGTTATTATTTAATCTATATATAGAAGATGCAATAAACAAAGTAAAAGAAGAGTATAGTGTAGGTGTGAATGTACAGGGAGAGAAAATATATATGCTGAGATTCGCCGACGATATAGCTATATTGGAAGAAAGCGAAAAGAATTTAGAAAGGGTATTGAATGGTATGCAGGCAGTATTGACTAGGGATTTTAACATGAAAATAAATATAGGTAAAACTAAAGTGATGAGGTGTGACAAAAAGGAATGCAGTAGAAAAATGAGGATCACAATAGGAGATAATAGAATCGAAGAAGTGTCAGATTTTTGTTATTTAGGCAGTAGAATCACAAAAGATAATCGAAGCAAGGTAGATATAAAGTGTAGGATAGCACAGGGTAGGAAGGCATTCGTAGAAAAAGAACAGATTTTAAGATCAAATATTGACTTGGGTATTAGAAAAAGATTACTGAAGGTATATGTTTGGAGTGTAGCACTGTACGGGTGTGAGGCGTGGACTATAGGAAAGGAAGAGAAGCGTAGATTACAAGCATTCGAAATGTGGTGTTATAGGAGGATGATGAGGATTGGTTGGGAAGATAAAGTAACAAATGAAGCTGTACTAGAGTTAGTAGGGGAGAAGAGAAGTATCTGGAGAGTGTTACAGCGTAGGAGAGACAGATTAGTAGGGCATATTCTTAGGCATGGGGGGGATTATGCAATTGATCATAGAAGGTAGAGTGGAGGGAAAGAGAGGGGTAGGTAGGCCTAGATTGGAGTATGTGAGTCAGATAGTTGAAGACGTTGAGATGAATAGCTATAGGGAGATGAAGGGATTAGCTCAGGATAGATCGGCATGGCGTGCTGTTTCCAACCAATCTTTAGGATTGCGGACTCTTTAACTAATTAACACTATACCATATTTCAATATATAAACAATGATTTCAACTTATTTAGTATATTTTTTGAAAATGAATTTACATATTAGACAATATTTGGCATTTTAGAGGGTTTGGTATTTTATTAAAATATTGTAGTATTGCTGAACTTAAAGATTTATCTTTAAAAATATCGTTACAATTTTATGTAAAAATTGCATTTCCAACATGGTTTCAAAACTCACATAATGATATAATATATTCCTGAATTCACACCACAGAATTGTTATGCCAACCAGGAAATAAAAGGAAAATATAAATCTTTGATTCCTAATTTCCGTCGAACCAAACATCATCAATCACTTATTTCAACATTTCATGTTTTAGCTTTTCCGCAAGAACGAAAACTTTTCAAACAAGCTTATATTAACAATAAGATTTGAAATGTGAATATTAAGCTTTTGTAAACATTGCGAATGGGAATTTTCCATAGCTTCAGGAACAAAATTACAATTAAATGAAACTTTATCGTTTATGGCAAAAAGATGTTGCAAAGAAACACTTTTTAATACGTATTTAATTTAGATTGGAAATAAACAAAAATAATTTTGACATTAAAAATGAACGATTCCAAAATGTAGTGATGTTTTAATTAGGAAGTTAATTAGCTTTAATTAGGAATATATTTAAAACTGGAATATTAATATTTTTTTTATATTTATTTACGGTATTTGGGAGATATTCTATACTATGGAATATTTACTTCATTATTTCTAACGAAAACTAGAGTGAGGTAAATATAATTGAATCTGGTCGATTTTAGTTAAATTTTATTGTAACTTTCGTAACTTTATCAAACGATTAATCTAAATCGGAGGGAATATTTTCGATACGTAAACGAATATTTCACGATTTCCTTCGGGTTCTGGCTAATTAATTTACGCCAAATCTATATGATATGCAGACTTTCAATCACTTTTCCATAACTGCCACAACTGTCACGTCTAAATCGAAAGAATGGGGCCCCCGTCTAACAATAATTCTCATTTAAAACTGCCAGTTTTTGAGAGGCTGCTGCTTGACGATTCAATTTAGCGTGCGGTAACGGCATCGAAATCGCATGAGCTCACCGCCTTTACGTTTCTTGTCACAACGGTACACGCGGGGTATTTTTTCCCGAAGACGATCCGACCGCCGTCTAACATGACAAGCGTTGAAATATAGTCGTCACATGCGTTGCGCTTTCTTACCCTAGCGTCTGCAGCTTGAGCTTTTCAATTACCGGCGGCCTCGGGATATATTATGTCTCACAAATACGAATTATCACGTGAGAAGCGAGAAGCCCAATTATTTGAACAATGACGAGTATCAAATATATTTTTATAATTAAACACAATTAAAAGAATAGAATATCAACCAAATACCGTAACTTAAAGCATTAAGTAGCTAGATGCGCATTTCGAATATGGCTATGCCCCCATCTTCAGTAGCACAAGATTGAAACTAAATTAAATACCTCTGTCACGAATCATGATTGATATATGATTGATGGTAGTGATAATTTTTACAATTAAAAGCTTTGGATAGGGGATTTCTAATAGGGTACATATAGAAACACTGAGGGGTCGATGAAATTTTGAAAGAGGTCAATTGAGGACGAACTTTTGAAAATCTCCGATCCCGGAATTTTCAAATAATAGCATGATAAATTTGGAGATTCCATCCTGCTGATAATTATAAACGAAGAAAGTCAAATAACTGCAGCGAAACGCTAAGAAAAAAAAAAATCAATGTTTAATTAAAATTATTGAATAAATTGGACCATTCTTCGAAAAAAATTACGTATAAATAAAATGATTCATATGAAATTTCTTTAACTGTAATATAGTTAGAGAACTGAAAGAAATCTTTACATCGCTGAATATTAAATCCTTTAATAAAACTCTTTTGTCATCATATTCAACATCTTAAAAAGCTACAAATTCTGGCAGAATTGATTAGAAAGAATATTTTTATCAGTTGTCAATGCAAGAAAAAGATTAAGAACCCATGAACATATTTACCATTCATCTAATAATTTACTAGTTACATTACTGAGTAACTTTACATTAGTATTGTTGTTTTGTTCTATTTAGTTGCCTTAGAAGCTGAAATTTATAAAGGATTGGATACGTAAATTTGTTACACAAAAGACATAATGCGAATTTGATGTTTAGGATAGGCTCGAATTCATAGTTCCAGAGTTTTAATAAGGTAAACGATAAAAATATGAATTCCACAATTTTGAATTACTACAGTTACTGAAAAATATATATTTTCCAAGAACTAAATTGTTTTGGACTCTCGTATTATAGTTCTTTACAATATAAGTGTTGTAAAGATTCATATTAATATGAATTTACAACTCGAATATTGTACGAAATTTTATCTAATTTCGTAAGTAATCCGATAATTACAAAAAAAAATATTTGACAAGAGTTGTCAAAATAAATTTTAAAATGATGTTATGTCCTAAACAAATATGATACCCGCTGTTATAAGGATTTAAGTTTTCTAAGTAGTCTTGAACTGTTGGTTGTTTCTGAGTTGTCTTGGTTACTGTTAAATACGTCAGATTTATAGCAAAAGTTTGCAAAAAAAGTACTCTTTCAAAATGTCTGATTGTGAAGAAAGTTTACCCTCGGAAGTAGAGGAAGCTGCAAATGGAGCAATTTCAAGTCTAATTCCCGCAAAATCAAAGTTACGATATGAACTTGAATACCAGAAATTTGAAAAATGGTGTGATTCAAAAAGAATAAAACAAGTGTCGAAAAAAAAATTGTTGGCGTATTTCGCCGAAAAGCAACAATCACAAAAGCCGTCAACGCTTTGGACGTACTATTCCATGTTAAGAACCATGATTTCCGTAAGAAAAAATCAAGATATAAGCAAATTTATACAGCCTGTTGCTTTTCTCTGAGAAAAGTTCAGACGGATACACGGCAAAAAAGTCTAGCATTTTTTCTAAAGAAGAAGTATGTAAGTTTTTGGGCACAGCAGAGGATGAATTGTTTTTGCTTATAAAAGTTGTGATGATCGTTGGCATTTTTGGGGCTCGTCGACGAGACGAACTTACGAAGTTAATGTTAGATCACATTGAAGACAAAGTATCATATGTTAAAATCGTGATCCTATCTACAAAAACGAATATGGTACGAGAATTTATAGATACCGAGGGTAATCTGCCAGGTATTAACTGCTCAACCATTTTTCAAAAATATGCTGAGCTTCGTCCTCCTAGTGCTACTCACAGGCGTTTTTTTGGCTTCTATAAGCAAGAAAAATGTAGCTCGCGGCCTGTTGGGATCAATACCTTTGGAAATATACCAAAATTAATTGCAAAGCAGTTGGGCTTGAAGAGACCCGAAAAATATACGGGGCACTGTTTTCGGAGGTTCTCTGCTTCCATGCTGGTAGATGGTGGGGCGGATATGCAAATGCTTAAGTGTCATGGAGAGCGGAAATCCTCTGCTACTGCAGAGGGGTATGTTGAGAGTTCTTTAGAAAATAAGAAAGAAATAGCAAAGAAGATTATGGGTTCCAAAAAAAACCAGGACGGTTCCAAACGCCATCCTGAATAACTCAGTGATGTCCACCTCTGATCTGCAAATTTCAAATTGCAAAAAATGTGTTATAAATGTATATAATAAATAATTTTAAAATGTTACTCTATTAATCAAAAACTCATTACAGCACTAGTGCTGCAATGACGACCATTACAGCACTAGTGCTGTAATGGTCATCATTACAAAACTTTTTAAAAAACTGTAATATTTACTTTACTGAATGAAAGTAGATAAATTATATTACCTCAATTTATTTTAGATCCATTTATTTTCCATTTAGATTTAGCGTTGGTAGATCCATTTATTTTTTTATGTTTACCAGATTTTCTAGAACCGCTTTATATTTTTTAGCCCATATAAGCGTAATATTACTACAATCTTAAACGTTACTTATAACAAAACTGCATTAATTATTTATTTCATATTTGGACAATAAAACATATATGATTTAAAATAAATCATTTTAGTTCTTATTCTATATTTGGAATACACATGTACTTTAAATATTGCGAATTTTCGATTATTAGATAAATTGCAACACCTAAAAAGTATGCACATTTTTATCTCAATTTAAAAGCCAGTATATGAATAAGGATATTTTTGAAAATCAATAAAGCCAGTTACGCAAGGGTTCATGACCAACTAAGAAACATTTTTCATAATGGTTTTGTGAATTTACAGTATAAGGTCCATGGAGTATAATCGTAGCAATTGTTACAAAATATAGACGATATAAATAATTGACATTCGTTGTCTACAAGAAATAGTTACAAAATATTCTAAACTATCTGGTGAGATATTGTTTTATGAGTGATATTTACGTGAAAATAAAATATGTTGTGAGACTTTACAAAAATCGAGGCTGGTGACTTGTTTTTGTTAAATATTTCGAAGTACTAAATTGGACACTTTCAGCGAAATTTCACGGATATTAAACCTAAAAAAGTAATCTAGCGTATTAAAATTTTCTGATTTGGACAGAGAGATTTTTATCTTTATAAAATACGCTAGTTTCAATTATTTTAAGCTTTACACGATACTATAGTTTGCTAGAATTACACTAATCTAAAAATATAGTTACAAACGCATGATTAATATTTAATTTACACATATATTCGACCGTCAATTAATTTCTGCAGTGCAGAAATTGATTCGCAAAAAGTGACGGAGTTAATTTATTTAGTTTTTATCTTGTGCTACTGAAAATTAGGGCATAGCCTTCGAAATACCCATCTAGCAATTAAATGTTTAGTATGATGGTATTGGGTGATATTTTCTACAATCGTTTAACAAGAGTGGATAAAAGGAAATTGTGAGGATATTGAGGAGGATATGAGAAGAGGTAAAGTAGATTTGGGCTACAGGAAAATTAAGTCACATTTTTCTAAAGTAAAACCAAAGGGTAACATTATATGTGATAAGCAGGGTAAGGAACTCACAGAAAATAAGGAAAAAGCTAGAAGATGGAAGGAGTATCTTGAAGATTTATATAAAGGTAGGCAGGACATGGAGGAGCTAGAAAGTGTGGAACAGATAGATGAGGATGACTTAGGTCCTAGCATACTTAGGTCAGAGTTTCATAGAGCATTAAATGATTTACGGAATAACAAAGCAGCGGGGATTGATATGATACCAGCCGAATTAATAAAACACGCAGGGGAAAAAATGCAGGAGCGATTATACAGGTTAGTTTGTAAAATATATGAGAAGGGAGAAGTACCACAGGATTTTCAGCGTAGTAGAATAGTAACAATGCCGAAGAAATAGGAGCTAATTTGTGTGAGAACTATAGGACCATTAGTCTACTATCACATGCATCGAAGATATTGCTAAAGATTATTTATAGGAGATTAGAAAATAAAGTAGAGGAAAGGCTAGGAGAAGATCAGTTTGGTTTTAGGAAAAACAGAGGGACGACACAGGCGATTCTAGCACTAAGAACGGTAGTAGAAAAAAGAAATAGGGTAGGAAAGGTAACTTGCATAGCTTTTGTAGACTTAGAAAAGGCATTTGATAATGTAGATTGGGACATAATGTTTAGAATTTTAAAAGAAACGGGTATAGATTATAAGGATAGGAGAATAATTTTTAATTTATATAAACACCAAACTGCCTTAGTTAGAATTGAGGGGGAAGAAGAGGTAGCAAAAATAGGGAAGGGAGTTCGGCAGGGATGTACACTTTCACCGTTATTATTTAATCTATATATAGAAGATGCAATAAACAAAGTAAAGAAGAGTATAGTGTAGGTGTGAATGTACAGGGAGAGAAAATATATATGTTGAGATTCGCCGACGATATAGCTATATTGGAAGAAAGCGAAAAGAATTTAGAAAGGGTATTGAATGGTATGCAGGCAGTATTGACTAGGGATTTTAACATGAAAATAAATATAGGTAAAACTAAAGTGATGAGGTGTGACAAAAAGGAATGCAGTAGAAAAATGAGGATCACAATAGGAGATAATAGAATCGAAGAAGTGTCAGATTTTTGTTATTTAGGCAGTAGAATCACAAAAGATAATCGAAGCAAGGTAGATATAAAGTGTAGGATAGCACAGGGTAGGAAGGCATTCGTAGAAAAGGAACAGATTTTAAGATCAAATATTGACTTGGGTATTAGAAAAAGATTACTGAAGGTATATGTTTGGAGTGTAGCACTGTACGGGTGTGAGGCGTGGACTATAGGAAAGGAAGAGAAGCGTAGATTACAAGCATTCGAAATGTGGTGTTATAGGAGGATGATGAGGATTGGTTGGGAAGATAAAGTAACAAATGAAGCTGTACTAGAGTTAGTAGGGGAGAAGAGAAGTATTTGGAGAGTGTTACAGCGTAGGAGAGACAGATTAGTAGGGCATATTCTTAGGCATGGGGGGATTATGCAATTGATCATAGAAGGTAGAGTGGAGGGAAAGAGAGGGGTAGGTAGGCCTAAATTGGAGTATGTGAGTCAGATAGTTGAAGACGTTGAGATGAATAGCTATAGGGAGATGAAGGGATTAGCTCAGGATAGATCGGCATGGCGTGCTGTTTCCAACCAATTTTTAGGATTGCGGACTCTTTAACTAACTCGTTTAAGACAATTGTATTGTATTAATAAACCGTATTGACAATTATATTCTTTGCATCAATATGAAATTGTATATTCAATAAACCTCTGTTCAACCTTATTGAATGGCAGTTTATGAGACAAGTTATAGCATGAAAGACGCCATGTGAGAAGAGTGGGTATTATATTTCCCGATCTTCATTTCCCACTTGTATTAGAGTGGTTAGATTGCTTGAATTCCTCCCTATAATGAATAGCATTCCTGTATACTTTTCGCAGAATGGCAGATATTGAGATTTTTGAAAAATAATACCTTGATTTGTCATTTCAGTGAAATGTACAAAATATGGAGTAACTAAAAAAAATCTATACTGTTTTGCGTAAGTTAAATATATGCATGAGTGTCTTATATTGTACAAAATGTTTTGAAATAGCACATTACGTCAATTTTTTCTCAGTTAACCCCTTTACTTCCATATTCACCCTAAAGTTCTGAACTATCGGACTTACGCACTCTAATCTGGGTCTATATACCCCTTCCTTTCCCTCTAACTTACCTTCTATAACTAATTTGCATAACACCTCAATCTGTAAGAATTTGACCTATTAGTCTTTCATCTACGCTGTAATATCTTTTAATTACTCTCTTCCCCTCTACCAATAGATACGTCTTCAGTTTAAGTTCAACTTCCTATTTTTTAGTTTGATTTACTTTTGTACGATTGTCACGCAAGGGGGTGGTTGGTAACACCTGCCAATAAAATGGTCTTGTGATTATTTTAACATAAGTTGACCTAATAGATTCCATATGTATTTCAATTAGGTTATAATCAATTTACGATTTCTGACGAATTTTGGTCAAATATTATTGAGATAGTGCATGTCGAAAAAGTATAAAACTTTCATTCTTAATTCAAAAATGTTTTGTAATTTCTGAGGCACGTATTTTTTTGATAAACATAATGCAGTAATTTAGATTTATCAACCAACTGTTAAATAATCATATAGAATAAATTAATATTCTAACATAGAATTGGGCAAATTTGTCCGCTAGTTTGTCAATTTTTGGCACTGCTAAAGTTGAAAAAAATTAGCAATTCTTTACATATTACAAATTGCAGAGCAAAAATAAGAAATTGAAATTTTATTTTCACGTTACCGAAAAATTGAGGCAAGTTTAAGGTTGGTTATTTTATAATTATCAAAAATATCTGTATAATAGATTACTTAGGAATGTATAAATTTTTACAGGTTTAATATTATGTACCTTGAGAGCAAAATGACACCTTTTGAACATTGATCAATTTTGCTAGGAGAAGTTCAATGTCTTTAAGGTCAGTGCATTTTTTACATAAAAAGTTAAATATTTACACTGAGAATTAAAAAATAAATAGAATTATTCGAAAACACACGATTCCTGCATTTTTTAGAGTAGGATATGATCTTAAGTGTAATTTGCGCTTTTCTTGTGTTAATGTATTTTATATGTGGCCTAGGATTATAATTCTTTTTCGTCCAATATAGTCCTGGAAAGCCTAAAGATCGGACAATCCTTGTTTAGATCAATCTATAATTGACAAATCACTATTTATAAAAAAATATATATACAAATCAAAAATAATACAAATTAATTACTTAATATAAACACTGGTTAATTTGTTAAATAATAAATTTAAAAAATTATTGTAAGTTCGATGAATATTAAAACCAAATATAAATAATCCGCAAAATTTACGTTTAAGAAATTTTAAATTGCGTATGAGTATTTCCACATATAAGTTTAAATTTGCAGCCCTCTTTATGTCATTAGAGGTTTTCATAAATATAATAAATACAAAAAAATTGAATTTATTCCCAAATAGCAATTTTGATTTAAATACGATATTTTTGTTGTATAGAATATCACCCAAATACCGTAACTCAAAGCATTAAATAGCTAGATGCACATTTCGATGACTATCCCACCATCTTCAGTAGCACAAGATAAAAACGAATTAAAATACCTCTGTCACTAACCGTGATTGCTATACAATTATATATATTGTATTTTTCTACATTTATTTTTCTCAATATTATAAACTTTTCAAAAACTGATGATATATAAGTGTGATATTTGATATTGAGACTAGTACATCAATATCTGGTTCGATGGAAATAGTTGCAATTCTCAGTGGGTCTCTTATTTTATTTATAATTTTACTCTTCGTGTGCTTCATCCTCGAAAGTAGTTGCTCACAAATGTAATATGCTGCCAAAAATGACGTGAATAAGGCGTGATTGCGAAGCGAGGGATATTTACCTTGTGAAGTAGGTCTTATAAAATCCAGTAAAGAGATATGATCAGAATTTTCTTAAAGTTGAATGTTACGTTACAGCTCTATGCATTTCATTTGAAAATTCGCAAAATTCGACAGAAAATGGAGTCCCAAATATAAAGTATATTTGTATACCAAAATAGTTATTATTTTTGTGATTTACGTAAATCGGAAACCGTATTCAAAACCGTCCAGGGCCGCATCTAAACATGTTACGTAGATTATGGTACATATTATACTGGGTATTTTGTGGGGCTTGCCTGTTTGTTGTTGGTTAGTTAATACAAATAAATAAATAAATTAGAATATAATTAGAAATTAGAAGAATATAAAAATTTTGCAAAAATTCCAAAATTATATTAACTCAAGTCACATTGAAATGCTTCTATGCGCAATAAATACAACTCATGTCTATTCGAATTGCACTAACAATTCGAATATGTTTTTTTCAATTGTTGTATTTATAACTAAGGGTTGATATTCCGGGCTGAAGGACTGAAGGTCGGTGACCTTTTGGGTAAATGGAAGAACCATAATGGGACCTATATTAAAAAAATAAAATAAAAATTATCAATTTGTTTTACATTATTTGATGTATACCGTTTTATATCAATGATATTCATTGCTATTATTATTATATAAACTGCTTCTAATATTGTTAAATGCTATAATTAAACTGCGACTAACATTTGTGTACTTATATTTTCATTTACCCAAAACTGTTCGTATGTCACAATATCCAATTGATCATTAATCTTCTATACCAGCATATACGAGCAAGTTCCTGCAGAAATTTTAAGCAACTCGAGGCACATTTGAGATTATCATCCCATTTTGTACGGACGTGTCTGCACATACGAGACGCGTATTTCGACGTCTACACACAACATATATGCCCACACGTTTCTGCATGCATATGTACTGATGATAATGATTGTTCTGCCTCGTTCTATCACGCCATATTGTTATCTGTAGTTTCGCACTCGCGTTGCTTGAAAGAAGTAATCATTGGCAGTCGTGTTAAAATAATTTGGATCCCGGGCTAGTTTCCGTACAAGTGTTATTTGAAACGGGTTATTTATACCTATATGTCCTTATAAAATGCTTAAAACTAATTTTTGTGTGCGGAAAACTTAATGAACTCAAAATTTGATTTTTAATACGATACATTGAATTCTGAAGTAATTGGAATTCGCTGTGGATATTCTTCATTGAACATAACTAGTTTATTTAACTAGACAAATTTCTACGTAGTTTCTAAACCAGTAGAGACATGTACTTCGTGAATTATATTCAGTTATAAAACACTTTACTGTATCGCCGTCTATTTTCTGTTTTCAATGATCAATTTAACAATCACAGAGTACAAATATGAGTCTCCTTATACAGGATTTGTATAAATTGTTAAATAAGCACAACTAGAATTAATTATTCAAGAATGCGAAAAACTAGTTGTGATTATTTTCACTCGTTTGACAATAAAATTTCGGAACTGGGCAACTTTTCGTGCTCATAACTAGTTTTGTGATTTTTTTAGGCTTTTTGCGTCTGAAACATGCATTAAAATTTTATTTTGACGGATCTTGCGAGTTTTACAAATATAATCTTCACCCCCATTAATAGAAATTTATCTAATTATTATTTTGATATGCAAATGTTGGCAGGAAATAAACATTTGTCAATGTTCGTTTTCTAACAACTTCGCATAAATTACATCACAAAACCTTTAATATGGCATAATTCACTATCTTTTTCTTATGATACAACAAATGATACTGTCTAATCTGGCTATTCTATATCAATTTATATACATAAATATATACTCCCCCTCTCTCTCTATATATATATATATATATATACCACTCTCTCTTCTCTCAGAACTTCTCTAAGCCGTTAAAGAAGCGCGACATCCAATAGATCGGTCGCCTGCACTCTATGATACACTCATCTCGTTGCATATTACTGTATATATGTATTTAACTTGTACTGGCAATGGATAGCCGCTGGAAATCTGTGACATATATTAGACAATGAAGCAAGGTTCGAACCGAAGAAATAGAAGATATACGGCATACGGTCGCTCTCACCGATTGCTTGCAATAGAGTGAGATGAGTGTATATCCATTTAACCTTAGTACGTTAGTTTATCTATAGTTAGTATAGTTAGTATAGTAGCGTTATATTTATACCATGCGAATGATAGATACAGCATCGGTCGCTGTTGTGACGGGTACCACAACGAACGCCACAACGAACGTTGTGTTGATTGTTATCGCGGCGCAAGCTTTATCTTGGAAAAATAATGCCGAGATAAAATATCGATAATACAATTATATATCTACGGTGATGCGCTCAATGTTCAGGAGGGGCGCGCGGCCCTACGGCCTGCATAAGGAACCACCACTGCACTGAAGAAAAATTTCTAGTACATTTATTAATGTTCTAAAATGTTTTATTTACTAATCGACATCCGATGTATGACATAAAATATCTGGTTCCTTCAAATTGGACATAATCCTCTGCATAACTAAAACAAATTGTTAAAAGGCTATTCGTCGATATTGTGGTCGGTCAAAATCAATTTTACTTTCAGATTAGTACTTATATTTGGTGCTATACTATATAAACTTTTATCACGTAGAATATGATTCTAGTTCATACAGGAGCAGATCAAGGATTTGATGTGCATATAGTGTATGAAAAAGAGAATCTCTAACGGATGATCCTCTAGGCCCATGATTGTCAAAACTTATTATAAGTTATATGTCAAAGCTTAGTTGGATTTAATCTAAATGTACGACATATATACTAAACGCAGCTTGTACCAATTTACCTTAACATTTATATAAATCAATGGGCTATAATTGTAAAAATTGGTTTGGTAATTATGTTTTGCTTTAGCAATACGCACGCACAATACGATTTAGCAATCGATTTCAAATTAAACATCAAGATGGATGAAATGAATGGATTCTTACCACATTATAATAATAATTCTGATATTTTTACCAATAAAAGCTAAGGTTTGTACGAGTCCCAGGAAATTCAAAAATTTAAATAATTTTACGCCGCAACTTTGCGTTTTGAATAATTATATGCAAATAATCACACCGCGAAGTTATCCGAATATGAATAGACTATTAAGTGGAACTTTTTATTTGATTTTGCCTTGCATATTTTTCAGTGAACACGATCGATTTCGTTCTATTATGTTTATACATTAATGTATGTTTGTAAAGTTTTAACACAGAGTATCGCAAAAGTAAAGTTTCCTTTATAAATGGTTGGGGTTTCACTTTATTTATAAGCTACAAACGCTTTACAACGGGGGAATATATGGTAATCGAATTTTCGCTGCAACAATACATGAACTAATCCATAAACAAAATCTTAAGACAGGTATACGTATAGATTTCTTTAAACAACAACAAATCTCCATGATTGAGGGACGTACGTGATTTACACGTACGAAATGATTTGAAAAATAGTCATTCGGAATTTTTATTTTCGGATACACCACTGCTTTATCTCATTTCGTCTGAAATGAAGCGCGAGCCGTTGAATATATGAATATTTTATTTTTTGCCGAAAGAGTTGTTCTCTCGCAGGTGAGCGACTTGGCCGCATGCGCTGTAGTGTGCCCCTTTTTCTGCAGAATAGATAATATTGTGTGCTGTGATACTGCGGATCTCCTATATACGTACACAAAAACAAATACCAACTCATTTCATACACCCTCACGTACCGCAGTTAAATTGTCGTAAAAAATCCAAACTAATTCGCCGGTGTGATACGAATTTTTTTTTAATGCCCAAGTTATGTGCAGATAGGTTTTTAAAGATAATTGTATGGAATATCACTCAAATACCGTAACACAAAGCATTTATGAGCTAGATGCGCATTTCGAAGTATATGCCCCCATCTATAGTAGCGCAATAATAAACCAAATAAATATACATCTGTCACTCATCGTGATTGCTATATAATTGCACGAAATATCAATGTAACAGCAATTTGCCGACGTCATGTGACATATATCGTACTTATTATAAACTATGAAAACGAACAACAGATAGCTGTGTTCAACTGCGCAAGCGCATCCAGGTGAGTGACAGAGGTATAAGTCATTTTTTATATCTTGGCGGACCTATTTCATCCTCTACTGCGCATAAGGGTTGAGCATACGTGCAGTACCATTGTTGCCATATATGAATAAAAAAACTTCAGTACAAAGTGCTCAAATTGTAAACTGCATAGCAAAATTCTGATTGAGAATATTTAATTTGTGAATATATACGGCTTCGATTAAAGTCCACTATTTAGTAAAAAGTTTCCAGTTATTTATTATTTGTTTTGATCAATTATGCTAATATAATACTCTCTGTAATTGTTGGCTGTCGATATGACAACATTGCGGTAATTTTGACCACACCCTCAAATGACAAAAATGCAGTGGCGAGCATCTCATCACGAGCATAAGGTGTCGGGGTGTTGATTCTGAATTGTATAGTAATATCATTGGTCTTATAATTTGTTATACCATGATTTGTTTTATTATTGCGCTACTGAAGATGCTTTGTATTACGGTTTTTGGATGATGTTCTATATAGAAGATTGTCAATTTCTCTTTATTAATATGAAAGTGTTAACTCTTCCCTGAATTTATATACTACATTGTATACTATTTGCTTATAATTATATTAGTGATTATCAATTGCATTCAAATAATCATGAATATTGTACTAGAAGACAATTGATAATTGTCGATTAACAAAAGCGCAAAAAGGACCAATATTTCAATATAAAAAATATTACAATAGCTTGCCATTAATTATACCTAGTAGTATTATAAAAATTGTTGTGACCATATTTCTCGTAGCCAAAGCATTTTACAATTATACCGATTTTTTATTATGAAATTTTACAATAATCCCGTAGTACAAATATAGTGTAATTAGTTATTATTTATACAAAATGACATGACGTTTGTAAAAATTATTATTTTTAACAATAAAGAAACTAATTAATATAGAATATCACCCAAATACCACATAGACACATTCTCACCGCTCACCGTGTATATATCCGATTATATTCGACGAACAAAGTGAGCGTACATAGATGCAAGAGGTGAGATAAAGATGTCATGTTGCATTCATATAATGCGCGTGTTTATAACTTGACAATAATATTTGTTCGGTGGATCTTTAATAAACATATTGCTCTGATGACTCTCCATTAATTATACGCACTTACCGAATGTAAATAAAATATCTGAATATGGCGCAGCTGAATATGGACACTTGATAATTCATTACTCTTCGTGGCCATTACTTTATCTACGATATATATTGTTAATTAAATGGTCCGGCTCTTATATACTTCAGTTCGAGAACGTTTCGTTGGCTCACAAAATGGTTAATGGGCGAATTAATGGTTCGAAAAAAAATAGTTTTCTTCTTCAAATTCAAAAAATTCAAATTTGCAAAAAAATCATATTTTTTAAATCATAAAACATTAAATCTTTTAAAAATCAAGAAACTATTCTATTCTATAATTATTTAACATCGTGATGACAATTTTTAAAGATAGTTTGCTTTATAAAACGACTTAAGCTATTCTATTTCAAGTATATTACACCTAAATCTTGCGAAATAATAAAAACAAAATTACAATTAGACAATTAATATGTTGGATTTAATTTAATTTCTACTTAATTAAATAGTGTTATTTATTGAAGTAATTTAAGTCCTTAACATTGAAATCTAGTAATGCCATAATAGAATTCTGAACATATCAAAAATACTAAGCATATTTCTAACGAAATCACTTTGAAAACTTTTGTACAAGAACAAGTACATATTTCTTCACATATGAATTAATAGTCTGAAAAAAAACAAAAGAATTTGTACCACATCTTCTCTTTCATTTATAATGAATTACGTTAGTCTTTTGTTAATTGTCTTAGAAAATTCCACGTATCTACTAAGCAAAAAAAAAAATAGTGAAAATATAGAAATTCACAAATTATTTCGATGTATTTTGCAAATGGATTCGATAAGTAGTATAAAATAAACTTTATTTATCTCCTTCAGCGTTAGCAAGAATATTTCGTACCCAATCCACTGAGAATTGGCAACGTAAGAGTCTAAGAAACAATAATCTAACTCGCAGAATTTAGCACCGACTCTAATTAAATGACGTATAACTACGCCAAACTTACTTAATTTAATGTAAAACTTTTGTTTCGAAGAGTATTATATGATAATAACATTATTTAAGTATGTAATTTATACTGTATGAAAGTGGAAATGATTTAGGTCACAACAATTTTTTTTTTAGAGTGAAACTTCTGGCAAATTGGCCTGAATGTCACAAAAAGTGAAACGCACGCTACGCGCATGCGCCATGTGTACTATGTGTATACGTAGCATAAGGCAACCAGTAGACCCTTGCGTATTTTATTATATATTACACAAACACTGCTTAATCTTTTAGCGAACAATTTGTTTATCAAATTCGCGATGAGCAGGTTGAAGAAAGTAAATTTTGTGTATGATGCACTAGTGGGTGCATTTCTATTTGTCGATGGCTCGCTCAGCTGTATCAGATTCATTTCGTTGATCTCTCACACCGCGTGTATCTTCACGTGCCTGAATCAGTGGCATTCAAATTCTCTATACCACTCACTGTGTCCTCACTTAACGACGCTATCGATTCATCCGTGTATTTGAGGTCGTTGGAAGGTTATGTTGTCCACCGTGTTTCTTTAATGCCCTTTGCCTGGCTCGATACTCTCTACTTCTTTCCAAGGTACTTGTTGGCACTTTTCTTGGCGGTTTATTCGCTTTCTTCCGTTCTCTAAAGACTCGAACTGTCTGTACTTGTCTTTTTCTCCATTTCACTTTTCCATTGTGTGAAAAAAATATATATAAATATATGAAAAAAAAATCAAATCGGTAACAAATGGAAAAAAAGCAATGCATAAAACCAACTTTTCCTAGGAGCTAAGAAGTTTCACATCTACCGCGCGAGAGTCTCACGCATACTTTTTTTCATAAAAGGATATGATCCTCTATTGCAACTAATTTCGGTATTTTCTCAGGATAACGCATTAGAATATTATTATCAAGGCCAATCATTCTTACCGGAGTTTTCTCCATGAAGATGGACTTGGTAATCATCGTCTCCGTAAAGGCCATCAACGAGTTGACCAAGACCGCTCTTCATGTAGGAACCATCGAGGAGTCCATCATAACTGACATCTTCGAGATCTACTACTGGATCCCGAACATCCCCTCGAGGTGCTTCATATTTGACAATGTTTTCTGAAAAAATAAATATTAATTGATTCAAAATATGTATATCTTTATTATATTCCTACAATAATTGAAATTAATTAGAGAATTAGAGAATTAGTAAATACAATTCAAATTTTATCAATTCAAAAAATTATCTATATTTACACATAGTGAGTTATTATTATTTATATAAAGGATTGATTGAGCCGTAACTTTATTTACGAAAAAGTGATTGATTTTGAAACGATAGAGATTATATGTAAGGTCACTGTTCTTTGAAAAGATTTAAAAAATCAGAAATTAAATATAAGTACAAATTTCGTTAACACGTTAATATTATCGGAACAATTATTTAAACATAATTCAAATTTTCTGTGCAATTATTCGAGCTTCAAAAACAGAGCTTATTAAATGTTCGAAAATATTTATATGCACCTACAACTAATCCTACTCGTATTTCATACAAATTTTAGAATAGCAATACTCATTCATTCAATATATATTACTTTATTGTTTTACGTAGAAATAGATGTATTTAATATTAAGAGGATGGTTTGCCATGTCAGAAGAAACAGGGTATAATTTGCGTTTGAAAAGTTTTTACAGGAAGAACAAAATATTTTTAAAGCACCTTCGGAAAGATTAGGCAATGATAAAATGATGACAAAAAATCTCAAAACTGATTTTCTATGATAATAATTTGTTCTAATTTGAACCTCTCCTGTGAAAAACGAACACAAATTCTGAAAATTTGCCAACGCTTAATATCTAATGAATTGGTATATTTACGACGGCTGAATAACAAATTTACATAAATATACTTTTCGTAGGCATTCGTAGAAAAGGAACAGATTTTAAGATCAAATATTGACTTGGGTATTAGAAAAAGATTACTGAAGGTATATGTTTGGAGTGTAGCACTGTACGGGTGTGAGGCGTGGACTATAGGAAAGGAAGAGAAGCGTAGATTACAAGCATTCGAAATGTGGTGTTATAGGAGGATGATGAGGATTGGTTGGGAAGATAAAGTAACAAATGAAGCTGTACTAGAGTTAGTAGGGGAGAAGAGAAGTATTTGGAGAGTGTTACAGCGTAGGAGAGACAGATTAGTAGGGCATATTCTTAGGCATGGGGGGATTATGCAATTGATCATAGAAGGTAGAGTGGAGGGAAAGAGAGGGGTAGGTAGGCCTAGATTGGAGTATGTGAGTCAGATAGTTGAAGACGTTGAGATGAATAGCTATAGGGAGATGAAGGGATTAGCTCAGGATAGATCGGCATGGCGTGCTGTTTCCAACCAATCTTTAGGATTGCGGACTCTTTAACTATACTTTTCAATCAATTTCTTGACACAGAAATTACGAATCACATTGAAGTTCGAAATATATAGGTAATTTATAGATTTTTTACATCAAATATTATCGCTAGAAATCGAAAATTTATGATTCTAATAACATAAAATAAACTAATAAAATATTTTTATGTTACAAACCACCCCCTTAACAAGTCTTCAATTTAAGCAAACTTTCTATGATTAAAATCAGCTGATTAAAATTTGAATCAAATCTGATAACAGAATGTAAAGGTTTATGCGAGAGATTTTTTAATCTAGATTGGAGTAGCAATTTCCTTCGTATGTATTATTTAATTATACTAATTTGTTTTATTAGTTGAATACTAACTCTTAAGGTATATGGTTCGCGTTTGCAATTATTTATTGTTTTTATTCCCATGTCGTTAATAAGAATTTATTTTTGTTCTTTGTAAGAACGAATTTTTCCCAATAATATAAAGTAATAATATAATATAGTATAAAAATAAGTAATTTTTTAACATGTTCTTGTTTAAAATGATGAAACTGCGAAAGAGCCTCTTAGAAGTAATTATAATAATAATATTGTATGTACTATTCTTAAGGAATAATTAATAAAAAAAAAAAAATGTATTAGACCATATAATGTGAAAATTGAGTTTGAAACAGCAAATAAGCTATTTTTCAATTTGAAAAGTTTCAATATGGAAATATGCAAGAATAAATTTAGAGTTAAATTTTTGTAAATGATTGTTGGGCTGTTCAAAGAAAAGGATTCACTACATACACTGTTCTGTATATGTGAACAATCTTAAAATGTGATATAGGATCAAGGATGATTCATTTACAAAATATTTTGATTTCCACATTCTTTTAGAATATACAGTGGAAGAAAGGCTAGATTTAGATTCACGAAGACCATCAGAACCAGAGAAGCTATTTTAGCGTGAAAAAGAATGAGAGAAGGTAAAATCGGAATGGAAAAAGCAACATTCAATAATGGATATTGAGGATATCATGTTAGAATTTTAAAAGAAACGGGAGTTAATATGAGAATTATTTACAATTAATATAAATAAGAAAACGTTATGCTTGAAATCGAGATGGAAGAACACGATATAAGAAAAATATTGTTTAATCTATGCAGAAGTGTGTAATAAATGATTAATAAAGAGTAGAGTGCAGGTATGAAAAATATAAAATTTATGAAAATATTAAGCTATTTGGAAAAGAGGAGCGGAATTTGAATGGTATTGCAAAAGTAATTAAAAAAAAATCAAGGGTATTTTGAGAAAGCAATTAGTAAAGTAAAGTAAAGTTTATTTCATTTTCTTAAGATAAATACATTTAGTAGAAGTAATAATAAAGTATAATATTATAAAAAATAATATAAATTCATTACATATTTCATTTATTTTGTGTTCTTGTAAATGTAAGAAGTGCTTAAATATAATATAAAAGTAAATTTAATTTATATATTTTAAAATATAGGGATAAAGAAGAAAATGGAGAATCGTAGGATTCTCTTGAAATTAATAGATGGAATTATTTGATACCGATATAAACAAATTTGGAAAGTTTGGAAAGTTCAAATCCAAATCAAGATATTATATTATAATTCATTACAGGTATTTTGGTTTTAAAGTCAATATTTGGAATATAAAACGTCTTGCTGATTGGCGATATATTTTTTCAATTGCTTTTTAAACAGGAATTATATAATATATAATATAATTATATAATTTTTTTTTTATATTTGGCAGTTATGTTTCATAACTACGTATCTGGTCAAAAAAATTTCAGTTTTTTCTTGAAAAAATAGCTTTATGAGGCTTTCCAACTAAAGCGCCTTCATTTGGAATCCATAATTTTATAATTTTATCAATTTATATAATAATTTTATTTACTAAAATCACAAATTTACATTTTGTGGGTTATACAATACGCTAATAATAGATGTAATAATAGTATCTTTTTTGTATATAACTGCCTAAATTAATCAACATGTATGCATTTATAAAATAATATATATATATTTTTTTAATTCGAACACAACTTAGCTGTACCTGAAAAGCCATTAGCCAACGCACTTCCGTTTTTGCTTTTCTTTTTGTATTCTTAGTTTACCTTCATTCATACTTCCATTTTCGGACGTAAAAAATCATACTTTTTCTAAGGGTTAAACAAGTACACATAAATCGCATCCAGGGGCCTATCAAGACATCTTGTTACACAAACAACACAGGGCCACGGAAAAGGGAAAAGGTAACGAGTAAAAACATTATGGGTCCCTAACACACTATCGTTCTTTCGTTTTTAAAGAACAATTGTACATTCGATTATAAATTCGTAAATAGTAGATAAAAGAAAAATATCGATAAACTGAGGAAATTTTTTTTTTCACTTTAGGTCCTTTGGGTACCATTGATTGATATTATGATATATTATATTATATATTGATATATGATGTAACAATTTAAAATTTTTTATATATCGAATGCATTGTCGCTTAATATTTACAGCAGCAAAAGTATTCAAAGTGTTTCACTGATGCGGCATGTGTTAATTAACGAAGAACTAGTGGAGTCATACACCTTTAGAATAATGACGCAGGCAATGCAATTAATAATATTGCAACGTTGCATCGATTCCAATTAAAACTGTATAGCTCTATGAGAAATATAAATCCTATATAAACAAGAATACAAGTTGAATTAATTAATAATGATGTGCAAATTTGGAATGCATATTAAATCATATGAAGCATAAAATGCGCTATATTTCTTTTTTGAATTATAGATCTTTTATTTTTTGTACATATGCCTAAAAAGAATTTTTAAATATCAGTGAGCTTACCATGAATTCTTGTAACAAATGTTGGCGACAGAGCGGGTATAATTATTTGATACGATTTGCTTGTAAATATTGTAACTAGAAAGTGTGCGAAGAAACTATGAAGCAATTATGAGACACTGGCGGTGTTGTTTTATTTTTTATTGTTGTTTTATTAATTACGACGGGGTTCTTAAGAAGCTATCTTAAATATTTGGTGGGCTCGGTGGCCTAGCAGCTACAGAGTTTGCAGATTCAATTCCGGTTGCTGATGGTTCCCTTTTTTATAAACTACCATGAGGTGCTTACGAGTATACGAATTACGTATGTCATCGTCCGTATATGTCGCCAATCAAATGTTCTTTGACTGTGTATTGTAACAAGACAAATTAAAAATTTATTGTTGCTGGCTAGTTGTCATTTTAGGTACTCAATTATAATAATGGTTCTAATCCATACTTAAAAATTGTATATCTGTCTTATATACAATTTTATCCATTATCCATTTATCCACATACTTATAAATTGTGTACCTAATAAAAAATATATATCTATAATATTTGAAATATATTATATTTTTAGTATAGTTAGTTAAAGAGTCCGCAATCCTAAAGATTGGTTGGAAACAGCACGCCATGCCGATCTATCCTGAGCTAATCCCTTCATCTCCCTATAGCTATTCATCTCAACGTCTTCAACTATCTGACTCACATACTCCAATCTAGGCCTACCTACCCCTCTCTTTCCCTCCACTCTACCTTCTATGATCAATTGCATAATCCCCCCATGCCTAAGAATATGCCCTACTAATCTGTCTCTCCTACGCTGTAACACTCTCCAGATACTTCTCTTCTCCCCTACTAACTCTAGTACAGCTTCATTTGTTACTTTATCTTCCCAACCAATCCTCATCATCCTCCTATAACACCACATTTCAAGTGCTTCTAATCTACGCTTCTCTTCCTTTCCTATAGTCCACGCCTCACACCCGTACAGTGCTACACTCCAAACATATACCTTCAGTAATCTTTTTCTAATACCCAAGTCAATATTTGATCTTAAAATCTGTTCCTTTTCTACGAATGCCTTCCTACCCTGTGCTATCCTACACTTTATATCTACCTTGCTTCGATTATCTTTTGTGATTCTACTGCCTAAATAACAAAAATCTGACACTTCTTCGATTCTATTATCTCCTATTGTGATCCTCATTTTTCTACTGCATTCCTTTTTGTCACACCTCATCACTTTTTAGTATATTTATAATAAAATATATGGTTATGTTTATGTAATAATGATTTTGTTATAAAATTGTGAGATAATCAAAATTTATTATTTACAATTAAGTGAAGCCAGTGAAAAATCTCTCTTTAAATGAAATAAAATCTTCAATTATATAAACGTTGAAATACGCTGTTTATTGAAATCATATTTTATATCAATTGGATTTTTTTTCAATTTATTATTTCCTACTAAAAACACTTCACTTATCATTATCAAAAATTCTTTAAAGTAAATATTACTTATAAATTTGAAGAAGAAATGAAGTTAAAAATGTTTAGATGTCAAGTATATGATTATTTTTGTTTATTTCTCTTTTTTTTTTACCATAGTATTTGATAATTCAAGATTATGTTACCTTACCAAAGAGTTTGCGATAAAAATAATTAATCTTGTTGATTCGTTCAATTACAGACGCTTTCAGGACATCTGAACAGAAGTGATATAGGAGAGCAGGGATAGATATTATATTGGGGGGAAGGTATTTAGTATTCATGCCCATTCAACCAGCGAGAGAGCAGATAACATTTTATATCAAACTTTGCCAGAGAATCGATTTTACACGATGAATCCCATTACTTTGCGCCATAAAAGTGGGTAATATACGAGCTGCATTTCCATATATATACAAACAAAATTGTATAAAGTATACAATTGTACTTTTATTATTGTTTATAGAATGTCCAAAATTATAACAGATGTATCTAAAATACGGCCAATATTTTAATATAAATAAATTGGTAGTAAATTAAATTTTATTTTACTACAAATATGTAAGGTACTTTTTAAAAATTTCAAGATAATTATAATTAAAAACAATTAATTATAAAACATTAATAAATAATGTTTTGTTATTTACTTGAGAATGTTCGAAAAGAACAAAACTTCAGTCGTATACTAATAAATACTTAGTGATATTACAATAAAGTAACTAATTTTTCTTCTTCTTTTTTTAAATGGATTATCATAAGGTAAAGGCAACATCCATATCTTATTAATCATTGATTGTAATTGTGTTTTAAGGGTAATTATAAAGGTAAATGTAAATGTAAAAAAGGTAAATGGCATTAGCTAAATTTTAGTTTCTTGGCGCTAAATAGTGATCGTCATTTAATAGGCTTCACTTCATTTTCCCCGCGGATAATTAGTATATATTATTGTAGAAGAAGTATAATTATGAACTTGTAATGGCAATTTTAAATTATCCATATAACAATGAATCCTTGCTTGTTCAACGACAGCAAGTACTTTAATAATTCGTTACCGAGAAGAATATTTGTGTATATTGTGTAGCATTTCTGCGAAAAACAAAAGCCTTGTAAGCTGGGTATACATTCCTCATGTCCAGTTGCATAACAATCACACAAAAAATATAGCACGGAGGTTGCTTATTTACAATTGTAAATAGAATAGAATTGTTGTGCTATAGAAGATTGCCTATAAAATGTGCTACTAGATTTCAAATTAAGATTTTTGTCATGTGTGTTAATATTCTATACTATTTTTAAGCGAATCTGAGTTGATTAAATCCCACCAACATTGAATCCTTCTAATAAAATTGCAGAGAAGCGGACCGAGTTAAATATTTTTCTGCAGTTAGCCTTATATGGGGGTTCTTTACTTTACATGCTACAATCAGGCTCGTATGAAACTGATAGATACATGTGTAGAGCTCTTCATGCAAATATATTTTGTATAACGTGTAACACTTGTTTGTACACCACCGCAGGTCCTTTGCATTAAGCAGCTCTTAACATTAGTCTGTTGGCCAGATCCACCTCTTCTTCATACGCCCTCCTTCTATATTCCTCATGCTGTTGCTCGTTTCCCATGTCCCTCACATGTAAACGCGACTGAAATGTCGGGTTTTTTAAATTTTTTATTTTTTTCAGTTTCAGTACATTAGCTTGATTTCAGCGTACAATTGCTACAGCGTGCATTATATGGGATCCTTCGGTAATATAAAAAAGCTTTAGAAGCTCAGTTTTGAATACAAATCGACAGGAAAAGGATAAAGCTTTAATGTGCATTAAAGATTAAATAATTAAAGCGAATGTACGAGGTTTGTTTAAAAAGTAATGAGACTGTTTCAATAAAATCTTTATATTTATTTTATATTTACAATTCAACCTTATCACATTCAAAATAGTTCCCTTCTGAGGCCACACAGCGTCGGAGACGTTGCACCCACTGCTCATAGCGGTGTTGGAAGTCGTTAAGTGGGATCGAACGAAGTTGGTCCGTCACGCTTTTCTGAATGACGTTTATAGTGCCAAAATGATGTCCCTTGAGTTGAATTTTCAACTTGGGAAAAAGGAAGAAGTCACAGGGTGATAGATCAGGTGAATAGGGGGGTAGAGGAACCACTGAAATTCTTTTTGTGTCAAAAATTGCCTAATAGAGAGTGCTGTGTGACAGGGTGCGTTGTCATGATGCAACATCCAACTTTCAGAAATGCTTGGTCTGACTCGAAGAACTCCTTTCCTTAGTCTCTCGAGAACTTCGCGGTAAAACTGTTGATTGACAGTTTGCCCCAGGGGCACAAACTCCTTATGAACAATCCCCGACTGTCGAAAAAGCAAATGAGCATTGTTTTAATCTTGGATTTGCTAATCCGTGCTTTCTTCGGATGTGATGAGTCGGGGGTTTGCCACTCTAGACTTTGGCGTTTCGTTTCAGGGTCGTATTCAAGTATCTAGGATTCGTCACATGTGATCACGGTTTTTAGAAAATCTTTGTTAGTTTCAATGTTCTGCAGAAGAACATGAATGAACATGAATGAACATGAAGAACAGAATGTTCTGAACACACAGCTATCCGATATTGTTTTTGCTCAGGTGTCAGGATTTTGGGAACCATCTTCGAACACATCTTTCGCATGGCCAAATCCTGGGTTAACATCTCGTAAACAGTGGCAATGTTCAAATTCGATTCACTGCTGATCATTCTGACAGTCATTCGTCGATCAGACATCACAAAAACTCGCACTTTTTCCAAATTTTCGTCGATTTTTGAACTGCGCGGTCGTCCTTTCCGATTTTCATGATTCACGTTTTCACGTCCCTCTAAAAAGGCCTTGTGTCACCTAAAAACTTGAGCTTTCGATAAGACCTGCTCCCCATACGCTAGCGTCAATTTTTGAACAGTTTCCTTTGCGGTTTCGGCATGTTTGATACAAAACTTGATCGCATAACGTTGCTCCAATTTTGTTACGTCCATTTCCGTGACACTTAAAAAACTAGCTTCACAAGAACACTTAGTAAAAAAAGTGCAGTAGCAGTGGCTAGTTGAGACTTGTACTGGAGGTAGATCAAATGTTTATCTAAATGGTTAACTAGCGGGAAAACTTGCAATGTTGCCAAATCACGCACTGTGCATGCGTTCTCACTACTTTTTAAACTTACCTCGTATGTTCAGAATTTGTCGTGCGATTTTTTTGCGAATATAAAATGTATCCCATTTTAAATAAAATAAAAGAACGTTGACTAAGTCACGCTGGTATTTGTATTTAAACAAAAACGATCAACGACTTACAACTAACAATTTTTCTATATAAAAGTTTCATTATTTTGATATGTTATTTAATAACAAATTTTAATACTAAGACGATTTTTTAATTATTTATAACTATTAAAAAACACCTCTTGAATCCGACCAGGTCTTGAACATGTTTCAATTTGATTAATTTAACTTTATAATTTATAGCACCACAAGAATTTCGCATGATTTAGATTATTTCTTTAAGAGCTAAGAGAATAAATTGCATAAAATTTGTAATTTTTATCCCACTAAACTATGACCGATATTATCAACAAATTTAATTTTCTAACCTAATATAAGCCACGGTGGTTTTAACATAAAATCAGAAATAATGAAACCTCAAAATTATTTTTCGAATTAATCGAATGTATTTTTAGTTGAGATTGCATCTATTTTTGTATTGCAAATTTATTGAACTATTTTTGCAACAAGATAAAATGGGATTTATCGAAACATTTTCATATTCAATTAATGATATATACATCACAGATCTTGTAAATTAATAAAATCTCCGTGACAAATTTTTTGAAGAAACACCTTTCTTGGAAATATACAAATAATGTTAATCTTTCTCCCGGATATTGTTTTATTTGTCCTATAACCATTATTGCTAATTAATTTCAGAAACATGGCCCTTCAGAAAAAAAAATTGTTTATCTCAAATGTGTTCACGTAAACTTTTTGTATGTTACATTTTAATGCAAATACAAAATTGAGGCAACGTAGTGATTTGATCCGTGATTTTATTCATCATTTTTTGGGATGTGGAACATCAAAAGCAATTGTGTTAATGCTTTCGCTACAGGACATTTGCTGAATTGGCGATTGTGGTATTTGATGCGGATGTTCGAATGCACACGTGGACGGGTTTAGGACATGAAGTCACCGCAGTTTGTCAGAACCCAATACAATAAATAATTATAAATTATTATTTCACTATAAAGCCTTGGAAACACCATGAATATTGTTTTTTTTTTTTATAATGTAGTTTATATATTATGCTTTCGTTTGAATTTTTTTTTTAGAGCAAAATAATATTTATTCATACTTAATAAACCGCCAATGTACATAAAATCAGAAATAATGAAATCGTTTCAGGGGTTTCCTCAAAATTATTTTTCGACTTAATCGAATGTATTTTTAGTTGAGATTGCATTTGCTTATTAACTTTAACCAAAATCTTAATTCAAATGTATATAATATATACAGGTTTACCTATATATAGAACGGCATATATAAGAAAAAGAAACCAGTAACTAGGAAAGCAAAATTAAAAAATAAAACGATTTTTTATAAATACATAGCATTTATAAATATATATTACTTAACTGTGTTTACTCAAAAGGAGAAAGGATTTATGTTGGGATTTTGTTCATTTTCAAGGAAGTTCAATTGAATTTAAAGTTGCATACAAAACCTCGATGAATAGTTGTTTACATAATTAAAGTAAATAAGTTATTTGCAGGTGTTTAGTTAAAGCGAAAGTAATAAAAATGATGATAAAATAAATGCTAGAAATAAAATTGCGTAACTCCAGCCTTTCTTTCTTGAATATGAGAATAACATTTTTCCATTATAAAGTATACGAAAATGCATATAATTTTAATAATTCCTAATGAGAAAAATTTCATCGTATATTAAATTACATATTAAACTAATTCTATTAACAAAATTGTACATTATTAATTTTTATGTTTTATGGGATGCCAGATATTTACTGAAATTTGAGATTTTTTATAGATGGTTATGCACCAGAGAATTTATAACTTGTATGTACAATGCGAAAATGACGTTGCAAAAGATGATTATAAGCACGAACAATTTGTATAAAGCACTTCTTAAGAAAATCGACTAGAAAACAGGGCGTGAGGAACGGGGTTTTGTTAAATCTAAGCGAATTTAATATTTTGCTCTTGATATCGTGTAGTTAATTAGATTATCCTATCAATTTATAAATAAGAGAAAATATTGTACATAAATAACAAGAAGTTGATTTCAAGCCTACATAACTCCTAAATTAACATTAACTATGCAAGTAAATCATTTTAAGTAGTGCTGTCAAAATTTGTGTATTTTTTCTCAATCGAGCCATTTTAAAAATTAATAGCTACATCGAAAGATCGAGCTAGGATCGAAACATCGAGTTGGGATCGAAAGATCGATCTAGGATCTAATTCAGCTTCGTAGCGGTCTGCTTGTCTTTGGCTTGCACTTGCACAGAATAGAAAACCATTAAGGGGATGGAGCACTTTTATATGCCATAAGAAAAACATTGTAATTTATTCTGCAAATTACTTGTTCATTTTTGGATCGATTTTTTTCAAATTTCTTATGGTAACAGTTTATAAATGTTAAATTGCCCCTAAGATCGCCGTTTTTAGAGAAAAGTTTTAATTTGACCAAAAATTGCTGCTAAACATAGGCCATTTTTTATTAAGATAAATTTATCGAAATTCCAAATTTTAAGAATTTAGGGGCAATTCTATGTGTAATATGGTCATATGTGTAATTTGCGCATCAATTGCACACAGCAATGAGTTTGACACGTGTCTTACTCTACTGCAGTGGCGTATCCAGAATATGTGTGGGGGTTGTTGACAAATATATTGCAAGATCTTCTTCCCTCGACAAGAATATAAACTAATTATATTGTCTATCTAAAGTAATGTTTAGAATTTTAAAAGAAACGGGTATAGATTATAAGGATAGGAGAATAATTTTTAATTTATATAAACACCAAACTGCCTTAGTTAGAATTGAGGGGGTAGAATAGGTAGCAAAAATAAGGAAGGGAGTTCGGCAGGGATGTACACTCTATGATGTATTGAATGGTATGCAGGCAGTATTGACTAGGGATTTTAACATGAAAATAAATATAGGTAAAACTAAAGTGATGAGGTGTGACAAAAAGGAATGCAGTAGAAAAATGAGGATCACAATAGGAGATAATAGAATCGAAGAAGTGTCAGATTTTTGTTATTTAGGCAGTAGAATCACAAAAGATAATCGAAGCAAGGTAGATATAAAGTGTAGGATAGCACAGGGTAGGAAGGCATTCGTAGAAAAAGAACAGATTTTAAGATCAAATATTGACTTGGGTATTAGAAAAAGATTACTGAAGATATATGTTTGGAGTGTAGCACTGTACGCGTGTGAGGCGTGGACTATAGGAAAGGAAGAGAAGCGTAGATTAGAAGCACTTGAAATGTGGTGTTATAGGAGGATGATGAGGATTGGTTGGGAAGATAAAGTAACAAATGAAGCTGTACTAGAGTTAGTAGGGGAGAAGAGAAGTATTTGGAGAGTGTTACAGCGTAGGAGAGACAGATTAGTAGGGCATATTCTTAGGCATGGGGGGATTATGCAATTGATCATAGAAGGTAGAGTGGAGGGAAAGAGAGGGGTAGGTAGGCCTAGATTGGAGTATGTGAGTCAGATAGTTGAAGACGTTGAGATGAATAGCTATAGGGAGATGAAGGGATTAGCTCAGGATAGATCGGCATGGCGTGCTGTTTCCAACCAATCTTTAGGATTGCGGACTCTTTAACTAACTAAAGTAAGTTGGAAACAATTTTTTTTAAACATAATTTCTTATAAACGTGGTCTTATAGTTATGATCACGCTACGCTACTGAGCACCATCATAAAAAATACTGCACAATGCAAAGACTTGTATACTGCATTTGAAATAATAATAGTAGAATAATAATAGACGAAAAAAAATAACGACGAACAAAGCAAACTTTGGGTTCCGATTAGACAAAATTTCAGATTATTTTACTCATCACGCGTCGATATATTTAATATTTATATAATGATCATTTTTTGGAAATTTGATTTTCTATATTTTTAAAGTCCGCTTAGATTAATTTATTTTATGGTCATAGCAAAATCAAATGTCGACTTTTTGTCAGTAAAATCAAATTTTTTGTATTACAGAAATTCTATCTAATTAAAATTCGCATGACTACGAATAATACTACAGTATTATTTTCTGTGTCGTGCCCATAATATCTGGAGGCGGCTGTAACTTGTTATTGTTACGGTTGTTCGAGTTGGCATCGAAAGATCGAGCTGGGATCGATTAATAAGGAAAAAAATGGCGATTGTAACAGTGAAAATGAATCAAATTTTTGCAGCCAGCGCTAATTTTATGTAATGTTTTTCGTAACGTACTTTAATTACTAGCTACTTAAGATCAGCTTAAATATTGATATTTGTAGTAATTATGGCATTAACAGATATTATTCATGGTAAATGGGCACAGCGCTGAAATGACGGAGACAAAACTTCCTATACCCTACATTCACAAACATAAAGCCATTTGATTTAATCATGCTTCAGTGTTAAGTTTACATGTTACATACTGCATTCATCGATTGCACTTGTTATTTACACATAACTAACTCCATCCAATTCAACATGTAAAGGGATTAATGTGATTATGTGGAAACGAAATTTCGTAGTGAATTAATGCTGCTATTGAATCAAGGATTTAATGGCCAACGCAAAAAAATTAGCTTGTAAGGTAATTGTAAATAATTTGCTTGTAAAATTATTTCAAGTACGAGTAGATATCTCTTTAAAGGGGTAGTGGAATAAATAAATGCAAGGATATAAATAAATACTGTACTAGACAAATGTAAGGAAAGATTTGCAACCAATTCTAATTTTATCCCCATGCATAATGCTTACTAGTATTAGGATTATTACTGCTTTGAATTGTGAAAAGTACAAGCAGAAAGTAGAAATCATGGCTAATGGAACATCTAGGAACGACATAGATTGCGAATGGAGGGAAATCAGAAATGGGTTAACTACAGCAGCAAATGAAGTATTAGGCACAAAGAAAAGGGCAGGTAGGAGGGAATGGATCACGGAAGAAATAGTTGAAATGATAGAAGCAAGAAGGAAAATTAAAATTGGAAACACAGAAGCAGGACAGAAAAAATATAAGGAACTAAGGAACTTAATTAATAGGAAATGCAAGCTAGCGAAAGAAGAGTGGATAAAAGGAAATTGTGAGGATATTGAGGAGGATATGAGAAGAGGTAAAGTAAATTTGGGCTACAGGAAAATTAAGTCACATTTTTCTAAAGTAAAACCAAAGGGTAACATTATATGTGATAAGCAGGGTAAGGAACTCACAGAAAATAAGGAAAAAGCTAGAAGATGGAAGGAGTATCTTGAAGATTTATATAAAGGTAGGCAGGACATGGAGGAGCTAGAAAGTGTGGAACAGATAGATGAGGATGACTTAGGTCCTAGCATACTTAGGTCAGAGTTTCATAGAGCATTAAATGATTTACGGAATAACAAAGCAGCGGGGATTGATATGATACCAGCCGAATTAATAAAACACGCAGGGGAAAAAATGCAGGAGCGATTATACAGATTAGTTTGTAAAATATATGAGAAGGGAGAAGTACCACAGGATTTTCAGCGTAGTAGAATAGTAACAATGCCGAAGAAAATAGGAGCTAATTTGTGTGAGAACTATAGGACCATTAGTCTACTATCACATGCATCGAAGATATTGCTAAAGATTATTTATAGGAGATTAGAAAATAAAGTAGAGGAAAGGCTAGGAGAAGATCAGTTTGGTTTTAGGAAAAACAGAGGGACGAGAGGCGATTTTAGCACTAAGAACAGTAGTAGAAAAAAGAATGAGTGTAGGAAAGGTAACTTGCATAGCTTTTGTAGATTTAGAAAAGGCATTTGATAATGTAGATTGGGACATAATGTTTAGAATTTTAAAAGAAACGGGTATAGATTATAAGGATAGGAGAATAATTTTTAATTTATATAAATACCAAACTGCCTTAGTTAGAATTGAGGGGGAAGAAGAGGTAGCAAAAATAGGGAAGGGAGTTCGGCAGGGATGTACACTTTCACCGTTATTATTTAATCTATATATAGAAGATGCAATAAACAAAGTAAAAGAAGAGTATAGTGTAGGTGTGAATGTACAGGGAGAGAAAATATATATGTTGAGATTCGCCGACGATATAGCTATATTGGAAGAAAGCGAAAAGAATTTAGAAAGGGTATTGAATGGTATGCAGGCAGTATTGACTAGGGATTTTAAAATGAAAATAAATATAGGTAAAACTAAAGTGATGAGGTGTGACAAAAAGGAATGCAGTAGAAAAATGAGGATCACAATAGGAGATAATAGAATCGAAGAAGTGTCAGATTTTTGTTATTTAGGCAGTAGAATCACAAAAGATAATCGAAGCAAGGTAGATATAAAGTGTAGGATAGCACAGGGTAGGAAGGCATTCGTAGAAAAGGAACAGATTTTAAGATCAAATATTGACTTGGGTATTAGAAAAAGATTACTGAAGGTATATGTTTGGAGTGTAGCACTGTACGGGTGTGAGGCGTGGACTATAGGAAAGGAAGAGAAGCGTAGATTACAAGCATTCGAAATGTGGTGTTATAGGAAGATGATGAGGATTGGTTGGGAAGATAAAGTAACAAATGAAGCTGTACTAGAGTTAGTAGGGGAGAAGAGAAGTATTTGGAGAGTGTTACAGCGTAGGAGAGACATATTAGTAGGGCATATTATTAGGCATGGGGGGATTATGCAATTGATCATAGAAGGTAGAGTGGAGGGAAAGAGAGGGGTAGGTAGGCCTAGATTGGAGTATGTGAGTCAGATAGTTGAAGACGTTGAGATGAATAGCTATAGGGAGATGAAGGGATTAGCTCAGGATAGATCGGCATGGCGTGCTGTTTCCAACCAATCTTTAGGATTGCGGACTCTTTAACTAAACTAAAATACTATAAATATTCGGGAAAAATGTATTGTGTAATACTCCAAAGTCGTATTTTGTGAATCTATGGTTGTTTCTTGTTTAACCATCAATTTGAATCATCTTCAGTAGCTTTTGTCATTTTATAATATCCACAATTCCTTTATAAGATATTAAAAGCAAATTTTATATCATTTAAATATTACATATCCATAAAAAAATCAAAAAGTCGTTAACCAATGATCCATTATCAATAACTTTTGTTGATTCAATTTTCTCAACCGTTAGACCATTGAATCATTTTACTGATTATACACACCATGTATAACGTTATGTACGAGTATGTCTTCAATTAAAAGAATACGAATTGAAATTTTCAGAAAACAACATGAAGAAATTCTTTGGAACCTGTCTTTCAATTATATAATTACCACCAGTTGTTAATCAATAAACCATTTAATTTATGAATATAAAAATAGAATATGGTACATATAAAGTAACAATCTTATTGTAAAAAAAAGAAAAAGAAAAAAGAAAAAAATTATATTATATCTTTCATTATATATATATATAAATCGGTTAATAGGGGTTCTACTGGGTCGGATAATCCAAAGAGATTTTTTTTCGTAGTTTATGTTTATATATAATTTTTTTTAATATGGCGAATTTTTTATGAATACATCTTTTTTACTAGTTCGTAAAAGTCGTGTATTATATATGTCGGTTAATAAGGGTTGTATTTGGTCGGATAATCGAGACAGATTTTTTTTTTTGTAGTTTATGTTTATATATAATAAGATTTTTAAGCAAATAGGGCGAATTTTTTATTGATACAATATTTTTTACTAGTTCTAAAGTCGTGTATTAGGTAAGTTCGGTTAATAGGGGTTCTATTGGGTCGGATAATCGAGACAGATTTTTTTTTTGTAGTTTATGTTTATATATAATAAGATTTTTACACAAATAGGCCGCATTTTTTATTGATACAATATTTTTTACTGGTTCTAAAGTCGTGTATTACGTAAGTTCGGTTAATAGGGGTTCTATTGGGTCGGATAATCGAAAGAGATTTTTTTTTTGTAGTTTATGTTTATATATATATATATTTTTTTAATATGGCGAATTTTTTATGAATACATTTTTTTTTACTAGTTCGTAAAGTCGTGTAGTATATATGTCGTTTAATAGGGGTTGTATTTGGTCGGATAATCGAGAGATTTTTTTTTGTAGTTTATGTTTATGTTTCTATATTATATTATTTATATTTATATATTTTATTATTTATATAGTTTATTTATATATTAATATGGCGAATTTTTTATGAATACAATTTTTTTTTACTAATTCGTAAAAGTCGATTAATAGGGGTTGTATTTCGACGTATAATCAAGCGAAAATTTATTTTTTTTAGTTTATGTTTATATATATTAAAAATTACAGTAAATTTGTATTGATACATTTTTTTTATGTTAAAAGATTTTTGTTTCGAGGGCCACGTCCTTTTTCGCCATACATTATCGCTTTAAAGTGAACCAACGGAAAGTCTCTTAAGTACAGTAGTAACATAAACAAACTCTTTACCATTTCAAGAATGGGACAATGCTGTGTCGGGAGCTGTCTCGTCGCGTACACTCTTCACCAAATCTTTCTTATACACCGCAAAAGCTGAAAACCTATTTGCATTGTTATCGCGTGGAGTCTGGTTGGGGCCTCCATTCGACCCCACCGATCCTAGCAGTAAAGAAGGGGTTTCCTCGCATCATAGTATTATTTGATAACAACAGCTTCGTTTGAAATTCATTCTTTTCTAAAATTATGATTTTTTTACCCTTTAGTTCAGCAAATTAGTGGAAACGGTAGTTAGTAATTTTAATGATAAGAAAACATAGCTGGAAAATTATTGGATGCTAACGCGAGGACAAATTGATGTATTTTTTAATATGAATCGATTGTAGTAGTTATTTGTTATTAGTAATTTTGTTAATAGTCATTTAAAGAAGCGTTCAGTGCAATACTCACAATAGACAACGACTCTTTGGATAGATTTCTTCCATAGTGGAATTCAAACTCATCTAATTGAATTTTGTGGATTTGAAAAGCGTTAAGATTTTTATTCTACTTTTTATTGTATATGTATAGTTAAATGACCAAATCAAAAATATTTTATATTATATATTTCTTACATTTATATTTTTATATGGATTAAGAAAAATATAATATAGAATATCACCCAAATACCCTAACAAGCATTAAGTAGCTAGATGTACATTTCAAGCGCTATGCGCCCATCTTCAGTAGCACAAGTAAAACTAAATAAAATTAACTTGTATTGTTTTTAAAAGATTTATAGGTCATATTATATGCCAATTTTGAAGTATTTCTGTCATCGAAGAAATTTGCCGTATCATCTGCAAAAGTTGCCGTTGTAATTGCATTCATTGTAGGTAGATCAGCGGTATAAATAAGATAAAGAATTGGACCCAGGACGCTACCTTGCGGCATCCCGGATTTGATCGGAAGTAGGTCTGTATACTCTTCATCATTTTTGACTTGGAAATGCCGATCGCTTAAAATATGTCTTCAGCATTAGGTATAAATCGTAAGGGAGATTTTTTTAAATTTGTATAATAGACCTGTATGCAATTAATTTATATTGTTTTAAAAGCTTTATAGGTCATATTATATGCCATTTTTGAAGTACTTCTTAAATGTTGACTTATTTATTTAATAATATATCAATCACGATTCGTGACAGAGGTATTTTATTTAGTTTTATCTTGTGCTACTGAAGATGGGGGCATAGCGCTTGAAATGTACATCTAGCTACTTAATGATTGTTACAGTATTTGGGTGATATTCTATATTCAAATTCTTTGATATATATACTAGCTTCTTCAGCTTCATATACCATTTTAAACAGATGGGAGCTCATATTGTTCCTATTTTTGAAATTTGATATTTGATCTAGTCTGAATAACAAATAACAGGGATAGTGTTGACCTCTGCACATTCACGGTACTACCCTAATTAGCACCCGAAGTTTATTCACATAAACATATTAACGTTACCCAAATTACAAAAAGTAAATTGAAATTCTTTTAAATCAATGCGCATTCTGTCCATAATAAATATAATTATTGTTACAAAATTCATTGGACCTTTTCGAACCTCCATTGCATGAATTGAATGATTGAGAACATCCACAACATTAAATTAAAGTCGGCATTAATGCACCTTTTGTCTTCGTAACAATGTATTATGTACTCGCATCTTTATTACCAACGATCCTTCGATAGGCTGCAATGTATCCGGGACATTTTGTAGCTGTTGGAACAGTTAGACTAATTAAAACAAAATAGCCGCAGTATATGGAAACATTTGCCTGATGCGCGTACCCGCCATTATGCGGCCGCCATTTGGTGATTGTCGCACGCTGTAGCTGCAAGATACACGGTGTGCTGTATTTATGCCGAATATCTTCAAAAGAGATTATGCAGGGCGCTTTCGCTTTTGTTATGACAAATTAAAATTCTCATTTACAGGGAAATTTATGCCATAAGAAGAGCTTTCGTCAAAGTATTACCGAAGATGTTGAAACACTTCCTAATTGTATCATAAAAATGACAGTGTTGCAATTAGTTGCACCACTTACAGTTTCAAGTAATGTGATCTTTATTCGAAAACGATTTTATTTAAGTTACCAAACGTACACATTTCACCTCGATTTCTAATGAATTATATCAAATCACTATAAGGAATATCATATTTAGAATAACCGCAATTCTACTTACAGATATAAGTGAATGAATATGTAAAATGGATTTTCATGGAGGAATTTATACAGTCAAATCCTGTAGCTTTATAGATTATAGCTATACGAAGGCATCAATTTGGATCCCTTCAAAAACGGAGAATTCAATTATGGAAGGTGTACTGGACACATGGCAGAGAAATTAATATTATGCAAAATCATATCCGGCAATAGCGGGGCAGAGGACGAGTAGAAGTGGATCATGAGGGCCGAGGCCGAGTGGCGTGGACCCTCACTAATACGACCCAGATGTACGGGGTATTATGTAAAGAGCGATAAGAGATCCGTTATCTGCGCACTGAATACCTACATCAATGTGAAGTGTAGTGCAAAGCTTTGTAACCGTATTCGACGTGCCTCATCGCAAGTTCATCATGTTATCAATGTTTATTTATATATTTATTAAGGATACAGAAAAGCGGCAATATCTTCAGTAGTGTCACAAACAATTAGATCTTTTCGAATATATTAGTTGATGCAAAAGTTTCGCACTTTTTGAATGTGCTTTGTTTGTCATTAATATTTACTATGTATAAAAACTGTTCAGTGTTGTTTCTTTTGATCTGGCGTGTAGTAAATTTTCTGCTCTATTGAACTGAGTGTCACTTTAAACTCATAGTTTAAAATTCCATTTTTTTTAGGTCAATTACTGGAAGATGTTGCGCGAAGAATTTCGGACCATTTTCTTTTATGAGTTCAAATTAGACCAAAGTGTTGCTGAAACGGCTTGTAAAATTAAGCAGGTGTGGGGTGCCAATAGTGTCAACAAATGCACCGTACAACGTTGGTTTAACAAATTTCGGTCTGGAGATTTTAGCTTCGAAGATCAGCTCCGTACTGGTCGACCAACAGTAATCTCAGACGATGAATTGAAGACTATGGTCGAAGCCGGTGATGGTAAACTCCTAGACCAAATAATCCTTGTATCCTAATTATAGGTAAATTCCAAGACGGACTCCGCGAGGAACCCCCCCTTTAGTTAATACCACTAATTACAGAGTAATGATATGCATTAGTATTGCAAAATGCTCGGTAAGACAATGATCTAGGCAATACAAATGAAAATAACTGGTGTGCTATTCTTGTAGGCTACGGCCTTTATAAAATCCCATCTTGTTAGCTTACCCTCTTTATACTGCAGCAGTTTTTCTTCGATATATACATTTTTTAGTTGCGAGCTTTTTTGCGTATGGCTTTAATTTTCCTTTTTGCACTACGGACTTTTACATAAGTGTTCACTTGAAGCATTTTTAGAACCTCCAGAAAAAAAAAATATATATTTGGATGCGGGCTGTAAAAATTTGAGTTTAAATCCGAATGAAATGATTCGAAAGCATTCGTCGTCAGGCACATATACACAGCTGCTTTCGCCCACATGATTGGCGGAAAACGGCTGTCCTCTCCAATGTAATTATCGACTAAATAGTCGCAAAAGTTATCGATTTGTTCGTTTTCCGGTTTCTCTGCGATTAGACCTTCGGCAAGGCAATCTCCTACTTCCGCGGGATTTAAAAATGGTAGCCCAAAAACGTAGGTCAACCATTTTCCGACATCATCTTTCGGGTCAAGGTAATGTCTGGAAAGACCTAACTTTTGAATTTATCGGTGCCATGCTTGTCCGAGATGATAATTGCAGTCCAGAATATCGCTATCCGGATCAATATTTTGTATGGCCTTATGGACAGCCACCTCGAAGTCGACAAAAAACACTTTAGGAGTTATTCCTAAGTGCTTCATCTTCGGTATTAACTACATGGGGGTTCGTATAGGAATTCCACCATGTTTTAATCCCTCATATTCTTGTGTAATGGCTTCGTCTAGGAGTTTACATGCACCTGTCGAAGCTGATCCATGTCAAACAACTCGAGAAATCGCCGAAAAGCTTGACATTGACCAATCTACTGTCACCAGACGATAATGTTATAGCATTGGTAAGGTGAAAAAGCTGGACAAGTGGGTTCCTCATGATTTAAGCGACCGGCAAAATTGTTCTCGTTTTGAAACCTGCGCTTCACTACTGTTGCGCAACAAAAATGACCAGTTTTTGGAACGAATTGCGACATGTGATGAAAAATGAATCCTGTACGATAATCGTAAATGCTCTGGACAGTGGCTGGACAAACACGAGCACCTCAAGCACTTCCCCAAGTCGAAAATCCACCAAAAGAAGATCATGGTCACCGTATGGTGGTCTACAGCCGGTGTCATCCACTATATATATTTTTAAACTGGTGAAACAATCACAGCTGAAAAGTATTGTGTGGAAATCGATGAAATGTACGGAAAATTACGCCTGTAGCAACCAGCATTCGTTAACAGAAGAGGCCCGATCCTATTGCACGACAATGCACGACCACATGTTTCACAGGTTACTGTGCAAAAATTGAACAAATCAGCCATTGACGTTCTGCCTCAGACACCATACTCCCCAGATCTCTCACCAACTGATCATCACTTTTTAAAGCACTTCGACCACTCCCTTAGAAATAAAACGTTCAATAATCAGGACCAGGCAAAATCTGCATTCATTGATTTCATCGAGTCCCGAGCACCAAACTTTTACACTGATGGTATACCATAAATCGATTAGTTTCGCATTGGCAAAAGTGTATAGAATCGAATGGTGCGTATTTTGAATAATAAAAGTGATTATTACTAGAGATATGACATTTCAAACAAAGCACATTCAAAAAGTGCCAAACTTTTGCATTGTTCTGTGTAGTTACGTATGTATGATTTTGCCACGTGTTTTTCCAAGAATATATTTAATAGAAATAATTTAATAAAAATGAATAGTGTTAGTTCTTTATTGAAAATAGAGTTTTGTAGACTTTTTCTTGAGGACAAAGTAAAAATTAAAGAATTAGGCAGGCCATTGCTAGATTTAAATTTATCACAAACTTATGCAAGGAGTGTTTATATCAATAAAAGATAGAAGAGCGGAATACCACTTTCAAGAAATGATTGAATTTAATCATTTTGCATCCATTTTAGGTAAGATGGATGCAAAATTATGTTATTTTTTAAGAAATGCGGCCCCCCTTCGATTGAGCCGCCACTGATAATTATGCACATATAACAACAATACACCAGATAAAAAAGAGAAAAGATCCAAATCTAATTATCAATCTACTGTAAAATGCAGGTAAATTCGATTATATATAAGATTTTGTATTGTAAGTTCATTATGAATTAATTCAAAAATATAATACGAAAAAAGATCTTTGTAGTTGTATGGGAAATATAATGACATACGTTTTACCAATTTTCACAATTCTAGCATATGCCGTTTGGGAACAAAACTGTACCTTCTTAACATTGCGTGTGTCTATGATCCCCAAACGTGTTATATCCCCTTAATTACGGTCTTTAGAAAGATTATTTTTAAGAACGCTAAATAGTAAAATGATGGACCAATGTTTGTGAATGGAGCAGAATCAAGTAAAAAATTATCGAAATATATGAAACGCTAAATAAATGTATAATAAATTAAATAACATGCTTAATATATAGAATTATATAAGATTCACAAATTCCGCTAATTGACAGAGTGTATTATATGTACGTTGTAGTACTGAAGATGGTGCGGTTTTAGAAATGCGTACATATCTTCCAAACGCTTTGAACAAAGATTTTTAAATAACATAAATTTAAACTTCAACACTTCATGTACAAATATAAATAAATAAAATGATATTTCAATGCAAAGAAATCTTTTAAGACCTTGTTTTCAGCGTGGGCATAATTAAGAGATTGTTTTAATGTGATTTATTACTATCATGTTTTATTGAGTGTTACGTAGTTACACGTGAAATACTATGTTAGCTTGAAAGACGTGCAAAATCACCAATAATCGTTTTTCCTTTTTTTCTTTTCATTTTGAAAAAATATATGATCTGGAGAATATGACTTTTTAAAGGTCCGTTGCAACTTTTTGACTAATATAATGGGAAGCCTGACTACATAATCTAGAGAAATATATTTATACGTTTGTATTGAACTATCTATATTGAATTTTCATAAATATTTTTATTGAATAATGGAAACGTTTCATCCTGTGCAAAATATGTACATAACATAAAATGCCAATTCAGGTCTCATGTACATGACGATTCAATTTGGTACTCATCTCGTGCTCTCTAACACATAGTCGGAATATACGAAGAATATAATAACAGAATGTAACGACGATCCAGAGAGGAGCAGCAACGTACATAAAGGAATATAGGATCGAAACACTGCAGGCGTATCCTAACCATATTTCTGTTGCACGTTTATCGACAATTGATGCATTGTCAAATATTGATTTGATGTGTATATTTACATTTTCAAAATTATCACTATGGTATTAAATAATAGTATAGAATATCACCCAAATACCGTAACTTAAGCAATGAGTAGCTAGATGCGCATTTCGAAGGCTATGCCCCCATCTTCAGTAGCACAAGATAAAACTAAGTAAAATACTTCTGTCACGAATCGTAATTGATATACTAATAAATAAATAGCAGCACAAAATGGTTATTCTTCTAAAATTATAAATAACATATTAAAAAAAATTAAAAGAACAAGAGATATCAGAAATATTAGTAGTTTAGAACAAAGTCATAATTCAACTCCAAAATTTGTTAAATTACCATTTGATCCTATAATTGCACGTGGTTAAATAGTATTTTAAGTAAATATAATTTTAAAGTAACATATAATACTTCTAATAGTCCTGTTAATTTTCTAGGAAATCCCAAAGATTTGATTGATTTCAATAAAAAATATAGCATTTATGATCTTATATATCTTATATCTTATATTTATATATCTTGTTCTAGTTGTCCTAAAGTATGACTAAAGTACACGTAGACCAATTGAAACTAGATTTAAAGAGCATTTACCTCATTTCAGATTAAATAGAAAAGATAAAAGTGCTGTAGCCGAGCATATTTTTTACTGACTCAGTCCCAATGATTTGATTGATTTCAATAAAAAATCTGGTATTTATGAAATATCTTGTTCTAGTTGTCCTCAAGTATATATAGAAGACAAACACGTAGAGCAATTGAAACTAGATTTAAGGAGCATTTAGCTCATTTCAGATTAAATAGAAGAGATAAAAATGCTGTCGCCGAGCATATTTTTGAATCAGGTCACCTATTCAAATTAGTTCACTTAAATTACTTAAAAGTGTTTTGAATTATTCCGAGTAAATGCTTTCGAAAGTATATACATGCATAAATCTAAATCAAATTTAATGAATTTAGATTCAGGTTCAATTTCATCTTGTCTTTTTAATTTGTTTAATAAGAACTATTTTTAAATTTATTTTCATTTTGTTTATTTCTTTATTTTTGGTTATTTTAGATTTCACAAACCAATATTTTTCGCTGTTACTTGTTAATTTATAATTTGTAATTTGTATTGTTTTAAAAGACTATAGGTCATATTATATGCCATTTTTTATGTACTTCTATCATGTTGGCTTATTTATTTAATAGTACATATATCAATCACGATTCGTGACAGAGGTATTTTATTTAGTTTTTATCTTGTGCTACTGAAGATGGCGGCATAGCCTTCGAAATGTACATCTAGCTACAAAATGATTTTTACGGTATTTGGCTGATAATGTATATTTATCATTGAAATTTTGTCATTAAAAATGGTTTAAAAATAATAGTACTGAACACCCTATAATAAAAATTAAACTATGTATTATTATTTTCTTTATAGTATGATTTTGGCTTATCTATAGATTTTTTCCCTCTGATCTACATTGTAAAAATAATTGAATAATACTTGCATATCTAAAATATCTTAGAATAGTCTACATTTTTCACTACATCTACTGTCCTAATTATTATGGTCTTTGCATAGTATCACATTTCAAACATTCTAAATTCCGTTTATCTTCTTCCTATTACCTATATAGGTTAAAACGTAATAATGGTGATGCATAAAACTTGCTACTACATTAAATTTAAGTCATTTTTTAAATTCTTTTTTTTTATAAATTTAATCTATTTTTTAAATTCTAAAATTATCATTCAACAACCACTGATTATATTTTCTAATCTGGTATTAAATATTTAAAAAAATAATTAACCATCTTATAAAAACTTTCAACCTGTAAATATAAAATCATTATACCACCCAACTTTCCCAACATTTATTAACTGAAATTCTGCAAAGTTTTAATGCATTTTTCGTGTTTGGAGTATAGTATATACAGCGAGGAACGTTGGGTTTGAATATGATCCAAGAATGGAGTTAGACTAGACCAGGGGTGGCCAACCCAAATGATCTTTCGGGCCACTTTGGAAATGCATCATAACTCCGCGGGCCACATATAAAATTATAAATCCCCATATTAGATTTAGATACACTATAGACATTTTTTTGAGTGATATAATTTAATATAATATATATATTAGTTAGTTAAAGAGTCCGCAATCCTAAAGATTGGTTGGAAACAGCACGCCATGCCGATCTATCCTGAGCTAATCCCTTCAACTCCCTATAGCTATTCATCTCAACGTCTTCAACTATCTGACTCACATACTCCAATTTAGGCCTACTTACCCCTCCCTTTCCCTCCACTCTACCTTCTATGATCAATTGCATAATCCCCCCATGCCTAAGGATATGCCCTACTAATCTGTCTCTCCTACGCTGTAACACTCTCCAGATACTTCTCTTCTCCCCTACTAACTCTAGTACAGCTTCATTTGTTACTTTATCTTCCCAACCAATCCTCATCATCCTCCTATAACACCACATTTCGAATGCTTGTAATCTACGCTTCTCTTCCTTTCCTATAGGCCACGCCTCACACCCGTACAGTGCTACACTCCAAACATATACCTTCAGTAATCTTTTTCTAATACCCAAGTCAATATTTGATCTTAAAATCGGTTCCTTTTCTACGAATGCCTTCCTACCCTGTGCTATCCTACACTTTATATCTACCTTGCTTCGATTATCTTTTGTGATTCTACTGCCTAAATAACAAAAATCTGACACTTCTTCGATTCTATTATCTCCTATTGTGATCCTCATTTTTCTACTGCATTCCTTTTTGTCACACCTCATCACTTTAGTTTTACCTATATTTATTTTCATGTTAAAATCCCTAGTCAATACTGCCTGCATACCATTCAATACCCTTTCTAAATTCTTTTCGCTTTCTTCCAATATAGCTATATCGTCGGCGAATCTCAACATATATATTTTCTCTCCCTGTACATTCACACCTACACTATACTCTTCTTTTACTTTGTTTATTGCATCTTCTATATATAGATTAAATAATAACGGTGAAAGTGTACATCCCTGCCGAACTCCCTTCCCTATTTAATTAATATATATATATATAATATAATTGAATTATTCTGCGAACTCATAACTGTAAACTCATGAATAAAACAGGCAATATCTGTCATATATTCGCAAGAATATTTTTTAAAAATCAAAGGTAATTTTTTCTCATAATTTCGACAGTTAATTTTTGAATATATGGATGCATAAATAATGTATTTTTTTAATACATTGGTTTTCACTACTTTGGCCATTATAAAATAAATATATTTTGTAAATGTGTGATGAATCTCGCGGGCCGAAAAAATGTTCAAGGCAGGCCACATGCGGCCCGCGGGCCGCGGGTTGGCCACCCCTGGACTAGACCAAGATGGATCAAATGAACTAATATTTCGAATTGTGCTTATTAGATATTTAAGAATATAATTCGAATATAGTAAATTCGAATATTTCGAATTGTGCTTATAGAAATTCTTGTTATTAAAGCAGAAGATTGAAGTCGTGTTCGAGTAATTCTCGCTAGTATATAATATGAAGCATTCTGAAAAAGTGCAGTGCAAAAAACAAAAAACACTTCAGGTAAACGTAATTTAATTATAAAAATTCAAGATAATATGACAATTCATGAATAGAAAAGTGTATAAATATCACTTATAACGCCAGAGGAATCACAATTAAATGGAAATATACAATAAATAAATACATAAAAGAATATATTTCAAAGAAATTGAAAGAACTAACACGAAAAATATCGTCGATTATTCAAAAATTGGATCTCAAAAATCAAGCTACCGATAAGAAGGTTATTCAACTGGAAAGATCAAATAGGACAAACAATATAATACTATATATACTTCCTGAAGAGTCCTCAGAAGAGCTAGTAACAGTCTTTACGGAATTCTTAGTTAATAACTTTGAGCTGACTAAATATGAACGACATATAAGTAATACATACAGACTTGAGAAAAATTAAGCAAATGATAAGATTGAATCCTCATTAATATCTAACGAGATCGAAGATAATAAAATTGGCAAATAAACTACAAGGGACCAATTTTGTAATATTGGATGATTTATCTCCAGAAGACAAAGTAACAAGGCAGAAACTAATAATATATTAACAAAAAGCGAGAAGCGAAGGTTTTAAAGATTTCCACCTGAATGTAAAATCAAAGAACAAGAATTTTGACGTACTCATTCATTAAAAACGAATTGTAAAATAATTGTACTTGGTGAAACATGGCATATTGAAAAAGATATTTAAAAATATTCTTTACCTTCCTCTAATGTCTGCTATAACAATTCAAGTGTCAAATATAGGTAATGAAAAACTTTAAGTGAAAATAATGGTCAAACAATTTGTATTAAAAATATATTGATCTTACATTAAATAGTTGCACTATGACTGCAATTAGTTTTTGAAGTAGATTGGAGATACGTAGCGAAATATTTTTGCTAAAATACAAAAACGAAAACAACTGATCTTTATTCAGTGCAATTTTTTAAATTTGAATTACTTCTGCAAATCAATATCACTAAAGAAACACACGCTAATTAAAATTGGTTATACATTTTAAATATTTAAACCATTACATTATTAATTAAGAATTATAATAAAGAAGTATACAATTTTTTAATACACAATATTCCGTGGATTGATAAAATACTTTTGGTTCACTCATTCCATTCAAGAGAAACCGATATTGTTCCGCACGTTTACTTTAACACAATCAGAATGGCAGCCACCAGCAAGGCAATACGACGACGCCACCTAAATTCATTAAAACTTATTATAAATAGCGACCCCGATATAATCATCATTCGTAGAGAATATACAAATTAATTCTGCGAGCTTGAAAACGACGATTCAGAAGACGCCGCGCCGCGTCTACTTACCATGCCGCTGCCTTGCTAAATCCTTTGATACCATCTCGCATTTAACTGAAGACAATCTGATTTACCTACGTATCATTTTGCCCATTGATATCAGAACCGCGCATTATATGTTGAAGACTCTCCTCAACTTGTACACAATGTACTGAATGCGCCCACATAGATATAGAATATAATTCCTTCGAGATGGAGATGGATGTCTGCATGAAGCGATGGCCGTATAACTGTCATGCAACAATACAGTGAGCAATTGCTTTATGCTGTTTTCGGTACGAAATACAGGATGTTACTAGAAGAACCATGTTCACGAGATTTGAAATATCAAGGAAAAGTACTTAATTTAATATGTATTTTTATGTTGGTTGAGCATTTCGATTAAGCATCGGTATTTAAAAATGCCACGACTATTTACAGATAGTACACAATCTACAAATATAAAATTATATCCCAAAATTTTTTTTAATATATATTTTATGATGCCAATTTTTACGAATACTCTGTAATTAATACTTTTGATTTTGAATCACAAAAATAGAAAATTAATAATCGTATGAACAAATAATCATTTCGACAAAGGAAACCTTGATTCAAGAACAATTGTTCATCTTGAAACATTATTAAACTATTGTTAAGAAATACAAGAGATTTATTAATCAAAATATATATTTTTTTAATCTTGTATAAGACCAGCAAACATTGCAAACAGAAGTAATTTTATTAAAACTTGTTTTGAAATATCCCACTTTGGCTAATATCTTTACATTATTATCTAGTATAGACAATTGTTTGCCGAAAAAAACAAATTTCACTTTACGACTCTTTAAAATAAAGTAAATTAAAGAGGTAAAAGAAAGAGATGTTACTCGATCGGTCATGCAGGAGAAGTTATTCTAAGCCAATTAAAATAATTTTTGATTTAGAATCATTTTATCATCGAAATCATATTATTACAAACGAGTTGAGTTCAAACAAATTTTCAATCCACATGATGTTTACTGCTGATATATATATATATATATATAAATATCAGCAGGATTTACTTAAATAATTTATCCTTCATTTTTTTTGGGTAAATAATTTGTTGATGCCAAAAAAACGTCCCCCATTAAGAATATTTAGTCGCAATTCTTATTATAATGTAATTTTGTTCATAAGATAATATTGAAATAAAAGATTTGTCAATGAAAATGGACTGAAAGTTAAAATAATGCTATTTCTAAAGTGGTTTTCAATTGTGTTTTAAATTGAGATGTGCTTCATATTGTCGTATCGAGAGAATTTATCTGCAGTAAATCACTTCCTGGAAAAGTCACCGTGAATTCAGTAATTACTCTTAATTAAGGATTCTAAAGTTTCTTACAACACTAAATTATTCTATTCTCCTTACGGCTACAAAGAGCATTTTCAATTTTCTTTCTAAATTGCAAATTTTAAATGCAGCAACATACAGTCGAACTCGGTTAGTAAGTCAAAATGCCTTGGTCCCAATCCAAGGCTCATATATTCTATGTATTATGACTTCGGATAATAAGTCATCATACCTCGCTTATTAAGTCATTATGTTGAGGGAATTATGATTTCATCCGTTTAGGAGATTAGACGGATTTTCTGGTAATTACCGACTAAAGAGGTTGTTTAATAGCTTGCAAGCAAAATGCAAGCAAAAACATCAAATCACATCAATTTTGAGTTTGTTCTCTTAGAAAACGTAATGGCAAGTCTTAAGCGTAAATCAATATCCTTAAGAAACAAAACTGGTAGTGGTGCAAATGTTATAAAGCGGTGTAAAGAAAAGTGAAGTGTGTAAGCATTTCAACTTAATAAACTCACCGGTGGGTTTAATATGGATGGCTCGAAATAAAATCACAGAAAATGAAGGAAGCAAAAGTGTGAAGCGTATGAGGAAACCTACTCACGAGGATGTAGATGCTGCTTTATTGACCTGGTTTAAACAACAAAGAACCCTCAATTTACCGGACCTATTCTCCAAGTAAAAGCTGGAAAATTGGCTGAATTGTTGGGAATAGAAAATTTTGAATGTTCCCCGGCATGGATAGACCGTTTTAAAAAAACGTCATGAAATCAATTTTTGGAAAATGATTGGTGAAGCCAAAGACGAAGACATCTTCAACGGGGACGAGACAGGCCTCTTCTTCAAGCTGACACCAGATCATACTTTAAAGTTCAAAAATAAAAAATGCATTGACGGAAAACTGCCAAAAGAAAGGATCACTGTTTTTGTTTGTCCTAATGTAAGCGGCACTGAAAAAAAATTTTGTTAGTGATCGGCAAATCAAAAAACCCACGATGCTTCAAAAATGTAAAAAGTTTACCTGTGACCTATAAAACCAATAAGAAGTCTTGAATGACAAGTGAGTTATTTGAAAAAGAAATCCGACGTTGGGAAGAGGACCTCACAAAAGCAAAGAGAAAAAGCGTTCTATTTTTAGATAATTGTCCAGTTCATCCTCGCATACGAGGATTGAAAATTATAACTTTGAAGTTTTTGCCTCCAAACACAACCAGTATTCTACAGCCGATGGATTAAGAAGCCTGAAATGTGCGTACAGAAAAAGATTTGTTTTGAAAATGATGGAAACCGACGGCGCAAACTTTAACTTGAGCATAGTAACTCTACTTGATGCTCTGAAAATTACATAAAAAGCCTGGAAGGACGTCACCGGTGCTACAATTAGGAACTGCTTCGGCATGCGGGTTTATGCGACCATCATTTTGACGAGGAAGATGATTTACCTCTGAAACATTGGCTACAATATTTCGATATACCCACTTCAAATAATTTAGAACATTTTATCGAAATGGATGAAGACCTTCCAACGACTGGAGAAATGTCTGATCTCGATTTAGTAAGAGACGTACAAACAAGAAATGAAAAATCAAAAGACGAGCAAGAAGAAGAAGAGTTAATGCCAGACCCAAAACCTACCACCTCTGAAGCATTGCTACTTGTTCGTAAATTAATTACATATTATTAAGCCGAAGAAAAAAGTCTACATTTAGATAATTTATATAAAATAGAAGAGGATTTAGAAACAATAACTTGTAATAATTAATTAAATTCAACTAAAAATCTAATTCATTAAATTCATATCCCTTCCCTATCTCGGATAATAAGTCACCTCGGTTAGTAAGTCCAAATGGCTCGGTCCCTGCAATGACGTTATAACCGAGTTCGACTGTATATGCAAGAATCTCTTGTACAAGTAAGATATTTATGTTCAAACTACTATATTATTAGGCACTATTAACACTAGATCGTGTTAAGGACATCCTAGGAGCATAAATCCAAAAGAGAAGATATTTTTTGTTTAGATCTTTATACCGATATGTAATTTAAGAATACGGGCGCTATTTAAAAGTTCTTTTGTATAATTTAACGAAACTTATGCCTTGGGAGATTTAAACGGCCGATATAGAAAACTTTCCAAGTATATTATTATAATCTGCTGAAATACTTTAATTAAAAATACGACTTCCGTATTCACTAGATCCGGTACATCGCTGCGGAAGTGATATTTCCATTGGCTGATGGTGATAGAGCACTTTCCATCAATCCCATATAGGACCTACATCGGTTTGCACTAATAGTAATAATATTCCTACCTGGATGGGTTGGTTTACCGACACAGGAACCAATTTGCCTGTCTGCCTGTCTGCCTGTCTATCCCGCACTTCAATAGAATATTAAATGAAAATGGCATTATTGATCATTATGAATATGCAATTGAATGAAATGCAACATTAATTTAAATCGAAGTAAATAATTACGTATATTGCACGTAGTTATAAGTAATTTTTTATATCTTGGCGGACCTAATTCATCCTCTACTGCCCATAAGGGTTGAGCATAAGTGCAGTACCATTGTTGCCATATATGAATAAAAAACTTCAGTACAAAGTGCTCAAATTGTAAACTGCATAGCAAAATTCAGATTGAGAATATTCAATGTATGGATATATACGGCTTCGATTAAAGTCCACTATTTAGTAAAAAGTTTCCAGTTATTTATTATTTGTTTTGATCAATTATGCTAATGTAATACTCTCTGTATTTATTGGCTGTCGATATGACAACATTGTAGTGATTTTGACCACACCCTCAAATGACAAAAATGCAGTGGCGAGCATCTCTTCACGAGCATAAGGTTTCGGGGTGTTGATTCTGCATTGTATAGTAATATCATTGGTCTTATGCATAAACTAGTCTTAATTTGTAATGCGTAGTAGAAGGGGCGGACCCGCCACTTAAAAAAAAAATAGTCTATATTAGTTACCACTTTTACCCATTGATCAAATATGTACGTAGCAGTGCCACTATATTGCTTATAGAGAAGCAAATTTTCCCAGACAGTATGAATATTTATAAGTTGCATATTAATTATATTGAGCGCTTGGAAATGCGTTCATTTTGCATACAAAACATGTTAGTTGCAAGGAATTTTAAAGTTCATTTTAATAATTCAATATCATTTTATTTTATCAGTTTTTTTTTACAAGAGTCTCGAGATCGTCCGCAAATAGGAGATGAGGACATTGCAATATATAGACGTATTGATAAAATAGTTCTTTTTTTTTGTGGAAACCACATTTAAAATATTAACGTTTTTATGAAAATTTTCATTTAATTTAAAAATATCATTTGGGCTTGTAAGATAATGTAATCTTAATTTTTATATGCGAACGCCTTGTTGGGCTTGTCCTGTCGCGTTCGAATATGTATTTTTCAAATAAACAGAATGAAAGAGATTAGCGATGCAATTTTTGAAAATGAACATTTTTTTCATTCAACATTTCATTCACTTTTTAAAAGCCGTTTTCTCAAAACTTGTACTTTTTGAGTTGGGCCGCTATTCTTCTAAATTAGCGATATAATTAATTTAAATAGTCTCGATACTTACGTTCCCAGGGACAGCCGTAGAGCTCCACCCGCATGCAGACGGTGCGCGGGTGCTGGCTATAAGGGATGAATCGCACCCTGGCGGCGATGAAGGGCAACTCGAGGCGCTGCTTTACCACCAGATACGTGTTGCTATTGCCGGTGAGCACCTGTAGAATAACGTGAGAGACGTGAGAGGACATACTGTAAGGACAGTTGTTATATGATATCACGATGTTATGTGTGCGTGGGTGCTCTTGTGTGAGTGTGTAAAAGGACATAACATAAAAGAGGAGGAGAAGCACAAGAGTGATAGATAACGGTATTTTTACGAATGAAGGATACATGTCATACATAGGAGTAAAATACTGTAATCGCATCGGTTGTAGTTTGGTTAGAGGACCGATATAACCGTGTATTCATAGATCAGTGGCGGCTCTTGCCATTTCAATCGAGGGGGGGCGCATTTACCTAAAATCTTACCTAAAATGGATGCAAATTGATCAAATTCAATCATTTCTTGAAAGTGGTATTCCACTCTTCTATCTTTCATTGATATAAACACTCATTGCACAAGTTTGTGATAAATTTAAATCAGGCAATGGCCTACCTATATCTTTAATTTTTACTTTGTCCTCAAGTGAACGTCTACAAAACTCTATTTTCAATAAAGAACTAAAACTATTCATTTTCATTCAATTATTTCTATTAAATATATTCTTGGAGAAACACGTGGCAAAATCGTACATACACGTAACTACACAGAACAATGAAACTGTCTTATCTGGCTATTCTATATCCATTTTCGTATATACTAGACTAGGCTTCTCTGTTCGGACGCTAAAGAATGGCGGCCCACAATAACTTAAAACAACGATATATTCTTAGCTGTAGAAGCAGCGTGACGTCACGTTGCCATAGCAACCTGGGCCGCTAGTTTGTTTGCGGCTCATACGATACACGAACCAAAGAAACAGATGATATACTGCATACTCGCTCTCACTCTACCGCTTGAAATAGATAGGATGAGTGCATATACTCATACTCATTACTACAGAATTTATGTCAAATCTGCATTACTAGAACATATGTCATATCCAACCATAATATTATTAGTATGTAGAAACATATAAAATTATGAAAGAGCATTATTAAGAAATGAACAACGAATTACAGAAAACTTATTTATATATAAACAATCTACCTACAAATAATCTCTTCCCTAATATGGAATATCACAACATAACGGCAAAATCTATAACCTACATCAAATTATGTTAAAATAAAACTAAAAAATAAAAAATAAATTGAATTTGAATTCTTCTATTACGAATTTTGTAGCAATATTTAACCCCCTTTAATAATAATCAATCTTTATCATTGTTTATCTACTGTTAACGTTATTAATTTTATTATTTGTGGGTGACGCGATTTAACTTAACTTGTGATTAAGTGTCGACTTGGTTTTTAATTAATGCAGGAGATGCTAATGGTGGAATGTGTCTGAAAAAATGATTATATTTTGAATTGTACAGTAATTCTGGTTTATGTTACTGGTGTATTATTAATTTAATTGTTGTTATACTGAATATAGGGATCTAGTCTATAAATAGTGCATATACCTATAAATTCTTTAAGTTTGCTTTTTTTAGTGAAATTCTATACGATTTTTATTAAATTGCAGATAATTGATTTAAGAAATCCCGAAGTGGGTATTTTAAAATAAAAGATTCTTTTAATAGATGCGAACTTAGATTGTCGCATTGCATAGAAGATCACCCAAATACCGCAAAATAAAGCGTTTAATAGCTTAATGCCCATTTCGAAAGCTATACCCTATCTTCAGTAGCATAAGATAAAATTAAATTAAGTACGTCTGTTTTTAACCGTGATTGCTAACAATTATATAGTTTTTTAAAACCGTAGTGGCAAATTTATAACTAGTCACATATTTTATCTTTTTTACTTACAAACTTAAACTTTCAAATACCAATGTGAATTTAAAAAGTGGTCGTATAATAAAAATTGATAAATGAAATTTTTACCTTGACGTAGTCGTATGGTAAACGTAGCAAATTTGAGTGCTTTTGTTATAATCTGTGAAAAACCAAGAAGTTTTCTATAATTTTGTAAGTTTTGAAGATTGGAAAGACTGTTCATATTATTTTATATTGTAATATAAATATTGAGTAATGATAAAATTATAGATTTAATAGGTGAAATAGAGTTGCTTGTATGATTCCATTCCATTCCATGCCAACTAACTTTTATATTATAACTTCAACTTTTAAATAATTTGATACAAAAACTTTTTAACTGTGATATCCTTTATATAGAACTATATGTTTTACTATTATTTCGACACAATAATTTATATAGAATTTGATACTTTTACTGCTATTTTTGAAAAATGATTATATCGTTTCGTTTTCTACCATCAATGTATTTGTGACAAGTACTCGTATGTGTTTCTGTCAATAATAATCTAAATATAACATAGTTTATACACGTTTATACTATTATACAATTATTAACGTCAGAGAGCTGGAAACGTCTAAAAACGGTCACTTTCAACGAATACAAGCGTTTTTAGACATTTTCGTACTTCGCGGACTAAAACTGTATTTTTGACGACAAAAAATATTTTTTATCTCTGAAAATCAATTTATTAACGTCAGAAAGCTGGAAACGTCTAAAAACATTCACTTTCAACGAATACAAGCGTTTTTAGACATGTTCGTACTTCTCGGTCTAAAACTGTATATTGGACGACAAAAAATATTTTTTATCTCTGAAAATCAATTTATTAACGTCAGAAAGCTGGAAACGTCTAAAAACATTCACTTTCAACGAATACAAGCGTTTTTAGACATGTTCGTACTTCTCGGTCTAAAACTGTATATTGGACGACAAAAAACATTTTTTATCTCTGAAAATCAATTTATTAGCGTTATTTAACCTTATAATACTATTTATTTATATTACTCTTGTAGTTTTGGTCTGATGATGAGAAATATTTATGCAACCATAACCAATATAAATCGAAAAATCATATAAGGAAGTACTCTATTTCACTCATTAAATCTAATGAATTACCTTATACCAATGGTAACTTTGAATCAGATCAAATTATAGTTTTTTTTTTTCTCACATAAATATACAATATTTTTTATGTTTTCTAGATACAAGTAGAGCAGATCTTTTCTCATAATCCTTTTTAAGTAAAACGTCTGAATAAAAGATATATACCATTTAGTGAATCGAAACAGAATGAGGACACTTTTAGCTTGAACTCGAAGAAAACCAAAATAATTTAGTAATACTATTTCAGTAAATGCTTAAAATCCAAATAACGACTAAATATAAAATAAACTGTCTGGTGTAATTATTTTTCGCAAATAATCCGCTCCGATTGATAATACAAAACTTCGTTTTGTCTGCAGAAATAAACATTGCGGAGATGGGCGGGCGTCTGCATATTCGCAAGACATACCTTTTCTGTTGGGAGAAAGCGAAACACGGTTATTTATACGCTGTTTAGTAAGCTAATTAAAATTGGAAAGTTCGGTTGGGTTGGAGCCTTTAATATGGCGAGCTTTGTTCTGATCTCTCTACGCCTGATTATAGCAGATTATAAACTTGACCGTTTGTTTTCCGTCAGAGGGAAGGAGGATTGCTTTCCTCGCCAGCTAAATGCTGACTATCCAGTTGCCAGTTATGATGCTACTCTGCAGAAGTTTAAATTAAAATATTCACTTAGTATATTATATTAGATGTTCGGCTTACGAGGCTGGGTATTAATTCATTCTTGAAGAGTTACTTTATTATTGATATATTGCATTTGCAAAAACTTTAATCAAAGTTAGGAGTTATAATTACGGAATATCTCTTATCTCGCTAAATATATTTCTAGAAATATGGAATATATATCTACAGAAACATAATTTCTTTTGCTAACCACACTTTTAATTTATTACGATAAAAGGGTGGCTGATTATTAAAGGGACCATTCTTATTAAAAACTAGTACTATGAAATCTACGTCAGCTGAACATAAAACAAAAAATTTCAATATATTAAATATTTGGCTTAGGTCGTCAATTTTAAAAATTATCACTACGGTGTTAAATTATAATAGGCAGGACATGGAGGAGCTAGAAAGTGTGGAACAGATAGATGAGGATGACTTAGGTCCTAGCATACTTAGGTCAGAGTTTCATAGAGCATTAAATGATTTACGGAATAACAAAGCAGCGGGGATTGATATGATACCAGCCGAATTAATAAAACACGCAGGGGGAAAAATGCAGGAGCGATTATACAGATTAGTTTGTAAAATATATGAGAAGGGAGAAGTACCATAGGATTTTCAGCGTAGTAGAATAGTAACAATGCCGAAGAAAATAGGAGCTAATTTGTGTGAGAACTATAGGACCATTAGTCTACTATCACATGCATCGAAGATATTGTTAAAGATTATTTATAGGAGATTAGAAAATAAAGTAGAGGAAAGGCTAGGAGAAGATCAGTTTGGTTTTAGGAAAAACAGAGGGACGGTTCTAGGGAGGCGATTCTAGCACTAAGAACGGTAGTAGAAAAAAGAAAGAGGGTAGGAAAGGTAACTTGCACAGCTTTTGTAGATTTAGAAAAGGCATTTGATAATGTAGATTGGGACATAATGTTTAGAATTTTAAAAGAAACGGGTATAGATTATAAGGATAGGAGAATAATTTTTAATTTATATAAACACCAAACTGCCTTAGTTAAAATTGAGGGGGAAGAAGAGGTAGCAAAAATAGGGAAGGGAGTTCGGCAGGGATGTACACTTTCACCGTTATTATTTAATCTATATATAGAAGATGCAATAAACAAGAAGAGTAAAAGAAGAGTATAGTGTAGGTGTGAATGTACAGGGAGAGAAAATATATATGTTGAGATTCGCCGACGATATAGCTATATTGGAAGAAAGCGAAAAGAATTTAGAAAGGGTATTGAATGGTATGCAGGCAGTATTGACTAGGGATTTTAACATGAAAATAAATATAGGTAAAACTAAAGTGATGAGGTGTGACAAAAAGGAATGCAGTAGAAAAATGAGGATCACAATAGGAGATAATAGAATCGAAGAAGTGTCAGATTTTTGTTATTTAGGCAGTAGAATCACAAAAGATAATCGAAGCAAGGTAGATATAAAGTGTAGGATAGCACAGGGTAGGAAGGCATTCGTAGAAAAGGAACAGATTTTAAGATCAAATATTGACTTGGGTATTAGAAAAAGATTACTGAAGGTATATGTTTGGAGTGTAGCACTGTACGGGTGTGAGGTGTGGACTATAGGAAAGGAAGAGAAGCGTAGATTACAAGCATTCGAAATGTGGTGTTATAGGAGGATGATGAGGATTGGTTGGGAAGATAAAGTAACAAATGAAGCTGTACTAGAGTTAGTAGGGGAGAAGAGAAGTATTTGGAGAGTATTACAGCGTAGGAGAGACAGATTAGTAGGGCATATTCTTAGGCATGGGGGGATTATGCAATTGATCATAGAAGGTAGAGTGGAGGAAAAGAGAGGGGTAGGTAGGCCTAGATTGGAGTATGTGAGTCAGATAGTTGAAGACGTTGAGATGAATAGCTATAGGGAGATGAAGGGGATCAGATTGCATACAGCTCGAAGCCAGTGAAGCATATCTGAGTTCTTGGGGGAGATATTAGGAACATATAGGATTTATTCATTTTATTATTAATAGTCCTATTATTCTCATAAAATACAATTTCGTTTGAAATAAAAATAAAAGCGATTTTTTTCGATATACACGATTTCTTAGCAAATAAAATAACTGATCGTTCCACCACTGTCATTTTCATGCCATATGTATTCGACTGCTGGAATCATTTGCTCTCTAGAATCGCATGTTCCTTTCAGAATGGTTTCAGCAACAACTATACATACAACATTTCATCATTGCAAAAGGTAATTTGAACTAGGCACATATATACACACATTTGCTGCGTATTTTACAGGATCTCGACGGAATATTGGGACTGAACGGGAAGCAAAAAACTAATATCAGGTAAGTGTTAACTAAGCTTAGTAAATTGTTATTTTGAATCGTAAAGGCTTTGAGAAATTTTAGTTTGATATTTACCGATCTTCTTAAATACTAAAGCATTGGACAATATAAGAAGTTTATTGGAACAATGCTTTTAAGGGGTCTACTAGGATATTTCTTTATTTATAAGGAATGGACTATAGTCAGATGTTAAATATAATTTTAAAAGTTTGAATGTTGCTGCGGAAGGTTTATATGTAACATTTTAATTAAATGAAGTGATTTGCGACGATTCGCGTTGCCTATTCATCTAGCGAGTATACGAAATTTGGTACTTTTAACATAAAAAGTCTAACAATTCTTCAAATTTCATTTTTCCTATATGTAACACCAATTCATTATAATATAATAACCAGATATATGTGGGAGTACAAATTCGGTTATAACGATTTAAAAATTGTTATTTTCCCGCGGAAACGAGAAATCTGGTCCACTTGAAAGACTGTCTACGACAAGCTTCTCAAAGACTCTGAATTAGTCAAGAAAAAAACATGTCGTGGTTCAATCATTGTACGCGAGGTTAAATGATAGCTGCATGATCAACGCAAGCATCCAGAAGATATAGATAAAATTGATTTCAATCCTTTTAGGAGCATTGACTTCCAACAATGCCCATTTTGGATTTATACGAAGGTGCTCATCACAGTTTCTTTATCTTAGTTCATGAATGTCAGATGCTCATTGAGGTTGAATATGAAATTTTTCGCCATATAATATAGAAATGATCACTTAATGTATGGAATTGAAATTATTAATGTACCGGAGGAATCAAAATACTTCTCAATTTATATACACATGATACAAAAAGTTGTAGTGTAATAAATTATTGATGTTGTGTTACTAACCTTCGAAATTTTATTTTAGGGTATTTATCATTTATATATATAGCACATGTATTTCTAAAGTGACACAACTTAAAATCGGTATTTTTGATTTATCACCATGTAGGAGTTTCGCAAAATTCAAAAAAAGTGGGTTTTAGAGGCTTAAGAATGGAAATAGACAAAAATGACAATTTGAACGATTTTTTGCAGCGTCAAACTTTTTTGGAAACACTGCTTGTTTTGTAAGTATTTTTACCACCTATGTTATGTCACTTTAGAAATACATGTGCGATATATATATATATATATATATATATATATATATATATATAAAATAGCAATGAAATATATAATTGAAGATAATTTATTAATTGAGTTAAAATAGATACAGTTTGTTCGCTATAAGTTTGCTTCGGGTCGCGAAGGGATATTCGGCATTCTCCGTGAAGAGAAGGCGGTTCTTCTCTTCAACTCTGTCGACCAGTGGCGTTCCCAATACATTTGTCGTTTTTACCATATTTGTAATATAACAAATTTTTTTGGGCATTGTTTTTCACTTGTGCCTATATTAGTTGTATAGGATTCAAATCCGGATGATAAGGGGGTAAACGTAAAACTCTGTGTCCATGGTCTGTGAAGAGTGTGTCAAATTTATATATAATGTGGTTCTTTTTATGAGATTTTATAATATCGTACAGCTGGGGCTTTAACATTAGATGCGTGAATGGAATTTGTTTTTCGGACAACCATTTTACCATTTACTGCTTAGGAGAATTGCTGTTTGGCATACGATTAATTTGCATGTTATGGTAAGGCGCGTTGTCGATGATAATTACGGAATCCTCCGGTAAATTTGGTAACAATTTATATGTTATCCATTTTCCGTAATTTTGAACATTCATTTCATGGTGATGGTCTCCTCTTTTAATACCCGACGGAAATATTGTCAAACGATTTCGTGAATTTCACCACCGGCATGAATTATTATTAAACGTTGACTCTTTGAGATATTCGTATGCAGTCCTTTATTGGAATTATCACTCCACGATTTCGACTGAGTATGTCTGGCGTGAATATATGTCTCGTCGATATAAATTATTGATTTTCTTAATTGTCGATAATAGTTAATTAATTGTAAATAATTAATTCGTAGAACTCGAATATCGTGCCTTTCAATTAAATCTTTACGATTATTTTTTGTGCTTCTAAACTTAAATCCTAAATCATGTACAATATGGTTTAGGGACGTTTTATGTCCTTCCCATCCTAAGTCACTGTATAGTTTTTCACGTAATGTTTTAAGCATAACTCTTGTATTTTTGGTTTTGTTTAAATTATATATTATATTTCGAAAGTCACACTTTTCAAAATCTTCTAAATGTCGTATAGTCGCCTTTCGAATACGCTTCTTTCCTGGTGTAGAAAATTTCGGTTCACTTTCGTTACCTGGAGCTTCACCTTCCTTTATAATTGTAGCTACCGTTCTTATGGACACTTTGGTTGCTGCAGACACTCTTTCCTTGACTTCCTTCGATGACAAATTGTCATCAGATTTAAAGTATTTATACACATTGAAAATCATTTCCCTTGATTGGCTTGATTGGATTACTTTACCATTTAAAAGCGAACTAATTTTGGTAGTAAGTTGTTACGCCACTGATAGTACACAGACTGAAGGGTAGTGCCAAGGAATGAATGATTGTCTTAAGTGCGTCTTAAGTAATAGCAATAGCACCCCCACTGTTTTTGGACAAGTGCGCATATCATGTCCAGGCAAATTAAGCGCGAACAGACAGTATATGACTGTGATGTAAGAAGTTGATATTATTAATGTGCATTAGGTCGCATTTATAATATAATACTAGTAGTACTATTGATAGTGGTAGTGCCGTGGTGGCTAATGCGAAGGTTCAATTAAAAATTGCAGTATCTAGTAATATCCTTTATTCTCCAAACCCACCATGTAAAATACAAGTAAAATTTTATAAAAAAACGCAGTAATGTGATATTGCAAGTTGATAACTCATATTTTTGTCTTGCTCATAGAATGACCGCGTATAATATTTTTTACGCAATACATAGATATTTTTTTAAATTCCATGAAATAATATACGTCTGAGTCGGCTAAATATGTTACAAAAATTAACTATGACGTCCTTGTATATTTACAATTTACTGTGTTATGTGAAATTAAATTTAAGCTCATTTATAAAAAACGGTGCGTTAAATGTAGTATTAATACTAGATAGAAAGATGAGTTAAGTGTTCCAATTCACAGCTCTTCAGCTTATGAAAAAGATCCACACTATATGGGCATAAAATGCTACAACAAATTACCTGCCGAAATTAAATCGCTACGTACTAAGGAATTTAAAAATAGATTAAAAGCGTATCTCGTTGAAAGACCATTCTAGAACATTAGTGAATATTTAATATAATTTATTGTATAATGTTAGAATGTTGACTCATTTAATATGTTTGTTTTATTATGATTATTGCTGTTATCATGTAGATGACTTGTCCTATAAAATTTGTAACTTTCGATTGGATTATTAAGTAAATAACATAAAATAAAATAAAATAAACTAAAATGTAACTTAATTACTCAAATGCTTCAGTTTTCTTAATTGTGTGAAGCTGAGGAATTTTTTTACTTAGTTCTAGTGTCATTATACTATTAGTTAAAGATAGTAAAGTTAAAGGAAAACAAGAGATAGGTTGCCAGATTAGAGAATGCAAGTTAGGCATTAAGATGAACAGCTATAAAGGAATTAGTTCAGGATAGATCGACAGATGGCGTGCTGTTTCTACCAAATCCTTAGGCTTGATGACCGATCAAATATAATAAGTATTTTATATATTTAATTATATATAATCTATAACATATTGGTTATATACAATAACTTTTATTAGCAGCTACACTATAGTTTTATTATACATTTACTGCATTCAGTTTTAAATAATACTTTAAGCATAAACTGAAAAATTAAGTTCTAACGTTTAGTTATCATCAAAATATCATGAATAAAAAATCTGAAGTTTAAGTTTACCGCACAGCGCATATATTATGGGATTATATCTAAGTAAAAATACCATAGCACAATGAAACCAGTTTATTTAGGTCATACCATAATTCGAGGATGGTAAATTCCTATAAATATGGGGTCAGGTAGAAGAAACCGAAAATGTGTATGGTCAAATTCCTACAAACGCCTGTTGTCCATCGCCTTCCTCTTGCACGAAGCACTTATTTCTTGCACATGTAACTTTGTTTCCTCATGGGGTGATCATGCAATTAAATGCAGGCTTCTGCATTCTGAATTTCTGTACTTTCACCAACTGGGTCATTGTTAATTGGGTAATTGTCACGATCGTTAAATATATCTATGTCTTCTTCTTCAATGTTTGATTTCGATAGGAAACCTTATAGGAATTTACATGTACCTTTATATGAACTTGACCATCATTAACTCGACTACATGAAAATTATAGGAATATGTATACACCCCCATAATTATGTCTTCTGCACCATGCATCAGACTTGCAGAATGACTGATTGATGTTACTTTACCAGAATGATTGCCAGATGAATTCGCATTAAAGAGAAATTGGATGGTTAAATAATTTTAATTTGTCAGTTGCATTTACAATAATTGCACATTGTTTAAAAACAAGAGTATGTACTATTAAGGGATAATTTCCTCGTTTTTCCGTTTATGGAGGAGGTTATCTTTTGCTCCGTTTAAACCGTGTTCATTTATTGCCACTTCAGTTCGCGCATGTTTCAAATTTGGGCCCAGAACAGATAAATATGCAGTATATTACAAAATATATGTACAGAGAGAGAACGATGTTGTACGGCCCCGAGGGAAATTTCCACACATGATACTACCCCATTCCATAGTCCATACCTAACCTATACAGTACCGGTAACGGTTCGATGTTATAGGTGCATTTGTTCATTGTGTTGCCGCTATATGAGTTCATTTCTATTATATATACACCTGGTGAGCTATCTATCAACGGTGGGTAATTGGTGCTACCGGAATAAGGAGGAATGTAAAAAGGTGCCGTGTATACACTAAAGAGTTTTCCCGCTTGCGTGTGGGAATGAATACTTTCCAAAGGGACATTATGTGCGCAATATGATATTTGATTTGAGTTTCTGTTCTTTTGCGAACTCTTCCGCAACCCAACTTTGTTGTTTATAATATAATTTGTTCAAAATGACGCTATACCATATAATTTCGTAACAAATATGAAATGAAATTTTATTATAAAGTTTCATATACAGTACGATATCGATAGTGTGAACACGAAAATGCCAAGCATGTTCACATGAGAGAGGGTATTCACACTATAGGGGGTGAAAAATATAGCTAATTGCTTATTCTTCTTTATCGGATACATGCATCCATCATAAATACAAGATTCATTTAAAAAATTAAGTTATTTTTGTCTGTTTTTGTTTTTTTGCAGAATTGTAAAGCATAGCTTTTTTATAAACCTTTTTAATACTTAAAATATCTAATATCTCAAGATCATTCTGTTGGGCCCACTCTAATGCCACTTTCAATGCTTGAATAGCCTCATCATGTTTTATTTTTGAAAAGTTCGGTTTAAGATCTTCCTCCAAAACATCATCATCGTCATTATCATGCTTACTGTTGCCATCCAAGGTTTCAATATTGTCCAAATGCCATTCCAGAACCTCAGATGCAGTATAATGATCAGCATGGATCGTTTTCAGTAGTGTTACAGTCTATGAAACAACTGTTTCTACGTCATCATCTTTCCAGAATTTCTTAAGTTGACTCAATGGCATGTTATCTTCTTCAGTAAATTCAGAACTCTTGGATAATAAGTTACGCCAATATTTTGAAAATTTACCCAGGCACTGTGTAAATATATGATGGCATCTTTTAAAGTAAGTTTCTTCAGTTCTTCTCCTATGTATCGACTGTTTGGCATAATAGCACTTAACAAACTTTTTCTACCATATAATTTTGTCAACCTTAAAACATTTTGGTCCATCGTCTGGATTAATGGTGTAACATTCAGAGGCATAAACATAACAAATATCATCCCATCCTCAGTTTTCAATTCCTCCTCTGGAGGGTGAGGTGGTGCATTGCCCACAAGAAGAACTGCTTTTTTTCCGAAAGGCCTTGTTGGCGCAAAAATCTTTTAACCTAACATTTTAGAAATACCTATACATGAAAACATTATATATATAATTTTAAATTCTGCTTAGCTCTGGACGAAGTGTTGAAAGAACCACCTTTTATAAATTTCTCCAGTCATCCACGCATTTTCTGTGTTCTTGTAAATTGTGAGGTTTTTTAAATTTCGAAAACATCGAGGATTTTTCGATTTGCCAATCACGAGCTCCTTCAATTTATGCAAGCCCGTCGCATTCGCGCAACCCAAAAATATAAGCTGTTGTTTGGCAATTTTCAATCCAGTACCAGTTTTTTCACTTATATTTTTTCAAGCAGAATCTTCCAATATAGACCTGTTTCGTCTACATTGTACAGTTGGTCCTCACAAAATCCAAATTCCTCGACTAATTTTGCTCATTTTTCTTTGAAATTGTCAACAAGTTCTGGTTGAGATTTTCACCAGTAACTTTCAAGAATCGTATTCCATAACGACATTTAAATTGTTGCAACCACCCTTGACTTGCATTAAATTTTATATTGGCTAGAAAATAAGTTTAGTGCTTTTTGCTTCATGATATCACCTGCAACTGGCATATATCTCTCGCGTTGTTGAAGATCTATACAATTTCCATTCTTTTTTCAAAAGATGTTTCCATTTTCGGAAACATGGATTTTTTAAAAAGTACACATCCTATTTGGTTTTAATATATTACTAATGGCATTGATAATTCGATCCTTCTTGTTATTAATACTTCTTGGTTATTAATACACCATATTTCTTGGAAAGAGCGGTTACCGTGAATCCCTTTTCGTAGTCTTCAACAATTTTTGCTTTTTGATGCAACGAAAGAAATATTTTGATATTATTTTTAGTTTTTCCCATTTTTCTGAATATAAATATTATATAATTATGCTTGTATATATTACTTTCAAATAATTTATATGACAAAAACTGTACAGTTTGAAAATAAATTCACTTTACTTTAATTATATTTTCATTTATTAAGTGGCTTCAAGTCAAGGCTAATATACTCTAATAAAAGAACATTTTTTAAGGATGGGCGCTAATTGTATGGCCCTACGCTTGTGTAATTATAGCCAGCTAAACACTCAATCTTAACACATTCAGTGAATACCATCGAGTCAACAAGCACATTGTTTTAAACATGTACAGAAACCACAGTGCAGAAGGCACTTTTACAATTCCCTTAAATTAAATCTCCTGTTTATGGACTCGAATCCACGCCTTCTGTTCTGCTAGTATTTGCCACAAAGAACTTATGTTCCACGGCTGCATCGATCCACCTATAAAATATTTTTTAATTCGTTTTCATTCCGAACTTCATTATGCGCTGTTTTAATTTAAAAGTAGTTCTTCAAGGTAATCCTTGAATGACCTAATTTTAACCACTTATAACCAATAAGCATATAAATCGCTTAAGCTGTCCTGAACCATTTTCTATTATTAGGTAACTCGTCACTCGTAATTACCGCGTTATCTAAACATGAGATTGTGTGGCAATAAGAATTCTATACAAATTTTAATAAATACTTTCCGTTACAGTTTTTGGTTGACAATGCGGTTTCTTGAATTTATTAATGTTAAATACATACAAAGTTGTGTCCATCTTTGTAAAGTTAAGTATAATAAACTATTGTTTCAGTAAATCTTACCAAAGAAAGTATAGTTTGATAATGTAATATAAAATAACGTAAAAAAGACGAAACCCATCCCCAACTTATTTATGGCATATTTATATCAATTATTACCTGAAGTCTGATGCTATTTATCAAAATGTATATGATCTTAACAAAACCACTAAACAACATGTTGTCCTTAAAGTAATAACTGACACCTTTTTCACCTGATGATGGCCAAAAGCCGAAAATTTACATAATATAAAAGAATCTGTAAGGATTTACTCAACCAATAGTTTATTAAATACATACATTAATAATTTGGTTCATATAAATGTTTAAATACATTATAAAATTCTATAGTAAGATTTATTCGAAATAAATTTAAAAAAACCGATAGTTAATGATAATTATACGGTTGAATGATTTTATTGATGCTTTATATATCAAATTAGTTAATTAGTTCAAAATTTCCTTATATTTGAAAAGGAAACGTCTAATTCCTAAATTATATAATTATTTGTAATTAAAATTGCGAAAACTTAATACGTATACACTTTATTTGTTGAAGAATACAAGAGGATTGGCTTGGTAATGTCGTCACTCTAAATTTGCATTCTTGTAATAATAATCCTGATCAACACTTAATAATTAAATAAATTAAGACAATACATTTTTATTGTAGAATAAGTTAAAGAGTCCGCAATCCTAAAAATTGGTTGGAAACAGCACGCCATGCCGATCTATCCTGAGCTAATCCCTTCATCTCCCTATAGCTATTCATCTCAACGTCTTCAACTATCTGACTCACATACTCCAATCTAGGCCTACCTACCCCTCTCTTTCCCTCCACTCTACCTCCTATGATCAATTGCATAATCCCCCCATGCCTAAGAATATGCCCTACTAATCTGTCTCTCCTACGCTGTAACACTCTCCAGATACTTCTCTTCTCCCCTACTAACTCTAGTACAGCTTCATTTGTTACTTTATCTTCCCAACCAATCCTCATCATCCTCCTATAACACCACATTTCGAATGCTTGTAATCTACGCTTCTCTTCCTTTCCTATAGTCCACGCCTCACACCCGTACAGTGCTACACTCCAAACATATACCTTCAGTAATCTTTTTCTAATACCCAAGTCAATATTTGATCTTAAAATCTGTTCTTTTTCTACGAATGCCTTCCTAACCTGTGCTATCCTACACTTTATATCTACCTTGCTTCGATTATCTTTTGTGATTCTACTGCCTAAATAACAAAAATCTGACACTTCTTCGATTCTATTATCTCCTATTGTGATCCTCATTTTTCTACTGCATTCCTTTTTGTCACACCTCATCACTTTAGTTTTACCTATATTTATTTTCATGTTAAAATCCCTAGTCAATACTGCCTGCATACCATTCAATACCCTTTCTAATTTCTTTTCGCTTTCTTCCAATATAGCTATATCGTCGGCGAATCTCAGCATATATTTTTTCTCTCCCTGTACATTCACACCTACACTATACTCTTCTTTTACTTTGTTTATTGCATCTTCTATATATAGATTAAATAATAACGGTGAGAGTGTACATCCCTGCCGAACTCCCTTCCCTATTTTTGCTACCTCTTCTTCCCCCTCAATTCTAACTAAGGCAGTTTGGTGTTTATATAAATTAAAAATTATTCTCCTATCCTTATAATCTATACCCGTTTCTTTTAAAATTCTAAACATTATGTCCCAATCTACATTATCAAATGCCTTTTCTAAATCTACAAAAGCTATGCAAGTTACCTAAGTATTGTAGAATATCACTAGGATAATAAAAGTTACTTTCGAACTTAATTTTACAAATTATATGATGTTAATTATGGGCTCTTTTTAAATTACAATTGATCGCAACGATCATATAATAAAATTTGATCAATCGCTGTGTATATTTGGACTGATGTTTTATTAGGTGCCCTCAGTGTTGTTGTATTTACTTTGTGCTGGAATAATCCAGATCGTGTGTGGAGTTATTCTGCCTGAAATGGTCGAAACTCACACACCCACACAAGGACACAGAAGAAATGATGGAATGACGAATGAACACATCGAAAAATCCTCATTCAATACGTTTTATGTCGAATTGAAAAGTAATTCGCACATAGCTGTAATAATATAGTACACGATTATTACACTGATGGGCTCTTTCCGTTGGATAATAAAATTGTAGATACTGACTATGTTCATAATTTTCATAAAAGGAATACGTTATTGAAATAAGCATTTTTATTAACTTAATTTTTAGTTAGTTAAAGAGTCCGCAATCCTAAAGATTGGTTGGAAACAGCACGCCATGCCGATCTATCCTGAGCCAATCCCTTCATCTCCCTATAGCTATTCATCTCAACGTCTTCAACTATCTGACTCACATACTCCAATCTAGGCCTACCTACCCCTCTCTTTCCCTCCACTCTACCTTCTATGATCAATTGCATAATCCCCCCATACCTAAGAATATGCCCTACTAATCTGTTTCTCCTACGCTGTAACACTCTCCAAATACTTCTCTTCTCCCCTACTAACTCTAGTACAGCTTCATTTGTTACTTTATCTTCCCAACTAATCCTCATCATCCTCCTATAACACCACATTTCGAATGCTTGTAATCTACTCTTCTCTTCCTTTCCTATAGTCCACGCCTCACACCCGTACAGTGCTACACTCCAAACATATACCTTCAGTAATCTTTTTCTAATACCCAAGTCAATATTTGATCTTAAAATCTGTTCCTTTTCTACGAATGCCTTCCTACCCTGTGCTATCCTACACTTTATATCTACCTTGCTTCGATTATCTTTTGTGATTCTACTGCCTAAATAACAAAAATCTGATACTTCTTCGATTCTATTATCTCCTATTGTGATCCTCATTTTTCTACTGCATTCCTTTTTGTCACACCTCATCACTTTAGTTTTACCTATATTTATTTTCATTTTAAAATCCCTAGTCAATACTGCCTGCATACCATTCAATACCCTTTCTAAATTCTTTTCGCTTTCTTCCAATATAGCTATATCGTCGGCGAATCTCAACATATATATTTTCTCTCCCTGTACATTCACACCTACACTATACTCTTCTTTTACTTTGTTTATTGCATCTTCTATATATAGATTAAATAATAACGGTGAAAGTGTACATCCCTGCCGAACTCCCTTCCCTATTTTTGCTACCTCTTCTTCCCCCTCAATTCTAACTAAGGCAGTTTGGTGTTTATATAAATTAAAAATTATTCTCTTATCCTTATAATCTATACCCGTTTCTTTTAAAATTCTAAACATTATGTCCCAATCTACATTATCAAATGCCTTTTCTAAATGTACAAAAGCTATGCAAGTTACCTTTCCTACCCTCATTCTTTTTTCTACTACTGTTCTTAGTGCTAAAATCGCCTCCCTCGTCCCTCTGTTTTTCCTAAAACCAAACTGATCTTCTCATAGCCTTTCCTCTACTTTATTTTCTAATCTCCTATAAATAATCTTTAACAATATCTTCGATGCATGTGATAGTAGACTAATGGTCCTATAGTTCTCACACAAATTAGCTCCTATTTTCTTCGGCATTGTTACTATTCTACTACGCTGAAAATCCTGTGGTACTTCTCCCTTCTCATATATTTTACAAACTAACCTGTATAATCGCTCCTGCATTTTTTCCCCTGCGTGTTTTATTAATTCGGCTGGTATCATATCAATCCCCGCTAATTAATTAAATTTTTTTAATAAAAATTAATTTTTATGACACAAAAATAAATATCAAAGATTACCCAATAATATATTTTTCACGAAATTACTCGCCGTTCGTAATGTTTAAAATTGTTACTAAAGTCATTATTTGTGGGTCATTAATTTGTCAAAAATTTCCGATTACTTAAATTACAGAAAATATGATTTCGAACAGGGTAATCAAAAAATTCATTAGAACATTTTCAAATTCTCGAGTTCCGACTATAAAATTTCGATATGGATATCACAAAACCTCGAGTCAAAATGCTTCCGGAAAGCCATCAACTGGATCTAAGGAAGCGTCAGCAATACCAAGGATAGGATTAGCAAAAGAGTTTCAAGATGTGCAAAGAACAACAGCTCAAAGTAATGATGCAGCAAGAATAACTAGTATAATAATGTCAAGGGCTCCCATAATGCCACAGTCCCAAGAACTATCAAGACTACTAGAAATTCTGGTGAAGAAAGAAGCGGAAAGCACCGCAATGAGAGGTACAGCACAACAGAAACATGATCTAGTTGCGCATAACAGTGACTTATTTGAAGTTGAAGATAAACTACCAATACAGTACCATCGGAAGGCATTGGGACAAGAAGAGATCGAATCTATTAACCAAGGAGGAGCCCCTGCAATATTACCACCGAAAAAGGGCCCCGTGAAAGATGTTAAGAAAGATGCTAAAACGGCAAAAAAATAAATGTGCTGTTTTACGAGTATTTATTTTATTTGTACTAAAAACAATTATGCACATAAAAACTACAATAGTTTTCTAATATTTATATTTCAATATCAGTTGGCTATTTTTACTGTCTTCGGTGGATGTGTAAATCGGAATATACTATAAAATTAAGAATCCATTTAATCCAGGAAAATGTTAGGGCTTACCTGTTAATTTTGCAAGCATGCTTCTACTCAAAATTTCCTAATTTAGTATATAATCTAGTCATTTTACACAGATAGTCCAGAAATCTTGAATAAAATTCAAAAGCTACGGCATTGAGTAATATCTTAAAAAAAAAAGATCGTTCAACCACTTGCACTTAAAATCGCGCAAATTCGACTTCTTCCTCTGTAATTTGAGTGTCCTACACAATATCTGGATATGATAAAATCGAACAGCGTACCATAAATGCTTAAACGGCCAATCCATATATCTGCGACCGATAAGTAACTCGATTTCAATCCAATTATCCCGCCCTTATACATGATGTTACCCTCGATTAGTAATAAAATCAATACATTTGCGATATGTGCAAGTTGATGTACCTCGGGTTATAGCTATATACACATTCGGTGCCCAATAGCACCCGTTAACGGGTCACAGATGGTATTAGTTCTTGTTCAATATCCTGCGTATTTGGATGGTATATATTTAGAGTCTCGCAAGTGTAATTATATAACTAGTTACAGATATCACCCAAATACCGTAACTTAAAGCATTAAGTAGCTAGATGTACATTTCAAGCGCTATGCGCCCATCTTCAATAGCACAAGATAAAACTAAATAAAATACCTCTGTCGCGAATCGTGATTATACTATCAAATAAATAAGTCAATATTTTTTATTTTATTTTTATACAATGTAAAATATCTAAATGTAACATTTGTAATTTTGACCGCTGCTAAACAAGCAAAGCAAGGTATTAAGCAGTCAGTCTTAAGTAACAATTCTTTTTTTAACTATATATCTATCTCACTATAAAATATTAAACATCATGTTGCAATACATATTGATTGACAAGCATCTTAAATTGTACTAGTTTTGTTGCGTTTCTTGTGTTTTCAGGCAATTGATTAAGTTGTTGTGCTGCCCTAAATATAAAGTTGTTGTGTCCTTTATTACTTCTAACACTTTCTAAGTACATTTTTCCTCTATTTCTGGTTCCTAAACTATGTATGTCTGCATTGAACCGCAACTGTAGGTTCGTTTTTATTTTCTTATTTATTATTTTGTATATTAGTTTGCAGTGTTCTATGAAACTTATTTGGTTAATATTCGATAGTTCTAGGTTTTTGTATAATATCACTGAGGGTGTCATATGAGGGATCTTGAACATTACTTTAAGTGCCTTATTTTGAACTACACTTAATTGTTTAAAAACAGTTTTTGCACATTGTGAAGTGACTGATATCCCATATATTAAGTTCGGATATACGTACGCATGGTATAGAAGTTTAACATGTTTTTTAGGTAAATTTGGGAGTCTATTTATTGCATTCACTAACGGTATTATTTTCTTTTTGATATTATTAATATTTAGTTCATAATTTAGATTAGAGTCAAGTACTACACCCAAATATTTTACACTAAATTTCCGTCTTAATATATCATTGTCTATGTTAAGGTTGAGTTGTAAATCACTTTTGTTCTTTTGCTTGTAAAATAAGTATTCTGTTTTTGTTGTGTTTATAGTAAGTTTGTTGGTTTGTAGCCGCTCACAATATTTTTTAAGGTCACTATTTATCACGTTTTCTATTTCAATAGATTCTTTTCCACTATATAATAGCACAGTGTCGTCCGCGAAGATCTTGAAGGTCCCGTTCAATCCTATTCTCTGCATATCTTGTATATAAAGTAATTACAATATTGGGGCAAGGACCGACCCATGCGGCACTCCTTTTGTTATTAATAGTGGTTCACTAATGGCTTCATTTACATATACTTGTGACTTTCTGTTTAAAAAAATGACATAAGTATTAAATTATTTTAAAACATGACAGAAGTATTTCAAAAATGGCATATAATATGACTTATAAATCTTTTAAAACAATACAAATTAACAATTAGCGAAAATATTGGTTTGTGAAATCTAAATAACCAAATAAAAATAAATAAATAAAATAAAAATAAATTTAGAAATAGTTCTTATTAAATAAATTAATTAGATAAGATAAAATTGGGCCTGAATCTAAATTTATTAAATTTGATTTAGATTTATGCATATTTATGTATATACTTTCATAAGCATTTAACTCGGAATAATTCAAAACACTTTTAAGTAATTTAAGTGAACTAATTTGAATAGGATGACCTGAGTTACTCAAAAATATGCTCGGCTACAGCACTTTTATCTTTTCTATTTATTCTGAAATGAGTTAAATGCTCATTAAATCTAATTTCAATTGGTCTACGTGTTTGTCCTATAATTTTAGGATAACTAGAACAAGATATTTCGTAAATACCCAATTTTTTATTGAAATCCATCAAATCTTTTGGATTTCCTAGAAAATTAGCAAGACTATTAGAAGTATTATATGTTCCTTTAAAATTATATTAATATAAAATATTATCTAAACCATAGGATCAAATGGTAATTTAACAAATTTTGGAGTTGATTTATTACTTTGTTCCAAACTACTAATATTTCTGATATCTCTATTGTTTTTTAAATTTTCTTTATATGTTATTTATAATTTTAGAAGAATAGACATTTTGCACTGCTATATTTCGGATATTATTCAATTCAATGTTATATTTATCATTAGATAAAGGAAAATTTAATAAGCGGTTAATTAAAAAAATAAAAGCAGCATATTTATGTTGACGACAATGATTTGAATCGTTCCTTATATAGCAGTCCGTATTTGTAGCTTTTTTATATTTTTCAAATTCTAATATATTATTATTTCTAATTACTAAAACATCTAAGAACTATTCGCACTTTCTATATCAGCTACATATTGTTCCATAGGAGGTTTTATTTAACTCAAAAATTTAATTTATTTATGTATTTTTGGTTATTTTAGATTTCACAAACCAATATTTTTTGCTGTTACTTGTTAGTTTCATTAATTATTAATTTATATTGTTTTTAAAGATTTATACGTCATATTATATGTCATTTTTGAAGTAATATAACAATCAGGATTCGTAACAGAGGTATTTTATTTAGTTTTACTTGTGCTACTGAAGATGGGCGCCTAGCGCTTGAAATGTACATCTAGCTACTTAATGCTTGTTACGGTATTTGGGTGATATTCTATATTATAATTTAACACCGGAGTGATAATTTAAAAAAAAGACTTGCGTTGAAAATATAGCGGTCTTGAATTAATGCTTCGTAATATATATGTATTAGTATCACTCCTATCTTTTATTTTCTTTTATCCGTTTTATTCATTGCAATTTCATCGTAATGGCATACGTCTTAATGTAGCAGAAGTGATACAATTCTCTTGCATCCTGTATGTGAGGCGGCATAGTTTTATAAATGTACGGCCAATATTCCAGAGTTTACAATAGTCCAAGCCGGCTATATGTTATGCAATAATGGTACGAGTGTGAGGGAATCCACTTGGGGAATCTTGGTGGGCTCTGGGCTGTGTTCCCGTTGCCATTCGCCAATTCTCTACTTATACAGGCATAATCGAGCAGGCCCGGCTGCTTCCTGTAGCTGCTCCTGCTTGCTCTAAAGTCGTCTCTGCGCCACGTCTCTTCTCCTAACTTTGCCACGAACAATTAGCACTCGACTTTATGTGCGTTGCCGCTATACGGATTCCCAGTTTATTACAATTTATATGGCTATAGTGATAATTGGTCTACGACGGAAGAACACCTAGGGGCACTACATACGAACTCACATAACCATTATACATATTAAACATGATGCGCTCAAAACCCGAATTGAGCGACATCCGAATATATACAAAACCGAAATTTTACGTTTCAATAACTTCTTGGATCAAACTTCCGAGCTTTCCTTGCATTTTGTAATTAATTTTCACGTTACCAATGTCACGTTAATCGTGCACCAATACAACCAAATTTCTTAATCGGGCTTCTCCTAATAGATTTAATGTATTGGTCAATCAAAAATGCACAAAACTATTGTATTTGGGAATATCGTTTAATCGTTTCGAAGCAAAATTTCATGATTTGTAAACGTTCCGTGCTCAAAATTAAATTTGAGCATTTTTTCCGACATTGTTTGATTATATCGGATTATGCATCTAACTATATGGAAGCCTAGATAATAGTTGTGCATAAATTCAATCACTGCGCATGACGAATGACATAAGTTAAATTCAGCGCAAAATGTTATTTACCAGATTTAAAATGCTGAAAATATCCATGGTTCAGAAGGGGATGGTGGGCTGATATTATAAGGGTGCAGTAAGAACTGGCAACAGAGCGATGACAAGTTGATTAAAAAGTTTAAACCTAATTTGTCGCAAAGTAACCATTGATACGTCCTTATAAACTGTCATAAATCTGATTGTCACGCTGTATGGTATACTTTAGATTTTACGACCGACACTCTGCGAACTCGCTAAGTTTTAATTAAATTCAGCTCTTATATTTTTCCCAAGAAATTCTTTTTGATCAATTTCAGTAGACACATATGGGTCTGAAATTTTTACATAAAATACGACAGTCTACCACGATGATTTTGCGAAATGAAGATATAAAATAATTTCCATAATATGTATTTTGATTTTTTAACAATTAAAAAGTAATAATGCAAGCTTAATTAGCGACGAGAACTTATTAAATAAAAACTTTTATAGACATTTAAAGTAATACGGTTTATTAAAAAAAAAGATTACTACGGTGTTAAATTATAATATAGAATATATAATATATAATATACATTTTAATTTTATTTAGTTTTATCTTGTGCTACTGAAGATGGGGGCATAGCGCTTGAAATGTACATCTAGCTACTTAATGCTTGTTACGTTATTTGGATGATATTCTATATTATAATATGGTTTACTTATGTTTAAACAAAATATTAAAAGTGGAAAAAGAAAATGAAATTATGTGAACAATTTGCTGGAAAGTACCAATTGTAATTTCATCATTTCCCTATGCATTTCTAATGCCTCTATTCAACGATTCTCTTCATTTTGTATAGTCCACGCCCCACAGCCGTACAATACTACACTCCACACTTTTAATATTCTTTTCTAATGCCCAAGTAAATATTTGATCTTATAATTTGCTCATTTTCCACAAATACTATCCTACATTTTATATCTACCTTACCTCCGTTATTTTCTTCCTTTGTAATCCTACTTCCTAAACAACAAACGTTCTTTTATTTTGTCATTCTTCTTATTTATCATGCCCTATTCTTATCCCCATTTCATATCCACTTCTTCTATTCTATTATCTCCTACTCTTATCCTCAGTTTTCGTTTGCATTCCTTTTTGTCACACCTCATCATTTTAGTCTTACCTATATTTATTTTTATGTTATAATCCGTAGTCGTTACTTCCAGCATACCATTTAATACCATTCTAAATGTAGTTGCCATTCTTCTAAAATAACTATATCGTCGGCTAATCTCAACATGTTTATTGCGCCTCTTTTATATATAGATGAAATAATAACGGCGAAAGTGTACATCCCTGCCTGACTCCTTTTCCAATTCTTGCTACCTCTTCTTCCCCCTCATTTCTAATTAAAGCAGTTTTATATTTATCTTAATTGAAAATAATTATCCTATCCATATAATCTATTCCCGATTCTTTTAAGATTCTAAACACTATGTCCCAATTTACATTATCGAATGCCTTTTCTAAATCTACAAAAGATATTTTTCCTACTACCATTCTTCAATCATCGCAAAAGGAATTTTAATGGAACTTAAGTTTACCGCACTGAAATTAGTTTGGTTCGCAATTTTCCTCTAGAGTTTTTAAGATTATACCAAGTGAGTGAATTGAAGGAATGACAATTGATTAAATGAGGTTTGGCTAGAAGTTAAGCGAAATAGTTATGAAGTATTAGCGGACATAGAGTAGATTATCTAAGAAAGACATGTATTATTTTAAAATTATCATATTGTTTTTTTTTTTGTGAATTAAAGCTTTAAATAAGTATATATGAAGTATATATCAATAAATATGAACATCGCACCAAACTGACATATTTTTAACCACGATTAACGTTTACAAGCTTTCTAAAGTTCCCGAGAACGTATTTGATAAGGTAGGCTAATAAAAAATACGCATACACATCGAGAGTTTTGAAAGAGTTGAAAATTTTCAATAAATGAAAAATATTAAGTAGATCGTTAGAAACCAGTTTTGTGTACAAAAGACTCAAAATATATGGCTGGATAACTATAATAATGAAAAATTATATAATCATTATACGATAGGTGTTAAGACACTCATTTTTACCAATAATCCTTTTTTTTTATTAAGAGTTGTTTAATTTCCTTTAAATCCCAGTCGCCGTGATTAATTTAGAATACATTAAAACATTAAAAAATGTTTTAAATAACACAAGTTTTAAATGTTATAATTATGTATAATATATGTTATATAGAAATATATAGAATAGAACTATAAGGAATATAGATTATAGTTACATAATAAGTATAGGTATAATTATTGAAGATATCTTAAAAGCAATAATGGTTCTTAAAGAATTTATTTTTGATTTTATTCTTAAAGTATATGTTAGCCTAAGGATTAAACCAGGTGCCCTTATAATGTCAGAAATTTTTTTTAAAACAATGTGCCATGTTCGTATATTAGAGAATGAATTCTACTTTTAATTATTAAATAAACATCGATATACTTTATGTTTTATGCAGTCATTTAATGAAAGTAATTATTCAAAAAATGGTAGAAAATTATGTAATATGTTAGTAATAATTAAGCTTAATATGTAATTACTTTTTCTCCTCGTGCATCTTTGTAGATAACCCATTGGTTTAATGCAGGCCGCCAGTATTCTACCAAAAATGCTTCAGCGTATTCCTGCCCCTGGCCATTGCCAAAACGGCCTTGGGTTTCAGTCCATGTGATCAAGTGGTTCCGTTGTAGATCTACTTCCAGGTATTCCCGAATCTCGCTGCTGATCTGCGCCTTGGGACACCAAGCGCCACCGTTCTTTTCTTGTCGTATTCTACAAAGAGAATTAATAATTGTTTTGAGAATATAAAATTGAGATTACAAGAAATTTTTTTTTTATAAAAAAATTTAATTGGAAGGAATATTATCAGGTTTGTATTGCTTCATTGTATAGGCAAATGTATATAAGCAATAAGAGCTCTAAGAAAACTGTGGAAATCAAACACATATTAAGATATATAAATGTTGGAACAATGTTAACGAAGCACAAGTCTAATTGGAAATTATATCCTTGATCTTAGAAAATATTTAAATTTTTGCATTTCAATTCATCTATTTGGAAATGGAAAAGTAAAAATTATTGAATGAGTAAAAATTAAGCTCATCTTCGTTATATTCATCACCTTTCACACTATCCTATGTGGCGCTAACAATTATATAAGACCTCATACATTATCAAAATCCAAATCAAAAATTCTTTATTGTTTCGAAAAAAAATAAAAAATAAAGACCATTTACACCATAACAAGTATACTATAAAATCGCAGGTATTTATAAAATGGTCATTCATATTAATTTGGAGACATGTACGTCAGAACTTAAAAAATAAACAATATTAAGGACATTTTATACTTCATAATTCAATTTCAAATTCGATATTTATACTTCATATTTACTATTCGAAACATTCATTGAAATAAAAATATTACAGTTTTTGTGTCTATAAAATACTTTTCTAATAATACACAAGTATTGGATAAGAAATACATAAATATGTAAACCCTGATAAAAATGATGTGTATGATAAGTGAGAATCACTAAAGCTGTGTAGAGTTTAGAAAACAAAAACAAAAAGGCATAGCAGTAATTAAAGATTTGCTGCTAAATACTCCTCTATAGAATATAGACTTAGATTAGTAAGAATTGATTTACAATTGTTTTTAAAAACTGTCACGACTATTCACATTTTTTATATCTTGTGGAAGTTTATTAGAACATCCATTAAAGAAAAGACCCTTCTGGTAAAGGATTAAGTTATGTCTTGGTATTTGCAGTAGGTTTTTACACCTGGTTAGATAATCGTGCTTGTTTTTATATATTCTAAAAGAATCATAACACTTATGAACAAAACATAGAATTTCATAAACATATGTGGCATTGACTGTCAAGATGGATAGTTGTTTAAAAGCAGCTCTGCAAAGTATGTCTAAATGGCAAACCTAGCATGGACCTTATTGTTCTTTTCTAGATTACAAAGATTCTCTTCATCAGCGTAGAATCACACCGCCCCCAATGTATAATGCCATACTTAAGATTAGCGTGAAAAAAAACCGAAGTAAGCAGTTCGACACACATGCAAGCTGCACTTAAGAGTTAGCCCCCTGATACAGAAACTAGCAGAACTTAACTTGGTACATAAGTAGCCAATATGAGCGTCCCCTCGCAGGTATTCATCAAATTGGATTCCCAACAATTTAACACACTTAACTGCCCTAACCTTATCCGAATTTAATTTTGGATATAGGGGATATTCAGAATGTAATGAAGTATGGAATAGAATCGCGTTCGTTTTGTCTCCATTTAGAGTTAGTTTATTGGAATGAAACCATTCTTTAATTTTAGCATATGCATTATTTGAGGATGATTGCAAAGAGGACAATGTCCCTGCTAGATATAATCAAATTTGTGTCGTCTGCATATGAGACAATTTTACAGTTTGAAATTGTTGAAAACATGTTAAAGGTATCGTTGACGTACACCAGGAATAAGGTTGGGCCCAGGATTGATCCTTGAGGTACCCCAATATTTATATTTATATCACCCAACATCTTCTGGCATATTACTGGAGTAAGATAGATAACTCAACTCCATAAGACCACGTCGTTCAATTCTAATGATTACTACGATCGCATCTTCATTCCCTCTAGCACTTATATTTTCTACTTCACAAATAAGTGATTTGAAATTTAAAACATATAACAGGAAAATACAAAAGTAAATTTATTGACCGACAATAGTACAAAGTAATTCTTGTACTATGCCAACATAAGCTAATACGTATTAATAATACACAAACACAATCTTTTTAAAGAGAATTCTTCGTGGTGGATTGTAATGTGTTCCGACTGCAAACTTTTGTACAAAACTAGACATCTATCAGTTTGAATGTCTTGGAAATGTAGAATTTATTAAGGTAATGCATAGCAATTTCGAAATTCTCATCAAGAGTATTCGAGCTGTCAACAGAAAACACATGTGCACTAGTCTACACAACCGTCAACAGATCGCTCCGTCTCTTCCAATATCGATATCGATTTTGCGATTACTTTCATTTTGGATTCTCCCTTACGTTCATACATGACAAATCGACACAATTACATCGAGATAGCTACGGTTTAATGGCTTGAAACGCATCATTCATTGATATTTGATTGAATTCTGTTCTAGAGTTCCCGAGAGTGCCAGGACCATATGGGACCACAGTTCAATATATGGCCATATAAACAGGACGATCTATGCAAGAAATTCTCTTACGTTCTAGAAGAATTTAAACGCGTGTTAAACAGTTGCTTTTTTGGAAAAATTATCATTATTGGAAAAATATATCTAAAGAACTTATGAGGTGTCTTTTGTGTATAAGTGAAGATAGTTAATATCGATTTGAAAATGCTCTTTGTAGATAATTAGATGAGAAGCCGGAAAATATTTGTTTGTTTGTACAAAAATATTTATACTGACTGCAAATATTATTGAGATTTATTAAATAAGTATACCTTATACTTATTTTTGGTTGTAGTGATAAATGCAAAAAAACAGGAATTCTTTGTCAAATTTGTTAATTCATTACAATAAAAAAAAATGTATGTTCCAAGATCAAATTTTAATAACGTTCGCGATTATTTTTTCGTGTTTTTCGCTTTTATTTTATTTCATGTACGCTGTTCAAATATAAGTTTTCAAATACAACGTTAAGTTTCAATATTAATTTGAATGTTAAAGATTTATGGAATTTGTTTGTATTATTAATATAGAAATATGAATCAAGAGAAATAGACAAAAGTAGTAATCGTTATTGATTTGGTTGTCTTTAGATTTGGTATTCTTTCATAAGGTTTTACGGCTTTTTCTTTTGAAAATTGAAGATTTTACTATTCTAGTACAGATTTCATAATATATCTTTGATTGTAAGTATGAGTGACCACATTTTTTTCAATTTTTCTGATATTTGACCGAACAAACATTGAACCGATCAATTTACTATCATTAACAAATATCACTAAAATTAATAGATCGAAAGTGTACGAATAATATTATAACGTAAACTAATTAGAAAAATCATTTATTTATATATATTTTTATGACTACATTTACTGCATAAACATGGTATGTCATAAATGTTACATGTATTTTCTGGACATATATGAGAAATGATTTCAAAATATCTAATTTATAAAATAATTCCGCTCATTGTAATAGTACTATTATGTTAAGTTCGTGCAATATGCAGAGCTCGATCTAATTATTTCTATACGTATAAATAAATCGCGATTGGAAACAGTAATGAGATTTCCAAACTCATCGATAAATTTTGGATTTTTGCCAATCCACATTTCATAACCGTTAGTCATTTTGTGTGTATTCAACAGGTGTTATAACTTCTTTTAGTATAAGAGACGTAATATTGTGCACTCTTTGTTTGCATCAGCCTGCACAAGTCCACATTATATACAACGATATTCCGAATTGCACCTGCGAATATTTTATTGATTTGAGATTAAGCCTGTAGTGTACAGATCAATCCATCATCGTTTGTCTAGACTAGATACTGTTATATTGGATGACAAACTATTTCACAAAACACAAAAATCGATCATTTATATATGTAGAAATTCATTCAGTATTTGAACTTGGACTGGTAGCATATCATTACATAATTACAGAAATAGTTTAAAAGATATAATTCAAACAATACTTTTATATTATGCGTAATTGTATATAGAATATCACCCAAATACCGTAACTCAAAGCATTTAACAGCTAAATGCGCATTTCGAAGGCTATACCCTCATCTTCAATAGCACAAGATAGCAATAGCACAATAACTAAATAAAATACCTCTGTCACTAATCTTGATTGCTATACAATTGAAGGGCTTGGTGCAAAAATTGGTCAGCTCAATTTTTTTCAATTTTACAGTATTGACAAAAAAATTGTTTTGCCCAGTATAACCACTGAAAAAACTGGAGAAAATTATTTAGTCTGTTTTTTTTGCCCCAAAATAAAAATATATATAATTATGTTCATGCAAATCTCAGTTTTATTAACTATCAAACATACAAAATGACTTTTACAATGTTAATACTTCAAATTCTCGTCCTCTCCTATCCAGATCTTCTTGAGGTATTTCTGGTCCCACAGCATTATACACAAGATCGTAATACCATTGATCATTTTTGGGCACATACTTTTCAACCAAAGAACGGACGTTTTCAAGTTTTTTCTGCTTGATGGGTGTGGGGTAGTTTTTGTAAAGTTTTTCCGTTGGCATTGAATATGTTGCTAGTGATTTCTTGATTGAAAAATCGGAAAACATTATAATCCCAATAGCAATACTGCATTTTACTACATTCGTTTTTTCGTACTTGAAAACACAATATTTAGATATAGAAAACGTTTCCTTTGCATTCTTTGTAACGGTCTTTTTAAAAATCCTTTTGAAATGTTCGGCGAAATTTAGTATAATGTCTTCATTCACCACAACTACTGCAAATTTTCGAGATGTTTTCTTTACCAACCAATCGATCCAACCATTAGGCGTATACACTATTTCTTTGTTTCTTTTCTCTTTTTTTATTAAACCGAAAGATCGGTCACATGGTAAAAAGATCGGTCACTCTCTTCTTAGCAATATTTCCTATTATTGCTGCCCGTTTTTTACACCGAAAGATGCCCAATGCTAAGTACATCAAATTCCACACGAAAGTCAATTTTGCCCAAAAATGGAGCTGACCGTTTTTTGCACCAATTGCAGATTGATAAAAGGCATAAAATATCTAAGTGAATGAAGAATGAAATTAATGCACTTGTTCTACTCCCCATCATCTTGATTCTCTCGTGACTATTTTAATTGAAATTATATATAATGACAAATAAGCTTTTTCCTTTTCCTGCAGTAGAAATACGTATAAATATATAATTTGCCCCATTGGTGATAAAGTTAGGAAGCGCAGTAAATATTACATTTTCACCCTCATTAATATTCGTTATTATTGCAAATGATGCTGCTTATCGTCTGTGCCAAATATATAGCCAGTCTGCCCTGATATTGTATATTTTTGCGTTATTTTTCTTCATTTTATGTATAATTTAAACAGTTCGCATGCCCCTGCTAATATTTCCAGCTCCACTCGCGTTAAAATCAAAATGAATTATGTCTGTAATACATGTGACATATCTCGTGTAATACTCGTTAATATTTATAATTTTTTTACGATTGTGATCATACAAAATAAAAAATAAAAAAACAATAGTGTATTAAAAGGTTATATATATATATATATATAAATAAAAATATACAAAAAATCGCCCAAGATACAAAAACGAAGCATTGTAGACGCAATATATTAAAACAAAGAATTTACCCTTTAAATGTCAATATTGAACCGAGTACAAATATTAGTAATAACATCAAAGATGGATTTTAGAAGACATATAGTAGGAGGATAAAATTAGAAAGAATTACAGTTAATAGAATTTGGAAAATTAAATGTGTTTGTCTTTCAGTTTTGGATGACGCTTCTGGAATGCGAATTAAGTTATGTGCAAATAATATTGACACTCTACATAAATGGTTATATAAAAGATCTATCAAGCCCAAGTCTTAACTATAGATTTGATATATTGATAAGAGAAAAATACGAAAAATCCTTGGTTAATTATTCTGATGGAGCAAAAAATGCAAATTCAACGGGGGTTGGAGTACGAGGTGGGTTTAAAAAGTAATGAGACTGTTTCAATAAAACTTTCTTTATTTTATATTTACAATTCAACCTTACCACCATCAAAATAGTTCCCTTCTGAGGCCACACAGCGTCGGAGACGTTGCACCCACTGCTCATAGCAGTGTTGGAAATCGTTAAGTGGAATCGAAGGAAGTTGGTCCGTCACGCTTTTCTGAATGACGTTTATAGTGCCAAAATGATGTCCCTTGAGTTGAATTTTCAACTTGGGAAAAGGGAAGAAGTCACAGGGTGATAGATCAGGTGAGTAGGGGGGCTGAGGATCCACTGAAATTCCTTTTTGTGTCAAAAATTGCCTAATAGAGAGTGCTGTGTGACAAGGTGTTGTCATGATACAACATCCAACTTTCAAAAATGCTTGGTCTAACTCGAAGAACTCTTTTCCTTAGTCTCTCGAGAACTTCGCGGTAAAACTGCTGATTGACAGTTTGCCCCGAGGACACAAACTCCTTATGAACAATCCTTTGACTGTCGAAAAAGCAAATGAGCATTGTTTTAATCTTGAATTTGCTTATCCGTGATTTCTTCGGACGTGGTGAGTCGGGGGTGTGCCACTACTGACTTTGGCGTTTCGTTTCAGGGTCGTATTCAAGTACCCAGGATTCGTTACCTGTGATTACGTTTTTTTAGAAAATCTTTGTTAGTTTCAATGTTCTGCAGAAGATCTGAACACACAGCTATCCGATGTTTTTTTTGCTCAGGTGTCAGGATTTTGGGAACCATCTTCGAACACACCTTTCGCATGCCCAAATCCTGGGTTAACATGTCGTAGACAGTGGCAATGTTCAAATTCAATTCACTGCTGATCATTCTGACAGTCATTCGTCGATCAGACATCACAAAAACTCACACTTTTTCCAAATTTTCGTCGGTTTTTGAACTGCGCGGTCGTCCTTTCCGATTTTCATCATTAACGTTTTCACGTCCCTCTAAAAAGGCCTTGTGCCACCTAAAAACTTGAGCTTTCGATAAGACCTGCTCCCCATACGCTACGTTAATTAATGTAGTTATTCAGAAAAATGCTGTGATATATTTAATCTTAATTAAAGTTTTAGAAATTTCATACAATTTTCATATTGCTAATTTTAATAATTTTTAGATTCGCATTAGAACTTTAACATTTCTATGGATCACAGAATTTGCAGCTGCATATTAATTAGCGGGTATTGTCTAATGAAACTCAATTTATCACTACGGCAGATATTTTTTAAAAACATAAAACTTTGTCAAACAACAAAGGCCTTCTATGCCATATCTTTATAGGGAAAAGCAAAATATTCCTCAATTAGTATAACAATTCATTATAGTCCCAGGAAAATATATGTGCGTGCTAAATGTGCTAAGATGCTTAAGAATTATTTGGTATAACAGCGCCCATTCATTGCTTAAATTAATAATTGTATGAACAATAAAGTTGGTAGTATAAGCGCATAATTGTAAAAATGGAGGATAGTTGTGCAAAATACAACTTTGAAAAGCGAATGAATGAATACTAAGAGGAGATTGACGTCACGAAGGTAGAAATGTATTTCGAAGGATCGATATAAAAGCAAGAATGTATTTTTGTACATATATAATAGTGGTTGGGAATAAATAAGAAGTAAAATCTTTTTCCATGTTTGTGCATTGAATATAAGTAAGAATGTACCATAAATGATTTTATTGCGTGTGTTGTAAATATAAAAATTAATTGTAGATAAATGAAAAGAAATGGGGTTAAAAATAATTACGGTAGATTTTCATAAAAATGATGGGACGTAAGAATTTTTCGCTTTACATGAATGTGGGTTGAATATCTGACTATAATTGACACTACTGTAAGAAATAGACGGAAGAGATAAAGTATGGACATCTATTCTATACTATAAGAATAGTATAAATAGTTTACTTGCAAAAGTGATGAAAATTTTAAATTTTTGCAAACGTTTCGATATATATTTGAATATCTTCTTCAACTATAATAGCAAATACATTTTTCTACTGATAATATATATAAGAAAATGATTTAATTGATTAAAACATTTATTTGCTACATAATAATATCCGAAGAATATATGATTAATTTATTGCAAGTAATTTGGTGCACAATGGCATTTTGTAGATTCTGTAGCATTATATTTCCATGCATATATTCAAAATGGTTTAGAACACGATAGATGATGACTATCTTAATATTGTGTGCTATCTTATAAGCTTTTGTACATAGCTTGCGAAGTTTATGTGCCAAAAACATTTATAGTACGCAAACTGTGTGTTTAGTTGAGGAGAAAATTAGGACAAGAAATGTCGATAATTTCTGTAGTTAGTACAAAAGAAAAATGACTTAACATATCGTAGCATTAAAGAAATGGCTATTCTATTTCTAAAGTAATCTAATTTAATAATATTTACTATTAATTGTTACGACTTTGTAGTTTCATCGTATATTTTTCATGAATATCGTATAATTGTCATATAACAAAATAAATTTCAACAATGGAAAATGTACATCAACTATAAAGAACAAAACTCTTTACGCCATACAAAAATCGAGTTGAAAACAAAATAAAAGGTTCTTTTACTATAATTACATTGCAAATCTTCGGTTACACTTCTGCAGTGAATTATAGATTATGATATTTAGGCTACCAATCTTCTTTGGTCTATAAATGTCAAGGATGTGGATAATTGCACATGATTTATGTGTCTAGTGTCATCAATTAATTTTATAATATGTACGACGAAACTGATAGATTTATTAAAATAGTAAAGGGACTGATATGGCAAAAATAACAAATAGTCTTAGAAATGGCAAAAAGAACAAACAGTGTTTGAAATGGCAAAAGTGACAGAAACCTTAAAATCAACAGAACCGTTTCCTATATTTTTATTGCACTTAAAAACAAGGTGTGTATTTTATATACACATATATATATATATATATATATATATATATATATATATATATATATATATATATACATTTATACAGTGCGAATGCTCTTATGGGTATTGTGATGATGAAATAAAATAAATTGTACTTTATCGCAAAATGTATTAATATTTAAAATATAAGTTTATAGAAGTTATGTTTTAAAACAAGTTTCGAAAACAATTCTAATGTGCAGAAAAGAGCACGTGTAGTAAATAGGCCACATGAACAATATTTAAATGTAAGCCGACAACTTGCGGTATTTGTTTAAAACGCAAACTTCTGACATTCGCTTTACCTAAGTTTATCGCATCCGCAATATGATAATATGTGATTTTCTGCGTGCATAAAACTTGCATATTCAGCTATTGATGTATTGTTTCTTTCATTACTTATATATATATGTATATATGTACATATGGCGGTGCAATCAACATAACAAAAAGAAATACTAAGTGATACCAATGACAAACTTAATAACAAAAAATTGTCTTAATTTGTTAATTACTTTTGAAAAATGATCATGCAACTATATGTACATATCATAAAATATATTCGCAACAACATTATTGAAAATATTTGTATGCCTATAATTGATTTTCGTACTATTTCGTACTTTCGTATAATTAGAATAATGCTTTGTTGTCACACAACACCATATTTACTTTGTTCCGTATGTGAGTTATGTAGCAATAATATCAAATACAAATCTCCCGCTATTATATTGAATTTATTGAACAATTACCTGCTGCAGTATATACCATTGCACTATTTGTCACTTTAGAACGATATATTAGCCAAGAACCGGTTCTTTGAACGAATTTATAACTTAAGTATATCATGAAAGTCTGTAGTTTTAGACTATATAATATATAACGGAATATTTACGAGTATTAACTTCAATAACATGGTTCATAAGAAGCAGGCCAGAATGAATGTGCAATATAAAAACAACCAATTTATTTTGGGATTCAAGAAATGTATACTGAATGTTCAATTATGGTTAATATTGTTTTTTTTTATTGAAATGGAATATAAGTAGTAAAATTGTAGTTACAATATCGTATGGAATGGCAATTTGATTGTCGAACGGTTAGAACATTTTAAAGAAATTTTAAGAGAAATTTAGATAAGATTCTTAAGAGAATAGAAAAATGGTAGCCCACATGTTGTATGTACACTCTACTCTTTACCTATGAATGTAATGTTCTATAGCTTAAATAATTTTCAATTCAGGTAGATGTTTTCAAAATTCATGTTCCGCAAATAGTTGACATTTTTCTGTTTATATATTGCTAAACAAACAAAATAATTGATCGGTTCATGTATAATTTAATTTTATGTAAAAATGGAGAATTTGATTTATAAATTGTATCGATATAGAAAAGAGCGTAATTTATTGTTCTTATATTACGTATTGGAAACTAGATACAAAATTGAACTCGTATCTTCGAAACAAACTAACCTTCCTTGAAACTTTATCATGGGTCAATATATAATTAAATGATTAAATGATTATTCATACAGTTCATAATTTTTTTACTGTGTACAGTATATTAAGGTATAAATCCAAAAAAGCATTACGTCATCACTCTAAGCCTCAAAATTATTAGTTGCAAATTTTATTATGAACCCAACTTTTTACCAATATATTTCAGCGATTTCTGCGTAAGATAATAACAATCTCTTAAACTAAAATATCAACTATAATCTTCCTTAGCTTTAATATATAATAAATTTATTTTCAATTCCTTGTTCTCCCTATTAAAATTTCTATACAGACCAAACACTTTGGGGATTTTTTAGAGAATGTGGCGTATATTAAGAATACGCTGTATATAACCCCAAAAACGACCAACGTATACATAGAATGTCGTGAAGAGCGTCTGAATAATGGTTTTCAATTCCACGTCGTCCGCTCCGCAACCAGCAGCGAATAGAACGAACAATTCTACCATTCTTATAGGTTTAAACTAGAGCAATTTGATTCTAGATTTGAAAGCCGAACCAGCCCGAACTGGGTCAAACGCTAAACTCCCCCGCATAATTACAAATTACCTATTGTAGTGTCCCAACTACAATTATGCCTTCTCTGTACGTGCAGAAGTCCACCATCGTCACAGACTACTAGATGCATCTGTATGTAATGACAATGCAGGCCAAGCAAATACTTGGTTATCATTAGTTAGTTCATGAGAGTGCAGTTTATGAGAATGCTATTTTTTATTATGCTATTTGCTATTTTTAGGAGGTTATAGACATAAGAGTAAAACATCGTTTTTTCAATGTTAGAGGTATAGCAGCCGTCCTTAGTATTTTTTATTTAGAATTACTAATTTTAATAATTGATATACAAATTATAATAAAGCCATGCACTTTTAGCGCCAGGATCCATGCTATTATGTAAATAGTGTCATTCTAGCAGGTAAAAATTGAAAATATACTGGCCGCTCAACACCCCGAAACCTTATGCTCGTGAAGAAATGCTCGCCACTGCATTTTTGTTATTTTAGGGTGTGGTCAAAATTACTGCAATGTTGTCATATCGACAGCCAACAAATACAGAGAGTATTATATTAGCACAATTGATTAAAACAAATAATAAACAACGGTAAACTTTTTACTAAATAGTGGACTTTAATCGAAGCCGTATATATTCATACATTAAATATTCTCAATCTGAATTTTGCTATGCAGTTTGCAATTTGAGCACTTTGTACTGCAGTTTTTTATTCATATATGGCAACAATGGTACTGGACTTATGCTCAACCCTTATGCGCAGTAGAGGATGAATTAGGTCCGCCAAGATATAAAAAATGACTTATATTACTAACTATCTTTATTTGATTTGCTTTGCGGTTAAATACATGGTATATGCTTGCTGAAGATATAAATAATAATTAATGTATATAAATACATAGGTATATGCTTAGTGTAGATTTGATAACGCTTGGGAAGGTTTCATAATCATGTTCACTGTTTCGAATTGAAGTCCCGAATCAGTCGCGGTTCCTTATGCAGGTCGCAGGGCCGCGCGCCCCTCCTGAACATTAAGCACATCACCGTAGATATGTAATTGTATTGCGATATTTTATCTCGGCATTATTTTTCCTAAAAGATAAAGCTTGCGCCGCGATAACAATCAACACGACGTTCGTTGTGGCGTTCGTTGTGGTATCCGTTGCAAGTCACAACAGCGACCGATGCTGTATCTATCTGTATCTGTCGTTCGCATGGTATAGATATAACGCTAATTTGGTACCGCTGCGTATTCAGCAGCAGTCGTGTGTGGGTGGATTTCTCCTGTGTTTGAAGTGTCAAGCCGTTGGCTTCTTTCTTCGGTGTTGGCTGGTTATGTCTTGTGGTTGGCTTGAGTGTGTCTCTGGCGTATTCAGCGCCACGCAGTACAGGTTAAATACATATACACTCATCTCACTCTATTGAAAGCAATCGTTGAGAGCGACCGTATGCCGTATATCTTCTATTTCTTCGGTTCGATCCTTGCTTTATCGTCTAATATGTGTCACACATTCCCAGCGGCTATCCAATGCCAGTACAAGTTAAATACATATATACAGTACATATGCAATGAGATGAGTGTATCATAGAGCGCAGGCGACCGATCTATTGGATGTCGCGCTTCTTTATCATCCTAGAGAAGTTCAGAGAGAACAGAGAGTATATATATATGTATATAAATTGATATAGAATAGCCAGATTAGACAGTATCGTTTGTTTTGTGTATGTACGATTTTGCCACGTGTTTCTCCAAGAATATATTTAAGAGAAATAATTTAATAAAAATGAGTAGTGTTAGTTCTTTATTGAAAATAGAGTTTTGTAGACTTTCTCTTGTGGACAAAGTAAAAATTAAAGAATTAGGAAGGCCATTGCCTGATTTAAATTTATCGCAAACTTGTGCAAGGAGTGCTCAAAACCGGACATTTACGCGGCGTTTTACAAGAGACATTTACAAAAATATATATAACACAGATGAAGGACAGATTCTCATATCGTGGTCATCTACAAGCCGCTGAGTTATTTAACAGGAAGTCGATGCCAACATTTTCTAAACAATTTCCAGTGGACCTTTTGGAAACCGTGTGTCATGCATATCCATTTTTGAATAAAACCAGATTAAAAACAGAATTAGAAGTCATTTACTCGCGTCCGGATTTTTATCAAATAATTGGAGCCACAAAATTTCTTTTATTATTGCTATAAAATAATCTCAGTGAAACTTTCCCGGAAACTATGAAAATACTTAAAATTATTTTAACAACCCGGATGACCACTGCTGAATCAGAGCGTTGTTTTTCAACACTTAAAAGAATCAAGACTTTTTTGTGAAATGCTATGGGTAATGATCGTTTAAACGCATTGGCGATGATGTGTATTAATAAAAATGTGGTGTGAGATATTTACAATTTTAATGAAAAAGTTTTGGAAAAGTTAATATCAATGAAAGATAGAAGAGTGGAATTCACTTTCAAGAAATGATTGCATTTAATCATTTTGCATCCATCATTTTGTCACTATTATGTTATTTCTTAAGAAATGCGTCCCCCCAGATTGAAATGGCACGAGCCGCCACTGTCCCGAATGTACATTGAAACTTTTAAGGAGAGGACAATGAATTTATATTGAGCTGCTAACAAAATAATAAGTTTTTATTTTATTTTTGTGTTGTAGGACGTATATAAAAATGTTATTTTTAAAATCACGATACTGCAAGTTTCGATGTAAATTGTTCTTATTTAATCGATAGAAAATCAAAAGTAATGTTTGTTGTAAAAACAATGCATATTTGTACGACTATGATGCATGGACAATAGAAATCGAAAATAAAGGTGGAAATTGATTGAGTGGGTGGAAGAAGTTGCAAATAAAGAGTTAGTTAAAGAAAAGAGAGTATTCCTATTGGGATAGGAACAGGAAAAGGTATGTATATTACACACAGTTCAAGTAAGTAATGAATTAGTATAGAAAAATGAAGTCAGCTTCAATTAGAACAGATTTATATTGCCGTGTGCTAATTTCAACCAATCGCAGGGATGGGCTAACTAAATAACGTACGTTAAGTACTCAATTAAGTATCAAATATTTGTTCCTATAAAAGGTCTTATAAAAATTATATTACTTGTGAAATAATCTTTCCTAATTGCATATGTGTCTAATACTCATTTTAAAATTCATAAGAAATATACAATACATTTTGATTCCTAAAATTCCTAAATAAGACGAGGAAAGGATTAACGCTTGTCACAATGTTGTTGATAAAGTAACCTAATGATTCCTAGGATATAGAATCCAGCATAAGTACTTAGTTAAAGAGTCCGCAATCCTAAAGATTGGTTGGAAACAGCACGCCATGCCGATCTATCCTGAGCTAATCCCTTCATCTCCCTATAGCTATTCATCTCAACGTCTTCAACTATCTGACTCACATACTCCAATCTAGGCCTACCTACCCCTCTCTTTCCCTCCACTCTACCTTCTATGATCAATTGCATAATCCCCCCATGCCTAAGAATATGCCCTACTAATCTGTCTCTCCTACGCTGTAACACTCTCCAAATACTTCTCTTCTCCCCTACTAACTCTAGTACAGCTTCATTTGTTACTTTATCTTCCCAACCAATCCTCATCATCCTCCTATAACACCACATTTCAAGTGCTTCTAATCTACGCTTCTCTTCCTTTCCTATAGTCCACGCCTCACACCCGTACAGTGCTACACTCCAAACATATACCTTCAAAGTATAAGTATATAATATATATATTATATTATATTATATATACTTATATATATATATAACATATACCACATAAGTACTTAACAAATATAAACATATGTTTATATGAAATTGGAGAAACTATATGAGATAATTAATTATCCGGCCATCCAACGAATTTACACAATAATAACATTCGCATGTGTACATACGAATATATTTATAATCTCGCAGACGGTGGCATGTTATTAATCTCTTCAGAACACATAGAACGTGTACGTACAGCGAACGTTGGAAGCTGTTCGAATTGTTGTAGCTGCTGCGCCGTGGCATGCGAGCTCGTGAAGAGCATTCATCATCGTGCGGAACCGCAGCATCGTTCCAGAGCCACGCCACTTGTGCGTCAAATATGTACACCAAAGTACATGCGAACATATCTCCCCGAAAATATACAGTGATCCAAGATGGAACACAATTTGTTTCGATCTGATTTCGACAATGGCCGAACGCCGAGTCTAAATGGTGACGGTTTATGTCATCATAAAAATTGATCAAATATCAGTTTACTTACAACTTTAATGCTTCAAAGAAACTACTACCAGCAGAACAAGGGAATGTAACCAACTAATCTAAAGAACGACCGGTTTAAGAGAAATTTATTATTGAATTTTGTAGTCATCTCTATTGGTATTTCTTAAGAACGTGAAGATAATGATATTAAACAATAATTGTTGTATCCATTTTTAAGTTTTCCCTCAAAATTACTGCCCCAAATGGGTATTGTACACAATAAAATAAAAAGTGTTTATCGCCACTCAATATCGGAGCCAATTTGATACATTTTTGCGTATATACGATAAAATTTTGTGTAGCCATCAACACCATATTATTATTATTTTTATTATCACTACGGTTTTAAAAAATTATTCGCTGCAGTTATTTGACTTTCTTCGTATATAATTATCAGCAGGATGGAATCTCCAAATTTATCATGTTATTATTTGAAAATTCTGGGATCGGAGATTTTCAAAAGTTCGTCCTCAATTGACCACTTTCAAAATTTCATCGACCCCTCAGACCCCTATATGTACCCTATTAGAAATCCCCTATCCAAAGCTTTTAATTGTAAAAATTATCACTACGGTGTTAAATAATAGTATAGAACATCACCCACACACCGTAACTTAAAGCATTAAGTAGCTAGATGCGCATTTCGAAGGCTATGCCCCCATCTTCAGTAGCACAAGATAAAAACGAAATAAAATACCTGTGTCACGAATCGTGATTGATATACTATTAACTAATACTACGTAATTCTCGATCAAGACGATAAATATCTCCATAACATTTTTACTGGATAAATTAAACTAATTTTTGATGATATCAGATCCTAATCTTTCATTGACCATAATTTTTTTAATTTAGGAGCTCATGAAATCGTTAAATTGTACTTTTCATCATAGACAATGCTTAGTATATACCTATAATTTCTCAATAATCACTAACGATAGTTTTGCCAATTTAAGGAACTTCTTAATCCCCCCCACTATATAAAAGTGAATAAATATTATAAATTTTCTTTAGTGTCATTCTATATTTTTTCCAATAAACCAAATTTTTGTTTGTAGGCACCACTCTTACAGATTATTCAAACGAACTGCAAAATTTATCACTTCTTTCTCAAATGTCGCATTATAACGAGCTGTGTATTAATTAGGTCATAAGATAGCATCCGCATCTGGAAATACATATCATCATCCTCTTCCTAGATACACCTCCGTGCCATCTAGATGAATTGGCGTGAAAGCTTGAATTGACTTATTAGCGAGGAGCTAGAGTTATAATGCCACGCGACATGTTTACTCCCCAAAGATTTACTTTAGCTATTGTTCCACTAAATATGAACGGGAATATCGCTATGTGGGTGTGTATTAATGTTCTAGAGCAGTTATGTCTTCTAGTTGTTGGATCCGGTTTGGCACGGCACCAACTCGGGGGGGGGGGGGGGGGGGGGGATTTACCACGGTAATCATATCATCCGTGGTTGTTTTATGCGTGGCGTTAGTGTTACGTTCCGAAGAAATAGCAAAACGGCGTGGTGAAGAGAAAATCAACAAGTCTTTGAGAATTATTGTTGCAGGAGAATTTATTTGGTGATCAAATACGAAAATGAAATAGTTATGAAGATAAAAGGACAACCGCTGTATCAGGAACGATATACAAAGTCGAAGATAGTATACACGTTTAGAAATAGTTTTAAATAATTTAAGATATAAGCGTTTATAAGCGATATTTAATCAAAAATTCAATACAACGACAAAAAGTCAAAAATTGAATTCATAATTCATGAAAAATTAATCGGAATGTAAATGATAGGAATTACACCAAGGTATTAGCGATGCGTAGTTCACTCGCGAACCGTTCACTCTGAACGGTTCAATCAAATGACCGGCGTACTGTGACGATGTTTTGCAACGACCTATAGGTCACTATGACCTAGTTCGTGAACTATGAACTACATGTACGTATTGATGTACTTGTACTAGGTCCTGAACGCGTCGTGTACTATGAATCACAACGACTCGTAAACGATGCAGTATAGTATACATTACATACACAGTACTAACATTTATTTAGTGATAAAGTGTGTTGGTGAACTGAGTCACAATTTATATGTTGGTATCAGATTTCATTTGGAATAATATAATTGATATATTCGCAAGATTAAATATGTTCTTAAATATGTCGTGCCATAGCAAATTTTTTGCAATAATGCAAAAATAAACATCTAAATCTTATAGTTCTTCTATTTCATACTGAGTGCAATGCAAGCACTTAATATCAAATCAAAGCTTTGAAGTTTGAACAGAGAAGATTCGGAATAGAAAATATAATTTATAACGCCAAACAAAACGATTCTATCTAGTTCATTTTATTATAGTTTGTACATTTAATTTGCAAGTGTTAGTAAAGTAGTAAACATTTTCAACAGTTACTACCAATAAGTATTTGAGAACTTCATATAAATAATCGTGAGTACCTAGAGAAGATTATATTTCCTTATATATATGTTTTGTATAAATTATAAACATTGTTGTATTTTCTTCCTCATTCTTAATTCAAAATAAGTATTGTAATATTTCAATTTATTTATTTATAACTATTTAATATTTTTAAATTGAGAAAAAACGGGATTATTTTCACTATATTCAGTCGTCTACTAAACCGTTCATGAATCACAACGGCTCGTAAATGTTGCAGTATAGTATACATTACATATACAGTGCTAATAGCAGTAGGTACTAACATGTATGTGATAAAGTGTGTTGGTGAACGGAACGAAATTATATTTCCTTATATATATGTTTTGTATAAATTATAAACATTGTTGTCTTTTCTTCCTCATTCTTAATTCAAAATAAGTATTGTAATATTTCAATTTATTTATTTTTTACCATTTAATATATTTATATTGAGAAAAAAAGAGATTATTTTCAGTATGTGCATATATTTCATATAGGTCATGAACTAGTTCATTTTTTAAAGATGTAGTAGTTCACGACCGATAGTTCGCGAACGGTACATTGAAATGAACTACGAACTGCAAACTGGGTCCTCAATGTGACCTACGATTTGCCATCGCTATAAGATATGTTATTTTTTGGTTTCTTAAATAAACAATTGCTATTGTAGCGCTGTCATTATATAATCATAAATGCCCAAATGAACTCGGAAACATCATCAACAGTGACTTAAAAAAATGACTAAAATCCAACAAACTTACAATGAACATTGCAAAAACAGAATACTTAGTTTACAAACAAATTTATTTAAATATAGACCCTGAACTTTTAAACCGAAAATATAAAATAGTACAAAATATTTAGATGTAGTGTTAGACTCGCACTTAAATTATGAACTAAATATTAACAGCATCAAAAACAAAATTATACTATTAGTGGGTGCTTTAAACAGACTGCCTAATAAAACTGTGAAAACGTTTTACTATGCCTATGTACAATCTAAATTAACATATGGAATATCTATAACATGACAATGTTCGAAAAGTGTTCTTAATCAAGTAAGTGTGGTTCAAAATAAAGCGATCAAAGTAATGTTTAAGATTCCTCATAAGACACCCTCAATGTAGTGTACAAAAACTTAGAACTGTGCAACTTAAACCAAATAAGTTTGATTGAAAATCGCAAAATTTTATATAAGATTGTTAATACCAAATTGAAAACCTATTTGCAATTTCGGACTTACATAGCAAAGACACTAGAAATATAGGCAAATACATATAGAAATTGTTAGAAGCAATAAAGGATGCAATAATTTTATGTTCAATGCTACATCAATATTTTGCCTGATAAAATAGGAAATGTCGGAAAACAAGTGCAATTTAAAGACTTTCTAAAGGAATTTATATCGCAGTATGATGTTTAGTGTTTTATGTTAATATTTTTTGTTCATTAAAATTAGGATAGTAAATTTTATTTAAAACATACTGTTTCTAAGACTGTCTGCTTGATACCTTGCATTTTGCTTATTTAGGAGCAGTCAACCAATAGATTTAAATATTCTAATTATCGTATTTATTATATTGTAATATTATATTAAAAAAAAAAGAAGTACATGAACAATAACCGTCTGGTGAGTTGGATCACTTGTACGTGCTGCCATAGAAAAGGAATATGGTATGTATTTTATTCCAAAATATTTTTATTTATTATGAATGATTTATTTTATTATTTAAATTATAAAATTGCTAGTCCAGTATACATACAAAAATATTAAAATAAATTCTCTATAAATCTGAACATGAATATAATACAATATTTTTCATTTAATTTTATTACTGTAGTTTTTAAAGAGCGTAAACGGATATTTATTTCATAAAATATACGTTAAATATATATATAAATTATATTACAAACTGCGTTCAAATAAAACATCACATAAACATGTAATTTTACACGATGGTATGATAAAGGTACAAAATTTGAAGTGTAAAATGTTATATAGTATTACGGTTTTATATTAATTTTATTATTCTCATTTATACGATAAGTCCCTTAGTAAATCGAAGAGGATATTCCGCAATTGATATTGTCTTGTGCTTTGATTTTTATGCCTGTAATCTTTTATTATGGTAAATTACATGTTTACTTGAGTTTTTATTTAGTCTTAGCTGGAATATAACGCACAAGAAAATTACATATATCCCAACGAGCGATAAATCACATACTTTTCAACCAACATTGTGGTAATATGACAAAAAAACTTGTTTAAATAATATCGTTCCAGTTTGCTGAGCTATAGTAGAATATCATTGTTGTAGAATAAAATTGCCGGGAACGCGGAAAACTGTCATATATTTGATTTAGTTTTTATGTTGTACTACTGAAGATGGGAGCATAGCCTTCGAAATGCGCATAGTACTGTCGTGGAAGTATTCTCATGGCTCATTCATTACATATTATTACAAGAGCATCAAATTTCACACATGGACTTTTACAGGTTGAATATTTTTACCATGACTTATGTCATAGCTGCGTTAAGTTTTAAAATTTCGAAATATAATATAAAAAATAAATATACAATTATTTTTTTAATTCTTATGTATTTGTATTTTGAGTATATTGAATAATAAGGAGGTGAATTTCAATTTAAATTCATAGAAATACTAAATTGTTTAAGAAATCGATAATTTACATAAAACACAATATTGAAACTTTTTTATATTCAGAAGCTAAATATATGGAAATATTAAGCTTTCAAATTATAAAAAAAATCACAATTTATATTTATTAAAAGCTTAATAAATAAGATAAATATAAAATAAATACACTTAATTACAATATATGTGATCTACATTAAATAATATTTTACGTATTTTTCATGTATTTTGTAATTGCTATCTTTGATAAGATAAAAAGATAGTAATAGCATTATAATAATTCCAAGTATATATAAAGAAAATCGTATCAGGATACACCAGTTATATTAAAATACTATTGCACGATTCACATGTAATAAAACACAATTCGTAATCACTCAAATTGGCAATGGGCAACTATAAATCCAATGTTATCAATACCAAAATAAATGAAATAGAAACTGATTCGATTAACGTAGAAATCGATTTGAGATCATCAGCGGACTGTGATCTTTTTAAAATAATTCGATCTGGTATTATATCCACATTTGAAGAATGGCGTGAAAACATAGCAGATATAGTCAGAAAAACGGATCCACAAGGAAATAACATTCTTCATTTGTCAGCTTACTTAAATCGTAGCAAAATGATTCGTCACTTATCGCAATACATCGATGCAAATGCTGCCAATAATTTTGGAGAAACTCCTTTACATATTGCAGCGGCTAAAGGTTATAAGGAATGTATTGAAGCACTTTTAGGAAATGGAGCTAATGTCAATGTGAAAAACTCTTGTGGGAATACACCACTTCACGCTGTGACCATGCTCGGAAGAAACGACTGTGTCGAAATATTGTTAGGTTATGGAGCAGACGTTAACGTGCATAATTCGCGAAATAAAAATGTACGTGCCACAAAAATGCAATCGAATGATTTCATGGTGGAAAAAAGTGATGCTAAATTAAAAAATGGTGAGGCCAACTGGCCGTCATCTGTCGATATTAACGTGCTAGAAGCTGCTGTATTAGCAGATGATGAAGAAGAAGATGTAACTGAACTAGCGGCAATTCTCGATAGTGTAAGTGATCCAGCAAATTCTGTTGATGTAGTTCCAAGTAATGGATTTATTGATGCATCAATATCGCCGCTTTTTAATGAAGAAAAGAAGGAAGGTGATCTAATTTTACAACGAAGCAACTGCTTTCGAGGAGCTGCTAGGAAAATTGCTATTGGACAAAAATTGATGGCTCGCGAGGAAAAGGTGAAACTTCATCATTTTGATGACCCTGATGGAGATTCTCCTTTGCAATGTGCAATTAATTCCAAGAATTTGGCTATTTTTAATCTGATGATTGACCACGTGTCTACGTTGAAGATTACGGATGATGCAAGCTTTCAATTGGTAGAAAAGGCAATGGCAATGAATGTTCCTGGAGTTTTGCGGTGTTTAATTAGTAATCCATCCGAAGATAATCGTGAGGAGGTAGGATATATAAGGATATATTATATATATACTCTTTAGTATATATATATACGGTTTGTTATGAAACTACCAAAGGGACAAAAATATCAAAGGTGACATAACTGTTCAAATTGTGGGAAGCTTTAAAATTGATAGATGTCAGAGAAAAATCGAATTGTCCGTAAATTAAAATTGTGCAGTGACCATTCTAAATTATTTAAATCATGTTTCTAGTATAGAATATCACCCAAATACCGTAACTTAAAGCATTAAGTAGCTAGATGCGCATTTCAAGCGCTATGCGCATATGTTCAGTAGCACAAGATAAAAACTAAATAAAATACCTCTGTCACGAATCGTGATTGATATACAATTTTTTTTTAAAGTTTCTAGTATTTCTATAATCAGTATAATGTGACAATAGTAGCGTAAATGATGGCTAATAAAAACTAATATTATTGCTACTTATAGCAAATTGATTTTGTTTAAGAAATCGGATCCTAGCATTTTTTAAAATATAAAATTATCATTAATTAATAGGTAATGCGAAAATATAAAGACTTTAAAGATATCTGTAGTAATTATATATGGTTAAAAATTGGGATTGTGATATTTTAAACATAATGTAATGTTGCTTAGTCCTATAAAATATTTATAGATAGCCAACTAACTTAATCTCATTTATAACTATACTAACCTTTTCAAAAAAAAGACTACTAAAAAGATTTTACTCTATATTAATCTTTACAGTCAAATTTTTGGAAATGTAATTATTTAAAAACTTATAGAAGGTGGCGTATATGGAAATGAAGGAGTAGAATGAGCTCAGATTAGAGTACGTAAGACAATAGGGCAGAATGTTAGAATGAATAGGGAAATGAAGGAATTAACTCAAGGGAAATTGGTGTGGCGTATTTTTACCATATCCAATAACTAGAATTGATGACCAACTAAATAACATTTTAGTTTACAGCTGATTACTTGGATCGACGTCTGAATTATTGCATTGGAAAGCAAGGGAAGAATATTTGTGTGGACTATACACCTTTAATGTCATCAAATTTCAGAAGTATGGAGATGCTCTTATTAATATTCTTGGGTATTAGCAGAGACAATAATTTCGAAGGTTTATTACAACACGCCACAATAAGAACATTCCTCCAATGGCGATGGAATCAAATGGCAAAATATTTTTACATTAATTTGTTCCTATTTATATTAGTTAGTTTAAATATTATAATATATAAATCACAATTCTATTGCACGAATGATGACTTGAATGCAAAGGGTTATATTTCATATAATCTACTTTTGCTGAATCTTATTCTGGTGGTCTTAAGAGAAATATTTCAATTTCGCATCAATTGGAGATTATACTTGCTAAATAGTGACAATTATTTTGAAGTTTCATTGATAATATACTCAATTATTTTGTTAGTTTGGTATCCCCGCGATATTGCAACTAGAATACAAGTTTCAGCTGTTGGTAATATTTTGATTGCTGTGTCAATGACGTTACAGATTGGCCAGCATCCATGGGCTGCGTCAGCTGTGCATTTATTGAAGGTAGTAGCTTATAAATTTTTGCGGCATTTTATAGTATATATAGGTATTTTAATTGGCTTTGCGTATAGCTTTCATGAATTGCGCTCGATAGAAAAACTCGAAACAAACCAAAGCCTTCCTTCAAATGATATCAGTAATGCAACTGACAGCTTAAATTCGTTAGAAATTGCCGGATTTACAATTTTACGAACTGCTGGAATGTTTATTGGAGAACTAAACTTAGGAGACTTTAATGTTGATAAAAGTAACTGTGTTTTAATTACGATATTATTTTTATTTATAATGTTTGTTTCTATAATGATGTTAAACTTGCTGAATGGCTTAGCAGTTAGTAATATATTTGAAAAAGAGGAGCTACGGATTTCTCACTTTAAAACGCGTATACAATATTTGTATGCATTAAATAGTAAAATTAACTTATTTAATGATATTTTAAGTCGCTTTCCAAAATATTTACAAACAGTTCTAAACAGAATAGTAGCAAAATTACGCAAAAATAATATTAATAATATATTGAATATACTTATTTTGCCAACATATATAAGTCGAAAAGATTTGAAAATAAACAATGATCAACAGTATATTCATAATAATAAAATTCATAAGGATGCTTATGAAAGACTACAAAAGAATAAAATTTGATTAAATTTGTAATATTTATAAAGGATAAACAATAAATGCATGTATCACGATTTATTGAAAATTTATTATTTACCTTAGATTTTGGCTATAATGAAATATTAGATATTTAATAAGATATTTATCTAAAAGTATTTACAAAAATGCATTCAAAAATATTAGCGATCTGGTCAATTCAATTGCGGAAGGTTTGAAAACTAAATTCTGCTAGTTTTCATACAAATTCGCGATATGAGGTGTGTTTAAGAAGTAATGAGACTGTTTCAATAAAACACTTTATTTATTTTATATTTACAATTCAACCTTATCACCTGCAAAGTAGTTCCTTTCTGAGGCCACAGAAGTCGTTAAGTGGGATTGAACGAAGTTGGTCCGTCACGGTTTTCTGAATGACGTTTATAGTGCCAAAATGATGTCCTTTGAGTTGAATTTTCAACTTGGAAAATGGAAAAATTATGTGATTTGAAAACCTGTGCATAAAGAACAGTGAGTTAAGTTTAAGTGCATTTATTAGATGGGAGAAATATTTCATTAAGTTCGAGATATACATGCCAACAATTTAAAAAATCGAATTTCCATATGAGAATATTGTAGGTTCTTAAGTTATTCATATGGTTCGTAAAAAACGGAAAATATTTATGCAATTTTCCATTATTGTTTGCTTAATGAAAATCTATTTAAAATTGATACCTTCCCATATTTAATCCCAACTTAATTGCAGACAAATACTAAATCTGCTAATTGAACCAGTTTGTAAAATGCTCCAATAAGAAGTTCGTTTGTACCCTGTTATTAGTAAATTGCTCATTGGAAAATTGATTGGAAAAACTCAACGATAACTGAGATATCATAAAACGTTCTTTATGGTCCATAAAGTTTCTAATGTAATCATCTTTTTACGGTTCTGAAGCAACACAATGTTTTACCTAGTTTAAGAAAATAATTAAAAATCATCTACTTCTTCAATAATGAACGAAACTAGTTTTTTGAAACCGGATTATTTTTAACACTCTTAATCCCCTTGAAAATAACATTTCAGATCTAAATTCGACAATAGCTTTGAGCACTTTTTCGAGTATTGTCCTAATCCCGGTTTTGAGCAAACTTTATATTCAAAGTATGCTTTAGATTGTGGAATAATAATTTTCAATATCAACTAAAATAATACAAAGCCTTTGTGGATTATCGCAAAGTTGGAGTTTTGTTATATATGGTACATAGACGAAAAGCCAGTTCTCAATAGGATAAATTATTATCCTTAAATAACTCAATCTGAATATGATCGCTAATGCAAGCCAATATTTTATGGATGGATATTATTTGTTTGATGTTTAAAAGAGGCGAAACGATTCTTTGTGTGTCTCCAGTAGCTGTATTATAAAAGTGAAAACTATGTCTCCTAAAATAAGATAAATAAAACGATATAACAATATTTATAATATCCATATCCCTTATTAATTGTAGTTAGTTAAAGAGTCCGCAATCCTAAAGATTGGTTGGAAACAGCACGCCATGCCGATCTATCCTGAGCTAATCCCTTCATCTCGCTATAGCTATTCATCTCAACGTCTTCAACTATCTGACTCACATACTCCAATCTAGGCCTACCTACCCCTCTCTTTCCCTCCACTCTACCTTCTATGATCAATTGCATAATCCCCCTATGCCTAAGGATATGCCCTACTAATCTGTCTCTCCTACGTTGTAACACTCTCCAAATACTTCTCTTCTCCCCTACTAACTCTAGTACAGCTTCATTTGTTACTTTATCTTGCCAACCAATCCTCATCATCCTCCTATAACACCACATTTCGAATGCTTGTAATCTACGCTCCTCTTCCTTTCCTATAGTCCACGCCTCACACCCGTACAGTGCTACACTCCAAACATATACCTTCAGTAATCTTTTTCTAATACCCAAGTCAATATTTGATCTTAAAATCTGTTCCTTTTCTACGAATGCCTTCCTACCCTGTGCTATCCTACACTTTATATCTACCTTGCTTCGATTATCTTTTGTGATTCTACTGCCTAAATAACAAAAATCTGACACTTCTTCGATTCTATTATCTCCTATTGTGATCCTCATTTTTCTACTGCATTCCTTTTTGTCACACCTCATCATTTTAGTTTTACCTATATTTATTTTCATGTTAAAATCCCTAGTCAATACTGCCTGCATACCATTCAATACCCTTTCTAAATTCTTTTCACTTTCTTCCAATATAGCTATATCGTCGGCGAATCGCAACATATATATTTTCTCTCCCTGTACATTCACACCTACACTATACTCTTCTTTTACTTTGTTTATTGCATCTTCTATATATAGATTAAATAATAACGGTGAAACTGTACATCCCTGCGGAACTCCCTTCCCTATTTTTGCTACCTCTTCTTCCCCCTCAATTCTAACTAAGGCAGTTTGGTGTTTATATAAATTAAAAATTATTCTCCTATCCTTATAATTTATACCCGTTTCTTTTAAAATTCTAAACATTATGTCCCAATCTACATTATCAAATGCCTTTTCTAAATCTACAAAAGCTATGCAAGTTACCTTTCCTACCCTCATTCTTTTTTCTACTACCGTTCTTAGTGCTAGAATCGCCTCCCTCGTCCCTCTGTTTTTCCTAAAACCAAACTGATCTTCTCCTAGCCTTTCCTCTACTTTATTTTCTAATCTCCTATAAATAATCTTTAGCAATATCTTCGATGCATGTGATAGTAGACTAATGGTCCTATAGTTCTCACACAAATTAGCTCCTATTTTCTTCGGCATTGTTACTATTCTACTACGTAATTATATAATTATTTTATTAATTACAATATTAATTACAATAATAATTTAATATTGTAATTACTATTGTAATTCTTCTAAATATTAAAAATTCAATAATTCATCTACTCAATCATGTAATACTTTGAATTTAATTTCGCTAGTATAATTTCATTCTTTTACATTATTTTTAATTATCTGCAGCGAAGGAATATAAATTCCTTATATGCTGAATATAAGCATATTTCTAATTATTTTCTGCATTTCTTCAATTCATTTATTTCCACTACATTCGATACAGAAGACAGTTCCAAAGTTGTACAACTTTGGTTAATAGTTTACTAGAAAGTTTGATGTAGTTATTACATAATGGCTTTGGAAAAAAATTTCATAATTAATTAAAATTTATGTTTCAAAAATCGCAAACATATTTACACCAGTATTTTATATATAAGATAATAAATCGGAAATTCATATAATTTTTGATATTATTAATTCCATCTTAGTTTTCAAAAATACCTTTATAAACATACCACCATATATAAACAAATATACATAAAGTACCACATGATTTTTGTAGATTTTGAAGAGGTTAGTCTGACCAGTTCTTATTGTCGAATATATTCATTCCGCAGCATGCGTTTCTTTTTGGCTGGCGGTAGTCGTCCTTTCTTCATGCTTATAATATTCATAGCAAAAGAGGATTTATATATTATTGAAAGTGAAATTTTCTGATATGAAGAGATGAGCCCGCGGAACGCCGCTGCGACGTTTGATGCCATTGTGTTCCCGTTGTTCCTGGCGTCTCTTCTTCGTTACTGTCGACTGTCACGTGTCTCGCCAGACCATATATTTGCATATGAGTATTTTTGTTTGGATATTTATACACGGAAGAATACACACAATAAATACAAACGCATTATATGTAATATAGATACCAAATACGAAATGTTGTTGGTCTTTTTCGACATATATTCGAGAAAAATGAAGAAGGTTTTTTTACGTGAAAGAAATATTTCATTTTTAACACAATGGCTATGTAAATAGCCAATGGAAGAAATTCTGTATGCTTCTCTTTAGATTTAAGAAGTACAAAGAAAATCAAAATGCAGTATAATTTTTTATGCATTGCAATTATTTTAAAAATTATCACTACCGTGTTAAATTATAATATAGAATATCACCCAAATACCGTAACTTAAAGCATTAAGTAGCTAGATGTACATTTCGAAGGCTATGCCCCCATCTTCAGTAGCACAAGGTAAAACTAAATAAAATACCTCTGTCACGAATCGTGATTGATATACTATCAAATAAATAAGTCAACATGTCAGAAGCACTTCAAAATTGGCATATAATATGACCTATAAATCTTTTAAAAATAATACAAATTAAAAATTACAAATTACAAATTATAAATTAACGAAAATAACAAGTAACAGCAAAAAATATTGGTTTGTGAAATCTAAAATAACTAAAAATAAATAAATAAATAAATCAAATAATAATAATAAATTTAAAAATAGTTTTTATTAAATAAATTAAATAGACAAGATTAAATTGGGCCCGAATCTAAATTCATTAAATTTGATTTAGATTTATGCTTTTTATGTATATACTTTCATAAGCATTTAACTCGGAATAATTCAAAACACTTTAAAGTAATTTAAGTGAACTAATTTGAATAGGATGACCTGAGTTAGTCAAAAATATGCTCGCCTACAGCACTTTTATCTTTTCTATTTAATCTGAAATGAGTTAAATGCTTCTTAAATCCAGTTTCAACGGTCTACGTGTTTAAGACAACTAGAACAAGATATTTCGTAAATACCCGATTTTTTATTGAAATCAATTGAATCTTTTGGATTTCCTAGAAAATTAGCAAGACTATTAGAAGTATTATATGTTACTTTAAAATTATATTTATTTAAAATACTATCTAAACTACGTGCAATTATAGGATCAAATGGTAATTTAACAAAATTTGGAGTTGCATTATTACTTTGTTCTAAGCTACTAATATTTTTGATATCTCTTGTTCTTTTAAATTTTCTTAATATGTTATTTATAATTTTAGAAGAATAGCCCTTTTATACTGCAATACTTCGGATATTATTTAATTCAATGTTATATTTATCATTAGATAAAGGAAAATTTAATATGCGGTTAATTAAAAAATTAAAAGCCGCATATTTATGTTGACGACAATGATTTGAATCGTTCTGTATATAGCAGTCCGTATTTGTAGCTTTTCTAATATATATCAAATTCTAATATATTATTATTTATAATGACTAAAACATCTGAGAAAGGTAACTGATTATTATTTTTGATTTCATAAGTAAATTTAATTGAAGGAAATTTAGAATTTAATATTTTAATAAAATCATCAATATTAGATTTTTCAGTATCAAAAATTGCAAAGATGTCATCTACATATCTAATCCAAATTCTAGGAAATTAAAATAATAATACTTTGCAATTATGTTTCTTGAAATCAAGAGGCAGATTTAGATTACATCACATTGAATTAAACTGGCATTGCTGGCAATAGAATATGTAATTTAAAGATAAGTTTATTATTATTGTGAACAAAATTGATTAGTATATTTTGATTATTTTATGTTTTTTTACAATATTTGGTTGATTATCTATTTCAAAAGGATTTATGTGAGAACTTGCATTTAAAGTAGCATTTTATTATCGCATGCTAAAACGTCACGTTGGAAAAAATCAATTCATAATCCTCATTTACATGTCTTAACATGATCGAATAATTTTATGGGCAACATTCAATTTTTATTTGTTAACCAAAAATATAGTATAATTTGCGTTTCAAATAGAGCTGTTAACGAACCTAAATCAGTTCGTTTATAGCGAATTTGAGTTCTCTTATAGCATAATGCAATTTACTGTTTCAAAGTTGGTAGCTCTGCTTGCCAGTTATCAAACGTCAAACTACAAAAGAAAGCAACAAATAGTTTAATTTTAATTTTGTCCCTGAAATGTACAATTGTACGTCAAACTATAAAAGAAAGCAACGAATAGTTTAATTTTAATTTATTTCAAATATTTCAAATGTGTCAATAGCTACTACCAACAGTCAAAAAATTCCCTAAATTTTGAAATTTCGATGTTTTATTTAAAAAGGGCATTTAAAAGACGCAAATTAGAAAAAAAAGTATAAAAAACTCATTTCATAAGTCATTTATAACACTCGTCCTTTAGAATAATTGAATTCGTGCAATAAAACCTGCCTTATGAAATTCGATCCTTAATATACTATTATTTAATTTTACTACATTAAATGACTATTCAAATGACTAAAGCAAATTGATACTTCAATTATTATACTTTAAATCCACTAAAACATATTTGTACATGAAGTATAACAAATTTTCTTATAAAAAATGCAGCTGAAAGATTGTGGGGAAGACAAATAATTAAATATATCTCTAACTCTTGAACGTATATAGCTTTCTCCCTAAATAAATTATTACATTTAATACTCGTACGTTATGTGCCCTATACTTTACTTTCATTCACAATCATTATCAAGGCAATAAAATTGCTCAGCTAACATTATCAGGTATATAAAAGATTTTTAAATGAAAATTCATTAAACTCGCTTGACAAGATCAAAAATCACTACATTACATTTCACTAGGATTTTAATTCGATGTTAATTCCGAGTTTATTAAATCCAAGTATTATTAATAAACATATACACGAATTGAGTATTTATACAATTTTATCCAAATAATTCATCTACGTCAATACATAATTTAAAGTTTTGCATTGTTACATGGCTACAGGTGGATAATAGAAATTCAAATGTGACAGCTCTTTCCATTTTTGCCAGCTGCCAGAAGAACATTTCATTTTTAATTGGGAAGCAGCAATTTAAGTAAAAATATATACAAATACACGCTCATCTGCATTAAAATGGTGAATTAATTTAAGGGCAAAATGCAGTGGCGTGCATACAAAATAATTATACTCTTTTGACTGAATAGGACGTTTTGTGATAGTCAATACTTGTGCAAAATACTTCACTTCTACTTCATATGATGAAGTATTTTATAAAGCATATTCCTGAATTTTGAAACTTTTTTATGAAAATATAGATATTATATATATATTATTAATATAGCGATTATACAGGTTAGTTTGTAAAATATATGAGAAGGGAGAAGTACCACAGGATTTTCAGCGTAGTAGAATAGTAACAATGCCGAAGAAAATAGGAGCTAATTTGTGTGAGAACTATAGGACCATTAGCCTACTATCACATGCATCGAAGATATTGCTAAAGATTATTTATATGAGATTAGAAAATAAAGTAGAGGAAAGGCTAGGAGAAGATCAGTTTGGTTTTAGGAAAAACAGAGGGACGAGGGAGGCGATTCTAGCACTAAGAACGGTAGTAGAAAAAAGAAAGAGGGTAGGAAAGGTAACTTGCATAGCTTTTGTAGACTTAGAAAAGGCATTTGATAATGTAGATTGGGACATAATGTTTAGAATTTTAAAAGAAACGGGTATAGATTATAAGGATAGGAGAATAATTTTTAATTTATATAAACACCAAACTGCCTTAGTTAGAATTGAGGGGGAAGAAGAGGTAGCAAAAATAGGGAAGGGAGTTCGGCAGGGATGTACACTTTCACCGTTATTATTTAATCTATATATAGAAGATGCAATAAACAAAGTAAAAGAAGAGTATAGTGTAGGTGTGAATGTACAGGGAGAGAAAATATATATGTTGAGATTCGCCGACGATATAGCTATATTGGAAGAGAGCGAAAAGAATTTAGAAAGGGTATTGAATGGTATGCAGGCAGTATTGACTAGGGATTTTAACATGAAAATAAATATAGGTAAAACTAAAGTGATGAGGTGTGACAAAAAGGAATGCAGTAGAAAAATGAGGATCACAATAGGAGATAATAGAATCGAAGAAGTGTCAGATTTTTGTTATTTAGGCAGTAGAATCACAAAAGATAATCGAAGCAAGGTAGATATAAAGTGTAGGATAGCACAGGGTAGGAAGGCATTCGTAGAAAAGGAACAGATTTTAAGATCAAATATTGACTTGGGTATTAGAAAAAGATTACTGAAGGTATATGTTTGGAGTGTAGCACTGTACGGGTGTGAGGCGTGGACTATAGGAAAGGAAGAGAAGCGTAGATTACAAGCATTCGAAATGTGGTGTTATAGGAGGATGATGAGGATTGGTTGGGAAGATAAAGTAACAAATGAAGCTGTACTAGAGTTAGTAGGGGAGAAGAGAAGTATTTGGAGAGTGTTACAGCGTAGGAGAGACAGATTAGTAGGGCATATTCTTAGGCATGGGGGGATTATGCAATTGATCATAGAAGGTAGAGTGGAGGGAAAGAGAGGGGTAGGTAGGCCTAGATTGGAGTATGTGAGTCAGATAGTTGAAGACGTTGAGATGAATAGCTATAGGGAGATGAAGGGATTAGCTCAGGATAGATCGGCATGGCGTGCTGTTTCCAACCAATCTTTAGGATTGCGGACTCTTTAACTAACTAATAGATATTATCAGTAATTTATTAGCTGATATAACATTGGATAAAACGAGGTACAATAAAACCTGCCTTATGAAATTCGTTCTTTAATAAACTATTGTGTATTATGTTAAAATATATTTGATACTCAGTATATCCACACTCGGTATTGGGTTACCACAATAAATGTAGACTGTGATATACTTCATGGAGAAGAAAAATATGGTGAAAGGATGAAAGTGGTCGGACGTGTTATATGTCAGACAAAGTATGAGCTATATTCTGACAGAATTCCTAAAGAAAAAAAACATATTTTAAAATAGAATAGACATTTCCCTGGATAGACTCGGTGTTTCTACAGCTACATGCACAAGAAGGTAATTTTATCTTTATATCAAGAACAAAAAGTCTTTTACAGATATTTTTATTTAGTTTGTAACAGCCGCAGTTAAAAAGTTTCTTTGTGATCTACGGAGCTTGCTAAAAATTAAATTGTAATCCGCTTAATAATGATGTATACAAAACTTTCAATTTTGATGTTTGTACCATTTGTGAAGTTTTCTTTTTTGTAAGTTTACGTCACATTTAAAAAATTCTTAAATACAGATGTGTAAAAATTCCATACTAATATCTTTAATGCTTTATTATTATTTCATTAATATTCATCAACGAAAACACATGATTTATATAGCAAGTTTTATAAAAAAATGATATTGAACCCCCAAGATATCATTGTATAAAATAGCTTTCGCTTATTATTGTTATATAAGTTAAATAAAAACTGCATTAAGTTCTGGTTACTTTGTAAGTAAAAATGAATCAGCACATTAAAGCTTAAAGTTCCAGTTTGGTAAGGATTTATGAAAATAAGTATTTAATTGATACATTAGATCTGAAAAATGTTTTTTTCAAAACGTTTAGCATGGAAGCGTAAATCCGTTGAAATTTGAAATTAAAGTTTTTCATTATATTTTCCTAAAAAATATATATTGCTATGGAGTATTAGGTATTCCAATAGTATATTAGGATAATTGCTAGCATAACGTAGGTCCTTCGAATTAGTATGAAAGTTTTTTGTCCTATTTTCTTCAGTTAAGATCAATGCCAAGAATAGCTTAATTTATAATAACTGTTCGAATATTAATTTACATATTTTATATCAATAGCATCAATAATAAAAGAAGTAGAAAAAAATTAGGACCGGTTTAGATATGAAAGAAAAACTTCTACTCATTATCCTTTAGTATTTATCCCATTAAAAAAATTTAAATAATATTATCCTACTTTAACGACAGCCTTGGGATTTGCTCTTGTCGACACTAATTATATTTCACCTGTTATACTCTCGGATCTGTTTCTTGTATATCAACCTCCCCCCACTCTCCCTGAGCTGCTAAACAAACCTGTCTATCTCAAAGTTATTAATTAGTTTACGTACGCCAATTATCTTGGACGGGACTTTTAATAAACGCCTGCACATTGTTGACAGATATATATTTTCAGACTACATATATTATATATATTCTTGAGTGTTTAATATACATATATATATATTTTCTTGAGTGTTCAAATGCATATGAGTATTATTATATAATGCATCTATAATTTCACATTACAACCTTTTTGTGTGCCCTTAAATAAGTAGCAGACGTTTCCATTTATTTTTTATTAAATCAACGTCACTCCGATTCACTTCAGCAAACGTTGTCTATGTATTGTGAATTTATGAAATTATGACTTTATAAAAAAAATGTATTGCCTTCGATTCTATTTCGATTTAATATCATTTTCCTTTTAATTCTTCTTGATAGGCCTATTTTCGCAAATGGACAATCCGATGTCTGTCGTGCCGCTAAATATAGCCTGTAAAATAAAATATTTATCAACCAACATTCAAAATCCAATGAACTATTTTCGTAATTACATAAATTACATACACACAAATATAATTTTGGTATTTATAGTATCATATTTTCACTTTCATTTGAGTAAAATTTCATTATATCTTAATGATTTACAATTCATTTTTCGAGTTGTTTTGCTAAAGGAGTTATATGATATAAAGTCAGGTTGGTGGTATAACGGACTTTTGATATTAAAAAAATCTGCTTGTTATTATTTTTCATAGTTGTCTCGTGCTGTTATTTTAGATTACGTTGGCTGGATTTTTTCATGTAAGGACAAATTTAGAGAATTATTTTACATCTACATCATCATTATATTCGCGATGTAAAGATATTGGAAACAATATTGTATCATAAAGCATTTATTAGGTAGATGCGTATTTTGAAGACCATAATTGCAAAATATAAAGTTGTTATTTTTATAATTATTGCGCTGAAAGATATGGTACATGGTCATATTTTATATACATATTTAAGAGGACAAACTGATGATTTTATTGTAAGGAGCATGTTAAAATATCAGTCGTTTTTTTGTAAATCATTTTCTACAATAATAAATAAATACACATTGATAATTGCTATGCATTTCTTCTCTTGTTAGTATATTTTGCAGATTTTACTTCTTAGACTTGGAATTAGACCTACTATTTAATTAGGAACATTATAACAATTAATTTGTAAGTTAAGTAAATACATCCTTTGCTCATGTTTCTTTTGATCTCTTTTATTTTTGTCGATTGCAAAGTGGTTTCTTTCTCTTTCAATTCCAATTCCTTTCTTGCCATCTCTATTTGTATAATGATTATAAATTTCGAGAATAATAATAATGTACAACATTATAGTCTTACCTTAATCGGCTTGTAAAATAAATACAAAATTTGACAAGCAAACGTCAAATTTACGCGTGTATTTGTTGTTCTTGTATCCTTCTTTGCACGACTGACGTGATATTTCCTTCTTCGTTAGAAAAGACACTCAGTACCAAGTGTACTATCTTATACAAAAAACCTTCGATTTTTTATGCCACTCGGCATAAAAATATTATGAAAAAACCCGACAGTCAATTAATCTCCAAGTAAATTTGCTTTTACTTGATATTAACTGGTACTTTAGTTCAAAATGAAAATACCTGGCCTAAATCTACCGATTTATAATGATTTTATCTTATTTTTACTACACGAGTAGTACTCTCTATGTCATTTTACAAATCGGCTAGGTCGTTTATTATGATCACGAACCGCAAGAGTTCGTAGCGAAGATCGAGTAGCGGAAATCATATGACCGCAATATCGAAAAGTGGACGATTATTCAAATTGATGCGATGCATAACGGGGCTTGGACTGAATGGAAACACATAGGAAATAGGGGATTGAGGGATGTTTGTCAAACGATTCCCTTCTATATCATAGTTCCAACGCTTTTGTATAGGATAAAATGCTACTTTTTTGTTTTATGTGTAAAGCATTTATTTTAAAGCGGTCATAAATTATTATTACCTAATGCAAAAGGGTAAGCTTCATAGAACGATAATTCGTTTAATAGTATTCACATATGAAACTATTAAAATGAAGCAAATATGAAACCACAAACGTGCAGGGGAAAAGATGCAGGTCGACTATACTTAGAGTCTATACTTTTCTATTCTTTTCTTAGAGATTTTTATTTTTTTTCTAAAAAGGGGATTAAATAAATATTGTTTTTGTATGCCGATCTCAGTGGATATAAAATTAGAGACTTTATTAAACTGTGTAGTAAGTGTCATCTATATTAATTTCAAGGATTTATACGATTTTTGCTTTGTTTTACAATTTGCTTTATATTCAGATTATCATTTTGAAGAATATTATACTTCCCACCGAGAATTACGCCATTATTCTTTAATAAATGGAAAGAAACATATTATATTTACACCGTTATTGCGTACGTGTTAGAAAGGAAAATATATTTTGATATCTTTGATCGATTTTGCAGAGTGAATATTAAGTTTGCTTATTAGTATTTAATATTTTAACAGAAATGTAAAATACAATAAAAGAGGAAATCTAAAATCGTCGACAAAATGTAAATATAGAATAATCCGTCTATAAAGGGCTACGATTAAATATTGTAAAAGAAATGCAAACAATATTTAAATTATTGTATATTTGTAATTTGCAGTTTTCTGAATATTTTTAAAGGCTTTTAAATTTGTTTCATGCTGTAGTTATATTATTTATTTATTTACTTGTTTATTTATTTATTTTAGAATTTCGGGTTCAAAAAGGTTATCATTTCCTTATAAAACTATAATAAAATTCAAAATTTCCTTCAATTAAATTTACTTATGAAATCGAAAATAATAATCAGTTAACTTTCTTAGATATTTTAGTCATTAGAAATAATAATATATTAGAATTTGATATATATTAGAAAAGCTACAAATACGGACTGCTATATACAGAACGATTCAAATCATTGTCGTCAACATAAATATGCTGCTTTTTTTTTTTAATTAACCGCTTATTAAATTTTACTTTATCTAATGATAAATATAACAATGAATTAAATAATATTCGAAATATACTAGTACAAAATGGCTATTCTTCTAAAATTATAAATAACATATTAAGAAAATTTAAAAGAACAAGAGATATCAGAAATATTAGTAGTTTAGAACAATGTAATAATTCAACTCCAAAATTTGTTAAATTACCATTGGATCCTATAATTGCACGTGGTTTAGATAGTATTTCAAATAAATATAATGCTAAAGTAACATATAATACTTCAAATAGTCTTGCTAATTTTCTAAGAAATCCTAAAGATTTGATTGATTTCAATAAAACTTTGGTATTTATGAAATATCTTGTTCTAGTTGTCCTAAAGTATATATAGAAGACAAACATGTAGACCTATTAAAACTAGATTTAAAGAGCATATAGCTCATTTCAGATTAAGCAGAAAAGGTAAAAGTGCTGTAGCCGAGCATATTTTTGACTAACTCAGGCCAGCCCATTCAAATTAATTCACTTAAATTACTTAAAAGTGTTTTGAATTATTCCGAGTTAAATACTTATGAAAGTATATACATATACATGCATAAATCTAAATCAGATTTAATGAATTTAGATTCAGGCCCAATTTCATCTTGACTATTTAATTTATTTAATAAGAATTATATTTAAATTAATTTTTATTTTAGTTATTTTTACTTATTTTAGGTTTAACAAACCAATGTTTATTATTGTTAATTGTTAGTTGCGTTAATTATTAATTTATATTGTTTTAAAAGATTTATAGTTCATATTATATGCCATTTTTGAAATACCTCTGTCATGTTGACTTATTTATTTAATAGTATATCAATCACGATTCGTGACAGAGGTATTTTATTTAGTTTTTGTCTTGTGCTACTGAAGATGGAGGCATAGCCTTCGAAATGCGTTTTTAGCTACTTAATGCCTTAAGTTACAGTGTTTTTGTGATATTATATACTATTATTTAACACCGTAGTGATAATTTTTAAAATTCTAATATCTTGTTCAATATTACATACATATCCAAATATTTGTCTACCCATAAATGTGTTTTGCTGTGTCTACGAATAGGTTATATTGAGCCATCTCTCTCAATTAATCGTTATTTTTCTTCTATTTTCCTTTACTAATTCAGGCATCTCTTCACACACATACACCTTTAATAGTCTGTTCCTAATATACCTAAGTTAAAATTTTACAACTCAATAATTAACCCTTTTTAAAAATAGTTTACTAACTTATGCTATACTTCAAATTATATTTACTTTACTTAAATTATCTTTTCTAATTCTAATCAATATAATAAAAAAATCTCACTACGATGTTATATAATTGTATAGAATATCACCTGTATAAATAATAAAAATCATACACTCTATATATTCGATGAACACTATCTAACCATCATATATCGTCTGGTTTCTTTCTTTCCACACCTAGCTTTTGTTTTAGTTGCAATTAAGTTGTGTAGAAAAAAGCTAACGCTGTTTTGACACTCACTATTCTTGAAAAGCCAAAAAAGTGTTCTTCAAGAGATCTTCAAGTTAATTATTAACTTTAAAATGAAAATGTTTAAAAATTCATTATCCAATCTGGTCTAGCACATTTGAACACATTTAATTTCATAATTTATTTGGCAATGCAATTTTTTTTACATTAAAAATGATCAATTATTAACAATTATTATCAGTATTAACAATTCGAAAACTTACAAATTATTCAACGTTTATGCGATATTGTTTGATAATTACCAAAATTTGCATAACAAATTTAAACGAGAATATCAGCCTAGTCCCTAGTTGCGTGCAAATGAAATTATTAATTATTACCGCACAAATTATTATCAGGGACAATGCAGGAAACAATTATATACATACTAATTATATATAACAATTACATACGAGGTAAGTTTAAAAAGTAGTGAGAACGCATGTACAGTGCGTGATTTTGCAACATTGCAAGTTTTCCCGCATTTAGATAAACATTTGATCTACCTCCAGTACAAGTCTCAACTACCCACTGCTACTGCACTTTTTTTACTACGTGTTCTTGTGAAGTTAGTTTTTTAAGTGTGCCACGGAAATGGACGTAACAAAATTGGAGCAACGTTATGCGATCAAGTTTTGTGTCAAACTTGCCGAAACCGCAACGGAAACTTTTCAAAAATTGACGCTAGCGTATGGGGAGCAGGTCTTATCGAAAGCTCAATTTTTTAGGTGGCACGAGGTCTTTTTATAGGGACGTGAAAACGTTAATGATAAAAATCGGAAAGGACGACCGCGCAGTTCAAAAACCGACGAAAAATTTGAAAAAGTGCGAGTTTTTGTGATGTCTGATCGACGAATGACTGTCAGAATGATCAGCAGTGAATTGAATTTGAACATTGCCACTGTCTACGACATGTTAACCCAGGATTTGGGCATGCGAAAGATATGTTCGAAGATGGTTCCCAAAATCCTGATACCTAAGCAAAAACAACATCGGAGAGCTTTGTGTTCAGATCTTCTGCAGAACATTGAAACTAACAAAGATTTTCTAAAAAACGTGATCACAGGTGACGAATCCTGGGTACTTGAATACGACCCTGAAACGAAACGCCAAAGTCAGGAGTGGCACACCCCCGACTTACCACGTCCGAGGAAAGCACGGATGAGCAAATCCAAGATTAAAACAATGCTCATTTGCTTTTTCGACAGTCGGGGATTGTTCATAAGGAGTTTGTGCCCCTGGGGCAAACTGTCAATCAACAGTTTTACCGCGAAGTTCTCGAGAGACTAAGGAAAAGAGTTCTTCGAGTCAGACCAAGCATTTCTGAAAGTTGGATTTTGCATCATGACAACGCACCTTGTCACACAGCACTCTCTATTAGGAAATTTTTGACCCAAAAAGTAATTTCAGTGGTTCCTCAGCCCCCCTACTCACCTGATCTATCACCCTGTGACTTCTTCCTTTTTCCCAAGTTGAAAATTCAACTCAAGGGACATCATTTTGGCACTATAAACGTCATTCAGAAAACCGTGACGGACCAACTTCGTTCGATCCGACTTAACGACTTCCATCACTGCTATGAGCAGTGGGTGCAACGTCTCCGACGCTGTGTGGCCTCAGAAGGGAACTATTTTGAAGGTGATAAGGTTGAATTGTAAATATAAAATAAATAAAGACTTATTGAAACAGTCTCGTTACTTTTTAAACACACCTCATATATACTAATACTATGCTAATAAAACTACCGGAAAAAAAGTACTCGACAGAAAATATGGATATCTGCTAACCGTCAATATAAAAAAAGCCACGATGTAACCGTTCCTTTCAACTGAACGTAACGCGAAACACAAATAATTAGCGGCAAGTTGTTTTATTGTATTAATCTTGTGAAAGGAAGCCGGGACCGGAGCAACTAATAAGAAAAAACAATAGAAGGAAACAATGGCAGCAGCACAACGACGGAAACAGGCGACTATATGTGGCCTGGACTGAAACAAATGGCCTCAATTAGCTGACCATTCGTTCACCTTAATTCCCCACTGCTCCAGATGAACGGCAGAGGGATCTAGAAGGAGAGCAATGCCAGAATACAAAATACTATAACTTCACACTAATACTATGTCTAATCTGCGATAATATCCAGCTTCTTGCCGCTCTTATTTTAGGCAACTATAAGATCTCTATTTAAGCGAATATTTAAGTAGTTTTATGTACAATACATTATAATTTACACTATGGTACAAATCAAAAGCCATTACACAGCGAAATGAAGAATATGGTAAATTTTATTAAAATCTTAAGGGGATAACAACAATTTAGAACATATCTGGTAGCAATGTTAATTAGGTATAAGTGCTACTCAAAAACTACGTATGCTAAACCTATGAAAATTGGTGCAACATTATGTCAATCTATTGCTTGTGCTACCACATAGATCTTTTTTAATTCTTTTAATTTTTTTTTTAATTTAAATCTTTCTAATTCTTCCAGATTAATATTTAAATCATTTATATTCATTATCTTACGAGTATATGTAAGCAAATTTACTTTTTTTTTTTCTGTACTATAAATATGTCATATTTGTTTTATATGCAAAATTAAACTTATTCTTTAATTTTATCACTAATTAAGCGTAGTTTAATACTTAAACTACATATTTTAGTAGCCGCAACATAGCGACATCTATATTTGTTACTTTGCTAATAAGATATTTATACCATATTATTGGATACAATTAAAAAATTGAGCGGTGCAATGAATATCTGAATTTAATAGTTACAAAATTTTTGCAGTATTGGTTTTCCTTTAAGATGGGGGCATAGCCTTCGAAATGCGCATCTAGCTACTTAATGCTTTGAGTTACGCGTAGATATTCTATATTATATATATTTATAATTTGATTGTATATATAAATTACATATAAAAAATGGTTTTCAATAAAAATTAATATTTGTAGGAGATCATAAAAAAAGAGGTAGCGTATAATTTAACCTGGGCTACAATGAGAAATTAAACGCAGTATATAAGAGCCAAGTGAAATTTATAAAACTCGTTGCAAGTTTTGCGTGCTTAGAAAATGAATTTAGTTTTTATTAGTGATGAAGGAGTAGATATAGATTGAAAAAAATAGTCAAACATAGTCAAGAAATATATGCAAATGGTGAAATTGAAACCACAATTATTAATCTATTTTATATTTTAGAAAATAATATTTTTATAATGATATAACAAGCTCAAACTAGTTATGTCAGGGGAATATAAATAATGTTTAATCGTGCTTCTGAAAAATTAAATTTTCTTTAATTATTGATAATTGTTTTTAACGACTTATTGCCACACAAAAGAGCTCGCTCTTAATGTATATTGTGCTATGGCTTGTATACTTCTTCCTAAAGAACTACGGTAATAAAAGATCAAGGACAATATTTTCATTTGAGTTTCAATTTTAAATATCTCTTGTATCAAATAGGTCAATGAGCAAATTGGATATTGGGTTATATTTTGTGAAGCTGTCGTGGATTCAAGAATGAATCATCTATTATTTTTCTATACGCAAGATGTAGGTTAACATTCTTCTTAATTCGAAACCATTTTCAGAACATATAGACATAATATTGAAAGAATTCAAACTAATGCAATGAAAAGAATCAATTCATGATCATTTCCTGGCATTCCTGTCATTTCCTGTCATATTCCTATAAGAAGCTATTGAATAAATACAATATTTTAAAACTAAAGAGTTGCATAGTTTGAGTATGTTATCAATACAATGAATAAATTTACTGTGAACAATTACTTACAAATAAATCATTTTCTAAAACCGGCATAATTAAATATGTTGTTGTGATTTTGCAGAATCCGCTTCCGCCGCTATAATCTGGATAAATTCATTCAATTTTCTAAAAAAAGTATATAGATAGTATCAACTATGGTTTAAAAATATATTGGCTTAATTTGGTTATTTTTCTTCCTTTTGTTTGTACATGGATAATCGTACTTATTCTTTGCTTTTATTAGATGTTCGATATATAAAATATTTAAATTAAATAATTAAATAATATTTAGAATTAAATAATATTAAATTCTAGCGATTTAACTCTAATATACATTTATAAATATAGATCGTTTTTTTGGAATTGGCGGACCAGTATCGTCCACTACTGCGCATAAGGGCTGCACTTATATACATCACTATGTACTTATATACACAAGGTACTCAGCTACATCTAGTTTTTCTATTGACAATACACAAGCGTACCCACAGCACTATTCAATGTGACGTACGACTGACGCCATACTGTTTTGAATAGCACTGCTCTGTACTGTATTGGTGAAGCCATTATACAGGTCTTGATTTATGATGCGTGAACTTCTGTCACTTTCCTGCCACTTTCAATAAAACGGTGTATATGTGCACATATTTTTTGCATTTATTTATTTTTTAATTTATCTATATATTTCTAAATATTGTTTAACATTACCGAGATATTTTTTGTGATTTTCTTCCTCTTTAATTAAGACGAATTATTTTTTATTAAAAATGGTGGAACCGCCATCAAAAGTCATCGCAATATTTAATTATTCCACAAATTGTCCTACAAAAGAAAAATATCATTTATGTTCAATATGTACATGATGGCGACAATCAACAAATTGGAATGATTGCGAAAAAAAAATGAGCTTAAGCATTAAAATTAACAATTTTTACATTTCTCCGCCATCAAAGCCGTGTAGAGTAAATTTTACATGAGGATACAATTCCGTGCTTAATAATACCAATCACCTTTTCTTTACAGGAAGTGTTATGTAATTAAAACCATAATAAAATCCATAGAAACTTTACAGTGGCCTAAATTAGCTTACCTGTGTATTAAACACGCATATATATGTGTGCCACTAAGTTTTATGCATCTCTCACCTGGAATATATACACACTTCAGTATCTACATTCGAATGCCAACGAAAGTAACGAACGAACATATATAAGCTGGATGCAGAATCCAAGTGACTGGGGATTCGGCAGAAGCTTCACCGTGGTAGTTGCAGCGATGAGGCGCTCTTGTGATTTAAAAGTTTCCGGTGCATAAATTGATGATCGTTATGGAAGCAGTCGTTTGCTCGTCCATTCGTAAAATGCACCGGAGCTATAGTACCAATATTAAACGGTGTGGGACGACTGGGTGTGATGGTAAGGTTTTAAAAATGAATATACAATGTTGGATTAATAAACACCGTGCGCATTGATACAATAGAAATAAAAGTATTAATAATAATAATAGTTATTTACAATATGTCTTGTAAAGATTCATATTACGACACGAGATGTTGAGTTGTCAAACGAGGCGTCAGCCGAGTTGGAATATGAATTTACCACTCGAATATTGTACGAAATTTTTATCTATTTTCGTAAAATAATCCGAAAATTACAAAAATTAAAGTTGACGAGAGTTGTCAAAATAATTTTTAAAATGATGTTATGTGCTAAACAAAAATGATACGTGCTGTTACAAGGATTTCAGTTTTCTAAGTAGTCTTTAACTGTTTGTTGTTTCTGAGTTGTCTTGGTTACTGTTAAACACGTCAGATTTATAGCAAAAGTTTGCGAAAAAAGTACTGTTTGAAGATGTCTGATTCTGAAGAAAGTTTACCCAAGGAAGTAGAGGAAGCTTCAAATGGAGCAATTTCAAGTCTAATTCCCGCAAAATCAAATTTACGATATGAACTTGAATACCAGAAATTCGTAAAATGGAGTGATTCAAAAAGAAGTGTCGGAAAAATTTTTGTTGGCCTATTTCGCAGAGAAGCAACAATCACAAAAGCCGTCAACGCTTTATTCCATGTTAGGAACCATGATTTCCGTATGAAAAAATCAAGATATGAGCAAATTTACACAGCGAGTTGCTTTTTTCAAGAAAAGTTCAGACGGATACACGGCAAAAAAGTCTAGCATTTTTTCTATACAAGAGGTATGTAAGTTTTTGGGCACAGCAGAGGATGAATTGTTTTTCCTTATCAAAGTTGTAATGATCGTTGGCATTTTTGGGGCTTGTCGACGAGACGAACTTACGCAGTTAATGTTAGATCACATTGAAGACAATTATCATATGTTAAAATCGTGATCCCATCTACAAAAACAAAAATGGTACGAGAATTTATAGTTACCGAGGGAAACCTGTCAGGTATTAACTGCGTAACCAGTTTTCGAAAATATGCTGAACTTCGTCCTCCAAGGCGTTTTTTTGTCTTCTGTAAGCAAGGAAAATGTAGCTCGCAGCCTGTTGGGATCAATACCTTTGGAAATATACTAAAATTAATTGCAAAGCAGTTGGGCTTGAAGAGACCCGATAAATATACGGGGTACTGTATTCGGACGTCCTCTGCTTCCATGCTGGTAGATGGTGGGGCGGATATGCAAATGCTTAAGCGTCACGGAGGATGAAAATCCTCTGCTACTGCAGATGGGTATGTTGAGAGTTCTTTAGAAAATAAGAAAATACAAGATTATGGGTTCCAAAAAAAACATGACGGTTCAAAACGCCAACCTTAATAACTCAGTGATGTCCACCTCTGGTCTGCAAATTTCAAATTGCGAAAAATGTATTATAAATGTATTTAATAAATAATTTTAAAATGTTACTCTATATTATAGTATAGAATATCACCTAAATATATTACTCTATCGATCAAAAACTCATTACAGCACTAGTGCTGTAATGGTCATCATTACAAAACTTTTTTTGTAAACTAATATTTACTTTACTGAATGAGAATAGATACAGGTTTTTATTAAACCATTTTTGCTTGACAAATAACAAAATAATTCGAATGTTGAATGCTGAATAACGCGTGGAATATAAAATAAATTTACCGTAACATAATTAACAATGAATGTGAGTTCAGTGTGTTACAAATTGGCCTAAATAAATATTATTGCAATTTGAAAATGCTTGAAATATGATAATAATATCCATTTATCGACATTTGAGGATACACTTGAAAAATAATACGACAATTATATAGATTTATTCTAATATTTTCCTCCAATTTAATTCGTCACCATCCGGGGTTCTCAAAGTAGGTATTGTCTAGAACCTTACAAAATTTCTAGAAAACTAGATAGTTATTCAAAAAAAATACGAGAAAATTTAGATATTCTCCATAATTGTCATATTCCTATATTTTCTATAACTTCGCAAACTTTCAAAAAGGAAATAAAAATAATTAATATGTAATAAACTATTTATAATAGTTAATTATTCGAAACAGATGTGTTTACAATCATATTGCACGTTAGAGTATTTTTGAATTTTCCTTTTACATATTATTGAGCTTAGAATGTGTGTATCATTTGAATTAGATTTATGAAATCAAAATTCATCAAATTTGATTTAGATTTATGCATGTATATACTTTCATAAGCATTTAATTCGGAATAATTCAAAACACTTTTAAGTAATTTAAGTGAACTAATTTGAATAGGTGACCTGATTCCAAAATATGCTCGGCTACAGCACTTTTATCTCTTCTATTTAATCTGAAATGAGCTAAATGCTCCTTAAATCTAGTTTCAATTGGTCTACGTGTTTGTCTTCTATATTTGGATGACGTTTTATATAATTAGTTAACACCGTAGTGGTAATTTTAAGATTTGAAACTATAATTTGCATTTGAGTTTTCAAAATCTCAATCAGTACATGAAGTATTTCGAAGCACCACTTCTTTGCAAACTATAATCATTTTGAAGGTACTATCTGTACCATCGGATAAGAGAAAGATGATTTATTAAAAACAAATTGTCACTTGAACATGGTCAGATAAAAATATTTAAGAGAAAATGAAGAGCCAAATTTCTATTAAATCTAATCTTGGATAAAATACTCGTATAAGTAATATATTAAATAATATATTTATTTAAAATTTAAAAACAATTTCCTATTACTGATTTCTGGCATTCTAATTAATAATTCTTGTAACAATAAAAGCTTTTAATAATTTAATTTGCATATAAGTGTGAAATTATACCGTTTCTTTATCCATTATTTTAATTTATACAATCAGTTTTCAATCAATATCTTGTGCTTGCAATATTACCACAGTTCTGGTGGAGTAAAAAGGTCAATCGCGTTGAGTGTAAAAAATACTCGTTGTAAAACTATTTTTGTCAGAAAGAATAACAATTATTTCGTCATAAGACGAAAAATGTTCTGAACATTCGTAAAAAGATTTTATATTATGGCATGATCTAACTTTATTAGCACCGTAGCTGCATGAATTATTTTTTATATTTGGATATAAGTAGTATATATAAATATAATTAATAATTACATAATATTTGTTAATTAAGTTTCAATAGACTTAAATTTGATTATAAATCAATACAGAAACCTATTAGTTCTGCTTAAAAACTTAAAATTTTTAAATATGGAAAAAAAATCGGCTATATTGATTACAATATAGAGTTTCGTCCATTAATTTTTCTTTTATAGCGTTTTTTCTTACAAATATATACTATGAACGGATTTAGTAATATTATTTGTAACCATCAGATGTATAGCGCCCACTTGTCCTAGACCTAGATTGATATGAACAGCGATTTCATGCTCCATATGCAAAATAAAGAGAAGAACAACATAATGCAGATGGTTGGAACTTGAAGAGATTTTTCGCGGCAGGGTAAGTACAATAAAATGCGATTATGTACTTTATGGATAGTATGATTTTTATAGTAAGTATTACAAAGTGTATATAAGAGCGTTTTAAATTTCAAAAAGTTTTTCTGCATCATGCTGTTTCAGTTCGGAATGAAAGTAGATCTAATAGATAGTTTAAAACAAACAAATATAATGCTGCTAAATTGTCTGTACATAATACATTCTAGTTAAAAATAAGTTGCAAAGTTTGGATATGTGGATATCTCCAATTACTCACAGAAAATCCTTCGAGCCGTATTTTTGACACGTTTTATTTTGAAGAAAATGAAATTGCACACTTATGATATATGAGAATAAAATGAAATAATTACAGTAGGTAAAATACTCGCAGTTAAACACTTGGAGCCGTAATTTTAATACATTTCATTTTGGATCAAACTAAATTTCACATTCTTGAGAAAAATTAAAATAAAATAGGTAAACTTGTTACAAATCAACCCGAGAAATACATTCTAATGTTGCGTTAATATAGCTGAGTTATAAATATTTTTTTTATTCTTAGAGTAAAATAAATTAATATCAGAATTACATTTTGTATTAGTACACAATATTATGAATTGTTTATGGAAGTGTTTATGGAAGGTATAAATATGGCAGCAACAATGAAGTTGCTTCATTAGTACGTCTTAGAAACCAATGATAAAATTCTTTCTTTTCAAGATAACTGAGCATTTGACCAAAAAGTTTGACCAACAATTTTAATTTTGACAAATATTTAAAGCTTTATTAAAAAATCTTCTAAAAAATTGTTCTACTGATATTTGTTTGGCCTTTGTGCATGAATTTTATATAATTGGTAATTCACAATGCAACCGTGAAATCAACTTGTAACATAACATTCTTAGCCATTTAGACGAAATCATAAACGATTTTAAAATATTAAAGAAAATTCTATCATATTATTTGCACATATAAAATTGTCATAAATATAAGAAACTATAATCCTAATTCCATTTTTTTTAGAATGCTGCTATTCAAGAAACGAAAATATATACATGGCTTTATTTTGGAATGTAGATTGATATTTTCTCTTGTCTATATATGGCTTTATGTAAATTCCAACAACGCAGCCGTTTTTGTGAAATTTTACGATATTTATGCGATAAATAAAAAATGAGTAAGATTTGACAAATTATTATTACATTGGCACGATGAACCGCAAATTCGCTCGTTGAATGTTTCCGTAATTATCCGCTCTCTTCAAACTTGCGACAATATTCAATACATTTTTCTATTATCTCTTCCTTATTGTTCAGTCCACAGCCGTTTTCAAGTAATTCTTGAGCCAACTTCCCAAGCCCACACCGCTAGCAAATTTTATTCACCATCAGTCTTAGCAGTTTGACGTTACAGTACGCGTCCAAACTGGAAAGTTTGCAAAAGAGACAACCGTGCGGTTTCGGTTCGGCATTCCCGTCGCCTTTGAGGCAGAACCTCAAGTCAGGTGAACCATAAAACACACATATAGTACGTTTAAATGAATACAGGGTCGAAGGTTCAATGAATTTTTTTATTAACCTATGCAACGTTTTTTTATCGATATATTTTTTCTTAGTTAGATAGTTCGCAGTCCCAACGTCCTCCATTATCTGACTCACATAATCCAATCTAGGCGTACCCACCCCTTCTTCTTCAGTAACTTTTTACCTTCTAAGAATATGATTTAGTATCTATCTCTCATACGCTGTAATATTTTCCAAGTACTAATTCTAGTACGGCTTCATTTGTTACTTTATCTTCCCAACCAATCCTCACCATCCTCTATAACATCACATTTCGAATGCTTTTATTCTACGTTTCTCTTCCCTTCCTATAGTCCACGCCTTATACCCGTACAATGCTACACTCCATACAAATGCTTTTTCTAATACATAAGTCAATATTTGATCTGAAAATTTGCTCCTTTCATATCATATTCTAATCCTCATCCTTCGCCTGCATTCCTTCGTATAATCCCCAGTCATTACTTCCTGCATATTATTTAATACCATCTAAGATAGCTATACCGTAAGCGCACTCCAACATATATATATTTCCTTTGCCTGAATTTTTACACGTGCGCTATACTCTTCCTTAACCTTATTTATTGCGTCTTATATGTATATATTAAATAATAACGGCCGAAGGGGTCATCCCTGCCTGACTCCCTTTCCTATTTTCGCTACCTCTTCTTACCCCACAATTCTAACTGAAGCAGTTTGAAGTTTATATTGGAAATATTGTAAAATGTAAAATTGGAAATTCTAAATTAAAGTAATTACCAATTTTTTATTATATTTTCCTAAAAGAATATATATTGATAGAATATACTATTGGGTATCTTATCATTCATTTTCGTATCTTTTAAGATTCTAAATATTATGTCCAAATCTACATGATCGAATGCCTTTTCTAAATTTACGAAAGCTATGTAAGTTGCCTTTCCTAGTCTCATTCTTTGCGAAATAAAAAACTCGCTGGATACGAATAACGTAGTATTTATATTTTTCCTAAATGAAAAGACGTTAGTAACATTTTAGATTACAATGTTTTTATAGTTTAAGTAATAAACTGGATACAATTTACATAGGCCTTTATATATATTTTTATATACGAAGAAAAGTCATCGCGTTTTCCTTTAGAGGAGTAAACAGATTATACGCTCTTTAGAAACTATTTGACAAAAGTAAAAATTAGTTTGAATGAACACAGTAGAAAAAAGCGAAATTTGTTTGACTGTTCGTTTATTTATTTAGATCAGTTTTTTAAATATTTATATTTTCATAATTTCAGATTTTTCGACTCTTATGCACATACTAATCTATAAAAATCAAGGTAGATTTTAAGTCGTGAAATCGGTGGTATAAAATTGTACATTTTAGTTTAGATACAATTTTTTTTTGGAATGTTTCAAGTATATTGGGGTACTCTTAAAATATTTACTGGGTTTTTAAATTAACGCTACCACATTAAAAACATTTAGTGAGAACTTTTCCATTGACTAAAATATCTTTACGCCATCATCGTCGTCATCATAATATGTTATTTTCGTCAAGTTTTTGTGTTTCTTTATGTTAAAAAGCATTTTTTATTAAATTATTTTAAATATTTTCTCAAAGAAAACGATTTTATTTAAAAACAGAAAAATATACGTCAAGTAAAAAATTTCATCATATATGCAAAAGTTTAGAGATCAAGAAGAATAGATAGCAGAAGAACGTGAAACAAGAAACATGCGCTTTTATGACAGTACCGCTAAAATTAAGAGTTATTATAAGGTATTTTATAGATAAATATGTCCAAAATGGGATTTGCCTTGTAGAAATGGATAAAAACTATTAGTGTCTGTAAAAATGTTGGAATCTTTATACATGCTCTTTGATTGGAATATAAAGGATCTATCTACAACAGCTTGCTTTTTTATAGTAAAACACATATTTATAAATCTAGGAATGCCAAGTTTAAGTATTCCGACTAATTGTTAAGCACATAATCTCTTATTTTCACAAGTCGATGGGATTTGTTTGACCAAATATTTTTGCTACGCGATTTAGCTCATTTAACTTCAGTCCATTTTTTGCCATTTGTTTTTTTTTGCCAAAATAATGTTACAACCTGTACTTCGAATAATTCTTTATATCATTTTTAATACACTTAAAATGTCGTAGTTCTTTCCTGTTTTTATCTGTCTTTAACAAAAACAATGTATAATAAAGATGGAATTGAGGAGGATATGAGAAGAGGTAAAGTAGATTTGGGCTACAGGAAAATTAAGTCACATTTTTCTAAAGTAAAACCAAAGGGTAACATTATATGTGATAAGCAGGGTAAGGAACTCACAGAAAATAAGGAAAAAGCTAGAAGATGGAAGGAGTATCTTGAAGATTTATATAAAGGTAGGCAGGACATGGAGGAGTTAGAAAGTGTGGAACAGATAGATGAGGATGACTTAGGTCCTAGCATACTTAGGTCAGAGTTTCATAGAGCATTAAATGATTTACGGAATAACAAAGCAGTGGGGATTGATATGATACCAGCCGAATTAATAAAACACGCAGGGGAAAAAATGCAGGAGCGATTATACAGGTTAGTTTGTAAAATATATGAGAAGGGAGAAGTACCACAGGATTTTCAGCGTAGTAGAATAGTAACAATGCCGAAGAAAATAGGAGCTAATTTGTGTGAGAACTATAGGACCATTAGCCTACTATCACATGCATCGAAGATATTGTTAAAGATTATTTATAGGAGATTAGAAAATAAAGTAGAGGAAAGGCTAGGAGAAGATCAGTTTGGTTTTAGGAAAAACAGAGGGACGAGAGAGGCGATTCTAGCACTAAGAACGGTAGTAGAAAAAAGAAAGAGGGTAGGAAAGGTAACTTGCATAGCTTTTGTAGACTTAGAAAAGGCATTTGACAATGTAGATTGGGACATAATGTTTAGAATTTTAAAAGAAACGGGTATAGATTATAAGAATAGGAGAATAATTTTTAATTTATATAAACACCAAACTGCCTTAGTTAGAATTGAGGGGGAAGAAGAGGTAGCAAAAATAGGGAAGGGAGTTCGGCAGGGATGTACACTCTCACCGTTATTATTTAATCTATATATAGAAGATGCAATAAACAAAGTAAAAGAAGAGTATAGTGTAGGTGTGAATGTACAGGGAGAGAAAATATATATGCTGAGATTCGCCGACGATATAGCTATATTGGAAGAAAGCGAAAAGAATTTAGAAAGGGTATTGAATGGTATGCAGGCAGTATTGACTAGGGATTTTAACATGAAAATAAATATAGGTAAAACTAAAGTGATGAGGTGTGACAAAAAGGAATGCAGCAGAAAAATGAGGATCACAATAGGAGATAATAGAATCGAAGAAGTGTCAGATTTTTGTTATTTAGGCAGTAGAATCACAAAAGATAATCGAAGCAAGGTAGATATAAAGTGTAGGATAGCACAGGGTAGGAAGGCATTCGTAGAAAAAGAACAGATTTTAAGATCAAATATTGACTTGGGTATTAGAAAAAGATTACTGAAGATATATGTTTGGAGTGTAGCACTGTACGGGTGTGAGGCGTGGACTATAGGAAAGGAAGAGAAGCGTAGATTAGAAGCACTTGAAATGTGGTGTTATAGGAGGATGATGAGGATTGGTTGGGAAGATAAAGTAACAAATGAAGCTGTACTAGAGTTAGTAGGGGAGAAGAGAAGTATTTGGAGAGTGTTACAGCGTAGGAGAGACAGATTAGTAGGGCATATTCTTAGGCATGGGGGGATTATGCAATTGATCATAGAAGGTAGAGTGGAGGGAAAGAGAGGGGTAGGTAGGCCTAGATTGGAGTATGTGAGTCAGATAGTTGAAGACGTTGAGATGAATAGCTATAGGGAGATGAAGGTATTAGCTCAGGATAGATCGGCATGGCGTGCTGTTTCCAACCAATCTTTAGGATTGCGGACTCTTTAACGAACTAATAAAGATGGTGACAATTAAACACTTATAGTAGGAAAAACAAAAAGTATTATTTTTGACTATTTGGAATTTTAGTTTTTATATATTTTAAGTTTATAAATTATTTCGATATGTAGTTTACTGTTATGTTATTAATTATTGTTAATTTAATATGATTATTCTCTCAACATTTTCTTATACGTAAATAGTTGAGTTCTCCAACCGCTTTTTCGAAGCAACTCAAAGGCATAAAAAATGAATAAATCTAAAACTGATAACTTGTAATTAAAATGATTTAAAAATGATGTAAATATTTTTTTAAAATCAATTTATTTTTTCCAGATTAGATATTTTCATTACATATTATTGATTATGTACTTTTATAATGTCAACAATATAATTTAGCATAATTTATTAAATACAAAATGTCATAGCTTGTCGTAAGTATATTTAGTTGTGATATAAAGATATTCATAGATTTAATTACTATGAAAATTTTCGCTATAAACATTTTAGGCCGTTATCATTAGTTCTGAAATTTTGCAATAATTGGATGGAAATACGCTGTCGATTTCTTGTAAATCGATTTTTATTGTATAATGATTTACAGCATAATACATACAATTTTTTTGTCAATAATTAATTAACTAAGATTCACGTGGTAAAGTATTTAACCAAACAATATATATTGGCATATAAGAATATTGTCCAATTATAGCATGCTTATAATTAATTTAGTTTCAAAACTTTTTTTCAATAATTCATTTATTAAACCCCGAAATAAATACTACCCAATTTCATAATCACTTATATTTCATTATTTAGTGGCAATACATTACTAATGTAAGCTTAACAACTCCGTCAATATAATAAGTGTCAACGAAATATTTTTCTAATAAAATTTTATATTCACATTTTCGGAAACTAACACCACACCATGCTCCAGATATCAGATATCCCGGTTTCCTCTATGCTTTTCCCATTCGGGGACGGCTGCTTCACATACATACTTCCCACACTCGTTTCCTTTCCCAAGCCAGAAATTCGTGTTGTAACTTACGACCCCCTTAGTCCCCCGACCCCCCGAACATGTAATATATCTAGTTGGAATATGGCTTGGAGCATCCCCGTGCACGACATAATTCAACCTCCGCAAAACCTATATTAAATCAGAAACGACAAACTTATGAAATTTTAGAACGAGAACGTGAACATACGTACTTACATCATATATAGAATATATAGGATGTAATACACTTCGTGGCTTATAGAAGAAGTTCCGTATTCTATACGTAGATATCTATTTAAGTATTTCCAGTTATAAAAATTTGTTAAATTACATCATTTGATCCTATAATTGCACGTGGTTTAGATAGTATTTTAAATAAATATAATTTTAAAGTAACATATAATACTTCTAATAGTTCTGCTAATTTTCTAGGAAATTCCAAAGATTTGATCCAAAGAAATCCAAAAAAAATCCCAAAGAAAATTGTCTAAATGCATTTTAATGCGATTTGACTTGTGAGCGAAATTTAAGGAATTTAAGTTATAGATAATGTTTATATTCATTTTACATATTCACTGTTATGTAAAGTTTATAAATATTTTGAATAACCACTTAGGAAATTATAAAAATCAGAAATATTTTAGATATTTTAATGATCTGGTAATAAAAAAATAAACAACACATTAAAATAATAGTATTAATCAAAAATATGCTCATTTCACATTAAATAGAAAAAATAAAAGTGCTGTAGCCGAGCATATTTTTGACTAACTCAGGTCATTCTAAACAAATTAGTTCACTTAAATTACTTAAAAGTGTTTTGAATTATTCCGAATTAAATGCTTATGAAAGTATATACATGCATAAACTTAATGAATTTAGATTCAGGCCCAATTTCATATTGTCTATTTAATTTATTTAATGAGAACTATTTTTAAATTTATTTTTATTTTATTTATTTTTGGTTATTTTAGATTTGACAAACCAATGTTTATTGTTGCTACTTGTTAGTTTCGTTAATTATTAATTTATATTATTTTAAAAGATTTATATGTCATATTATATGCCATGTTTAAAATACTTCTGTCATGTTGACTTATTATTTATAATTATTTTTATTATTTATTTAATAGTATATCAATCATGATTCGTGACAGAGGTATTTTATTTAGTTTTTATCTTGTGCTACTGAAGATGGGGACATTGCCTTCGAAATGCCCATCTAGCTACTGAATGCTTTAAGTTACGGTATTTGGATGATATTTTATACTATTATTTAACACCATAGTGCTAAGTCAAACAAATTAACAATAATGTGAAAAATCGCCTTCAAAAACGTTAGTTTGCACTGCTCATGGTATTCATTTTTTTGCATTGCGCATTCGATTTTATTTTATTTCATTTTATCTTGTGGTACTGAAGATGGGGGCGTAGCCTTCGAAATGCGTATATAGCTACTTAATGCTTTAAGTTACGGTATTTGGGTGATATTCTATACTATTATTTCCGGTTACATTTTCATTTTTTTTTAATTCTTTTTTCTTAATTTTTAAGTTCTAGAATTTTTATTATGATAAAATATTAAACATTTTTTCAATTGTTTGCAGCTTATATTAAAAACGATTTTTCACGGGTTTAATACTTAAACTTTTTTCTTAATTTTTTATAATAATACAATTTGAATAGGTACTTTATAATTAATAATAAAAAATATATAAGTTTCTGAAAAATCGCACTATAGGAAGTTGATTGGACATAATGTTAATTATTAGAATTTTCATTTCCAAAAATCATATGTATTATTGTAAGCTTTATATTCTTAAAGGTTCGCTAGCTTCTTTTTTTTATATAGTTATACCGATGAAACAAATAATGATTTGTCGCATCGGTATATATTTTTGTTTATATTATTATTACTAGTATATAATATCAGCCAAAAGATAAAAGTGCTGTAACCGAGCATATTTTTAACTAACTCAGGTCATCCTGATTTAATGCTTTTATTGATTTAAAAACTTAATGCTTTAAGTTACGGTATTTGGGTGATATTATTTAACACCGTAGTGATAATTTTTTAAATTATTATTATAGTTTATATTATTTGTTTCATTCTATCATAACCCATGAAAAAGAAAGCAATAAATTCGTAATGTTACAATACACAAAAAATTCATAATGAACGTGCGCCATGTTGGATTACAGCGGACATTTGCTACATTTTATATTAGCGGTTCTTAACGTTTTATTGCACGCGGTCCCCCAAAATGTCCTATAATATTTTCGCGGCCACCAATTTTTTTTTCTAACATAATAATCATTGAGATTTATTTTATAGGAGTGGTTTTATTTACTGTTCATAATTTTTTAGCCCCCCTCCCCCGGTTAAGGATCGCTGTTCAATATTACAAATTGATCACGTTTATTACTAGTACAATGACGAGGTGAATGCATATATGGTTGTGCATCGTTTATCCTTTTTTTCTCTTCTCACTATAGCGAACATGGAATTGCATTTAGGGACGGTTGGCTACTGAAGGATCGCAGGAACATTAACGAAATTAATGCTTTTTGTTTTATTTACAACATCGTGCATTTCCTGTGGTCCTAATGGACGCAGTTCTGTAACATAACAACGAGGACCTGCTGCAGATTTAACCACGTACGTACGAGGCAGATAATAGCAACCATCACGTGACTACTATATAGGGTGTTTGTCTGTTAGCCACGAAAATATGTACACAAATGTAATAATTTTTGAAAGAGAAAATATGTGCAGGGAATTTTGTTGTTTGGTCCAACATTCGATTTGAATTTTTACAATTTATTTATATCAAAGAAGTTTTGTATTACTTCGTATAACATTGTTGATATGTAATAAGACTAATTGTTTTATTTTTTAAATTTATGGTCCGATATATTTATATAGCAATAATAAAATTAATAAAGTTTGTTGCATATTTGTTCACTTTATGGTGGAAAGCACAAAAGATTAATGTAATTTGATATTTAGAACATAACAGAATAAAATAATTTGCACCTATGTATTTTAATTTTATGTTCTTTCCTCTATGATTTTTATTATTAATATATTTTTAAAGACATAAGTAAAAGTAGATTTTTATAGACATGCAACTAGCAACATATCAAAATTTCCAATATAGGAATATAAATGGTATATTCTCACAATAAATAAATAAAATGACTTATTAATTAGTATGTAGTTAGAGGTATTTAAAAATAATGCGCATTGTATTCGAAAAATAGTACATCCTGTATATCGCTCAAAAGATCAATTTTAATTGTTTATAATATTTATAAAATAAATTATACTAAATTTCTTTTGATTAAAAAAAGATATTTATCAAGTTAGGGCAATTGCAACCTCGGTTGCTTATTTTACGATTACGGTCAAAATAAGTTAATGCTTTTATATTAAGAAAATGAACCTGGACACTATCTTTTATAAGGGATCGGCGATTTTTTCAATATCCAATGGAATAGAAAAATAATATGAAATAGTTACTACGTCGCTTTTCCTCCGCTCTACCATATAAAAGTTATTACACAATACTTTCATGTCTAAGAAAATGCATAATCCACCACGGCTAGCTGAAGCATCTTGCAAAAGTAACCTGTGTGTTTATAATAATTATGATAACACTACAAAAAACACAGATAATTGTATCAAGTCAAATGAATATTAATTGAGATAATATATGAGACAAGCTGAAATATTATAAATTTGCTAATTTTGCAACATTGGGCATGTATGTTAAAATATATTTTACATTTTTTAGCAATGCAAAGCTACATTATATTGTCTGGAATTAAACATATTTTCAATCTAGTTCGTAGTCGTGGAATATTTCATAAACGTGTTTAGATCTTGGTCTATTATTTGTATTCATCGGAAGACCCATAGTGTAAGAACTAAAAAAAAATTAGTATTTACCGTTGTTATATAGCATAATATAATATAGTATAATATATGCTAAAATCTACATACATTTTAAAAATTATCACTACGGTGTTAAATTATAATATAGAATATCACCCAAATACCGTAACAAGCATTAAGTAGCTAGATGTACATTTCAAGCGCTATGCGCCCATCTGATAGTATATCAATCACGATTCGTGACAGAGGTATTTTATTTAGTTTTATGTTGTGCTACTGAAGATGGGCGCATAGCGCTTGAAATGTACATCTAGCTATTTAATGCTTGTTACGGTATTTGGGTGATATTCTATATTATATCTACATACATGTTAAATAAAATTATCTATATTATACAATGCAATCTGGAGAAGACAATATAGTTGCTGAATTATGGAAACACTCTACTGACAACATGATACTATGTTTAACAGAAATCTTCAATGAAATCTGGAAAACAAACAGTTTGCCATCAGGATGGACATCTGCACTAATACATCCACTACATAAAAAAGGAAAGAAAACAGATCCTAACAACTATAGAGGAATCTCCCTCGTGCCAGTAACCTACAAGATCCTGTCCAAAGTACTTTTAAATAGAACTGAAGGAATAATAGACCCACAACTAGGAGAGTATCAGGCAGGGTTTAGGAAAGGAAGGTCGTGCACAGAACAAATATTAAATTTAAAGAACATATTAGAAATGAGGAAAATCAGGAACTTGAAATATGTGGTTACTTTTGTAGATTTTAAAAAGGCCTATGACTCCATTGACAGAAATGCACTAATCGACATTATAAAGGAATTAGGACTCGATAATAAAACAAGTGAAATAATTAAAGCAACTTTAACAAACACAACATCCAAAGTAAAATTTATGGGAGAAATTTCAAAACCTTTTGAAATAAAGACAGGTGTAAGACAAGGAGACGGTTTGTCACCTCTACTTTTCAATTGCGCATTAGAGAAGGTTGTTCGTGAATGGAGGAAAGCCATAGATACTAAAGGTGTTCAACTAGGAAGAAATCCAAATAAAATCACCATAGACTGTCTAGCTTTTGCGGATGACATGGCGTTAATTACTGACTCACTGGATAATGCCCAAGAACAAATCAGAGAATTGCAGAAACAAGCAGCCAAAGTAGGATTACAAATATCATTTAAAAAAACACAGTTCATAACTAACATCATTGATGCCCCTCAAAAGCTTAAATTTCATGACAACACAATATCTCAAACAAATTGCTTTAAATATCTAGGAGAGTTGATAACGAGCAACACAAAAGAAAAGGCAGCAATAGAAACTAGAGTACACAAAATGGAAGGGGTGTTTCATATGACAAAAAACACATATAACAAGAAATCTTTATCCTGGAACACAAAACTAAGACACTATCAAACAGTGGTTAGACCTGAAACATTGTATGCGGCAGAAACACTTAAACTAACAAGAACTGGAGATCTTGAAAAACTAGAAAAGGTAGAAAGAAGAATTTTGAGAAAAATATTGGGACCTAAAAGTAATAGTAATGCAGAATACAAATTAAGATCAAACAGAGAGCTATATTTGAAAGTTGAAAAACTAACTGATGTAATGAGTAAAAAAAGACTGCAGTTTTACGGACACATATACCGAATGGATAATAACAGACTAACCAAGCAGATCTTCAACTTACTAAACAGTTACAAATCCAAACCCACATGGTTCATTGAAATTGATAAAGATATGAAAAGTGCTGGAATTAAAAGAGACACAATAAATAACAGAAAACGTTTTAGAGAAGTAACTCAAAAGGCAGGATTTCAGGAAAGAAAGAAATCAACGAATGGAAGAAAGTGGACCAAAGAAGAAAAGGAACGACATTCTCGAAGGATGAAGGAAGTCTGGGAGCAAAGAAAATTGAATACAAAGAAGTATAGCCAAAGTTGATTTATCGTACCCTCCAAAAGGGTTATTCGAAAGAAGAAGAAGAAGAATACAATGCAATATATAAAAATCTTATTAATTTTTACATTCACTGAAGTGCCATTCTAACATATATTTTAAGTATTCAATCTGGTCCACTTCACAATTACTAATCGTAAACAATTTTCAATATTTAAAAAGCAGGTGTAAAATCATAATATCGTAAACGAAACCTTCTACGAAATAAAATGGATTTGCATACTCTGAAAATTGTCTACAAATGTCTAACAGAATCAATACTTTCGTATGGCATTTTATCTCGTTATATAAGACGCCAATACAAATAGTACAAAATAATACGATCAGGACTATTTATAATAAAAATATTCGAGGATAAACTTATATATACCAAATGATATATTACACATTCGTGGATTGTATATGCTGATAGTTGCAGAATACGCGCATGTTCGTAGTGAAATAAGAAATAATGTATACTCGAAAAAACACTATACGCGAATATTGCGAATAGATGTATACAAACTTCATATTATACAAAGAAAATAAAGTCAATGTTCATTACATTTTTATGCAAGTAAAACGAAATAATGAAAGTGTTTAACGAAATACTAATAACGATTAAAACAAAACAATATAAAAAGCGACTGAAAAATTATATCACTAAACAGCAAGATGTTCCAAATATTTTCCCTAATATTGTACAACATATACCTGTAATTAAGTATAATTTATTAATTTGTTGATTATAATAATTACTATTTTTCTTAACAAGATTGTTTTACTTTGAAGTTTTACCACGCAAGAAATATATCAAATAAATTATTTTTATTAATATATCGAATATTTTGCATTGTAAATTAACAGAGGATCATAAAGGATGACAAATCTTACGATTGCACCATTTCTTAATTTGTATTTTCAACTTCTTCCAACCGAATTTAATTTATTTTTATAGAAACGCAATTTCTTTAACATTTTACTTATTTAAAAAAAAAAACACACACACAATAATGTTAAGTGAAATGTTTATATATATTATCTAGAAATGAAATAAAATTTACTTTACTTTACTAATTAGGAACATTCGGATCAAATAATATACTCGAAATTAAATATTTTAAACATTTCACAGTTTATGCTGGAACTTATTTTTTTTCTGAAGCTACGGCTTTATTATAAACATGAAAATTTTTTATAGTTTAAGCCAAGTTTTTAATTTAAGAACATCTGAATTTCTAATATGTGTAGGTAATTTATTAAACATTAGAAGACTTCTATACATGTACATTTTGTGTGTTTTCGCGAGCCTACTGAAATCGGGTCTGAAGTTATTTCTTGATCTAATGTTATACTCGTTTAGCAAATAGGACACACTCAAGAATAAATAAGTAGTTAATATCTTAAGCTTAGTGAATTCTCCTCTGCAATTTTCCCTGTACTTCATTTTAGAAATAATTCGAATTGCTTTTCGTTGAAGACCAAAGATTCTAGTACTGGTAGAGCAATATAAGAATAGCATACGACATGTGGCTATGGCACAAAGCAAAATAGGCGGTGATTAAAATTTGTAAAGATAGACACTTGGTCAGTTAATCGGCGCAGCACAAAGATACCTCTGCTGACTTTTGCCGCTATCTGATCAGTGTGAAAATTAAATATCAATTTTGGATCAACAAGAACTCCCAGAAAACGAACACTCTCAGGATTAGGCAATTGACGACCAGTCTGTTTTAATGGGAACAATAAAGATTCAGTTTTAGTTGGATTCATGCAGAGCTCATTTGCCATGCACCATTCCGAGGCGCTATTTAGAGCTACATCGCATTGATCAATTGCACTCTTCTTTACAATTGTTTGAAGCGAGTAAAGTTGCGTCGTCCGCATATAGAATACACGTTGAGTCACTTACATTAATATATCCTGGCATGTCATTTATAAAAAAATAAGAAACAGTGGAGGGCCCAGTATTGATCCTTGTGGAACACCTCTTATGACTTTAGCTCTATCTGATGTGACGTTGTTAATGTAGATATAATGTATAGTGGTATAAGGTATAATGTAGATAGGACATGGCTTTTTCCAGGATTTTAAAAAATATTGGAAGAATCGAGATTGGTCGATAGTTGGCAACATTGTCACTATCGACTTTTTGAATATAGGTATTACTGTAGCAATTTTCATAAAATCGGGAAATATATTAGATGTGAAGGCGAGATTAATGATTTTTGTTTATTACGTTTATTATATTTTTAATTAGGTAAGAGTTGGTGCCATATATATCTCTTGCATTACAGTTGTTTGTAGATTTCAGGATGTCTCTAATAGCCACTTCAGAGACTGTTTTAAAGCGAAATTTAATGTTGACTGATATTTTAATGCAACAAATGGTTATAGGATTTAAGTTTGTGGGAGGTATATCATTGACAATTTTACAAGCTTTACTTACAAAGAATTCATTACTAGAATTGACAGGGAGATCAGGATTATTTATATTTGTAGATATTTGTCTTTGAGTATTAACAATCTTCCATTGGATTTGAGGAATGAGATATAAATTTATTATTTGCTTCAATTTTTGAATTAGTTAGACTAGTCCAGTATTCAAGCTGAAATGATGGCAAAGAAGGCATAATATGAACAAGCTCTTTATAAAATTGCAAAGCTATTTAATTCTTGTTCAGATAAATGAAAATACGGTTCATCATGTGGATTATTTGTTCGATTAAAAAGATTGCACTTTATGTTGTTATGTATTTATATACATGTTTAGATTACTGGACTTGTAAGTTATCTCAATTTTGTTATTGGAAAATACTTCTTACACCGGTCATCATTTATGTAACAGCTGATTCATAACGCCAGTGTTAATTTTCCAATTTTAGCTGGATTATATATGATTTGGGCATATCTCCTACTCGAATTTCCTGTAATAAATTTAATATTGTTTCGATATATCTAAGTTTTGTATTTGTATTCGTTAGTATTAGTTGAAAAATACGCACTGATACGCCATATTTCTATTAACATTAGTGAAGTCTCAACTTCTCTTGCTTCATCAACAAAGCATGCTCAAAGGTAGCAGTGATTAATTTCCTTCTAGAGTTGATTTCTCTTTTGATTGATTAATTACTTCGCATGTACGCTTCAATAGATAATAAATACTATTGATATTCCGGCTACGATGAATTATGCTGTTTTTCTTTTAATTTGTCGATCGGTGTTCAATTTATAGATCTAAACTTTTTAATTGATACAAACAACCTTAATTTTTAGTCTGACTCGATTAATTTTTAACCTATTAACTTAGATTCAGTTCATTTACGACTATTTTAGCGATTTTTTAAATTTCATAATAGCTTACGCCGCCTTTATCCAATTTTAAAAAAGTTATAAATTTACAAACATGAAAAAAGGAATCAATTTGGTTCCAGGGCCCATGAACTAAAGTTTCAACTTCATAGTCTTCCAATAGGAAATGCAAGCTAGCGAAAGAAGAGTGGATAAAAGGAAATTGTGAGGATATTGAGGAGGATATGAGAAGAGGTAAAGTAGATTTGGGCTACAGGAAAATTAAGTCACATTTTTCTAAAGTAAAACCAAAGGGTAACATTATATGTGATAAGCAGGGTAAGGAACTCACAGAAAATAAGGAAAAAGCTAGAAGATGGAAGGAGTATCTTGAAGATTTATATAAAGGTAGGCAGGACATGGAGGAGCTAGAAAATGTGGAACAGATAGATGAGGATGACTTAGGTCCTAGCATACTTAGGTCAGAGTTTCATAGAGCATTAAATGATTTACGGAATAACAAAGCAGCGGGGATTGATATGATACCAGCCGAATTAATAAAACACGCAGGGGAAAAAATGCAGGAGCGATTATACAGGTTAGTTTGTAAAATATATGAGAAGGGAGAAGTACCACAGGATTTTCAGCGTAGTAGAATAGTAACAATGCCGAAGAAAATAGGAGCTAATTTGTGTGAGAACTATAGGACCATTAGCCTACTATCACATGCATCGAAGATATTGTTAAAGATTATTTATAGGAGATTAGAAAATAAAGTAGAGGAAAGGCTAGGAGAAGATCAGTTTGGTTTTAGGAAAAACAGAGGGACGAGGGAGGCGATTCTAGCACTAAGAACGGTAGTAGAAAAAAGAAATAGGGTAGGAAAGGTAACTTGCATAGCTTTTGTAGACTTAGAAAAGGCATTTGACAATGTAGATTGGGACATAATGTTTAGAATTTTAAAAGAAACGGGTATAGATTATAAGGATAGGAGAATAATTTTTAATTTATATAAACACCAAACTGCCTTAGTTAGAATTGAGGGGGAAGAAGAGGTAGCAAAAATAGGGAAGGGAGTTCGGCAGGGATGTACACGTTCACCGTTATTATTTAATCTATATATAGAAGATGCAATAAACAAAGTAAAAGAAGAGTATAGTGTAGGTGTGAATGTACAGGGAGAGAAAATATATATGTTGAGATTCGCCGACTATATAGCTATATTGGAAGAAAGCGGAAAGAATTTAGAAAGGGTATTGAATGGTATGCAGGCAGTATTGACTAGGGATTTTAACATGAAAATAAATATAGGTAAAACTAAAGTGATGAGGTGTGACAAAAAGGAATGCAGTAGAAAAATGAGGATCTCAATAGGAGATAATAGAATCGAAGAAGTGTCAGATTTTTGTTATTTAGGCAGTAGAATCACAAAAGATAATCGAAGCAAGGTAGATATAAAGTGTAGGATAGCATAGGGTAGGAAGGCATTTGTAGAAAAGGAACAGATTTTAAGATCAAATATTGACTTGGGTATTAGAAAAAGATTACTGAAGGTATATGTTTGGAGTGTAGCACTGTACGGGTGTGAGGCGTGGACTATAGGAAAGGAAGAGAAGCGTAGATTACAAGCATTCGAAATGTGGTGTTATAGGAGGATGATGAGGATTGGTTGGGAAGATAAAGTAACAAATGAAGCTGTACTAGAGTTAGTAGGGGAGAAGAGAAGTATTTGGAGAGTGTTACAGCGTAGGAGAGACAGATTAGTAGGGCATATTCTTAGGCATGGGGGGATTATGCAATTGATCATAGAAGGTAGAGTGGAGGGAAAGAGAGGGGTAGGTAGGCCTAGATTGGAGTATGTGAGTCAGATAGTTGAAGACGTTGAGATGAATAGCTATAGGGAGATGAAGGGATTAGCTCAGGATAGATCGGCATGGCGTGCTGTTTCCAACCAATCTTTAGGATTGCGGACTCTTTAACTAAGTCTTCCACGCTGTAAATTTTTCAGTATTATAGGATTTGGAATTGAAAGTTCTCGCTTAAGAATAGGCTTAATAAGGTTATGACATGACTTAATTATGTCTTTGTAATTTGATACTATCATTACTATCCTATTTATCCTCATTACTATCCTTATAGTAGACCCCAACTATAGATATGCTCTTAATTGTACTGTAGTAGAATAACATTTCTTCAAACCATCAAATCAATTTTTTGATGAATTACTTGCGGCGATTTTAGGTCCGTATATACAAAGAAGCATCGATTTTATACATATACACTCGTAGTTATAGCAAACAAACATTATTATTTTATTTGCCAACAAAACCTTGATTATAAAACAACCCGTAGCGACATGTTTGTTATTCTCTACGTTTCACCTTACGCCGTGTTCCCTCTAACACTCGGATGGAGGCAGGAATACAATATACACACTGTACCCAGTTTGCTCTTATCCCGCTAATGCAAACAATCACTCCAACCTTGCATTTGGATATACACCACCAACACCGGCACGGACGTCCTCAGACAGATCATCTGATGATGCTATGGTATAGAGATGTGATATAGTGATTGTTTTTCTACCGTGGTTGGAGCAACAAATTAGGAAAAATAAAAAAGGCTGGACTTTATTTTTATGCTTCCATTAACAGGGAAGAAGTTGTTTTTGAAAGTGGAAAATCTTACTGATATCGAAATATTTCTCTTCAATTAACGGAAAAACATTTTGGATATTGACCGGTCAATGTTGCCCTTAAGCAACTCTGAAGATTTACCATTCATTCAAACTACGTTTTTAGTTATTGATCGAATTAAGTGTTACCTTGTGGTAGTTCATAGTAAATGGGATTGAAGGAAAAGAACATAATTGTATAAAATATCACCCAAATACCGTAACACATTTATTAGCGAGATTAGCGCATTTCGGAGGCTATGCCCCCATCTTCAGTAGATAATAATAGAACAAATTGTGATACCTCTGTCACTCACCGGAATTGCCATACAATTTGTGTTACGGTTTTTTGTAAAATTGTAAAATTGTAAAATGAAAAGGACTTAGTTATAGTATCACTTAAAATATTCTTATTTATGTTGACCAGGTTTCGTAGGTAAGGGCATCATCAAAGTGTCATCAGGCATCATCATTTATCATACCGGCGACATTTGGTCGACAAAATAAAAAATAATTTAAGCCGTATTATAAATCAGTTCTTCTCCTTCAAACCCATTTACATCTGTTGTGGTAATAATAAATAAAATTTAATTTTTTAACGGTTTGTTACTTTAAGGAGTGGTGATTCAAATGTTTACTGTTCGTGTATAACGTTATTTTGCAAAAATTCAATTAACAAGCCGTAATTTTTTTTTTTTTTAATCTTACGTCGTAAATATTATTTGAAACTTTTTGTCAATAATTTAGAATTGTTACCAAGTTTTGGTAATGATTGTATCGATGTCTTAATTGACTATAATATAACAGTTCGTCACTCGTAATTTTTTACCTGATTTCCTTATAAATTATTTTTAAATGAAACTTGAACAAATAAAAAATATACAATATATTGCATATTTTAAGAATATTATACAAATTTAAGTAGTATTAAAGGTATCCTAACCCGAATTACAGAGTTACAAGTAAATTTTTTCCAACTGGCGAACGTCCGCGACTGCAGGGGTATGCGTACTCGTCTTACAGCCAAGCAAGGCCAGCGTAACCACATCTTCAATAACCAATCAAAGAGTACTTTGTAGGCTCAGTGGCGCATATTATAACAAGTGAAAATTATAAGTTCATCGAGAAATTGCGACAAACTTAATACCAAACTAACGTAGTTGTCGTAGTTGCATTATTTACAAGTAGCAATTGTTAATATAATATTTTAAACATTTACTCATCTTACCCATATCAATTTTGGCAATTGAATTTGTTTTTAAACCCACGGTATATATCGTTATTTGACAACTTGTTTTTAATTGAATTCCTTTATATTATTACCGGTAACGTCAGCCATCAAGAAGGACTCACGTAATAGGAAAATATTGAGCAAACACATCTCTTTGTATTGTACGTCCTAAAGACAAGCACATAGAAAAAAGGCATATAATGGCAGGACAAAAGGGCGGCCGTATGCTGCTGGCCCCCTCCGTGTTCATTTGAAGAAATGCTACTAGGGCCATTTATCCAGATGTCGCCACATTCGCTACGGTGGCTGGCATATGGATTGAGGCAGTACGAGTGGAGGAAATTACATGATACAATACACTGAAGATTCTACACAACGATGGAAACGTTGCTGGATACCTCGCAGGAGGACGATAATCTACGTACAGCTCAAATGCTCTAGACAAATTAGTTAACATTATAATTGAATGAAAGTTTGGATGGAATTATCTTACGGTTAAATGTTTTTTGGGGCTTAAAGGAATACAAGTGACTTAAATGTCTAGTCATTATTTAAAAAATTGTTTTCTTTAAAATCTTAATAATGCCAGCTTATATTGGACAGAAGCTATCAAATTAAGAGGAACTAATAATTCAGCAGTATGAAGCACAGCTGATATTAAATGAAAGGTAGCATGAATATGGGTAAAGATGAAAGTATGTTAATAAAATCTTATGCATACGATTAATAAATTTAATCAGAATTTGGTTTAGATACCTATCGCATTTTTTCAACTAGTTAATTGATTTATTAATCAGTCCTTAATCAGCCAGCTATATCCTTCCCCCAATGCATTATCTGAAACTACCATTCCATGTTCTCTACATTTTATAACTAATTGCGCAAATTCTATCTAGCCATATATAATATTAATCTTTCGTAAGTATATATCTTCCAAATGCATATCTTATTTTCCCTTAATTTTAATAAATCATTTAGTAAAACATTTTCAAAAAAAAACATATGAAATCAAAATTAATATTTCGTTAATTTAAATAAAACAAAAAACTATTATCACTTAATATTTCCAGTATATTCGAAATATTTTCCGATTATGTTTTGCTTCATATCAATCATAGAACGAATTAGACTTAAGATACAAATTTTATATAATAATATCTGAATTTAAATTCAAATTAACTAATGTCAAATTGTTCATAACATAATTTCAAACTAATTTATGCAAATTAATTTTAATTTTTTCAATTTGCCATCACATTCTTTGGCTATTTTGCATTAAAATTATTATTAGTACAAAATAAGATGTGAAATATGGATTCAGTTATCCACACTAAATATATTTGTCATTTCCTTTATATTCAAACGCTCTTTACAATAAACTAAACCTATTTACGGAATACTAATTCATATTGATAAGGAGATTTGATGCAGTTTCTAAACAAAACGAACAATTTTGTTTACATCAATGACTTTGAATTATAATTCCTTAACCATTCCTGAAACACCCACCCTATCTCTGAAAAAAATTCTGAATCCACAACTGTTGAAAACACAATAGGAATCGAGCGCAGTGATTGTGATCGATGCATTGATCAATCTATGAGAAGCATCTGGAGGGCACAAAGCGATCAAATCAATCGCAGTCTTGCATATAGTGCCTACCTCCAGTCTGCACATTTATCTAACAGCAAATGGATGACATACAAAGTATTTTCAAGGTGAAGGAGGCCCCTCAAAGCTCAACAGTTTTTCAGGCTGTGATAATATTTCTTTTCCAGTGACAGAAGGCACAAATAATATGGAGGTTGATAAAATCGCATATATAAGGATAAAGATGTATTTTATTTAGTTTTATCTTGTGCTACTGAAGATGGGCGCATAGCGCTTGAAATGTACATCTAGCTACTTAATGCTTGTTACGGTATTTGGGTGATATTCTATATTATAATTTAACACCGTAGTGATAATTTTCAGAATAAAGATGTGTTCATTTAAAAGGATTCAAATACTTTTGCAAATAAATTCTATAAACATATAGATACGTCAGATAACATCACATGAATTAAGTTAATTATTATTTTTTGTTGAACCTCAGTCACTTTAATTATTTAAAAATTACAAATCCTTCTACACGTTGATCAATTTACACGTTACTGAATTCTTCCACAAATTGAATATAAATATAAATACAAATATTTAATTAAGGTATTTTAATTATATTTTTTAAACAAGGTGTCACGATTTATTATTGACTTATAAAACTTTACCGGTCCTGAAAAGGCATAAAATTAAAGTCATTTGGAAGTCGTTATTCTTTGTGTTTTATTATTATTATTTTATTATCTTATTATTTTTAAAGTTAAGATTGTTTATAACTTTGCTATGTATGAAATTGGATAATATCAAATATTTGATGATTTCGTCGCGTGCGATTTTGTATATTATAATTAACTAATTTGCAATTTTTCGAAAGATAAAGTTCAGTGTTATCGTTTTATGAAATAATAAGCTAAACTTTCAGTTGTTTTGTGGGTACACCAAAAATTGCAATTTTAAATACGATATTATCGCTGTATTATTGCAATTTTGTATATGAAGGAAATTCTAAATGCGATTATCAAATTGTTGAAAAGTGGAGGTCAATTCGATTATATAAATAATTGTGTATATAAGGTGATTTTTTTTAATTTAAGAAATTTTTTATAATAGCCGTAGTGGTATGCAGAATATAACGACTTAACAATTTTCACAAATCTATCGTATGTAGTTTGTAGAGTAAAACTGTAACTGTTGAAATTATTAACATTATTTGTAGTCTTAATTTGAGTAGTCATCAACTGAATTATATTTTGGTAAAATGAAAATTATAATGAATTTCCATATTTTTTGTAGCTTTCATAGAAGTTGGCAAAAGCTTTTTTATTTCTTTGAATAAAAAAAATAAATGCGTGAGACTCTCGCGCGGTAGAAATGAAACTTCCTAGCTCTTAGGAAAAGTTGATTTTATGCATTGTTTTTTTCCATTTGTTAACGATTTGATTTTGATTTTGATTGATTTTGATTGATTTGGATTGACACTCTGATCATCAAAGAAAGCATTATTAACTGTAATGTCCACAGTCTATAAAGAGGCGTATGCATTAAATATTGTAGCCATATTTTTATAGTTCCTTTTCTCACCAAACCAATTAAATAACTCGATCTGTGTATTTTTCTTCTTTTTATGTGGACATTAATACAATGATCATCATCAATGTCTCTTGGCAAATGATTCACCATCGTATTCACAGATATTGGAACATTAATAATTTGACCATGTACATGTTGTAAACGTCGAATTTGCATAAATGGAATTCTGGATGAAATTAACCTCTCTGACACTAAATCTAATTTTGGTAGATGACCAGGTAATTCTGGGTGGACAAAACCATTTGACTTCGATAACATTGGAAGGTTATTCTGAGTGAGGGCATTTCGGCATGAATTGCACGCTATCACATCTTCAATGATAATGGCTGGAAATGCAGTATGTAAAAGTTGCTCGTGCTTAGGATCAACAGGTTTCACATCGTTCTTAAACCATATTCGATCACATATGGAACACACTGTACCTAGCGGATTATTGAACAATTGTTTATCAAATTCGCAATGAGCAGGTTGAAATAATATAAATTTTGTGTATGATGCACTAGTGGGTGCATTTCTATTTATCGATGGCTCCCTCAGCTGTATCAGATTCATTTCGTTGATCTCTCACACCGCGTGTATCTTCACGTGTAGACGGCACGCCTGAATCAGTGGCATTCAAATTCTCTATACCACTCACTGTGTCTTCACTAAACGACGGTATCGATTCATCCCGTGTATTTGAGGTCGATGGAAGGTTATGTTGTCCACCGTGTTTCTTTAATGCCCTTTGCCTGGCTCGATACTCTCTACTTCTTACCAAGGTACTTGTTGGCACTTTCCTTGGCGGTTTATTCGCTTTCTTCAGTTCTCTAAAGGCTCGCACTCCGTCTGTACTTGTCTTTTTCTCCATTTCACTATTCACACAATGGAAATTGTTAGCTAAAAGATTAAGCTGCGTTTGTGTAATATATAATAAAATACGCAAGCGTCTACTGGTTGCCTTATGGCACGTTTACCCGCAGTACACACGGCGCATGCGCGTAGCGTGTTTCACTTTTCGTGACGGAAGCGTTTCAATTTTCGTGATGTTCAGGCCAATTTGCCCTACCGCGTCTATAGAAGTTTCACTTCAAAAAATTTTTATCGTACTTATTTTGTTAGATCAGCAAAACCCTCGACGTAAACATTATCTCGATCATTTTTGTCAACTAGATTTCTTGTCAATTTCCGTGGAGGATAACACTTTTATCCCTGGTATGAAAAAAACGCAACGATGCGGCCATTTTGATCGTTTTCACGTAAAGATTAAATCGACATATTATCATTTATGCACTTACAGCTCACTTCCGCTTAAGAATGTGGAATTTGAGGACGTTGAGTATTCTAAGAAACAATTTAGTACAATTTATACATATGGACTCCCGACGAAAATATGTGATGGGATTTTCGCGTTGAAATAATATTTTTCATTACACTATTATCTTTTGTACAGATAATTATCTGAAAACTATTTGTAATTATATATTTTTTAGAAAAAAAAACAAGTGTTCTTGATTTTGTCAAGTTTTTGATAAAAATTATAATTTATAATTCGCAAATTTGTATAGTTATACACACAATTATTTTCCCGCATCGTAATAAAAGATTTTGAAAATTTCTCAAAAGGGACCTCCATGCAAGTTCTATACATAATTGCCGGAATTTTCATTTTGTCGAAAATTAATGTAAACATACAGGTTTGATTGCTTTGCTAACTTCACACACCTATAATTTAAATTGTATTTAGAAGAATGCGTTCGGAAAACGTATATCGAAATAACTAATGCAAGTGGCATATTAAATTTACACCTTATTTATTAATAGATACCAATATAATATATATTGCTTTAAATCATATAGCTTTAGTTACGGTATTTGGGTGATATTCTAAACTAATATAATCTTGATCCTAAATATGCAACACACACAAAAAGTGGTTTTCACTTGATGATTGCATAACATTATTCGCAATGTAATACGTCTATTTACTATTCAACAGTCATGCATTTTGCGGGGAATTTGAGTTTAGACACTGAATGACACTGTTCTAAATTATATACATTGCAATGGATGGGCGTAATGACAGTTATTTGCTAATGCGAACCGTCCCGCAATATGAGAGCAATAATTCAACGTATTGTTCAGTTGAAGCAACTTAACGTTAGATGTGAGTTGCATGCTTTCATGTCAAAATGGCATTGAATATACACTTCGTATTTCGCGAAGGAACAGCTGATGCGTACATATATTCAGGTCTATCCTATCGGCCGGAGGTTTCCGCAAGTCAAATATTTACCGCGTGTTTTGTGATTAAGATGATCCTCGACATGTTTCACAATTTATACCAACTTCACGAGTATACGAGGTGTGTTTAAAAAGTAATGAGACTGTTTCAATAAAACTCTTTATTTATTTTATATTTACAATTCAACCTTATCACCTTCAAAATAGTTCCCTTCTGAGGCCACACAAGTCGTTAAGTGGGATCGAACGAAGTTGGTCCGTCACCGTTTTCTGAATGACGTTTATAGTGCCAAAATGATGTCCCTTGAGTTGAATTTTCTACTTGGGAAAAGGGAAGAAGTCACAGGGTGATAGATCAGGTGAGTAGGGGGGCTGAGGAACCACTGAAATTACTTTTTGTGTCAAAAATTGCCTAATAGAGAGCGCTGTGTCGCAAGGTGCGTTGTCGTGATGCAACATCCAACTTTCAGAAATGCTTGGTCTGACGCGAAGAACTCTTTTCCTTAGTCTCTCGAGAACTTCGCGGTAAAACTGCTGCTTGACAGTTTGCCCCGGGGGCACAAACTCCTTATGAACAATCCCCTGACTGTCGAAAAAGCAAATGAGCATTGTTTTAATCTTGGATTTTATCATCCGTGCTTTCTTCGCACGTAGTGAGTCGGGGATGTGCCACTCCTGACTTTGGCGTTTCGTTTCAGGGTCGTATTCAAGTACCCAGGATTCGTCACCTGTGATCATGTTTTTTAGAAAATCTTTGTTAGTTTCAATGTTCTGCAGAAGATCTGAACACACAGCTATCCGATGTTGTTTTTGCTCAGGTGTCAGGATTTTGGGAACCATCTTCGAACACACCTTTCGCATGCCCAAATCCTGGGTTAACATGTCGTAGACAGTGGCAATGTTCAAATTCAATTCACTGCTGATCATTCTGACAGTCATTCGTCGATCAGTTATTAAACGTTTCGCGTCCAATGTACCATAAAAAAATTGTGATTAGTTTAAAATGTTTTAAAAAAATAATTAAAAACGAGAGTTCATATGTATGTTATTTTAAAAACATAGTTGGAATAATTAATTTTAGTGCCACATGAATAACTAGGTAAATATTAATTGTAATTTACGACGCGCACATATAAAAAGATTCGCCGTTTTCAATTTCATGCACTAATTTAAGTTAACAGAAAATATTTTTTCTTCCACAACATTCAATCAGGTTACCGTCAACAATAAATTCGTCAATATATCGCGGCAATACCATTTAGTTCCCACAATTGTTTATGTCGATTCACTTTTGTTTTGGCCAACACGTCTACATGTAAAGTCACGATATCGAGTTTATCCGGCTTCAAACGCTGACTGACTGGCAAGCAGTAAAGCAACCAGAGCGAGGCAAGAAACTTCTTCTGTGTGTCAATTTAACACGCGTTGCAGTCAATATCACAGCGGCGGCTACGGCAACGGCAAAACCAGCGAACAGATCCCGTAAGTCGCCCGAAAGACAGAAGAAATAAAGAAAACCCAACAGGATGCCAGCGCATCGAGTTACTGTAGAACCGCAGGAATGCGACAAGGGTCACATCACGTGACAACCACGCAGAAAAATAGAAGAAACCCGAGCGTTTCTAGGTGAAGTATTGAAATAGGCATTGGGTTACGAATTTGAAAGTTACTTTATAGAATGAAAAAGTTGATATGGAAATACTATTTACACACATCAATTTATTTTTGATATTTGATGGTAGCGGATCAAAGAATAATAGAAAAAGAACGTGTATTTTTAATTAACTTGAAATTTCTTCTGATCAAACAAGAATGCTTTCGTAGCGACCCCATCACATTCAAACGTTTCACATAAGTACAAATTTGAGAATTGTGTTAAACTTATAAATAACGATTAAAGAGATTCGCACAGAATCACATTATTTCATGTATTGATTTTTATTTCCAATGTGAGCTTGCAGAAATTCCTTTCAACCGCAAATTTTTCAACAGCAAAATATATTGTTAAACAAATTTTGATGTACAGTTGTTATACAAGTTAGTTTAGAGATTGTAAAAGACAAAGTACTTAGCAATTCAGTTTTTGAAATAATAATAATTAATTAATAAAAAAATTATTATTACAAAACGTTGTCAACCTGATGATCAATATAATTATTTTATTAATATTAATTAATGAAATAGTTTGTAAAATATATGAGAAGGGAGAAGTACCACAGGATTTTCAGCGTAGTAGAATAGTAACAATGCCGAAGAAAATAGGAGCTAATTTGTGTGAGAACTATAGGACCATTAGTCTACTATCACATGCATCGAAGATATTGCTAAAGATTATTTATAGGAGATTAGAAAATAAAGTAGAGGAAAGGCTAGGAGAAGATCAGTTTGGTTTTAGGAAAAACAGAGGGACGAGGGAGGCGATTTTAGCACTAAGAACAGTAGTAGAAAAAAGAATGAGGGTAGGAAAGGTAACTTGCATAGCTTTTGTAGATTTAGAAAAGGCATTTGATAATGTAGATTGGGACATAATGTTTAGAATTTTAAAAGAAACGGGTATAGATTATAAGGATAGGAGAATAATTTTTAATTTATATAAACACCAAACTGCCTTAGTTAGAATTGAGGGGGAAGAAGAGGTAGCAAAAATAGGGAAGGGAGTTCGGCAGGGATGTACACTTTCACCGTTATTATTTAATCTATATATAGAAGATGCAATAAACAAAGTAAAAGAAGAGTATAGTGTAGGTGTGAATGTACACGGAGAGAAAATATATATGTTGAGATTCGCCGACGATATAGCTATATTGGAAGAAAGCGAAAAGAATTTAGAAAGGGTATTGAATGGTATGCAGGCAGTATTGACTAGGGATTTTAACATGAAAATAAATATAGGTAAAACTAAAGTGATGAGGTGTGACAAAAAGGAATGCAGTAGAAAAATGAGGATCACAGTAGGAGATAATAGAATCGAAGAAGTGTCAGATTTTTGTTATTTAGGCAGTAGAATCACAAAAGATAATCGAAGCAAGGTAGATATAAAGTGTAGGATAGCACAGGGTAGGAAGGCATTCGTAGAAAAGGAACAGATTTTAAGATCAAATATTGACTTGGGTATTAGAAAAAGATTACTGAAGGTATATGTTTGGAGTGTAGCACTGTACGGGTGTGAGGCGTGGACTATAGGAAAGGAAGAGAAGCGTAGATTACAAGCATTCGAAATGTGGTGTTATAGGAGGATGATGAGGATTGGTTGGGAAGATAAAGTAACAAATGAAGCTGTACTAGAGTTAGTAGGGGAGAAGAGAAGTATTTGGAGAGTGTTACAGCGTGGGAGAGACAGATTAGTAGGGCATATCCTTAGGCATGGGGGGGATTATGCAATTGATCATAGAAGGTAGAGTGGAGGGAAAGAGAGGGGTAGGTAGGCCTAGATTGGAGTATGTGAGTCAGATAGTTGAAGACGTTGAGATGAATAGCTATAGGGAGATGAAGGGATTAGCTCAGGATAGATCGGCATGGCGTGCTGTTTCCAACCAATCTTTAGGATTGCGGACTCTTTAACTAACTAATTAATGAAAATGGTTTTCATTACTTCGATTTAACTTTATAGTATATTTCAACTAGTTTAATGTGGAACATATAATAATATATATTTTCTAATATTATTATCCAATTTGGAATGGGTTATTAAGACTATATTTAAAAAAGAAGTTGCAGAGGTTGCAACTGATTTTACAAATATAAAAATATAAATATTACATTCATATTTTTTTGCCCAATATTGAAAAGTAATTGCTGAGACAAGCAATTTCTTCGCAAATTCTCCAATTATTTTGATGGTATTTTTTATTTTCAATTGCCATAAAATTAAAAAGGATTAGTCATTCTCAGTCATTTAAAACAGTGATTTGGCATAATCAATATATGCTAGAAATTCCAAAATATAAATTCTGCAAAGATTCCAATTGATGGAATTAAAACTGATGGTGATTGCTCTTATTTATATGGACCGAATTCTAGGAATTACATACAAATTGGGGACATATTATTTAATAATAACAATGAAGTTTTGATGGACACCAAAAAAGTTCTTGTCTTTAATTTGTTAAATACTTATAATTTAATATAATAAGTATAAGTTATATTAAGCTATATATATTAGTAATAATTATGAGCATAGTTCGCTAGCAAAAATATTTTATAATGCCTATTTATTATTATTTTTAGCGATTAAATCGATATTTATATGATAATTTTTATGAGATTCTTAGCACTTGAGTGAACTTTAACTATTAAATTTAAGTCCTCATTTTTTTTTTTAATAATATAATGCCGATAATAAATAAATAATATACTAAAGAAGTTAAATTGATTGTTGAATAATCTGTAGAAGGATGATTTTTGTCATAGAGTGGTATATCTTCAAATTAAGTATAGCTGTAAAAGGTTAGGAATATTAACAATAGGTAAATACATACATCGAATAAAAAGTAAGATATTTATATAATCAGCAAGCATTATATTTTGCGTATTATTTTATATTCTGCTAATATGAAGTGGTGACAATTAAAATCGGTTTAATCTTAATTAAACTTTTAATCAAAAACTCGATTTTGAATTGATTCTAACCTTTTATTTATTTTATTTAAAGTGCTAATCAAATTATCGAATAGCACTAACATATAGTGATCTCTTATAAATTATTGATTTAATTTTAATGTATGGCTTAGGGCACATAATAAAGCTTTACCAATTTCAAATATTTATTTATAATATTATTCACGTGCTCATCAAATGCCAAATTTTTATAAAAAATGACCCCTAAGCCTTAATTGACCTGCACAAATATAAATAATGAATTTTGAATAATGTAGAATAATCATATTGTATCGCTTTTCTTAGAATAGTAAATTGTCTTTTTATGTGGTAGATAGAAAACATAGAAAACCGCATTTAAAAAAATCGCACAACAAAGACTTAATTTATGTTGAAAAATTAGGGATACGTTCCATAATTTTATAAAACCAAAGCAATGATTTAAAATAAATCTAAAATCACATAAAAAGCGTCTAAAAATTCAGAAAGTAAGGATGCATAAAAATATCTTCCAAAATATGAAAGAAATTAATATAAAACTAAAAATTAGTTTGCTTTAAAACTTTATTCGTTTAAGTTGATTCTTTTTATATTTTTTCATGACTAACTGACAATATTCGGCACCGTTTGGGGACAGGTTCGAAATCACTTTTATCACCAGAAGAGATAATCCGCGCATCATATCTGCATGGTAAAGGCAATGGTTCTTCACAAACAGAATTAACGTCAACTACATTCTCGTTCTGTATTGATCTTTTTTCTCACGTTTTTTTCAGCTCACGTTGAATATTGAAGGCTCGTTCAGAATTTGTGTCATTGACAAGAAAATGAGTTTCCAATTTATTGCAAAGTTGAAGAATATATTTGCAGTGGGGGCCGCTTCACTATCGTTTTTTGAATCTTCGACGATATCTAAAGTTATACCAATAATATCATCGTCACTTAAGGCATTATCTACAAGCAATTCGTCGACATCATTCTGGTTAAAGGTATCAAAACATTCACCACCAATTTCATGCGCCAAATTTGATGAAATAATTTAATTTAACTAATGATTTCATGTGATAATGTCGATGTTTGAATATCCAGGCTAAGCTACTTTCCAACGGGCATTTAGAGTTAATAACTTAAACGCGCTAAAAACGTATAAAAAAACATAACGTGCAATGTGTATGTATATAAAATGGGGAAACGCCTAATTTTCAAGAAATATGACTTTACTGTTTTGTGCCTTTATTTATTCAAATATAATTATAAGTAGAAAATAGATATTTGCCAAAAGGATTAACATCCGTTCGGGAATTTAAACATATAAAATAGATTTTTGTGTCATCTACGAATAGAACTATTTTACAAAATTAAATTTATCAAGCAATGTCACGTATTTCTTTACAAATACATTTAAGGAATATTTAGCTCATTTTAGATTAAATAGAAAAGATAAAAGTGCTGTCACCGAGCATATTTTTGAATGAGGTCTGATATTTAATACTAATATTTCTGATATCTCTTGTTCTTTTAAATTTTCTTATTATGTTATTTATAATTTTAGAAGAATAGTTATTTCGTACTGCTATTTATTAAATAGTATATCAATCACGATTCGTAGCAGAGGTATTTTATTTCGTTTTTATCTTGTGCTATTGAAGATGGGGGCATAGCCTTTGAAATGCGAATCTAGCTATTAAATGCTTTGTGTTACGGTATTTGGGTGATATTATATACTATTACTTTCAAAAATGTTGAAAATTTTCAACTATTTCTTAAGGATTACATTCACCTTTCGAAGTTAGTATTATTATCTATATACATCTTGAATATCGATATGACATACCGATAAATTTCTGCAAATGTCACGACGTACGCACATCGTGCGCTGCTCCATATGCTGGGTGGTTGGAGATGTTCTTGTTTTGCCATAAATCCTCCAAACCAACTTTATTTGAATTTATGGCATCGAAGGAGGCGATAGTAGATTTTAAATCGGCGTGTAACATACTCGTTTTTGTAGCCTCATTCTTTGCTTGAGGTCATTCTCATACATGCATGAGTGTATATATATATATACGAACTCGATCGGGCCCACATTTCCAGATATCTCTACGTTCTATCAAACGGAAATATTTACAAGTAATTTCGTTTTACTGCTGCGTGAAAATGTTTAAACTGAAAATTGTAATTTTGTACAGTGCACGACTTGTGTTTGATAAAATGTTTAACTAGAGAGTTTTATGAAAATTGGAATTTGAACTGAATAGTATGTACTCTAATATTGTAATATATAATTCAGTTCCATTTCCGTAAATATAGTTAGTTAAAGAGTCCGCAATCCTAAAGATTGGTTGGAAACAGCACGCCATGCCGATCTATCCTGAGCTAATCCCTTCATCTCCCTATAGCTATTCATCTCAACGTCTTCAACTATCTGACTCACATACTCCAATCTAGGCCTCCTACCCCTCTCTTTCCCTCCACTCTACCTTCTATGATCAATTGCATAATCCCCCCATGCCTAAGAATATGCCCTACTAATCTGTCTCTCCTACGCTGTAACACTCTCCAAATACTTCTCTTCTCCCCTACTAACTCTAGTACAGCTTCATTTGTTACTTTATCTTCCCAACCAATCCTCATCATCCTCTTATAACACCACATTTCGAATGCTTGTAATCTACGCTTCTCATCCTTTCCTATAGTCCACGCCTCACACCCGTACAGTGCTACACTCCAAACATATACCTTCAGTAATCTTTTTCTAATACCCAAGTCAATATTTGATCTTAAAATCTGTTCCTTTTCTATGAATGCCTTCCTACCCTGTGCTATCCTACACTTTATATCTACCTTGCTTCGATTATCTTTGTGAAACTACTGCCTAAATAACAAAAATCTGACACTTCTTCGATTCTATTATCTCCTATTGTGATCCTCATTTTTCTACTGCATTCCTTTTTGTCACACCTCATCACTTTAGTTTTACCTATATTTATTTTCATGTTAAAATCCCTAGTCAATACTGCCTGCATACCATTCAATACCCTTTCTAAATTCTTTTCGCTTTCTTCCAATATAGCTATATCGTCGGCGAATCTCAACATATATATTTTCTCTCCCTGTACATTCACACCTACACTATACTCTTCTTTTAATTTGTTTATTGCATCTTCTATATATAGATTAAATAATAACGGTGAAAGTGTACATCCCTGCCGAACTCCCTTCCCTATTTTTGCTACCTCTTCTTCCCCCTCAATTCTAACTAAGGCAGTTTGGTGTTTATATAAATTATAAATTATTCTCCTATCCTTATAATCTATACCCGTTTCTTTTAAAATTCTAAACATTATGTCCCAATCTACATTATCAAATGCCTTTTCTAAATCTACAAAAGCTATGCAAGTTACCTTTCCTACCCTCTTTCTTTTTTCTACTACCGTTCTTAGTGCTAGTAAATATAGTAGAATTAAAATTGATGGTAACGTAGATGTAAATTGATGATGGATTAGTGGTTTGGACCATTCGATGTTGTGCAATATAAATGTTTTTAAATAAAATAATTAAGCAGCTTATGAACGTCCACTAACTCATAATTAACTAAATTATTTATTTATTGCGTAGTTTTATAATATACCACTTAACATAATTCACAATATTTCATAAATTTGTTTTATAGAGTTATTTTTAAAATTTAGCAAATTATTCGCAAAATATAATATTAATAATAATATTCTTTAATGGTCTCAGAATATACAAAATATTATATGAGGAAAATTTGTACAATAAACGTAACTAGAAAATATTTGTATAATCTGTCCAACGGCGAAGTTCAGCTTACAAGAATAAGTTCAAAAGAAATAAAAGGCAATTTCGATTTATATATAGCTGGCCTTCCACTTAACCGAATAAGAATACTAATAACACCTAGGGTATAACACAAATGTAATTCTATAACAATAAGAATAATATAATTAAGCAATATAGTAAGCTAGCAATTATTATAAATTTGAAGTGAACTGTTTGTCACAATAATAATTGTAATACACCATAATACACTATAATACATTTATTTCCATATAAATAGGAGTGCATGTACACTCCTAGACGAAGCCATTAGACAAGAATATGAAGGTTTAAAACATGGTGGAATTCCTATACGAACCCCCATGTAGTTAATACCCCTAATTACATAGTAATGATATGCATTAGTATTGCAGAATGCTCGGTAAGACAAAAATCGGTAAGATGGCGCGCGTCGTATCACCAACTAAAAATATAGAGATGTGTAGTTCACTCGCGAACCGTTCACTCTGAACGGTTCAATCAAATGACTGTGACGATGTTTTGCAACGACCTATAGGTCACTATGACCTAGTTCGTGAACTATCAACTACATGGTGCACGGTGTACGTATTGATGTACTTGTACTATATGTATACTTGCAGTATAGTATACATTACATATACAGTACTAACATTTATTTAGTAATAAAGTGTGTTGGTGAACGGAACGAAATAGGAAACTCGATGCGATATTGCAACAGCAGCATTGCCGAGCTGGGTCACAATTTATATGTTGGTATCAGATTTCATTTGGAATAATATAATTAATATATATTTGCAAGATTAAATATGTTCTTAAATATGTCATGCCATAGCAAATTTTTGCAATATTGCAAAAATAAACATCTAAATCTTATAGTTCTTCTATTTCATACTGAGTGCAATGCAATCACTTAATATCAAATCAAAGCTTTGAAGTTTGAACAGAGAAGATTTGGTATAGAAGATAAAAATTATAACGCCAAACAAAACGATTCTATGTAGTTCATTTTATTATAGTTTGTACATTTAATTTTCAAGTGTTAGTAAAGTAGTAAACATTTTCATCAGTAACTACCAATAAGTATTTTAGAACTTCATATAAATAATCGTGAGTACCTAGAGAAGATTATATTTCCTTATATATATGTTTTGTATAAATTATAAACATTGTTGTCTTCTCTTCCTCATTCTTAATTCAAAATAAGTATTGTAATATTTCAATTTATTTATTTTTTACCATTTAATATTTTTATATTGAGAGAAAAAGAGATTATTTTCAGTATATTCAGTCGTCTACTAAACCGTTCATGAATCACAACGGCTCGTAAACGTTGCAGTATAGTATACATTACATATACAGTGCCAATAGCAGTAGGTACTAACATGTATGTGATAAAGTGTGTTGGTGAACGGAACGAAATTATATTTCCTTATATATATGTTTTGTATAAATTATAAACATTGTTGTCTTTTCTTCCTCATTCCTAATTCAAAATAAGTCTTATAATATTTCAATTTATTTATTTTTTACCATTTAATATTTTTATATTGAGAAAAAAAGAGATTATTTTCAGTATGTGCATGTATTTCATATAGGTCGTGAACTATTCATTTTTAAAAGATGTAGTAGTTCACGACCTATAGTTCATTGAAATGAACTATGAACTACGAGCTAGGTCCTCAAAGTGACCTACAGTTTGTCATCGCAATATTCATATTTTAAACGCATTTGTATTAGTCGTTTTTGGCCTTTCTGTCGCGTGCTTCTGTCTAACTATTTCGTGACCAGACCATGGACATTTACTATATGTTTAGTGAAAGGTAGAAACAACTTCTAGTAATTGACAACTACAAATACTACAAAAACCATACTTCCAAACAAAACATATACTCATGGCGTTGTATACAAAAAACTTGTCAGGCGAAAGCATATAGCGTTGGAGAGACATATGCGAATTTTATTTGTATTGCCTAGATTTTTGTCTTACCGAGCATTCTGCGATAATAATGCATATAATTACTCTATAATTAGGGGTATTAACTACAGGGGGATTCCTCGCGGAGTCCGTCTTGGAATTTACCTATAATTAGGATACAAGGATTATTCGGTCTAGGAGTTTACCATCACCGATAAATAGCATGTTGCAACATTTTAAAGATTTCAAAGATACCAATTTCATAAATGGAATGGATTTAGCGATTAAACACATGAAATAAACCATATACCATATAAACACAAATGAAAAGATTGTAATTGTCAAAATATAGTTTTCAATTAAATATCCACATTATACTCGATCAATCGCCTTCCTCGCAGATATTTGTTTAATTTACTCTTAAAATTGGTTACATTTCGAGTTAATTTTAAGTAATCAGACATTTTATTCTATACTCTAGAAACCCTATAAGAGAATGATTTCTGAAAAGCAGACGTCCTGTGAAAAGGTGGTCTTTTCGTCTAATATTTACATTATGGACATCAGAGCGAAATCTTATTTTTCTATTTAAGTATGCAGGGTTTTTTCAAGTGAAGGATATTAAAATACGTTGTAGATTCATGAAATTAGGTAATATATAATTTCGAATGTAAAAATATGATCGTTATTTCATTTTCGTCAATCCAGTATTTTAATAAAGACCATATATAGTACCTTTTTATATAATTTGCTTACATTTATTATTAGTTAGTTAGATAGAGGCATCAACCCCACAGTTTGGTTCGAAACAGCACGTCAAGCCGATTTCTTTTGAGCTAATTCCTTCATTCCCTATATTTGTTCATCCCACACGTCCTCCACAATCTGACTTACATACTCTAATCTGGGCCCACCTAGCCCTGCCTTTTACTCTAATTTACCTTCTATAACTAATTGCACAATACCTCCATGTCTAAGAATATGACCTACTGGCCTATCTCTCATACGCTTATTACCTTTCGCATAATTATTTTGAGCTAATTTCTTTTGAGCTAATTCCTTCATTCCCTATGTTTGTTCGTTCTTACATCCTCCACAATGTGACTTACATACTCTAATCTGGGCCCACCTAGCCCTTCCTTTTACTCTAATTTACCTTCTATAACTAATTGCACAATACCTCCATGTCTAAGAATATGACCTACTGGCCTATCTCTCATACGCTTATTACCTTTCGAATAATTCTTTTGAGCTAATTCCTTCATTCCCTATATTTGTTCATCCCACACGTCCTCCACAATCTGACTTACATACTCTAATCTGGGCCCACCTAGCCCTGCCTTTTACTCTAATTTACCTTCTATAACTAATTGCACAATACCTCCATGTCTAAGAATATGACCTACTAGCCTATCTGTCACACGCTTATTACCTTTCGAATAATTCTTTTGAGCTAATTCCTTCATTCCCTATATTTGTTCGTTCCTACATCCTCCACAATCTGACTTACATACTCTAATTTTGACCCACCTAGCCCTTCCTTTTACTCTAATTTACCTTCTATAACTAATTGCACAATACCTCCATGTCTAAGATTATGACCTACTAGCCTATCTCTCACACGCTTATTACCTTTCGAATAATTCTTTTCTCCTCTACTATGTGTAACACAGCTTCATTTGTTACTTTCTTTTACTTTACTATAGCACCACATTTCGAATGCTTCTATTCTTAGTTTCTCTTCCTATAGTCCGCGCCTCACACATATGCCTGCAGTTATATTTTTTAAATACCTAAGTCAATTTTAAAATTTGCTCATTTTCTACGAATGCCTTCCTACCCTGTGCTATCCTACATTTCGCTGTGCTATCCTACTATCCTACAAATTTAATTTAGTTTGTATCTTGTGCTACTGAAGATGGGGGCATAGCCTTCGAAATGCGCATCTAGCTACTTAATGCTTGTTACGGTATTTTGGTGATATTCTATACTAATGATTACTACTAATCTCAAATGTATAACTACTGTTGGATCTCCTATAATAAAATAAATAAATAAATAAATAAATAAATCAAACCTGTGCGTTTCCATAGATTAAACAAGAAACGTTTCGCATATAATTAAATGTGTATTCACGCATCGGATCTCGTCCCAATGCTCCCTCAATACACACATCTTCCTTCGCAACGCACAACAAATATAAAATACACTACTTTGGTCCAGCAGCTCATATAATATGTAATGTTCCTGACTATACCACGGCATTGTGTAGAGTTTTGCACGTTCCCTGTGGGATGCGTCGTTACTCAAGAGTTCCAGAACCCCGCCATACCGCATTTTACTTCCATTACATTCAAATACAATCAGACGTAGTTATCTTCGTTGGGAATACACTTCAATTATAATCAACTCTATATATCACCTTCAGTTTAATATAACCATACGAAGAGATATTTAGTATCGAGTTAGAGCACATACTATATTTACACAAAAATCAATTACTTGTATTCAAGGAGTTTTACGAAAGATATAAAATATTTTGGCGTATTTAACATTTTTTTGCTTCTTTTAAATACATGAATTACAAAGAAGTCGAGTGAAAGATGCAATTTTTCTTCAGGCACTCTACGATGCTACTGGTACAAAAGTGAACTTCTATGTAGGACTGTGTACAGAAATTTTAATACGATTGAAAAACAAAATATATTTATCTTATATTATTTACGGCATCGTATGTAAGCCTAAATTTTGAAAAAAGTTCAAATTCAAAAAGTCAGTATATAGATTTACTAGTGGAATGGGACAATTTATTGAACGCGAAGAATATTTTTTGTTGGGTACATTGTCATATTTCTAGATCGTGTATTTTGAAATTTGTATCTGTGTCAATAACCCTGAAAATTGGTGGGAAACAGCATACCATATTAATTTGTTCTGAGCTAATTAGCCTTGGGCAAATGTCGTTCATTTAGGTGAATTATTCAGTATTCACTTAAGCGAATAATTCACGAACGATTATTCATTATTCACATATACACGAATCGTTCGATCAGTCGTTATTCATGTTATATACATGGATAATATTAAGCTACGAGTATTATCTCAAAGAATATTATATTTGAAAATAAATTTTGTAACGATCCAGCTTTAATAATTTCGAACCATATTTACACATCGCTTTGGATCTTTGGATCTCTATTTACACTAGATTATACATTTTTCCACATTAAAGAGACGAAGTATTAGATTGGTTTTCGTTTAATTACTGTGCTGTGGGAATTTTGAACACTACGCTATTATAATTACCTGTTCGATTGACGTAAGTAATTATCTCTAGAAAATATGGAAAAATATTTTTGATTATACAATTCGCTAACAAGCTGTAAAAGCTGTAAAAAGCTGTGCGCTTCTTTGAATAGAAATATTGTAGCGACACTACTTCATATTAATTTCAAAGTCTTTGCTAATCGAAAAAGAAGAGAGGTACATACCTGTCGATTTTCATCAAAATTTTCATCAAAATTATCGAAAAATTATCGAAAATGAAGAGAGGTACATACCTGTCGATTTTCATCAAAATTATCATTTCCCGTTAGAAAATGTCCCATTCAATCATTTTTTCACGTTTTATAAAAATTTATAATCTTAGCACGGACAAGACCATATAAAAATGTTTCTAAATGCTGACTTTGAAACTGAACACGCAATTAACATCGCGTATTAATTTGCAGTTGCTGATCGTGTTGGTATGTTCATATTTTGATGTTAGATGTGTGTGCGACAACGACGATAAACACACACACAGATTACACACTATTTATTCTCGACGAACGCGGCGAGGAATTCAAATCTAACTACATGGTTACGTGAATGCAATCCCATCTTTGCACATGCTATTTTATATGGGCAGTTTCAATGGCACCCTGAACGGTAAGTTGAAGTGAATAATATAAAGTCGAAAAAGTTGATTGCGTTGGTTGAAGCGAGACTTTCTCCGTTTTCTGCGAAAGTTCTCGCTCTAGTGGAGTATTTGTTATCAAGAAACGCGTTTTTATTATCCGAATTTTATCTATACAGTAGTACACCTACTGCCAAGAATATGGCAAATCAGACATAAATGTATAGTTTAGAAACTGAAAAAAGAAAATACAATTATTGACCGATTGTTTGAGGACGCTATTGTGTATTTATTTGGTAATTCATAAATCCAACATAATTTGCTATAAAATATTTGACAAAAATCAAAATAAAATATTTAAGAAAATTAAAATATAAGAAATGTATGTAAAAATAAATTATATAGATATATATAGGATCGCCAGGTCTCGCCTAGAATAATTTTAAGTCAGACATTTTAAGCCACAATTATTGACTATTTCTTTGACTCGATTGTACATGACAAATGGCCACTATGCCTTTGATTATGATATACAAGTCTATATGAATGTAGACGAAAATAGTAATTCTTAATTTTCAATTTCCGTCCAATTTAGCAAATACACTTAAATTTTGAACAAAATGGGCAAAAATAGACATAATCGCTTTAATATAACACCAAAATCATTGAAATCTGTCGAGCCGTTTCGCAGAATTTTTTTTATACGGGTAAATGGTAAACTTTTGTAGTAGCATGGAAATAATGATTTTTATCTTTAAGCGGGACAAATTACCGAAAATCGGGATTGTCCCGCTAAAAGCGGGACGTATGGCCACTTTACTTATTTGTGTTATTAATTTTATCCCAATAAAATTTTATATAAAATAAAATAAGCAAAAATCTGTTAGGTAAGCTGTTCATCAAAATTATCGAAAAATTATCGAAAAAGAACAGAGGTCGATTTTGATCAAAATTATCGAAAAATTATCAAAAAAGAACACAGGTATATACCTTTCGATTTTCATCAAAATTATCGAAAAAGAACCTGTCGATTTTCATCAAAATTATCGAAAAATTATCGAAAAAGAACAGAGGTAATGAATTGTTATATCAAGATGCAGCTTAATGCACAAAGCACAGTGCAATATACTCATTGCTCGACGTATCAATACTGTTAATTGTGGAATCATATCTTATCTACGTGTTTATTTTGTTACTGCGATTTCGTCTGCACGGGATAAATAAATTGCATTTTTAATCAAATTCTACATGCTTAGAGAATAACTGAATGTAAACTTATATAAAATTACTCTCTACAACTCTATATGCATTATCATTTTGCTGTGGTCAACTGTTTTTTAATATATTTTTTATTCTGATACCAACACCAGTATAATGAGCTTTAAATTATATATTTTTCAATTTAATAATAGCATATTTTGTTTCGTTTTTCACTTTAGATCAGAATCGTTGCTTTGGAAATCTACCTTAGGATTAAATCTTTGCATAAGATTATTTTAGGATTTTAAGATTAAGTTTTTTAAGATTATTTTAAGTTGAAATGGTTTAAAATACTTAATACTATGATATTATTTAATATTTATTATCTACTAGAGTACTAACTATGGTAGAGCTTTGTCTCTGCTGCTCTAATAGAAATCAACTTGCATAAACTTCATTATTCTGAAAATCGGTGAACCGAGATTGTCTTCGTTGCCCGTTTTCGACAAAAAATAAACCGGTGCATTTACACCCGGTTTACCGGAACCATTCCCAGCACTAGTTAATATAGATATTATTGAACCTCTCTAATTATATGATGTAAAAATTATGTCTAAATATACAATGTTGGTGTTTTTATTTAATGTTTGTAGGATTGATGCATTTATTGGATGATCTGAAGTTAGATGATAAAATTAGAGACGTTCCTGTGTCCGAACATTTTTATAAACAAAATTGCAGGAAGGTTTATATAATCTAGGTTAGATTTAAAAAAAAAAGACTATTTTAGTAGTGATTAATTAATTAACTATCTCAATGTTTTTTGTTCTTCTGAATTTACATGAATTAGCAAAATATGTGCATAAATAAGTTTTAAAATTAAATATTTTGAGTATTTTCAAAGGCTAAATTCATAGAGGTAGAGTGTGATATTTGAAGTAAGTTTAAAGTACGGGTGATTTTTGTTCTACTGACGATGGTTTATTCGACACGCGTATGTAGCTTGTTTATGCTTTATGCTTTTATTTTGACAAATAAGAGTATAAATGAAGCGTATTTGAGTAAAAAAGCTTCCAACTTAATCAGGATCTTTATCAGATCAATGATAGCTTTGCTACTACATTTATAAATAGCAAATTTGTTAACCAAAATTTATATTATGCATCCTCACATACTGAAATGTTATTATATAATTCTGGAGCGATAGTAGCTAAATACCCCCCAAAAAAAACCACATTCACTTCGTTTCAATTTAAATTATTCCTATCTGGCGTTCGTTAGATTTTCAATGGCCAATATGTTATCATGTCGTAAATCATCGTTGCTAGCTAGCATTATATGAGACAGGGCTACGTTCGCGAAACACTAATAACTCTTAATCTGGAAGCGCCAGTGCCGAAATCAAGAGAATATTTCATTGTTGCGCTGCACGAAAATGACAACAGCGAGTATTGCGAAAATTGTATTTAATGCGAAACGAGGGACTTTTCGCACAACATACAATGCACTCCACTCGAATAGAAATTGATTACTTACCTTACACACGGTGATTCTATTGAAAATACATGATTTATTCTGAGCATTCATAATTTATGATATTCATTGTTAGGCTTGTTTAATTTAATCTAATACTAATTGTGGCGATGGGCAATGAAAGGTTGTACAATATACTTGAATCATATACATACTTAAATTTTGTTGTAATTATTTATTCATCATTTTAATAATTGATGTATGTAATTTTTTCGATAAGATTACTAACTTTGTTACTCTAACCCTGCTTATTCGACTATATAGTTTCTATTTTAAAAATTATCAATACGGTGTTAAATTATAATATAGAATATCAACCAAATACCGTAACAAGCATTAAGTAGCTAGATGTACATTTCAAGCGCTATGCCCCCATCTTCAGTAGCACAAGATAAAACTACATAAAATACTTGTGTCACGAATCGTGATTGATATACTATCAAATAAATAAGTGAACATGACAGAAGTATACATATTATTCAAATCTAGAGAGACAATTTTAAAAATTATCACTACGGTGTTAAATTATAATATAGAATATCACCCAAATACCGTAACAAGCATTAAGTAGATAGATGTACATTTCAAGCGCTATGCGCCCATCTTCAATAGCACAAGTTAAAACAAAATAAAATACCTCTGTCACGAATCGTGATTGATATACTATCAAATAAATAAGTGAACATGACAGAAGTATACATATTATTCAAAGCTAGAGAGACAATTTTGAAAATTATCACTACAGTGTTAAATTATAATATAGAATATCACCCAAATACCGTAACAAGCATTAAGTAGCTAGATGTACATTTCAAGCGCTATGCGCCCATCTTCAGTAGCACAAGATAAAACTAAATAAAATACCTCTGTCACGAATCGTGATTGATATACTATCAAATAAATAAGTGAACATGACAGAAGTATACATATTATTCAAATCTAGAGAGACAATTTTAAAAATTATCACTACGGTGTTAAATTATAATATAGAATATCACCCAAATACCGTAACAAGCATTAAGTAGCTAGATGTACATTTCAAGCGCTATGCGCCCATCTTCAATAGCACAAGTTAAAACAAAATAAAATACCTCTGTCACGAATCGTGATTGATATACTGTAATAATATAAAAATTTATAATCTACATGATTTAACTTTATATATTTATTTTAAAAATTATCACTATGGTGCTAAATTATAATATAGAATATCACCCAAATACCGTAACAAGCATTAAGTAGCTAGATGTACATTTCAAGCGCTATGCGCCCATCTTCAATAGCACAAGTTAAAACAAAATAAAATACCTCTGTCACGAATCGTGATTGATATACTGTAATAATATAAAAATTTATAATCTACATGATTTAACTTTATATATTTATTTTAAAAATTATCACTATGGTGCTAAATTATAATATAGAATATCACCCAAATACCGTAACAAGCATTAAGTAGCTAGATGTACATTTCAAGCGCTATGCGCCCATCTTCAATAGCACAAGTTAAAACAAAATAAAATACCTCTGTCACGAATCGTGATTGATATACTGTAATAATATAAAAATTTATAATCTACATGATTTAACTTTATATATTTATTTAAAAAATTATCACTATGGTGCTAAATTATAATATAGAATATCACCCAAATACCGTAACAAGCATTAAGTAGCATTAGTCATTAATTGACTTATTTATTTGATAGTATATCAATCACGATTCGTGACAGAGGTATTTTATTTCGTTTTTATCTTGTGCTACTGAAGATGGGGGCATAGCGCTTGAAATGTGCATGTAGCTACTTATTGTTTTAAGTTACGCTATTTGGGTGATATTCTATATTATATACTTTCTACTTTCTATACCGAGTTTCATACTATTGTATATTCTGTCACTATACGGCATTAAATAATTGTATAGAATAGAATCCATAAATAATTAAATTGTTATATAAATATTTTTTGTTACGGTATTTCGGTCACATTCTGTATAAGTCCCATGCCACACCATAATTGATACCCTTCAATTTATATTCATTACTCAAATTAAATTAAACTTGAAATCCAATAAATTATAATAAATATCTAGATATTAGAAACAAAATATTATATAGCCCCTTATTTATTTTCATTTCTTCATTTTGTATTGATATTGCCGACTCGCACTTGTATAATGACACTCTTTTAATCATTTTTACCGAAATTAGTCTACAAGTTATAAATAGTTCCCATGCACTACGTTTTTAATTATTTCGCTGTGGTTTCTTCTACTTTCATTTGGCTTGTTTTATATAAAGAAATTGCTGAAAGGTTTTTTATATCATGTAGATATATTTCTCTTCTCTCCGACATATCCTGCGCTTATAGGTCTTTGTACATTTTCTCGTCTTTCAGCTTTTAACTTTTTTATACGTTTTCTTTAAATTTCGTTTAACTTTTAAATTATATATACATAGCAATTATTCTATAACTTTTCTGATTTTAGCATCCTTTCCTATAAATAAAAAGGTAACTCTAATCCATTCTAATCACCATTATAAGGTTTGGTATAATGTTTAACAATTGTTTAAAAAAAAACAGATTTTTTCAATAGATTATTCACTAGAACAGCCCCTATTGGGAACATGTAAACGAAAATTCGTTTTACGAAAATAACAAAACATAAATTTAAACATTTATTTCAAAATATAGTTATTAAAAACTCGTATAAAGATCCTTGCAGGAAAAAGTATTAAATCAGAAATAATTTATGCAAATATCATAATTTAAATACTGATAATCACCCACTATATGTAATTGTATATATATGACTCATACGAAATCGTATATTTGAGATAGTTACAAATTTCACCTGTGCACAAAATATGCGGTAGTTTAATTAAATTAAACTCATTGACGATGATGAGATCGTTGTTCAAATAAACAATAGGCAATATAAGTGTCAGCATTTATACGGTAAATATTTGTTATGCATTGTTTCTATTGAATGGATACACTCGAATGTAAATGTCCCATAAATAAGTTCCATAAATAGTATTCTAAATAGTGAAGTGTATAATTAAAAATGGCATATGCTAATTCAGTGTGCATTCGAAACTGACTCTTGAATTTTAATGGTTTTGAAACGTACGTATATATGGTTTTGAATATACGAGTAGTTTGCGGTTTTGAGACAAGGTACCTCACATATTTCGTTATCCAGGAAACGCAGACATGTAGCAATAATAGTATGTACCTCGAATTCTTGGAGAATAATCAACTGTCTAGACTCGGAACAATATGTGAATGATGTATGTTAAACAATGGCATAGTTTTAAATTTTAGAAGAATTCTAAAAATAAACCTAAAAAGCAATAAATGCCAGAATTTCTAATATCAGTAAGATGGGATTTTAGATTTTTCAAATTATAGTCTTAAGGAGATTATTTTTTTCTGCAAAGCCTATGAGCATTAATTACTAGCATAAATTCTATTGGCGTAAATTGTTTTTAAAAGTACATAGTTATGTGTAAATAAACACAATAAAATAACTATATTTTCTTATAATTCATATTTTGCGGTAATCTGAACATACATAGAATTAAAGTTTTTAAAAGTAGAAAAACTTTCAAAAATCTATATTTTATTTAACTTAAATCTAAATGGAAAGTGATAGTATTGTAAATTATTTCTGTGCCCGTGTTTTGCGAAAAGGATCTACATTTTGACCCAAAAATAATTGTTTTTGATCATCTGGATATATTTTAAATAAAATATAATATAACAGCTTGTAATAGAGGATACATATTTTCCCGAACATAATTGTAAAATTATACAAATAGATTTTAATTCTTAAATCATTCGGTGCAACAAACGAAAGTAAATTTAATAAATCGCATTCAATAATTTCGTAAGAATTTCGATGTGCAATATTTTGATTAAAATTAATTCATTCTACTGAAGGACTGCGACAGATGAGATTAATATCGAATAGTTTTCAGATTTTTAAAATTATAATCCAATTTATAAATGTCAAAATTAACTATGAAACTGTTTACTATTTACATACAATTTTGATTGTGGACATAAGAGCCAATTGCTTATATCAAAATTTCCACCCTATTCGAAATATTTCAATCACTCTCGTATAACCACACCTAGGTAAACACGAAGTACCCTTATTAAATTCTACCCCCATACAGTTGAAGCTGTACCACCCCTGGTTTTAAGCATGAAGAGATTTGATGCTTGTTGCAATTAGAATGTACAACCGCATGGTCTTCTAGGAATATTAACCTGCTCTGGAATGAAATTTCGAAGCGGGGTTGTTAAACAGTTTCTCCGCATGACGGCTTAAGATTTATAATGTGGTATATATAATAATTTTATATGGAACTGATTAAATATAGTGTTGATCTGTCGTAGGAAGAGGTTTTCCAAAAAGAGCTTCCATCCTCCATTTAAGAAAATGATTTTGCTTGTACATGTGTAAAATTCTTCAATCTATAAATAAAATGAAAGTGACGTTATATATCAAATTCACGGCAAAAATGTAAAGTTTTAATGAACGCTTGAATAACTTTAATAGACAATTGCAAAATTCTCACCACGGCATTAAATATTTGTATAGAATATCACAAATACTGCATTTAAGATCTAAATCTGCATTTTAAAGCCATCTTCGCTAGGACTAGAATAAACTAAACAAAAATACCGGTGTAACTTACTATAAAATTGGAACATAGCCTTCGAAATGCGCATGGATAACTATTATTGCTTTATATGTTACAGTATTTGGGTGACATTTTATATTATTCCATAGACAAATTTGTAATATAATAACAATAATAATAATACACTTTATTCGTGGCCATTTTTTCAATAATCATAGATATTGTTTTCAATAAATGAATGGAAAAAAGTTGTCTAATAAATCAATTTCATTGTCTATTCGAAATATATATATATATATTCAAAGCTATGTATTCAAAGAAAATCATAGCCAATATCAATTTTTGTTCACGCTTTCGCTTAATCCTAAGGATTGGTTGGAAACAGCACGCCATCTGTCGATCTATCCTCAACTAACTCCTTCATCTCCCTATAGCTATTCATCCCACACACGTCCTCCACTATCTGACCCATATACTCCAATCTGGGACAACCTTTCTCTCCACATTATGTTTAAAAGCAATTCACAGAAAAAAAACCCTGGCGTCTAAGAATATAAACTATTAGTTTTTCTCTCTTATGCTATAATATCTTCCTATTGCTTTCATGTTTTCACAACTAACTCACGCCGTCAATTATTTCTTTATCTGCGCACTTCAACTTCTTCCTCTAGCATCATACTTGAAACGTTGTCTTGAAACTCCGCCGGTGTCCCTACTTTCCTATACTAAATATTGCTTAATATTATACCATGCTATAGCTTACTTAAGCTATATAGAGATCTATTTTTTTGTATGATACTTTATGAGACTATTGCGCGAACAAATACATGGACCAAATTTAAATAGGACGTCACGAAGTTACTGCAGATCTTTTAATTATATGAAGATAATAGGATTTTTTCTATGTATTTCTATGTGGAAAGGACCAATTTGATTTCGGTTAAAATTTCATTTATTTGGTACAAATAGTTTGATTTTGGCATGGGATAATATTAACATGGCCAGCATAAATGCTTGGTTGCCCTTAACATACCTTTATCTTGCATTATTTTTGTCTAAAATCTCTCGAATAACTCCAATGTCTATTTAATCCTTAAAATTTGTTCTCCTCCTTCGAATGATTTTCATTTCTCTATCTATCTACTTTTATTGCATACAGTAATTCTACTAAATAATGAAAATCTGATGTCGTTTTCGTTTTTATTTAGTTATTATAATTCGTAAGTTGTAATCTTTGTCCATTATTATCTATTCATATTAACGTAATAAATATATTCGTTGGATAAATTAGACGAATGACATTTTTCAAAGATACTGTGCTGTATTTCTTAAACTAAAAAATTATATGCTCTATTTAATAAGATTTTATATTTGCCTTTTATGTGGAATATGCTGAAGTTCAGAGAAGATTTTATTTTATACAGGGTAGCTGTATTTTATTTTATATTTTATTTTATTTTATTTTATATTTTATTTTATTTTATTTTATATAATTTTATTTTATTTTATTTTAGGAGGAAAGATCAAGTAGATACGTGGTCAGGAGAATACAGATTAATAACCACAGCATCAGATAATGGGCATACCGGTGTAGGTTTTATAATGAATAGAAAGTTGGGATGTAGAATAAAGAGTTATTGCCAAGTTAGTGATAGAATTATAACTATTAGATTAGACACGAAGCCAACGGACACAGTTATAGTGCAAGTATATATGCCAACTTCAAGTCACGATGATGAGGAGGTAGAATCCATTTATGAGGAGATTGAATCTAGGTTAGCAAACGTTAAAGGACAGGATAATCTAATTGTAACCGGAGATTGGAATGCCGTAGTAGGTAAGGGAAAGGAAGTTTCAATAGTAGGAGAATATGGAATAGGAACACGTAATGATAGAGGGGATAGATTGGTAGAGTTTTGTATTAGGAATAAGCTAGTGGTAGCAAACACGCTTTTTCAGAATCACAAGCGCAGGATATATACGTGGAAAATGCCAGGAGATATAGGGAGGTATCAGATAGATTACATACTGGTTAAAGAGAGGTTTAGGAACCAGATTAAGAATTGTAAGAGTTACCCTGGAGCAGATATTGATAGTGACCATAATTTAGTAGTCCTGGACTCAGAGGTCAAATTCAAGAAATTACAGAAGTCTAAACAGGTCAGAGTAGATGTCGATAGGTTAAAATTAGCTGATGTATGTGAAAAGTACAAGCAGAAAGTAGAAATCATGGCAAATGGAACATCTAGGAGCGACATAGATTGCGAATGGAGGGAAATCAGAAATGGGTTAACTACAGCAGCAAATGAAGTATTAGGCACAAAGAAAAGGGCAGGTAGGAGGGAATGGATCACGGAAGAAATAGTTGAAATGATAGAAGCAAGAAGGAAAATTAAAATTGGAAACACAGAAGCAGGACAGAAAAAATATAAGGAACTAAGGAACTTAATTAATAGGAAATGCAAGCTAGCGAAAGAAGAGTGGATAAAAGGAAATTGTGAGGATATTGAGGAGGATATGAGAAGAGGTAAAGTAGATTTGGGCTACAGGAAAATTAAGTCACATTTTTCTAAAGTAAAACCAAAGGGTAACATTATATGTGATAAGCAGGGTAAGGAACTCACAGAAAATAAGGAAAAAGCTAGAAGATGGAAGGAGTATCTTGAAGATTTATATAAAGGTAGGCAGGACATGGAGGAGCTAGAAAATGTGGAACAGATAGATGAGGATGACTTAGGTCCTAGCATACTTAGGTCAGAGTTTCATAGAGCATTAAATGATTTACGGAATAACAAAGCAGCGGGGATTGATATGATACCAGCCGAATTAATAAAACACGCAGGGGAAAAAATGCAGGAGCGATTATACAGGTTAGTTTGTAAAATATATGAGAAGGGAGAAGTACCACAGGATTTTCAGCGTAGTAGAATAGTAACAATGCCGAAGAAAATAGGAGCTAATTTGTGTGAGAACTATAGGACCATTAGCCTACTATCACATGCATCGAAGATATTGTTAAAGATTATTTATAGGAGATTAGAAAATAAAGTAGAGGAAAGGCTAGGAGAAGATCAGTTTGGTTTTAGGAAAAACAGAGGGACGAGAGAGGCGATTCTAGCACTAAGAACGGTAGTAGAAAAAAGAAAGAGGGTAGGAAAGGTAACTTGCATAGCTTTTGTAGACTTAGAAAAGGCATTTGACAATGTAGATTGGGACATAATGTTTAGAATTTTAAAAGAAACGGGTATAGATTATAAGGATAGGAGAATAATTTTTAATTTATATAAACACCAAACTGCCTTAGTTAGAATTGAGGGGGAAGAAGAGGTAGCAAAAATAGGGAAGGGAGTTCGGCAGGGATGTACACTCTCACCGTTATTATTTAATCTATATATAGAAGATGCAATAAACAAAGTAAAAGAAGAGTATAGTGTAGGTGTGAATGTACAGGGAGAGAAAATATATATGCTGAGATTCGCCGACGATATAGCTATATTGGAAGAGAGCGAAAAGAATTTAGAAAGGGTATTGAATGGTATGCAGGCAGTATTGACTAGGGATTTTAACTTGAAAATAAATATAGGTAAAACTAAAGTGATGAGGTGTGACAAAAAGGAATGCAGCAGAAAAATGAGGATCACAATAGGAGATAATAGAATCGAAGAAGTGTCAGATTTTTGTTATTTAGGCAGTAGAATCACAAAAGATAATCGAAGCAAGGTAGATATAAAGTGTAGGATAGCACAGGGTAGGAAGGCATTCGTAGAAAAAGAACAGATTTTAAGATCAAATATTGACTTGGGTATTAGAAAAAGATTACTGAAGGTATATGTTTGGAGTGTAGCACTGTACGGGTGTGAGGCGTGGACTATAGGAAAGGAAGAGAAGCGTAGATTAGAAGCACTTGAAATGTGGTGTTATAGGAGGATGATGAGGATTGGTTGGGAAGATAAAGTAACAAATGAAGCTGTACTAGAGTTAGTAGGGGAGAAGAGAAGTATTTGGAGAGTGTTACAGCGTAGGAGAGACAGATTAGTAGGGCATATTCTTAGGCATGGGGGGATTATGCAATTGATCATAGAAGGTAGAGTGGAGGGAAAGAGAGGGGTAGGTAGGCCTAGATTGGAGTATGTGAGTCAGATAGTTGAAGACGTTGAGATGAATAGCTATAGGGAGATGAAGGGATTAGCTCAGGATAGATCGGCATGGCGTGCTGTTTCCAACCAATCTTTAGGATTGCGGACTCTTTAACTAACAGGGTAGCCTACATAAAAAATAAACGGCAATAAGATGAATCTAAAATAGCTATAAATATAACGCGTTATCTACATTTGTCACTTTATCTATAAGTACTCACATAGCCTGTGATTATTAGTTAAGATTGACTACAATTCGGACTACCCTCGAAAAATGCTAAAATGATGCTCAAAGCCACATCTCAATGTGTCGCAAATACGAGAAATTATACTTCAAAAGGTGGTGTTAAAAGTAATGAGAAATACATATATATTTTTTTAAATTCGTGAATACGTCGACTTTGTTTAATAAATTAAAGAAACCTTTAAGTTTGTCTCAACCTGTAGATGGGACTTTCTTGTTAAAATAAAAAAAAATACTTTATGGAATTCGAGTCTTCCTTGCAGTGTTGAATTAAATTTTTAATCGACAATTGCACAAATACACGATGATATAAATATATTAAAAAACCAAACTTCTGTGTTAGACTTTGTATATAATCTGCTGAATAAGAAGAACTAGTATTAGTCCTTCCAGAATTCGCAAAACTAGATTTTTTTAAATACTCCTCAATTATTTTTAAGTAAAATTATGGGGCTCGAAGCTGAAAGGTCCGTGCTCAAAGCTAGTGCTGAACTATTTTTCGGAAATGATCAGAAATCTGATTCTTACATTTATGGGTTTGAAGCGACTGCTGCAATGTCTTGAGATTAGCAATTTTATGATATGAGACATAAAACTTGTACACCATTGGAAATATAAAAACCTAATAGGGAAGAGAAATAAAAGTACAATGTTTTATATCACAATTAAAAACGAGGATTCATTCAACTATAATTTCGCTTATAAAGAAATGAAAAACGAATAAATATATCGAAACGATAAACGAAAAAACGATAATATCGAATAAAATGGAAAATATTAGGTCTAATTATTGGTCATTAAGTAAATTAAGTAATTAGGGTTTAAACCGTAAAAACCGTAATAAGGGAATATCACAACATAACGGCAAAATCTATGACCCATTCAAAAGCCTATAATTTTAACAATATTGAAGCAACACTACGATGTTCTATTCTCTTTCATTGTCTTCAATCGCAATGACTAATTGAAAATAGTAACATAGACAAGTCTCTCCCGTTTCTCCGTTATCTATAAATTCTTGTATAATAGACCTCTGTTTAAATCAGTTACTTTTTGACATATCTATTCTCTGAATATAAACGCTTCTTTTGTGGTCGAATAAATATAACACGTCCACATTTCTCACTTTATCTATACACCCAAGTTTCCATCTCTTATTATACCACTACACTTCAAATGCTTTTATTCTACATTTCCTTTTCCTATTGTCCACACCTAACAGCAGTAAAATGTTAATCTCCTTCAATAGCCTTTTCATAATTCATATGTCAATTAGCTTTCAAATTTTTCTGCAAATGATTTTCATTATTCGATCACCCTGTAAATTATATCATGTTTATTTAGTTCGAGTGACTGTAATTTTAATTTCTACATAGTCAAATCTATATTTACCATCCTCTATTATACGCTTCCTTTCTTCTTGTTTTTTTCGTATTTGAACTTACTTAATTAATTTATTATTTCTTAAGTTATTTCATTTATTCCATATTTATTATATTACATTATATTTGTACTTATATTTGATTTCAAATTATAATCCTCTCCCCTCATTACTTCCTGCATACCATTCTAAAAACCAAGTCTAAAAACTTAAGAACATATTTATTTCGACTGCATCAAATTTCAAGCTTACAATCTACTCTTCCAATAATCATCCACAATGAAAATTCAAATGCACATTCCAAACGTGCACCCAGTACCTGTACCTTGTACCACTAACTGGAGGGACTACCAGCAAGGTCCTCTACGTGTTCAGAATTGATAATCTGCTTAATCAAACTTGTACGTATACAACACATATATACAATCCCATGCTGTCGGTTCACAAGAGCTGGAGTGTAAGGAAATCTGGGGTAAATGTACTGTATGAAGCACTCAGATGGCCTGGAGAAGGCCCGCAGAAGGCGCCTTGTCCACCACACCCACACAACGGTTAAGTTTCGATACAACATTAACATCAGGCGCTAACCGACTTATACTCTATACACACCATCTGTTGGCGGTTTGGGGATTGGAGAACGCCAAACGGAAGTTACCCTCAGTCCACTTCCGTCGCACGAATGGACCCATTTGAACTCATATCAAAAATTTAGAAGCATTTGACGTTGAGGTTTAAAAAAAAATCAAGCATTTTTTATCGAATTAAATTAGGGTAGCTTAAAATGTATAATGAAAAATTATAACACGAGCACGAGTAATATATTTTTATCTTCGATTTCCTAAATGTTAAGACAAAAATTTACATCATTGCTACAATAATTATTTATAAATAGCTAAATTTTTATATTTATCGTATAATTATTTTGGAACAATTCAACTTTGATTTGAATTTGAGATGTAAGTAAGAGATGCTTGAAAATTATTCATAATTTTAATGGAACCAATGTGCGCATTACAAAAATTGTTTTACAAGATAATTTTTAATATATAATTATTTATTTGATTCACTATTATCATATTGCAGGCATCTAAAATTCGTAATCTTTCTGTTTAGATATAAACTGGTATAAAAACATAAATATGATATTTTAGAATAGAAGTTCTATCTAATACATCATGTTGTTTTTGTTCAAAATCTTTTAGAGGATTGTACGAAAATACAAATAAAGAATAGAAACGAACTTAATATTGTGGAAATCTAAAAAATGCGAATTCGCGTGGCAAATATCCTTGTAAGTATTTTTAGATTTTTATATAAATGAGATAGTTAAAATGTATGAATAATTTTTAAGTAATTTATTTTAATCCTTTGTTAGTAATTTATTTTTCAAGTTTCAATCTTGAGCAGTTGAGCTAACTGTTTTTTTTTCAATTTAATCTAAGTAAGAATCAAATGACAATTTCAAAATAAACGCACGTTAAGATGTACTGTCTGTTCGCATTTAATTTGCCTGGCCATGAGATGCGCACTTGTCCAAAAATAGTGGGGGTGCAATTGCTATTGCTTAAGACGCGCTTAAGACAATCATTCATTCCTTGGTACTACCCTTTAGTCTGTGTACTATCAGTGGCGTAACAACTTACTACTGAAATGAGTTCGCTTTTAAATGGTAAAGTAATCCAATCAAGCCAATCAAGGGAATTGATTTTCAATGTGTATAAATACTTTAAATCTGATGGCAATTTGTCATCGAAGGAAGTAGAGGAAAGAGTGTCTGCAGCAACCAAAGTGTCTATAAGAACGGTAGCTACAATTAAAAAGGAAGGTGAAGCTCCAGGTAACGAAAGTGAACCGAAATTTTCTACACCAGGGAAGAAGCGTATTCGAAAGGCGATTGTACAACATTTAGAAAATTTTGAAAAGTGTGACTTTCGAAATATAATTTATAATTTTCGCAAAACCGAAAACACAAGAGTTACATTACGTGAAAAATTATATAGTGACTTAGGATGGGAAGGACATAAAACTTCCTTAAATCATATTGTACATGATTTAGGATTTAAGTTTAGAAGCACAAAAAATAATCGTAAAATTTTTATTGAAAGGCACGATAATCGAGTTTTACGAATTAATTATTTACAATTAATTAAATATTATCGTCAATTAGGAAAATCAATAATTTATATCGACGAGACATATATTCACGCCGGACATACCCATACAAAATCGTGGAGTGATAATTCCAATGAAGGACTGCAGACGAATATCTCAAAGGGTCAACATTTAATAAAAATTCATGCCGGTGGTCAAAATGGCTTTGTAACAAATTGTTTGACAATATTTCAGTCCGGTATAAAAGGTGGAGACTATCGCCATGAAATGAATGGTGAAAATTACGGAAAATGGATAACAGATAAATTGTTACCAAATTTACCGGAGGATTCCGTAATTATCATCGACAAAGCGCCTTACCATAACATGCAAATTAATCGTGCGCCAAACAGCAATTCTCCTAAGCAGGAAATGGTTCGAAAAAAAATTCCATTTATGCATCAAATGTTAACGATATTATAAAATCTCATAAAAAGAACCACATTACATATAAATTTGACACTATTTTCACAGACCCGAGGCAAACTTATAGCGAACAACCTGTATATACGTAGGCACATAAATTGACTGTGAATTTACAATTGAAGTTGACGGATGCCACTACATAATATATTGTGCAAACTACCAAAAATGCAAATTAATTGTGCGCGAATCAACAATTCTCCCAAGCAGGAAATGGTAAAATGGTTGTCCCAAAAAAAAATTCCATTCACGCATCTAATGTTAAAGTCCCAGCTGTACGATGTTATAAAATCTCATAAAAAGAACCACATTACATATAAATTTGACAAACTTTTCAAAGACCATGGATAAAGAGTTTTACGTTTACCCCCTCATCATCCGGATTTGAATCCTATAGAACTAATATGGGCACAAGTGAAAAACAGTGTTGCTAAAAGAAATGTGACATTTTCTTTAAAAGATGTGAAAGTGTTAGTAGAAGAGGAACATTCAACAATGTCACACAGGAGCTTTGCAAAAAGTGTTGTGAAAACGTTATTAAACAAAAAGATTTTTATTTAGAAAATTAAACTACAGTGGATACAGAAACTGAACAATTAATCATAAATCTGAACGAAAAATCCGACGAAGAGGACAGTAATTTATTTTTAAATAGTAACAGTGAAGAAGAATTATAAATTACTCTATTTTTTTAAAATATCCATTAAATGAACATTACCTATAATATCTCACTGAAGAAATGTTATTTATGTATGTAATAATAGCATATGACAACGGCATTCTATAGGCCATTAATTTATAGTTAATTTACTATTTTGTATTTAACTTGTTGTATCTTTGTTACTTAGTTTGTTACATGTAATAAAGAAAATACTTTTGCCCAAAAAAATTCTTATATTACGAACATGGTAAGAACGACAAATGTATTGGGAACGCCACTGGTCGACAGAGTTGAAAAGAAGAACCGCCTTCTCTTCACGAAGAATGCCGAATATCCTTTCGCTATCTGCGCGACCCGACGCAAACTTAATGCGACAACCTGTATTAACTAATTTTTAAATCAGTTTTATTAATAAAAATCACTTTATTATGTTTAATAATATATTTTGCAAGAATATATTAGATACGCTTTAAAATTTACAATATCCAATGAAGTCATGAATCATCGAACATTTTATGCTAGTACACCCCTGCTAGTCTAATGCTAGTACACCCCTGTGTCCCTATATTAATATTTCCATACGCTGATATTCCTACACGGCGTGTATCTCGGGTACGAGGACCAGTTGTACCATTATATACATAACCTAACTCATGCTTCACATCTAACCACGAAAGTAAGGCCATCTTCTCGGCCACAAGACGGATGATTTATATCGCCTTCGCACCTTCCTCATCCTCATCTCCGTCCTATAGCTACCATATCGTGATGCTTATAGTCGTCCTCCAAATCTGGTGCGGTCCATTTACACATATGCGAAGTCATTCAGATTAGAATGAAAGTTACCTCCAACAAGGATATTTATGATGTTGTTGAAGCTAGACTATTAACTTGAAGTGCTTTTTGTAAGCAATCTAATTTCGTTTACTGTAAACTTTTTTTGAAAGTATATATAGAATATTTACTATGAATTGTACAAAGGACAGATTCACCAGTTTAATTTTCTGGTATAAGTAAGTTCATAAAACTGATCACATTTCTTGATGCTACAATCTCTAACACTAACATTTTTATTTATAGCTCTTAAAGAATTAGTTGACTCAAGTTAACACACAGTAAAATTAATGCTGCTCCAGACAAAATATTAAAAAGAATTATATAACACATATTAGCAAAGAAAGCATAGTTCAATACAATAATGCAAAATAATGTAAAAAAGACGAAACCCTTCTCCAACTTGTTATGAGTAAATTACATTAATTATTATCTGAAGTCTGGTGTTGTTTAACAAGTGTATATGATCTTAACAAAACATGTTGTCTTTAAAGTAATATCTGGCACTTTTTTCACCTGATGATGGCCAAAATCCGAAACTAGTCGGAAGATTTACATAATAAAAAAACTGTAAGGATTTACTCAACCAATAGTTTATTATATTTAAACTTACAAAAATGGACTTCCACAACTCTTAAGAATTATTTCTATTTCTTAGGATTTTTAATTTAGCATGTTGCTATAATAAAATCTCAAATTAATGTAATAATATAAATCAAGAACAGGAACTACTGAAAGCGAATACAGAAACAACAGCGTACATTCAAAGTAGTACAATTCATAGTCCTTTATATACCAACCAGTTATTATGCGAATTTTGCGTCCTTTGTGACAACTTCAGCTAAGCTGTTCTGTATAAGAAATCCAGCGTATGAATAAAAGCACTTTAAAAACAATACGACAATAATGCCACCACGAAATCGTACCATTACATAGTCAGGAACTAAATAATTGTTTGCAATGTTTTAACGAGAATGTAGAAAAGGGCATTAAAATAATTTTAGAACGTCTTCAAATTTTTGCGAGATAGTAATGTAAAATGTGCCAAAGGAATATTTAATGAGTTCACCTTTCTCTTATGCAGAATACGATCATGAATACGCATTATAAATTTGGGAAACGAGATTTGTAAATTATTTTGCAGTATTTATCAAAGATCGTAATTTTAATTACAAAATTATATGGAAAATTAGATGAGCTAGTTAGTTAAAGAGTCCGCAATCCTAAAGATTGGTTGGAAACAGCACGCCATGCCGATCTATCCTGAGCTAATCCCTTCATCTCCCTATAGCTATTCATCTCAACGTCTTCAACTATCTGACTCACATACTCCAATCTAGGCCTACCTACCCCTCTCTTTCCCTCCACTCTACCTTCTATGATCAATTGCATAATCCCCCCATGCCTAAGGATATGCCCTACTAATCTGTCTCTCCTACGCTGTAAAACTCTCCAAATACTTCTCTTCTCCCCTACTAACTCTAGTACAGCTTCATTTGTTACTTTATCTTCCCAACCAATCCTCATCATCCTCCTATAACACCACATTTCGAATGCTTGTAATCTACGCTTCTCTTCCTTTCCTATAGTCCACGCCTCACACCCGTACAGTGCTACACTCCAAACATATACCTTCAGTAATCTTTTTCTAATACCCAAGTCAATATTTGATCTTAAAATCTGTTCCTTTTCTACGAATGCCTTCCTACCCTGTGCTATCCTACACTTTATATCTACCTTGCTTCGATTATCTTTTGTGATTCTACTGCCTAAATAACAAAAATCTGACATTTCTTCGATTCTATTATCTCCTATTGTGATCCTCATTTTTCTACTGCATTCCTTTTTGTCACACCTCATCACTTTAGTTTTACCTATATTTATTTTCATGTTAAAATCCCTAGTCAATACTGCCTGCATACCATTCAATACCCTTTCTAAATTCTTTTCGCTTTCTTCCAATATAGCTATATCGTCGGCGAATCTCAACATATATATTTTCTCTCCCTGTACATTCACACCTACACTATACTCTTCTTTTACTTTGTTTATTGCATCTTCTATATATAGATTAAATAATAACGGTGAAAGTGTACATCCCTGCCGAACTCCCTTCCCTATTTTTGCTACCTCTTCTTCCCCCTCAATTCTAACTAAGGCAGTTTGGTGTTTATATAAATTAAAAATTATTCTCCTATCCTTATAATCTATACCCGTTTCTTTTAAAATTCTAAACATTATGTCCCAATCTACATTATCAAATGCCTTTTCTAAATCTACAAAAGCTATGCAAGTTACCTTTCCTACCCTCATTCTTTTTTCTACTACTGTTCTTAGTGCTAAAATCGCCTCCCTCGTCCCTCTGTTTTTCCTAAAACCAAAATGAGCTAGTAACAATTTTAAATTTTACTGTAATATCGCATATAATTAAATGTTGAACAATGTTGCTTGAACAAATAATCGTTATAACATTAGAAGAAACATTGTGAAATTAAAAATAAATTAAAATATAATATGAAATAGTTGTAGAGAAAACTAATTAATTAATATATTTATGTTTAAAAGTCCTTTTAATTTCATTTTTCCAAACTGTTTATTATTATGTTATATGTTATTCCAATATTTATTAGCTAAAATGAAAGTAACTGTAGCATTATGACGAAGAAAATAATTAATGTATGACTTACGGAAAGTACCATTGAATATTTAATATCAAAGCAGCCCATTGCAGAAAAGGACGTGTTTCTAGTCAAAAAAGTGTAATTAATATGTTTAATCTAAAAACAGAACGTCTCATCGTATGTTGCTTTTAATGAATTAACGTGATTCAGTACCTTTTTAAGATAAAATCCTTTCTCATCCGAATTCAATTTTATAAATTTCATGTTTAGTACACTCATGAAACTAGCCAAATTATACACCAAAGACTGGTATGGGAAAGCAAAAATGATAATATGGCACAAGTGTAAAAAGTTCCAAAAGATTCCGATATAAATCGAGATAGGTATACTATCTGTTGGAAATTTCTTTACATCCTCAAACATAATAATAATTTTGTAACAGTTATAAATACTCCATATTGTTGTGGACACAAATAAACATACAAAGAATAATCCTTGAGTCATATGATACCTAAAACAAAAATAAAATATAAGTCGAAATATCGTTAATAAAATTTTATATTGAATAATCAAAATTGCGAAATAACGAGCAAAGAAACACGCTACTTATCACAAATTTTTGAGCAAAGTGGATAACAATTAAGGGAAGAGAAAAGAGATTGCAATAAATATGAATTACCTCATTGCCAAAACAGAAATTTTCTTATACAAATCTATATATTTCACGAAATTATTCGAAGATTCTTCTAACAACTTTTTCGTTAATTTCTCTGCTTCTTGACTCAAAATAAAAATGATCAAAGCTTTATGTAAGTACAACTTAAGTGTAATAATTTCGTACAATGTGTAAGATATAGAATCGTTCCAGTTTCTTCTTATATAATCCTGGTGGATTAAAATTAAAGATAAAATCGAAAGTGCAATAAACTCCAATTGAACGAAGCGATTGTAATTATCATTGCTAATTTTTAATCTAAAAATAAAGCTAATATCAGTTTACATATATTGTGGAATAATTCGTTTAAACCGAAAGAAATAATACAAAAAAGAATACTTTGTGGACTGAAACATATTAAATCAAAGTAGATGATGAAGGTAAATATTTTTAAGCATTTCAAATTATCACTAAATATTATTGTACATAACTGAAAGTATTCTATTTTTGCTGGGTATGAAACAACGTTCTTAAAAATCTAGAATATTTTATGTTTATTCTCCATAATATACAGCTCATTTCTTTTAAATTGGCGAAGAATTTTGGTAGTCGTCTGCGCATATGGTGGTGCTTATCGGGGTTATACAGTACCAGTGGTGCCAGACAACAAAAAGTACACTAGGTTCAAGAATTTAAATTTGACACTATTTTATAGCTATCGTACAAATTAATTATGACATAACTATAATAAGTATTTATCAACATTTCTTATATTCTAGTATAACTTTTGTATTAATTTCAAAGAATTCATTCCAATTGCATAAAATGGTTATAACTATGCATGGTGATTTGTCAACATTGCATTTCTTAGGGCGCACACCTTCTGCACTAGACGCACCTACTTATTCTTTGGAGAAAACAGAAGCGTAGCGTGTTTTGAATAGCACTGCTATGTACTGTATTGGTCAGGCCATTATGCCGGTTTTGATTTATGATGCGTATACTTCTCCGCCAATTTAAAAAAAAAAACGAGGTGTATGTAGGTATATTTATTTTCACGTTATATATTCTATATTTATATAAAGTAAAGTAATCAAATTCAAGTGCCAAATTCAACATTTGATTATTTTTTCTTTTGAAGCACACATTTTAGTAATCCCTATGAATTAATTACTCATTCTTAATTCCTAAGATTTCATTTCCAACATCCACGCATTGCTTTTCATTTTTCAATGCTTCGACTAGATTTATAATTAACAACAAAACTGATAGCCAAGATGCTGTGATGAATACCACTTGTACTATGTACAAATTAGCCAGGTATAATTTTGTTCTTGGAATGCGTGATCCAATTGAAGCAATTATTATTATTAATGCTCGCGCTACAAAGAAGTATATTCTTCGTCCTTGTGTAAACTTGCCATCTTTGAATTCGATCGGTGAAACGCATATGAAATTATTAACAAGTATTGAAATTTTTAAAAATTTGAAAAGGACCATTATATATAACAGCTGTTGTTATAAAATTCTCAACCAAATTTTAAATAAATTTAAGAATATACACTTATACTACATCGACAAATTAGAATTGAATGCAGCAATAATTTAATCATTTTGTTGGCATTAAGTTTGTTCTATTGAAGATTGATTAATTTATAAAAGCAATTTGTAATATAGATCATTATTTATTTATTGACAGCAATTTTGTTAAAGTGCCGACCAAGTAAATGAAATTATCGGCGCCAGTAATAATTTAGATAAGCCAATTAAATTATTTGAATATTGTAGTTAAATTATAAATTATAAATTTCCTCCAGGAGTAAATTCAATTTAGCATGTGGACATTTTTCAATATAAAAACAAAATCTACTTATAAGCATATCTTAAAGCCCTAAAATTTTAGCACTCAATTATTAGTTTAGAATATCACCGTAACTTAAAGCATTAAGTAGCTAGATGCGCATTTCGAAGGCTATGCCCCCATCTTCACTAGCACAAGATAAAAACTAAATAAAATACTAATCGTGATTGATATACTATTAAATAAATAAGTCAACATGACAGAAGTATTTCAAAAAAGTATAACAACAATAAACATTGGTTTGTCAAACCTAAATTTAGTCACTTAATGCTTTAAGTTACGGTATTTGGGTGATATTTTATACTAATGAGTATTTATTAATTAATACTCTGAAGATAGTGTTCAGTCCTCATTATTTTAAATATGAAATTTTAATGTAAATATCATTAATGATTTTATCAAACGAATATCTTGCTTCTTTAGGCGACAGTGTCTTAATATTTAAATACCTTTTGTTAAATTCAATATGTTTATAAAGCAGCCAAAATTTAATTATTTTCGTCCTTTTATAATCTTTACGTTAGCCAATTTTAAATATGTAGTCAATAATTATGTTACCAATATTACTTATATATTGCCACATCAAACAATCTGTCTAAAAATAAGTAAAAATTCGCACCTCAAAGCTGGATATGTATTTCGAAGACTATGCCCTCATCTTCAGTAGTACAAGATTCAACCAATAAAATTAGTTCTTTCACTTACGGGGATTTTAATACATTACTATATAATATTAACATTAAATAAAAATATTCATACATAATTGAATCGTTTGATTGAAATAAATACTAACAAAAAGATTTTTTTTTAAAGCCGTATCGTCACTAAAAAATAATCAAATATAATACACCTGAGTGTCAATCTTATAATAGAATCGAGTAAAACAGCTACTACTACTCAAGTATGTAAAATTCTATTATTTCCTCGATTTGGTAAATATGGCAACAATGAATTAAGTTAATTGATATATAAATGATTAGGGACTGTAATTAGTAGAGACCGGATTTTAGGCAAAATGCCTTAAATTCCTTTTTTTTGCCTATGTCGACAATTTTGATCAAAATTTGCCTATTTTTCAGTTTAGCGCCTATTTCGCCTATTTTGACACTTTTCATGCATTCGCGCCTTTTTTTCATATTTATTTTGCTTTTTACCATAATTTATTTTGTTCGATGCTAAAAACTTTCTAAATTGTTTGTGTCATTGTGTACATTACCAATGGAAAATTCCCTAATCGTTCTTAATGTACTCTCAATTACCAATAGTGGCTATTTTGTAACAACTGTTATTTCAAATAAATGATTCACCCTTCAATTCTTCAGTCTGTGTTTAGTTAGCGCACGAATACATTCGAAAATAAATTCAAAATGCATAAAATTAGCAGTTCAGATGAATACAAGATCAAAAAAATAATTCGGGAGTTCGGCTCTAATGCAAATTTCAGATAGGGAACCTGAATTAAAGCTGCTATTTATTATGCTGCCAATTTAGAGAAGATCATCGAAGTACCAAAGGAGCTCGAGGGTTCGAGACGCAAAAGAAATTGTTTTAAAAACGAATTTCACAAGGAGATTTAGTTTTTTCATTGAACTGCACTTTAGATCTTTGGCAGAAGCTATTCAACGACTTGAACAACAAAATATTATGCTATTGGAATCTTTTGACATATTAGATTCTGTTTTAAATCAACTAAATAAAGTAAATGGCATAACAGGAGAATTTGTAAAAGATAAATGCGACAAAGTTTTTAATGCAAATTGTGGCTTAGTGATGTTACGTGAAATTTGTAAGTTTGGAAAGAAATCCAAATGAATTTGCTAATTTTAAGTACGCTCCACTTACTTCTGTGGATGTGGCAAGGTCTTTTTCTATTTTGAAACATACTCTTAGCCATAGAAGGGAAAACTTAACGTTTGATAACCTACGAAAAATTCTAGTTGTAACTTGTAATCAAAATTGATCGTATTAATTAATATAATATAGTAAATATTACATTATTATAAAATGAATTATGAAAATGTATAAGAATTGAAGGGTTTGGTGCAAAAACCAGTCAGCTCCATTTATGGGCAAAATTGACTTTTCATGTGGAATTTAATGTACTTAGCATTGGACATTTTGGAATATCGGAAATATTACTAAGAATGGAGTGACCGATCTTTCGGTTTAATAGAAAAAGAGTAAAGAAACAAAGAAATAGTGTATACGCCTAATGGTTGGATCGATTGGTTGGTAAAGAAGACATCTCGAAAATTTACAGTAGTTGTGGTGAATGAAGACATTATACTAAACTTCGCCAAACATTTCAAGAGGATTTTTAAAAATACCGTTACAAACAATGCAAAGGAAAAGTTTTCCATATCTAAATATCGTGTTTTCAAGTACGAAAAAACTATTGTAGCAAAATGCAGTATTACCATAGGGATTATAACGTTTTCCGAATTTTCATTCAAGAAATCATCAGCTGCATATTGAATGCCAACGTAAAAACTTTATAAAAACTACCCCATACCCATCAAGCAGAAAAAAATTGAAAACGTCCGTTCTTTGGCTGAGAAGTATGTGCCCAAAAATTATCAATGGTAATACGATCTTGTGTATAATGCTGTGGGACCAGAAATACCTCAAGATCTGGATAGCGAGGACGAGAATTTGAAGTATTAACATTGTAAAAGTCATTTTGTATGTTTGATAGTTAATAAAACTCAGATTTGCATAAACATAATTATATATATTTTAATTTTGGGGCAAAAAAAACAGACTAAATTATTTTCTCCATTTTTTTCAGTGGCAAAACAATTTTTTGTCAATACTGTAATATTGAAAAAAATGGATCTGACCGGTTTTTGCACCAAGCCCTTCAATTGTAATAATAACTAATATGTATATAAATAAATAGAATCGTATAACAAATAACTAAAGGAAAAATGTGGTTTTACTGTGTTTTTCATACCTTTTTTGAGTTTTTTTCAACATACGAAATGCCTTTTTTTAGCGCCTTCTTTTTAAGTTTTTTAGTGCCTATAATCCGGTCTCTAGTAATTAGCCATGATTAGGCAGTAAGTGGAAATGTTAACGAGCTAAATTTTAAGTTAAAGCTATTTAAAATCTTCCTTATTAAAATTAATTTTGAAAATTGGGAAAATGTTTATAGCCTAAAATATTAATTGTAATATGTTACACATTTGAAGAGACTTTTATACCTTGTCCTGTACTGTACAAATACAACAGCGCATTTTTTTACTACCTGTTCAATGTTCATGTATGTTCGTATGTGCTCGAGTACATGTACAATGTATATTACCTATATATATATATATATATAAAACCGTATATTGTGCACAAGAATATCGATCTGCTGCGGTTGAACCGGAAAACGTGGCCACGCTGCAGATGCAGGACCACGTATGCACATGTGTTGTATAAATGGGTGTTTTCCGATTAACTAAATTGCAAACTTCAAAGAGAAATATAATGGATAGTTTACATGGTCGAGTTGATTACAAAAATAATATCAGTATTCAATCATTAAAACTGACGCTGTGTCGATTAAATTAATTAATATCTCTACAAGATGTACAAAAGCAGTATCGTTTCATTATCCCTTTCACTCATCCCCGTCTATTTTTACAGCACGAAACTCACCATACTTTATTTTATATTAATCACTCACTGACGCAACCAACTCCTTCGCACATATATGCGTGTATCCATCTCATAGATATCACCTATGAAGTGAACAAAGACACCGTAATGTACGTAAAATGCAGACAGAAATGTGGATACATTTTCTGCAATTTGATCATCAAACCAAGGCAGACCGAAACAGCTGCTTTCGAAGTCCGCACACGAACGCACAGAAGACAGTTGCAATAATATTACAGCTCTGGAGGATGCAGCGAACGTCATCCGCTTGTCACTGGAATTGCATCCTTGCTGAAAGACAATGTCGAGACAATGGAGGGATGTGCGGAAGGCAGGTAGTAGATAGATGATGTGATGTTCATTGTTGGCTTGGTTAGATGATATTGACGTTTGCTTATTGCTGGAGAAAACGAAGTAACTTTGCTAGATGTTTGAAAATGAATATGAAACTTAATTTTTGAAGTAAACGATATACTGCTTTTGTATTACGAATGATTATTCGACCAAGGTAATAAATAGATAGGTTAGAAAAAAACTACTCGTCAATGAAATAGAAACTGCTAATTAAATCACCTGGCCCAATTACATCAATATTTGTTAAATCAACGGCGTAGTCAAACTCAATAATTTAGCTGACTTAAATATTCCAATTCCACAACTCAACGTTCGGCAAGCTTAAGGCTATAGAGCACCTTTAAACACCACAAGAAAACTAGCAAAATTTCTTTGTTACTTTTTGTTCAAATTCTGGATGATAATAGCTTATTGATCCAAATTGCCTATATGCTCATCGTTTTTAGCGAAAGAATATTAGTTTGCAAAATTTTACAGAATTTAATTCGTGTTATGTCGAAATTAAGCTAATTAAAAATTATGCAAATAGTTATAGAAGGTAGGGTAGAGTAGAAGAAAAGGAAGGGGTAGGTAGGCTGAGATTAGGGTATATAAGTAAGAGAGTGCAAACGTTAGAATGAAAATCGCCAGAGCAAGGCTCAAATCTTTCCACAGGTATCACAAAATCATCACCGAAGAAAGAAGCAACGGGGAATTAGCTCTGGATAGATCGACAGATGGCGTGGTGTGTCCAACCAATCCCTAGGATTGGTGATCAACTAACTAATTAATTCAAAAATTTGGGGTGTAGAAATTGAATTAACGCATTTGTGTATAGTAGTAGATTTTTGTATCAATTATGTAATAAAAATGCTCTGAACAGATTTTATTTGTCTGTACAATTCCTTTGTTATAAATGGATTCCGTTTTAGCTGGACTACCCGGTATAAAAGAGTGTCAGACACATTACCTCACAGTTGAGGTCACAGCGCATCCTAAAATGAACCATACACTAAACTATATTTGATAATTTGCAAACATACATTTTATTTCAACATTTTAAAATTAATTATTCAATCACTAACAGAGCTATTATAAATGGCAAAATGCATATTTGCTCGTGTGTATTTGGAATACATATTTATTTTTGCAAGAATAAAATGGTATCATCAATATTTATTATGCAGAAGAGAAACAAATTTTACAAATTTGGTACAGACTTTTTTTCAGTGTGTGTAATCGCTGTATTCGATTCCACATTGATAAATTTTCTTTTGGAAATGGGATTCGAATCGAACGTTTTAGAATTATAAAATTTCATTTAGAGAATGCCATTAAAAGGTGCCACAATAAAGATCACATGTGTACAAATATTTCGCTCTTGGACTCAATTTTAGAGATTTTCAATTGTACTTCATCATCGTCCAAAAATTGCTAAATTTTCACGATATATTCCGAATAATCAAAAAAATTGAAAATACGAAAATCATTACTTCAAAATCAATGTATCGATTATTCTATTGCAAATGATCCATACCACCAAAATCAGCGACGTCAGATGTTCATAAAGCTGACACGTCATCGTGAAGGGAAAATCACTGGTGTACAATATTATATCGTACCCAGGGTTCGAAATAGAGTACACTAACGTGGGCAGATACCTCGACGAGGTTTCCAGTCCAACGTGCATCGCATATCAAACTCGTTATGTTCGTGTATTATATAAACAAGTCGCCTAGGGAATGCTATCAAGCGTCAATGGCTAGTATCATCATTTAGAATTGACTCGTAGAGGAATGGTAAGGTGGTGACGTAAGCTGTTCATGGGCTGCAGAAGTCAGATTTGGGTGGGCTTGTGTATTGAGTACGTTCGGGAATGCAATCTTAGATCGAAGAGAAAGTGAAAATGCAAGAGTTGAGGGATGAATCACTTTCTGCTAAACACTTAAGTTTGTCAATAAGTGAATCATCAATCAAGTAATCAAAAATCATTTAGCAAAAATCAAGATTTTATGATAATTATAGTAAAAACATCCACGGAGTGATTTTAAGTGAGTATTCCCAATCGGTCGTTATATTTATTTGTATTCATACAAATTTATATGATAAGAAATTTTACTTTAAAATTAATTGACAAAATTCATGTTCCTTCAAATTTTGTAATTCATTAAAACTTTACTTAAAAAATCAATATTTTATTATAAATTGAAAATGTTTAATTTACAAGTTAATATATATAAGCTTGGTCAATTTTCATTAAAGTGATTAAAGCTTTAATATATAGATGCGCATTTCGAAAGCTATGCCCACATCTTCAGTTAACACAAGATAATAAAATCGCTGTCATTAAATGTGATTGCAATACAATTAAACACAAAGTTAATATGGCAGCAGATTTTCAATCTGACATAAATAACGACGTAAACAAGTAATAACAATAAAGGATTATTAAATAAATCATATTGTAGATTTAATATCTTCAGTGGCACAGGATTAACTAATTAAAATATCTCTGTCATTCAACGTGATTGTTATACAATTGTAAAACAAACACGGTAATTATTTAACATCGTGTTGACAAATTTTCAATATCATGATGTCTGGTAATAAAAAAAATATTTGATTGTTTTTTGCCCGATATATTTTCTTTTTCCTGTTAAATTCAATAGGATATATATCGCATTATCAATGGAATACCAACACAAGTCAAAAAGAAGAGGGAAGGCTTCTTTTTTGATAATAACTGTCTTAATTTAAATTATAGAATTTTATCGTTAAGTTAAAATGCTTAATTTTTTTTAATACCAAATTACGTTCATGTTGTATTTGCACATTAACCACTACATCTTCAAATACATACCACCTGAAAAATAAATATGCCCACCATTGAAATATTTTATTTTTTTGATGCAATACTACCAGATTTTTAGTTAGTTATTGACAATAATATTTAATTTCTTAGTCTAAAAGTAACATAACACCAAATATGTTACTTAAGTATTGTTAATTTTGTGGGTATGTAATGATAAACCACATTAACAAAAAATGTGTTGTTTTACAGAGACGAATATTTTTATTACTACTAATGCTAAAGTACTCAATAGGTACAAAATTTGTTAAATGACTAAATTTTTTAACATAATTTGTTATCGCAATATTAAAAAATTTGCATTATTTGTTTATAAATAATAGCTTTAAGATATAAATAAAAAAAAACTCAGCTTGCCCTTCTTTAGCCACTGTTTGACAATACAATAAATCAGCCATGTCCAACACGCGGCCCGCGGGCCACATGCGGTCCAATTGAAGTCTTTTCGCGCCCCTTCTTAAGTGCGCAACTACGTATATACATTTTTGACAGATTATCATATATGCACAAGTATGAGGAATTTCCAAAATATTCTTAAGTCAATTTGAGTCCGTTGATGTACAATTAGCGCCTTCAAATTTACAAGTGGAATTAATAGACCTTCAGTCAAGTATTAAATTAAAATACATGTTTGGGGTCAACAATAAACTCGAATTTCACCGAAAATTTATACAAGATGATAAATTGCCCAACCTGAAACAACTGGCAATGTTCATTACAGCTGCATTTGGAACTTTGCGAATCTTTCTTCTCGAAACTGAAAATTGTTCAATCGAAGAATCGCAATTGGCTGACAGATGAAAACATAAAACTGCGTTGCGCGTCAACTAAATTACCAGTTGATATTAAAAAATTAGCAAATAATAAAAAAAAAAACAAGTTTTACATTAAAATTTAAATTAAAGTTCGTTTTATAATTATATTGTTTATATTAAATGCATTAATTAAAGGAAATAAAATATAATAGTGTGATTAGTTTTTCCCTGTTTATATGTGCGGCCCACGATAGACCAGTAAAAATTTTTGAGCCCCATAATCCATTTCAGTTGGACATTAAAATTTCATTTCACCACTCTATATTATTTTTTTCGATAACGAAAACTTCAATTTGATTTTCCATTAAACATACACATTTTGAGTTGTGTTCGTTTTCCATTGACAGTATATTACGTATCATTACAGTATCAGTGCATTTCTATATCGAACCTCTTGAACGAGTATTATGCGGCTTCGTGAAAACGTACGACACAATGGAAAATATTTTATACATCGCCAGTCAATAAACTCGAACTGAAAAATAAGAAATATTCCCTCTTCTCTCGGATAGAAGGCTGGAGTGTGAACATTATCGTACCGATCACTGTATGCTAAATTGATCCATAAACGTATATATATGTGCGCCGCTGCTTCTTCCAGACGCCAGCCGTTTGCCTGTTCTTCTTCATCCATGTGCGTGTATACGGTATATATAGGGAAGGTGAAAGTTGAATGGATTTCCCGTTATCCGCAGATAAGGACTTCCCTGAATATCGTTCCTCATTTCGTTTCTCCTATGCGGCAGGAATGTTTTGTTGCCCGAAGGAATGATAAGAGGTGCCAACCACCATTGGCGTACAACACAGAATAGTAGATTTGATGTTTTTTTTAAGATTTTAAGAAGCAATGGCTATATGAGTACCTTTCATTAGTGAATGATTAATGTAAATTAGATTATCAAATGTGATTCAAGAAGAGCTTTCTTTAATACTGCAGTAATAAGATCTCTTAGATGTTTATATAAAAAATATGTCCTTGGGATATGTAATTCTTTACTTAAATATCCGCTAAGATAAATTTATATATATATATATATATATTGACAAGTTTCAAATTTGAATTAACAATTAGTGTAAAATATTGAGAAATCATATACGAGGTGTGTTTAAAAAGTAATGCGACTGTTTCAATAAAACTCTTTATCAACCTTACCACCTTCAAAATAGTTCCCTTCTGAGGCTACACAGCGTCGGAGACGTTGCACCCACTGCTCATAGCAGTGTTGGAAGTCGTTCAGTGGGATCCAACGAAGTTGGTCCGTCACGGTTTTTGAATGACGTTTATAGTGTCAAAATGATGTCCCTTGAGTTGAATTTTCTACTTGGGAAAAGGGAAGAAGTCACAGGATGATAGATCAGGTGAGTAGGGGGGCTGAGGAACCACTGAAATTCCTTTTTGTGTCAAAAATTGCCTAATAGAGAGTGCTGTGTGACAAGGTGTTGTCGTTGTCATGATGCAACATCCAACTTTCAGAAATGCTTGGTCTGACTCGAAGAACTCTTTTCATTAGTCTCTCGAGAACTTTGCGGTAAAACTGCTGATTGACAGTTTGCCCCGGGGGCACAAACTCTTTATGAACAATCCCCTGACTGTCGAAAAAGCAAATAAGCATTGTTTTAATCTTGGATTTGCTCATCCGTGCTTTCTTCGGACGTGGTGAGTCGGGGGTGTGCCACTCCTGACCTTGGCGTTTCGTTTCAGGGTCGTATTCAAGTACCCAGGATTCGTCAACTGTGATCACGTTTTTTAGAAAATCTTTGTTAGTTTCAATGTTCTGCAGAAAATCTGAACACACAGCTCCGATGTTGTTTTTGCTCAGGTGTCAGGATTTTGGGAACCATCTTCGAACACACCTTTCGCATGCCTAAATCCTGGGTTAACATATCGCAGACAGTGGCAATGTTCAAATTCAATTCACTGCTGATAATTCTGACAGTCATTCGTCGATCAGACATCACAAAAACTCACAATTTTTCCAAATTTTCGTCGGTTTTTGAACTGCGTGGTCGTCCTTTCCGATTTTCATCATTAACGCTTTCACGTCCCTCTAAAAAGGCTTTGTGCCACCTAAAAACTAGAGCTTTCGATAAGACCTGCTCCCCATACGCTAGGGTCAATTTTTGAACAGTTTCCGTTGCAGTTTCGGCAAGTTTGACACAAAACTTTATCGCATAACGTTGCTCCAGTTTTGTTACGTCCATTTCCGTAACACTTAAAAAACTAGCTTCACAAGAACACGTAGTAAAAAAAGTGCAGTAGCAGTGGGTAGTTGAGACTTGTACTGGAGGTAGATCAAATGTTTATCTAAATGGTTAACAGGCGGGGAAACTTGCAATGTTGCCAAATCACGCACTGTGCATGCGTTCTCACTACTTTTTAAACTTACCTCGTAAGTTCTATCATAGTCATTGTAAATTTGTTACTACGGTGTTAAACAATCATGCAGAATATGAAGAAGATGGACATCGAAATAAGTTACACGGTATTTGTTTGATATTCTATACAATTTCGTTTTAAAATTAAGAATGAGCCATCAGTATAACGTATAAAGTCAGCTGTGATAGCCTTTTAAATAAAGTTTGTTTTTTAATAGAAAAACCATTTATTTTGATAGGCACTTGTATTATTTGCATGTTTATTATCTGCTCTGAAAATAATCATTTATTTTTGATTGTTGTTTAGTATATATATATAAATAAGTTTGTGATAATTTCGTTTAAACATGGATTTATTTCGCTCTTGGCCTGCCTGTGAATACATGTCTTTTTCTTTGCTTCCCCTCTAAAAGTAATTGAACAATTCCTCGTATCCAAGCAGATTTTCCTATATTATATAATTCTCCAAATGCTTCTCATATCCTACGAAAACAATTTTTTTAATAAAAATTTGCAGTGTTTCAAAAATAAGATTCAAATTCAAATAAAACACTTTTGAAAAGCTCCTGGAACGCCCATGAAATCTCGAAACACCGATGCACATACCTTCTGACATGATAGAAAGAAAAGAGTTCTTTACCACATACTGGAGAGCACACGCACCATCTACAATCTCCATTCTACATGTAGTGTTATTTGTAGCTATAGGTATATTATCTGTATATACAGCAGAATGCCTCAGTCGCACACGTGCAAGGTAAATATAAAAGAGAACCAAAGTGATTTGGGAAGAATTCAATTTGAATGTTAAAGCAGGTTGGGTTATTGGTTCGTTTCACGTGCAATAAGTGAATGAAAATTGACATAATATGCGGAAGACTTTACTATATCATTGGTAATATAAATAAGATATTGATTCTTAGTCGGCTCTTATTTATTATATATAGGGGATATTCCATACTTGATATATATATAATTAAATTGAGTTAAAACAATATTTTAATATAGTATGAATTTTTTCCTCTCTTGTACAATTTTTGTTGATCCATTAATCTCAGTATCTAATTAAATTTGAAATAAATACAATATTTTTTTATTTTCACTATATTCTATTTACCTCAAGTTGGCTCGAAGAAATTTCACTAATAAATTTCACAAAAGCGATATCAGTGAATATGATAAATGCAGAACAATACTACTACAAGTCTTCTACCACCAGAACCTCATCTGCTAATGAAAGGGAGCAAATCAAATCGAATATAATTTCTTGTTTTCCCATCCCCTTGTTAACAATTAAAATATGTATGATATCGCAAATTTTGTTTGCACTAAAGATAATGGACTATAAAGTAACGTTTTCGTTTGTTTTATAGTTTGCAGGACTTTACAAACCCCCCCATATACAAGAATACGACCTATTCGACATTTTGTACTCAATCTATCGACGAAAATTAATTTTAGGTCTTAAATTTGCTTATTTCTACGAATGCCTCTCTTCCTGGAGAATAATATTTGATTAATTATTACCTATTTATCTGCAATAATTTACATGTACTTTTGAATTATGAAACGAAGAAGACTTCCTCATCGATTCAAAGAATGTGAAGTTCAGAGTTTGCAATAAGATGTTTCTAATTCGACAACCATTGCGCCTAATATAAATGCAACTAAATGAGTAGAATCCAAGAGAAAGAAGAAGACGAAGAGGATGAAAAGGCGGAAGTCCTAAGGAACCAGCTTGTTTTATTTAATCCATATTTACATAAATTTCACTTGGCGTCAACAAGATTTCATTCGTTGGTTCAGTTGAATGGAAATATTATATATCAGATCCGGTACAAGGACTTTTTAGACGTAACTTAGCTCTTTTAGCACAATTTCTTCAAAATCATCAGTATTATGTAATATTTATATGAAATTTCAAACGTGAAAAACATATGATAATGTACTAATGAAAATGAATTTATTACTATTGTTAATTCTTCCGGAGGCATATAATTCTTATTTTACAACAAAGCAATGTGTAAATATATCTAAATATATTACAAAAAGATTTTTTAAATAGTTAATCATATAGATTAATTCTTGCAATTAAAATACTATATATTTTTTTAATAATTCACCTACTCTAATTCTCGCAACAAACTTTCTCAATTTGGAATATAAAAATAAAGCCTAATATATTATATACTATTTAATTCACTTATAGATATAAATTTATATGATGATCATTGATAGGATCTAAATATGTGTCGCACTTTAAGAAATATATGTAATTAGGACCGAATGGTCGTAAATATAAAGGTATATTTATATTTACGACCATTCGGTCCTAATTTCATATATTTCGCAATTAAAGTGCAACATATATTTAGATCCTATCAAATCCTATTGTCATAACAAATTCTCATACTTGCCATTTTGTATTATTAGAATCGAATATATTAATGTAATTATCATATGAATTAATTAATTCTGCATGAAATTAAAATTTAAAAAGTGATAATTCATAATATTTGTTGCAATCAAAATATTCGCATCGATTGCATGATAAGTGAAATAATATTTTTTTTCCAAGAATATATTATATATTGAATCTGTGATTACTAAATATTCAATCACTTACTAGGTATATTATTATCAAGATTTAATAAATAAATGAATAAATTGGCATTGGTATAATATCATTTTAATAAAAAACTCTCTCTATGTGAAAATATATTTTAAAAAATTACAATTTAATAATAGTATAGAATATCACCCAAATACCGTAACATTAAGTAGCTAGATGCGCATTTCGAAGGCTATACCCCCATCTTCAGTGGTACAACATAAAAACTAAATAAAATACCTAAAATCACGAATAAGTATATTTAAGTTACGGTTTTTGGGTGATATTCCATACTGTTATTTAATACCGTAGTGATAATTTTTTAAATACAATTTAATAAATTTATAATAATCATTTTATCTGCAAAAATACATTTAACTACAATATTAAATTATATAGTATCTGCTTCTACATTCACAAATCAATTCTATCTCTATAATTAGATTACCAATGACAAAAAAAAAAAAAAGTGTTTTATAATACGGTTCTGCGTCTAAATATGATGCTATGAAGCGTATACGGTGACACGTCACCGACTTTCCGAAGTTGGTAAATAAGCAACGCCTGGAGATCATTAACCATTCTTCAGCCCACACCTACTTGAAAAGTTATTATGTACTTTACATTTATTTATATCATAGTGCCTTCAATTAACGAACATACATCTCCTTCGGGAATAACTCGAATTAGACCTTAAAATATACAAAAGACGATAACGTATAGTGCGTGAATAGAAGCGACTAATATCTACATAAATATTAATAGATGGAAGACTGTTTATTAGCAATTTTTGTAGAAATTTTAAACAAAATATAAACGGACATGCAAAGTGATTATTACTCAAATATCATAATATATACTCAAATATAATAAAAATGCAAAATAAATTTCAATTTTTCGTAGTGCGTAAAAAAAATTAATAGATTAGCAAAAGTGCCCTAAAATAACATTTTGATGGATATAATTACATATACATCTAGTCTTGCAAACTCAATCATTATGATGTTGAAAATTGTAAGCTATAGTATTTGTACTTACCAATTTAAGAAAAGTAGAGAGTCGCTTGTTTACCATTAGTGATATTGCGTTCATTGAATTCAGTGTTGTTAACAAGAAATAGCTATTATTGAGTTTTCCGATTTTTCACGACACTTCACAATTTATAGCTTTAATAAATTTCTACCATAAATTCGCAATGAAATTTACGATTACCAATAATAAAAATAAATTGCATTTCTGGTGAAAATATAGATGAAATAATTTATTGCATATATTAGTAGCTGTATTTACTGCCTTCAGTTTGATGGATACGCTTTTATTGATGGAAAATTGGTGTAAATATGAACATTCACATAATATACGATGCTCTTGTATATGTATATTGTTATAGGGAAAATGTCGATTTCAACACAACACAGAGTCGCATTTAGGCATGAAATAAAGGGCGACGTTCGAACCAGTCTTCTTTCAATTGGATGGAAAACTTATTGCAATTGCCTTAAAATCGAAAGATTCCTGTTACCTGTTCGTACTTATTTGTTTGTATAATTTAACTGAAAACAAATATCAATCAGAGTCACTTTATGACATGAATAACGTAAGAACCATTTCAATTTCGATCATTTAAAACCGATTGTTTCGTACAGAATGAAAATAAATGAAATTTCGATTTGTTCCATATCTGCTTTCTCGGGCATATATGGATATTTGTAAACTGACATGTGTATATCCATAACAGTCTTTTTATGGCTGTAATATAATATTTTATCGGGGAGCCACTAGTTTTAGTCAAAGCACGGTATAAATAAAAAGAATGGTGTTCTAGATTTTGTCTTGCGGCTTATGGGAATAGACTATATATAGTGTTAGTCTGCTGCAGAGAAAATTTGCATATTTCGATGGAGCTAGGAATAACATAATATTGATGTGCACCAGTGCGAAGCCCTCGCAAAAAGTAATTAAAATATTATTTGTTCGCAAATATTGGACATATTTTGAATAAAATATGTATATGCGATGTTAAAAATTGTTCTACTTTCGAGTGAAGTTCTTTTTTATCAGAAATATACATTTTGAGAATAATAAAAATAAATTGCAAGAATGTTTTAATAATAGGTAGTTCAAGCGATTTATGTAATCACTTTGATGCGACATTTTTTTCCAAAAAAAAAACTTGAGAGAGAGTTAAGAATAGATTCAATTAGTCTAAAGTGCATTTTTAGAACACTAATTTTCAACTAAAACAATAAATTATATATAGATAATAATAAAAGACGGTACCAGACTTCCACATCACAACCATCTTCTTCAATTGATGATGCTATCAACAATATATATCAGTTTTTCATGAACCTTTCAGATTGCGTCCAAATTGAACTTTAAGTATCGACGTTTTTGGAATACATATCCTACAATCTCAACCAGCGAACTGTTAGTTTAAATCGGTACGCTCGCATTTTACAAATTGTATAAATCGTTAAATCGATTTGGAATTAATTTAAAGTACACTTACTATCATACGAGGTGTGTTTAAAAAGTAATGAGACTGTTTCAATAAAATTCTTTATTTATTTTATATTTACAATTCAACTTTACCACCATCAAAATAGGTCCCTTCTGAGGCCACACAGCGTCGGAGACGTTGCACCCACTGTTCATAGCAGTGTTGGAAGTCGTTTAGTGGGATCGAACGAAGTTGGTCCGTCATGGTTTTCTGAATGACGTTTCTAGTGTCAAAATGATGTCCCTTTAGTTGAATTTTCAACTAGAGAAAAAGGAAGAAGTCACAAGGTGATAGATCAGGTGAGTAGGGAGGCTGAGGAACCACTGAAATTCCTTTTTGTGTCAAAAATTGCCTAATAGAGAGTGCTGTGTGACAAGGTGTTGTGCGTTGTCATGATGCAGCATCCAACTTTAAAAAATGCTTGGTCTGACTCGAAGAACTCTTTTCCTTAGTCTCTCGAGAACTTCGCGGTAAAACTGCTGATTGACAGTTTGCCCCGGGGGCACAAACTCCTTATGAACAACCCCCTGACTGTCGAAAAAGCAAATGAGCATTGTTTTAATCTTGGATTTGCTCATCCGTGCTTTTTTCGGACGTGGTGAGTCGGGGGTGTGCCACTCCTGACTTTGGCGTTTCGTTTCAGGGTCGTATTCAAGTACCCAGGATTCGTCACCTGTGATCACGTTTTTTAGAAAAGCTTTGTTAGTTTCAATGTTCTGCAGAAGATCTGAACACACAGCTATCCGATGTTGTTTTTGCTCAGTTGTCAGGATTTTGGGAACCATCTTCGAACACACCTTTCGCATGCCAAAATCCTGGGTTAACATGTCGTAGACAGTAGCAATGTTCAAATTCAATTCACTGCGGATCATTCTGACAGTCATTCGTCGATCAGACATCACAAAAACTCGCACTTTTTCCAAATTTTCGTCGGTTGTTGAACTGCGAGGTCGTCCTTTCCGATTTTCATCATTAACGTTTTTACGTCCCTCTAAAAAGGCCTTGTGCCACCTAAAAACTTGAGCTTTCGATAAGACCTGCTCGCCATACGCTAGCGTCAATTTTTGAAAAGGTTCCGTTGCGGTTTCGGCAAGTTTGACACAAAACTTGATCGCATAACGTTGCTCCAACTTTGTTGGGTCCATTTCCGTGACACACTTAAAAAACTAGCTGCACAAGAACACGTAGTAAAAAAAGTGCAGTAGCAGTGGGTAGTTGAGACTTGTACTGGAGGTAGATGAAATGTTTATCTAAATGGTTAACTGGCGGGAAAACTTGCAATGTTGCCAAATCACGCACTGTGTATGCGTTCTCACTACTTTTTAAACTTACCTCGTATTTACGACACACGAATTGTCGTAAATAATAAAAACTAGATTGTATAAGTTTGGTCAGTTTATTATCACTTTTTCATAAGCCTTATATGTTATTTCATTGGTGGAAAATTTGAAATTAATGGAAATTCATGGACTGTTTCAATAGAAATATATTAATCCTGTTATGGACTGTGTTGTTCGTGATGGGCACTGTTATGGTCTTGTCGTTCGACTGTTGTGGTGTGATGGCGTTGAGGGGTGTTAATTGCCCTTCTGTAGTTACTCTTTAGTTTTGTTCCCTGATTGCGCTTGGTAGTTATAGGTGTTTAGTTCACTTACAGTTAGGGTAAGAAGAACTGATTTTATTCGTGAAGTGTTTAATTGAAGGGCTTGGTGCAAAAACCGGTCAGCTCCATTTTTATCAATTTTATAGTATTGACAAAAAATTGTTTTGCCAAGTATAACCACTGAAAAAACTGGAGAAAATAATTTAGTCCCTTTTTTTGCCCCAAAATAAAAATATATATAATTATATTCATGCAAATCTCAGTTTTATTAACTATCAAACATACAAAATGACTCTTACAATGTTAATACATTTCCTCGTCCTCGCTATCCAGATCTTCTTGAGGTATTTCTGGTCCCACAGCATTATACACAAGATCGTATTACCATTGATCATTTTTGGGCACATACTTTTCAGCCAAAGAACGGACGTTTTCAAGTTTTTTCAGCTTGATGGGTATGGGGTCGTTTTTATAAAGTTTTTCCGTGTTTTGGCATTGAATATGTAGCTGATGATTTCTTCAATGAAAATTCGGAAAACATTATAATCCCTATGGTAATACTGCATTTTACTTCATTCGTTTTTTTCGTACTTGAAAATACGATATTTAGATTTGGAAAACTTTTCCTTTGCATTGTTTGTAATGGTCTTTTTAAAAATCCTTTTGAAATGTTCTGCGAAATTTAGTATAATGTCTTGATTCACCACAACTACTGTAAATTTTCGAGATGTCTTCTTTACCAACCAATCGATCCAACCATTAGGCGTATACACTATTTCTTTGTTTCTTTTCTCTTTTTCTATTAAACCGAAAGATCGGTCACATGGCAAAAAGATCGGTCACTCCATTCTTAGCAATATTTCCCATTATATGCCACAGAGCTGCCCGTTTTTTGCACCAAAAGATGCCCAATACTAAGTACATGAAAAGTCAATTTTGCCCAAAAATGGAGTTGACTGGTTTTTGCACCAAACCCTTCAACTGTATTTATTGAACTTCTTGAGGAGTCGAGTGCTAAGTCAGGATTGATTTATTGTTCATGCGCGTGGTATAAGGAAATTTCTTGAATTTTAAATCAATTACATAAACATACATAGTAATACATTAATGACGTACAACAATCACGATAAATCAAAAATTTGAAACAGCGACCATTTCTGTCATTATATCATATTAATAAAATCATTTGGTCCGTATTCGTGGATATAAACAATCCCTGCTTGTCGGCGGTAACTACTCCCGGCTGGATAAGTCATTATAAAACTTCCGAAACAATCTAGAAGTCAACAAAACGTCTAAGAAAAACCATAAAAAAGTCGTTTGCGCACGCGGCGCATCGTGTTTTATAGAATGGCCGAGTGGTGGCGCTGTGAACGTCGTCACAAGCTGGTATCTAATCGCTATGTCTTTGTATGTACGTACTATGCCAGCACGAACAGAACGGAATTACTATAGTATGTGGTGTGGCATGGAATTCCACGGCGCAGTTTTCCATCGTCTTGTTGCCATCTTAAAAGTTATAACCACCGTGCTACCTGACTCCTAATAAAAGATTTACCAGGTTCCCAACAACATCTATTCATTTAACATATATAGCAAATTTTTTTATTTTATATATATAAATTTAAAATATATAGGGGAAAAAATGCAGGAGCGATTATACAGGTTAGTTTGTAAAATATATGAGAAGGGAGAAGTACCACAGGATTTTCAGCGTAGTAGAATAGTAACAATGCCGAAGAAAATAGGAGCTAATTTGTGTGAGAACTATAGGACCATTAGCCTACTATCACATGCATCGAAGATATTGTTAAAGATTATTTATAGGAGATTAGAAAATAAAGTAGAGGAAAGGCTAGGAGAAGATCAGTTTGGTTTTAGGAAAAACAGAGGGACGAGAGAGGCGATTCTAGCACTAAGAACGGTAGTAGAAAAAAGAAAGAGGGTAGGAAAGGTAACTTGCATAGCTTTTGTAGATTTAGAAAAGGCATTTGATAATGTAGATTGGGACATAATGTTTAGAATTTTAAAAGAAACGGGTATAGATTATAAGGATAGGAGAATAGTTTTTAATTTATATAAACACCAAACTGCCTTAGTTAGAATTGAGGGGGAAGAAGAGGTAGCAAAAATAGGGAAGGGAGTTCGGCAGGGATGTACACTTTCACCGTTATTATTTAATCTATATATAGAAGATGCAATAAACAAAGTAAAAGAAGAGTATAGTGTAGGTGTGAATGTACAGGGAGAGAAAATATATATGCTGAGATTCGCCGACGATATAGCTATATTGGAAGAAAGCGAAAAGAAATTAGAGAGGGTATTGAATGGTATGCAGGCAGTATTGACTAGGGATTTTAACATGAAAATAAATATAGGTAAAACTAAAGTGATGAGGTGTGACAAAAAGGAATGCAGTAGAAAAATGAGGATCACAATAGGAGATAATAGAATCGAAGAAGTGTCAGATTTTTGATATTTAGGCAGTAGAATCACAAAAGATAATCGAAGCAAGGTAGATATAAAGTGTAGGATAGCACAGGGTAGGAAAGCATTCGTAGAAAAAGAACAGATTTTAAGATCAAATATTGACTTGGGTATTAGAAAAAGATTACTGAAGGTATATGTTTGGAGTGTAGCACTGTACGGGTGTGAGGCGTGGACTATAGGAAAGGAAGAGAAGCGTAGATTAGAAGCACTTGAAATGTGGTGTTATAGGAGGATGATGAGGATTGGTTGGGAAGATAAAGTAACAAATGAAGCTGTACTAGAGTTAGTAGGGGAGAAGAGAAGTATCTGGAGAGTGTTACAGCGTAGGAGAGACAGATTAGTAGGGCATATTCTTAGGCATGGGGGGATTATGCAATTGATCATAGAAGGTAGAGTGGAGGGAAAGAGAGGGGTAGGTAGGCCTAGATTGGAGTATGTGAGTCAGATAGTTGAAGACGTTGAGATGAATAGCTATAGGGAGATGAAGGGATTAGCTCAGGATAGATCGGCATGGCGTGCTGTTTCCAACCAATCTTTAGGATTGCGGACTCTTTAACTAACTAGCAAATTTTTCATTTTTGTAACAACAACACCAGTCAATTTATTTCACATTGGTTAGATTGCCAACACTACCAACAATTTTTTGCGAATCTTTAAAAAGGCAAGTAACTAAGAAAGTCGTCATTGATTATTTTACAACGTGTATTATAAGCAAGTTGAATAAATATAGGAATGGATTTTCTAAATATTAGGGTAAAATCAAAAAAAAGCGAGTTTGAAATATAGTGTACGATAGCAATGAGATTTGAATATTTGACTGTTCGTATTCAATTATTTTAAGATATTTTTGTTAGTCTGTATATGGGAAGAAAAGTAGTGATTTGGATAAACAGTCATAAACATATTTCAATGTAAAGTATATATCAATGGATATGTATTTAATAGAATTGACTTCGTAAATATTCTTATACTTTAGAAGTACCTCGTGTTTCAAACTCGCTTCGCTTGTAAGAAAATAATACATTCCTACTAGAATGGAGAACATTTTCTTTTTCTAAGAATATTTTATATTTTAGGGTGTTTGTAAATAATAATATATAAAGCTGAGGTACTTGTGTTTTGAAAATACCATATAAAATAAGTTCGTCAAAGGCAATTTCCAATTATAAATTACTTCATTGTTAACGAGCATTTTCACCAAAGACAAAGCTGTAGTAGTAGCAGCAGGGAACCCTTGGGCACGTACCATATGCGCAATGCCCCGCAGGATGTAAACTTTACCGCATCTGACTGCTGCCACCACCAGCCAGTTATATGGGACGCAGCAGGAACGCGATCTTACGTCCTTGGTCCTTATATACACCAACACACATAGCGGTTGCAGGTATTCAACATAATTGTTTCCCGACAAAGTGCCATTTGTCGCCGGGATACGACGAAGAAAGCACTCCACTTTGCCGCAGGTGTAGCTTGTTAACCATGGCGCTTAGTATAGCTAACTACGCTATATATATGTTGGCGTCAGATAACTTATTTAATTTATTAAAAGTGTCGCTGGTAGCAGGACGACGATGTACAAGGCAAATTTCCGTAATGTAAGAGTTTGAGTACACTCCGCCACAGTTTAACTGGGATTGAGTGCGGTAAAGTCACTGCACAGGGATATACAAGACAAACAAAAAATGCCTTCCGCTTTCATTTTCATGTTTAAACTTACTAGTGTTTCTGTTTTATGTGGTTGTAAAGATTGTTCAGTTTTCTTCGGAATGAAACGACGTGGTAAAGATTTGCCATTAAAAAATAATTGCTGGTACTTGCAAATATCAGACATCAGGCTACCATAAACCTGCTTATGTGCGAAGGGTGCGAATTATATATTAAACTAACTTATTTGTTAACTAGTACTATTTGTCTAGTTTATTTATTTTAATTTTCATATTTTTCCAATTTTATTTTATTATTTTTATAAACAATAATATTGGACAAGGAGCACGAGGAAATTATATTATTACTATATCTAAAATTTGGTTTATAATAATTATTTATAAAGCATTTCTATATCCAACGTGAATACCGATCACGAAAGTTGCAAACTAAGACGAAGTCAAAGGCTGCAATCTTTTGAGTTTGGCAAAGGACATTTGACACGTGTCTTCCACAATACATTTCTAGTCCTGCAAGATAACAAAGCCCAAAAGATAAATTATTGCAATATTAATATCGCAATATTAAATCGCTTTATTGCCGTGGAATCTCGGAACGAAATGATTTGATTTAATATAGCCTGTTATAAATATAATAATATTTGTTTTTAAATATTTTTAATGCAGAATAGGAAACATATATTGCAAAATCACTCCGTGGCACTTTGTTTTTTTTTACTACGCAATTTTCGAATGTTTTCGAATTTATATAGAAAAATAAACTTTCAGAAGTTGCGAAAATATATTTTTCTAATTTGCGTTTCTAATAAGCTATAAACGAACCCAAATGAGTTCGTTTATAGCGAATTTGAGTTCTCTTATAGCATAGGGCAATTTACTGTTTCAAAGTTGGTTGCTCTGCTTGCTAGTAATCAAATGTCAAACTACAATAGAAAGCAACAAATAGTTTGATTTTAATTTTGTCCCTGAAATGTACAATGTACGTCAAACTAGAAAAGAAAGCAACAAATAGGTTAATTTAAATATATTTGACAATTTATGTCAAAATGTTCTAAATGTGCCAATAGTTACTACCAACAGTAAAAAAATTCCTTAAATTTTTAAATTTCGATGTTTTATTTAAAAATGGCATAAAAGACGCAAATTAGAAAAAATAGTATAAAAAACTCATTTCATAAGTCATTTATAACACTCGTCCTTTAGAATAATTGAACTCGTGCAATAAAACCTGCCTTATGAAACTCGTTCTTTAATATACTATTGTTTTCATTCGTAATCATATTTTATCGGTACAATGACTTATATAAAGAAATAATATAATTTCTTCTAACCAAGTAAAGCAACTATATAAAACATCAACAAACATTTGAAACGAAATTAAAGGAAATTTATTTTACTAGAGTTTAAATTAGATATGTAGATGACATTTTTGCGATTTTTGATACTGAAAAATCTAATATTGATGATTTTATTAATACATTAAATTCTAAATTTCCTTATGAAATCTAAAGTAATAATGAGTTATCTTTCTCAGATGTTTTCGTCATTAGAAATAATAATATATTAGAAAAGCTACAAATACGGACTGATATATAAAGAACGATTCAAATCATTGTCGTATTCACGCATTTTACAAAGTAAAACAACCAAATATTTGAAAATAATTTAAAGTCTCGAAACCACGCCTCAATAAAACATACATCACATTCTTCCCTGGATGACATTAAAAGGCAATATAGGGAGAAAACAAAATACGACCCGGGCGGTAATTTAATTTTTACGGTTATATTTACGTTTTTACGTGCTCCTGCGCTACAGTAGCGCCCCCTTCGGCCCATATATCTCTCATGCGGCTCAGGATCAGCAGAGCGCCATGCTAGGTACTAAACTGGGACCCACTCATAGATAATGCATGAATGCAATAGATGTGTTTTGTCCGTTGTACAAACAGTGTGCAACATATCTAGGCGGCTAGGTGTGTATTATACATGGAGGGATATCCCACATTCACTCCGGGATGGATATGTAGCAGCGCCAGGCAAATGTTAATAATGAAGTAGCCAAAGAAGATATTCAAATATGTATGCGGACGTTCTCTAACATTGTGAATGATACTCAGTCTTCCGAAGATGTAAATGGTCTTTTAGGCTGTTTGCGTTCCCATTACGTAATTAATTTCGGAAAGCTGTGTGTTTTCAGACAAAGAATAAGTTAGAAAGTTAAAAGGAAGGATAAACAAAAAAAGGGTAACGCTTTTATATCAACAATTCATAAATAAAATTTGAAATTCTATAATCAGATTGATTTTCTAGTTTTTCTAACAATTTTCATTTTCTCACAAAGAAACTTTTTGTTTAAATTTTAAGTGTATTTCTTCTGTCAGTCTGGTATTTCAATGTTTATAATACCAACATTGTCTTTGCTTTCAATTTACTGACATCTGCTGTACTGATTGGAATATGATATTCTTTGTTAAAGTATTAGAGCTACAAGGCAATCAACTTATCTTTGTAATTTGTTGATTATTAATTAATTAATATTAATAAATAACACTTTCGATCAAAATTTGCATTGCTAATTTCCTAATTAAAAATCTTTTTTTCAATTCGACTGGTATAATGGGCTCGTGGACAGCAAGTAAAAGATGTCTTTAAGAACACACGTTTATTTAACTTTGGCTTTTATTTGGTTTATTTGTGTTCTTTTACTTGCTGTCCACGAGCCCATTATTCCAGTCGAATTGATAGTTCATAGGACAATTATTTACATTTTTCATCTTCTCTTAAGTTGGCCTGACTGATGGGTAATACATACCATAGTATGAGTTGGGTGAAAATTACAGGCGCACTTTTTATGGCCATTCTTTATGTCTTCGATACAGATGTGTTTATAATATACTACATAACTACAAGAGTAGCATATTCATTTTCTTCCAGACATTTTTTAATCATTTACTGTAGATAAATTCAGTATAGACAGAATTTTGCCATGGAGAAGTTATTGTATACCAGAATAAAAGAAGTCGTAAAGATATGACTATTTAAATATCAAAAAATATTATTTATGATTCCGAAAATGTTCTTAGCAGCAATTTTTTTGTATATTTAAATATTTTATAAATGTGAAGTCATGATATTATAATAATAACTACAATAAATACAATTTTCTAAAATAAAATAAAATATCTCGTTCGCCTTTATAATATATTATAGAATATATTCTAATTTCAATATATGTTAATATTAAATAAATAAATATCTCTATAGAGTTTTATGTATCAAATTTTTCATTTTTCTTTTTTCTATATCGATGCATTTCACATATGTTCATTTTCATTTCTATGGGTGACAGTCGCTACAGTTTATCACAGAAGTACTAAAGAGAAATAATATTTGGCTGCTCGGATATAGGTTAGAAATACTACTTCGTTTGATTGAGATTTTTAAGATAATCTTTTACCAATAGTGAATTTTATGCAAATTTAATATTGAGTTATATAGAATATCACCAAAATACCGCAATTCAAAGCATTTAATAGCGATATGCGCATTTCGAAAGATATACCCCCATCATCAGTAGCAGAATATACAAAGTAAATGAAATACCTCTGTCACGAATGGTAATATTATATATAGTTAATTTAACACCGTAGTGACAAATTTATGATTAATACTCGATATAGTGAATGAAGTATTAATTCATATTTTGAAGAACAATTCCACATCTTGAGCACCATAACCAAAAATGTTCGCCACATAAAGTAATTGTATAGTCTCCGATTCTGATGAGATATTACAATATTTCTTCGGCACAGTCAATTGAATAGTAATGAAGGAAATATATTGAAAATATAGGTTGATGCAAAAGTTTTGCACTTTTTGAATGTGCTTTGTTTGAAATATCATATCTTTAGAAATAATCACTTTTATTAATCAAAATAAGCACTATTCGAATCTACACACTTTTGCCAATGCGAAACTAATCGATTTTTACCATAATAAAAATTTGGTGCTAGGGACTCGATGAAATCAATGAAAGCTGATTTTGCCTGGTCCTGATCATTGAACGTTTTATTTCTGAGGAAGTGATCGAAGTGCTTGAAAAAGTGATAATCGGTTGGCGAGAGATTTGGGGAGTATGGTGGGTCAATTTCTAATTTTTGCACAGTAACCTGTAAAACATATGATCGGGCATTGTCGTGCAACAGGATCAGGCCTCTTCTGTTGACGAATGCTGGTTGCTGCAGGCGTAATTTTCCGTACATTTCATCGATTTCTGCACAGTACTTTTCAGCTGTGATTGTTTCACCAGTTTTTAAAAGAATATAGTAGATGACACCGGCTGCAGACCACCATACGTTGACCATGATCTTCTTTTGGTGGATTTTCGCTTTGAGGAAGTGCTTGGGGCGTTCGTGTTTGTCCAGCCACTGTCCAGACCGTTCACGATTATCGTACAAGATCCATTTTTCATCACATGTCACAATTCGTTCCGAAAACGGGTCATTTTTGTTGCGCAACAGCAGTGAAGCGCAGGTTTCAAAACGCGAAAATTTTTGCCGGTCGCTCAAATCATGAGGGACCTACTCGTCCAGCTTTTTCACCTTTCCAATGCTTTCTAGACGTCTGGTGACAGTAAATTGGTTAATGTCAAGCTTTTCGGCGATTTCTCGAGTTGTTTGACATGGATCAGCTTCGAACATAGTCTTTAATTCATCGTCTGAGATTACTGTGAGTCGACCTGATCTTCGAGGCTAAAATCTCCAGACCGAAAATTGTTAAAACAACGATGTACGGTGCATTTGTTGACACTATTGGCACCCCACATCTGATTAATTTTGCGAGCTGTTTCAGCAGCACTTTCGCTTAATCTAAACTCATAAAAGAAAATGGTCCGAAATTATTCACGCGATATGTTACAGTAATTGACAAAAAAAAAAGGAATTTTAAACTAGGAGTTTAAAGTGACACAGTTCAATAGAGTAGAAAATTTACTACATGCCTAAGCAAAATAAACAGCACTGAAACATTTTTATTCATAGTAAATATTAATGACAAACAAAGCACATTCAAAAAGTTCAAAACTTTTGCATCAACTAATAATTGTTTTTTAATTGCTATATTATGTTTCATAAACATGGTATAAAAATAATTGAGATGGACAACAAGACATTGTGTAAGTTAAATTATGTTTGATTCAAATGAAATTGGATAATATTTAGATATAACATTAACAATATAACATACGATACAAAAATTGAATTGATAATTTCAAAAAGCTGTGAAATTCCCGAATTTATTTTTTAGGAAACGATATAAGGTACTTTTTTCTAATTATTTGACATGCGCCACAATATAATTGCACGTGGTTTAGATAGTATTTTAAATAAATATAATTTTAAAGTAACATATTATAGTCTTGCTAATTTTCTAGGAAATCCAAAAGATTGATTGATTTCAATAAAAAATCGGGTGTTTACGAAAGATCTTATTCTAGTTGTCCTAAATAGGACAAATATTATTAATAAAATACTCCTCCCGATTATTAGATATTATCTGTGGGTAGATTATTTATATATAAATAAGTTTTGTGTAATTCGTTTTTAATTTCTTTATAAGCGAAACTATTTTCGAAAAATCCTCGTTTTTAACTATGATATAAAATATTGTACTTTTATTTCTTTTCCCAAATATAAATGTTATACTGCTCGCAATTTATATGGGAATTGTAATTTTGTTAATCCTATTTTGCTTAACAAGACTATATATACAGAGTTTTGGTAAATTAATAATGTGATTTGGAACAAAATAATTACTGCAAATTGTACAAAGTATTTATTTACCAGTTAACCGCGGGCTATTATTTTATAATATGCAAAACCAATTAACCTTAAAATTGAAAATGGACTGCTGAGTCGATAATCCCCATGACGATATAAATTATATTAACTTTCAAAGAGACAAATTTAAATGTTTTTACAAAATGTTCTTTCAATTTCTAATTATTAATAATAGGGAGAATGCGTGCCTGTGTACTTCAAAAAATTAATTCGCACTCCTTGTATGTGGAAGTAGTAGTTAATTGTAAGAATATGTAAAACGTCAAACAAAATAATTATCTGATTTGATCCTAACTATTCGACCCGATATTTTAACTGAATTTGGTTAAACAACAATATATGGAGGAGTAAAAATCAAACTACAATTAATTAAATACAATTCAAGATGATATTAAACTTGTATATGACTATCGCGTAACTTTCCTTTAAAGCCAATAAAAATAAAATGAAATTAATATTATTGCTATTTTTTTATTTCATGTTACGCTCTATATTTCTGTGATATTTATTTTTTATTGACCAAGTTTAATATATCTATTAATTTTTGTAAATTCTTCAATACTATTTACAACTCGACGACAAAATTTTTGTATTTTTTTATTGTAATGTACAGAGATAAATTGCTGAATAAATTTAGATCGTGCGATATGTTTTCAGGATTTAATTTTGGCAGCTTCGTGGGTGAATTAAACTAGAAGATTTGTAGAATTATATGATGTGATGAAGATGAGGTGACAATGAAAGGAGAAGTGCTTCTTGATCTGGATTAAGTAAGAATGTTGTATCACTCAAACACTTAAAGCATTTAATAGCTACATGCGCATTTTGAAGGCTAAGCTCCCTTCTTACAAACTAAATAAAATACTTCTCTCATTAACCTCGATTGTTATACAATTGAACAAAAAGTGAACATGGCAGAAGTTTTTCAATCACATATAATATAACTTATAAATTTCTGAACAATAGAAAATACGAATAACAACGTAAATAAGTTAGTTTAGTTAAAGAGTCCGCAATCCTAAAGATTGGTTGGAAACAGCACGCCATGCCGATCTATCCTGAGCTAATCCCTTCATCTCCCTATAGCTATTCATCTCAACGTCTTCAACTATCTGACTCACATACTCCAATCTAGGCCTACCTACCCCTCTCTTTCCCTCCACTCTACCTTCTATGATCAATTGCATAATCCCCCCATGCCTAAGAATATGCCCTACTAATCTGTCTCTCCTACGCTGTAATACTCTCCAAATACTTCTCTTCTCCCCTACTAACTCTAGTACAGCTTCATTTGTTACTTTATCTTCCCAACCAATCCTCATCATCCTCCTATAACACCACATTTCGAATGCTTGTAATCTACGCTTCTCTTCCTTTCCTATAGTCCACGCCTCACACCCGTACAGTGCTACACTCCAAACATATACCTTCAGTAATCTTTTTCTAATACCCAAGTCAATATTTGATCTTAAAATCTGTTCTTTTTCTACGAATGCCTTCCTACCCTGTGCTATCCTACACTTTATATCTACCTTGCTTCGATTATCTTTTGTGATTCTACTGCCTTAATAACAAAAATCTGACACTTCTTCGATTCTATTATCTCCTATTGTGATCCTCATTTTTCTACTGCATTCCTTTTTGTCACACCTCATCACTTTAGTTTTACCTATATTTATTTTCATGTTAAAATCCCTAGTCAATACTGCCTGCATACCATTCAATACCCTTTCTAAATTCTTTTCGCTTTCTTCCAATATAGCTATATCGTCGGCGAATCTCAACATATATATTTTCTCTCCCTGTACATTCACACCTACACTATACTCTTCTTTTTCTTTGTTTATTGCATCTTCTATATATAGATTAAATAATAACGGTGAGAGTGTACATCCCTGCCGAACTCCCTTCCCTATTTTTGCTACCTCTTCTTCCCCCTCAATTCTAACTAAGGCAGTTTGGTGTTTATATAAATTAAAAATTATTCTCCTATCCTTATAATCTATACCCGTTTCTTTTAAAATTCTAAACATTATGTCCCAATCTAAATGTAAATGTAAATAATGTAAATAAGTAATAACTATAAATGAGGGATAGTCAAACCAAAATAAACGAAAATAATGCCAGTTTTTATTAAACAAATTAAATATGCACGGTGATATTTGGCCTGACATTGAATTCATTCAATTTTATTTTGATTTACGAAGATGTTTATTTAGTTTTTATCTTGTGCTACTGAAGATGGGGGCATAGCCTTCGAAATGCGCATCTAGCTTTAAGTTACGGTATTTGGGTGATATTCTATACTATTATTTAACACCGTAGGGATGATTTTTAAATAATATTATAATTAAATGTTAACATTAAAGCTGTTTATTTTATATTAATCCATTTATTATATATTTGTAATGTACCAGCAATTATTTTTTAATGGTAAATCTTTACTCATTCGTTTTACTTTTTATGTTTAACACGGTAGTGAATTTAAAAAAAAAAGAAGATGTTTATGATTAAGATTCTCAGAAAGTGAACTAATTTCTATAAGATGACCTGATTCAAAAATATGCTCAGCTACAGCACTTTTATTTAACCTGAAATGTTCCTTAAATCTAGTTTCAGTAATTATTTTATTAATCAAATCAATCAAATCTTTGGAAGTTTCTAGAAAATTATCACGACTATTAAAAGTATTATATGCTTCTTTAAAACCTGTCTAAATTTCTAGTTGTCCTAAACTCGTATATAAATTTTTAACAAATTCTTATCAATATGTTCTAATAAACAGTATATATTACACACATCCTGTAAATAAAAGTGACCATAGTCGAATATTTCAACAGTCTTTCTCACAGATAATAATTATATAATATATTTATTAAATATAGTAATAGCATATGTAAATATATTATTTTGAATTTTCCTGTTTAAAATGTATTATTTAATTACGTTTACTAAATCACTTTTTAAGTTTCAAAGTTATATTTCTCAAGAAATAACCTCACGAATGCGTGGCGACGAAATGTTCTTGTATTTCTTCAATATTATCTGAATCAGTAAGTCTTATGCTGTATGCCATGGAATAAACGTTCATGTATAGCTCCTTTATACAGTCTAACAGATCGGATATCAAAGGAGGCTGAGCATGTTAACAGTTACGCAAGAGGCCGTTTTTCTCTTCATCATGATCACAAGTCACTTGATAACGACTACATCGTTTAAAATGCCAGATATACCACATTCAATGCAATTTGGTCTGGGCACGACATATGAGAAGTTTTAGCCTTGGAATTATAGTCAAGATTCGTTACTGTTGGATGCCATGTTAATTTTTGACTTGGTCAAACCAGTTATGAACTTATTCGATATATAATATCACTATTCTTATAACCACAGACTAGTTCTATAATACTCAAAAATACTGGCATTTTCAGTGTAAATTAATAAAAAATTGTTAAGATTGTTTGATGATTTAAGATGATTCAATGAAATTGTTTTGCTTTAATTATTACTAGACTTAGAATATTACTAAATTTTGATTAAAATATTTTCCAATTTTCTTGAAATCTACAGATAACATAACTATCTCTTATTACGAATGAAAAAAAATACATTTATTACTTAGTTGTTAATTAAAAATTAGAGAAAGCGATATTTGAAATGGTCAAAATTATCATGAGATTATCAATTATGTTATATGCTAAAAATATTCTATGTAATTTTGTCTACTTGTTTTTTTCCGTTCATTTAGTCGCATTTAATTAAACATTTTATATAATCGATGGACAATCTTCACTGAATACAGCATATAGTCAGCCAGCTTGCCTACTTGCTTCTGCTGGATGGTATGAAATGCAAGAATAACATGCGTACAGAGTTTCACGCGCTCTGAAACATTGAAACGAAATCCTCTTCAGAGACTTATACTGGCGCTAAGTATTCGCTCCGCCACTTGAACTCCATGCAGATGAAAGGTTCGAGAAATCAAGCTAATTTAAACTCGCGTACAACGTTTTGTATGATGGATATTCAATGAAAATCGAGTGTATGAGAGTTACGCTTCTATCCTGGTGCTATTTGCAAGGATATTTGAGAAGACTTATGCTAGTGAACATAAAGATATATACAAATAGGACGGTGTATTATAATTAAAGAGATTTCTCAAATATATCATAATAAGGAATATTAGTTAGTTAAAGAGTCCGCAATCCTAAAGATTGGTTGGAAACAGCACGCCATGCCGATCTATCCTGAGCTAATACCTTCATCTCCCTATAGCTATTCATCTCAACGTCTTCAACTATCTGACTCACATACTCCAATCTAGGCCTACCTACCCCTCTCTTTCCCTCCACTCTACCTTCTATGATCAATTGCATAATCCCCCCATGCCTAAGGATATGCCCTACTAATCTGTCTCTCCTACGCTGTAACACTCTCCAAATACTTCTCTTCTCCCCTACTAACTCTAGTACAGCTTCATTTGTTACTTTATCTTCCCAACCAATCCTCATAATCCTCCTATAACACCACATTTCGAATGCTTGTAATCTACGCTTCTCTTCCTTTCCTATAGTCCACGCCTCACACCCGTACAGTGCTACACTCCAAACATATACCTTCAGTAATCTTTTTCTAATACCCAAGTCAATATTTGATCTTAAAATCTGTTCCTTTTCTACGAATGCCTTCCTACCCTGTGCTATCCTACACTTTATATCTACCTTGCTTCGATTATCTTTTGTGATTCTACTGCCTAAATAACAAAAATCTGACACTTCTTCGATTCTATTATCTCCTATTGAGATCCTCATTTTTCTACTGCATTCCTTTTTGTCACACCTCATCACTTTAGTTTTACCTATATTTATTTTCATGTTAAAATCCCTAGTCAATACTGCCTGCATACCATTCAATACCCTTTCTAAATTCTTTTCGCTTTCTTCCAATATAGCTATATCGTCGGCGAATCTCAACATATATATTTTCTCTCCCTGTACATTCACACCTACACTATACTCTTCTTTTACTTTGTTTATTGCATCTTCTATATATAGATTAAATAATAACGGTGAAAGTGTACATCCCTGCCGAACCCCCTTCCCTATTTTTGCCCTACCTCTTCTTCCCCCTCAATTCTAAAGGAATATTATATTATAATAACTAAACAAATTAAATAACAATCAGATGAAAGTGTTATATTTAATTTGACAAACAATTTTTAACGGTATTTAATTAGTCATCAATTATATTAGTAAAAAATAAAACACCATATCCATCTTGATTTATTTAACTCAATTATTTTTATAACTGCTTACGTAATACTCCCGTGCCTAAGAATATGGCCTAACAGTCTGTTTCTTCTATTCAGATAAATATTCCAAAAGTTAAAAGCGTCTTATAAAATTTATTAGTTTATTTGCTCACTTCGGTCCGATAATTTATTTGTTTCATTTATTTTTTTAAACGGTTGAAAAGTCACGCGTCATTTTAGAGTAAAATATAATTTTTTAGTTCTATTTAGTGCCAAATTTATTAATCATAATATACTAGTCAAAATATTATTCTACCTATAATTTACTCGATAACGTGTTCATTTATAAATTATACCATTTTAATTAAACTTTCTTTATAATACAAAATTCTTAATCTAAATTTAAAACATATTAGACTTCGCATAGAATATCACCCAAATACCGTAACTTAAAGCATTAAATGCGCATTTCGAAGGCTATGCCCCCATCTTCAGTAGCTGAAGATAAAAACTTTATTTTACGGTATTTTGGTGATATTCTTTACAATTCTATAACACCGTAGTGATAATTTTAAAAATAAAAATATTAGACTTCATTACTGAAATAACAGCAGTTACAAAATAAAAACAAGCTTTTAAAAATAAACTATAAGCTAATAAAATAATATTAAAAAATTCAATCTAATAACGTTTACGATCGAGTCAAGTGGAGTGTAATTATAAAGATTAATAATCCATAGTTATTCTAAAATCTAAGAACTTGATTCTATTAAAGTGCGTGAATGTGTAAAAGTCATTTAAAATTTCCAAAAAAAATTCAAAAAAAATTGTTACTAAATTAAAACAATTCACAATATATGTATTGGAGACTATAGATAGTAATATTTGGTATTTTATTATAATATTTAATGTAGAGCGCGTTGTATATTACAAAATTGATCTAATTTCTGCAATTTCCAATTTCTGCAATGAAATTTTCCAGTTTTTTTTTTCAATTATTTTTGTGAAATACTAAAATGTATTGTATACTATATAAGACTGCTTTTGCAAATTATTTCATAAAATTTCGTCAAAATATTCATTAATTAAACCGCGTATTATAATTGTCCATTTTCATCAATAAATTGAGCTTAAGGTACCCTAAATATTTGATCACTTTATAATTCAAATTGGCTCGTTTTACACGTATAATTTTCACTCTATTTTTAGAACAATCTAATGTAGTACTCGTATATATAGCAACTACATTTTTATCAAACGAAATTTATGGTTTGCAATTTTCTTGTCATTATCATTAAATTTATTTGTAGCACTGAGACAAATGGACGGAAAAATAGAACATGCTGAAACTACCAACTTAATCTAGATATCAAAATTAACTTTTTAATTAATACATGTAAAACACACACGACTTTCCTTTGATCGTCTTATCGCTAAAATATTTTAGCAAAAATTTTAATCTCTTTGTCCAGTTTGCTACATTTCTCTTGACTAATTTAATTACATCAGTCTTTTCTTAATCTATTAATTCACTCTATGCAACAGCCTATTATTTTAGGGTTCTATGTTCTATAGAGACAACACATCCCTCATCATCATATTTTTCTTTTACCATTACCCTCCTATACAAAATGGTGACAATATGAGCTTTACAACGTTTCGTGCAAATCCGAAGATGCCCCGTACCTTTCTCATTCCCTACAGGATGATTCGTATACAATATTAACTTAAAATTTAGTATTGAAAATTTGATATTGATACAACATACAACTTTAATTTGCGTGGTATTTTATCCAATATTGGCTATATAAATATACATTTTAAAATGTATGTATTTGCTATATTATTATAATTAGTAATAATGTATTTGTCTACGAAATATTTATAAAGGTATATTAATAAGAGGTTTTTATATAAAACAAAACTTTTAAACTAAAATATGTATAACTATCGCCAATTCGGTATTTAGTCTCGTTTATAATTTGCAATCTATATGCGACGAGTTCAACTCCCAACTTGCACAGATTTTAAATAACTAAAAATAGTACTTCAGTTCTGTTAGTGTTCGGACAATATGGGAAAAAGTGGAAATATTCAGCTCGTAATATTTCGTTAAATGGTGTAAACTTTTACTGTCCATTAATTTTAAAATTTCATGCTTCTTACCATGCATCATTTGGTGGCAGATGAATCGCCTGGTATATACATTTATTTAACATACAGTACAGCGATAACTTTTGCGCGGTTTAGTAAGATTAATGAGCAGTGTCTTTTAGAACTAGAACGCCGACGGCGGCGATAACGGAGGTGCTGGAGCTTCGTCGCAGCAACGCAACAGAACGAAGACATCTTGTGATAAGCTTGTCACTATCGTTTCCGTCGCTGTAAGAGATCCAAAAGGCAGCTTATTCCTTATGGTATATGGAAAGACATCTGCAAGTATATATAATACATGCCCCAAAGTTCCCGATAGTTGTTAGAAGTTATTATATTTTAAAGGACAATGGGTAGAAAGTTCACGTAGTAGTGACGCAATTTTAGTCATTATTCAAAGATAGTATATTCAAACTATTGAAAAGCAAACAGTGTTTAAATATTAAAATTGCACTGTCTTATATTAAGAATTTTTATAATAGCGATTTTGAAATTATTACCATCATTCTTTTGAACAATACAAATTAACGATTGCCCAAACAGCAATAAATAATGGGTAGTCAAACCTAAAAAAAAATTAAAAATAGTCCTCTTAGACAAGATCAAATTGGGCCTGAATCTGAATTTATTTTTATTTTGATATATGAATCAAAGTATATACGTTCATAAGCATTCGGAATAATTCAGAACACTTTTAAGCAATTTAAATGAACTAATTTGATTAGGATGACCTGAGTTAGTCAAATATGCTCGGCTACAGCACTTTTATCTTTTCTCTTTAATCGCTAATGCTCCTTAAATCTAGTTTCAATTGGTCTACGTGTTTGTGCTTTATGACAACTAGAACAAGATATTTCGTAAATACCAAAGTTTTTATTGAAATCAATCAAATCTTTTGGATTTCCTAGAAAATTAGTAAGACTATTACATTTTAAAAATATTAATATTATATTTAGAATTTAGAATCATAGTAGAATTATTACTTTACACTAAACTACTAATATTTCTGATATCTCTTGTTCGGTTAAATTCTCGTAATATGTTATTTACAAGTAAAGAGGATTAGAATTTTTCAAAAGCTTTATAGGTCATATTATATCTGTGGTAAGATGGCAAAGCATGCTATTTCCAGTCATTTTTAAAAAACCACAACATTTAACACTATCAATTATATCGAAACCTCTTGACTGAAGAAATTTCGAAGAAGAATTTTAATTAAAAATGTGCACAGTAAATCATTAAATACTTCTCAAGTTCTAAAACCATAAAATCCTCTAAGCGGCTAAAATAGAATCCGTTTTAGCTACTTATACTTATAGAGATTTGTGGGTCCCTTTTGGACTGGCCCTTGCAATACATTGAAAGTCAGTTTACCCGTCAGTTTAATAGTCAATTCTAATTCAAATACGTCAAATGGAGCGGATATTTCCAGTCAAATACGGTTTATGAGTAGTTCACTTCGAATACCATGTATATACCTAGTGAACACAATATGGATTATCAACAAAAATGCTCACAAATAGGATTTTTTTTTGTGAATTAGGCTCAAAAATGTATTGTACCTTTACGTCCTATTTAATAAAATAAAATATAAATGTTCGTTAAAATATGAAATTTGGTACACCAGCAGAAAAACAAGTTACTTTCGTCACCTCTCAAAATTTTAGAAAAAGGGAATTCTCTAACGCTGGATTCTGACTACCAAAAAGTGAAATTTTATGATTTTAACATCACTCTCTGCGTGTCTAAATATATTGCTTTTCTGACGATAGTAAAAGTTATACTCGACGTCTAAGGAAGGAAGTTGGAATATTTTGTTTTTCTATTTGATATTATAATAAGTTGTATAAGAAAGGTATGTAAAATAAATGGCGCAGGAAGCATTTATCCTAGCTTAATAGTTTTATTTGTTAAATATATAGTACAAAATATTCGAATGTCGAATGAGAACAGGATATCAATTGACGATTAATAACGAATGCAATTATTGAAATATATATTAATTGGCTTGAGTTTTTTTTAAATAAAAACCTTAACGGGATATTTACTTTAACACAAAAAGGAATAAACAAGAAGGATTTAGATGGTTATTCATATTCAACAAACTTCTCAAATAAGTAATGAACGATAGTTTAACTTCTTCAAATTTGGTGTAGAAAATGATTTCATAAAGGAGGTGCTAGACCTCAAACGATCTTTAAGATGACATTTCCATATCTATCTCTTAACGAAACCTTATAAGCTTATGCCAATTGCTTATAGATACGAAAAATCGCCATCTTATCCATATGAAGTTCGAATTTACAAGACTCATCTTCAACAAAACGTACAGTACGAACATGTAACCAGATTCGAATGTCTGGCCTTTTGCAAAAGACGTTTCCACCATCTACATGTATATAAGTGACTATATATATACATTCTATGCTTAAAGTACAAAATACTGTATTGAAAATTTGAAAAAGAACTGTATTATTGAGCGAGGAATATATCAAATATTCTATATTATATATTTTGTAGTATCCAACAATAAAGTCTGAGATTATATTTTATCAAACGTAAGACATTTTCTCTAAAGAATTAATACCAATTTGCGAGGAAACTTATAATTAACCTTACAAATGGAGCTATTCACATCTGAAGGAGACAATTGGCTTTTAGCAAAGGCAAATAATTCAATAATATAACATAAATAACGGTGAAAAATGGTCACCAAAAACTTAGTCTTCGATAATTTATAGAACACAAATTAGTGCTTAAATAGTACCACTTGTGAATTCGAAATTCCGATAGATCAAAATCATTACAATTTGAATGAAGAGTCGTTATAAAAAATTTCACAATTTTTATATCTTTTGTAATAAATATGTAACAAGTTACAAGGAATATTCCTTAAAAATTGAAGTAGAATTGTATTCAATTTTTAATATTATTACTCAAATACTATAAACACATATGAAAAGATACCGTACATTTTGGGAGAAAATCTATAAAGAATTATTATATAAATATTTGATTTAGTAGATACTGACTGATTTCCATAAATTGATATTAGAAAATAAAAAGGCAATATTTATTATATATTATATAAGGCAAAATAGGTTAATTGGACTACAGTGTATTTAAATTGACAGGGTCACGAAGAAGGGGTCAGAACTCAAGGAATTGGTTATTGAAATGTATGGGAGATGAAGAGGAGGATGAAGCAACTTTTTATTAGAATTCAAGTGCAGATTGTTTTTTTCTTCAACGCACTCTGGCTCCAATATCTCTCTCCCCAGCAACAACGCAGTAACGCGATTGTGTCTAGCCCGCATGCGCATACATACATCACATGTTAAATAGAAAGATGGGCAAACAGTAGAGATGAGAACATAACTGACAATGACCATGTTTTCATTGTCTTAAAATTACTAAACATGTACGACCGGAAAACGGGTCGTAACAATATATTGGATAGATATTATTAGATTGTCTTTACACTTTACAAGTTTTGCGATTGCGATAATATTGGTAACAATATTTTTGTCAAAAAAATCAATTCGTATTCCATTCATACGTTGTTTGTTGTAATTTTGTGGTAACATGTCAAAATACATTATAGCACAGGTTTGATAAATTCACAAAAATATAACAGAGATGACTAATAATAGAAACAAATCTGTTTAATTAAATTGAACTAAGCAAACTCCTCCAAAAATTTCTTGTTGGTAAGTATTGAATGCTCCTCAAACTTTTTTCAGCAAACATACTGAAATAATAGATTTTGCTGGTGCCTACAATTTTTTCCTTAAGTTAAAGAGTCCGCAATCCTAAAGATTGGTTGGAAACAGCACGCCATGCCGATCTATCCTGAGCTAATCCCTTCATCTCCCTATAGCTATTCATCTCAACGTCTTCAACTATCTGACTCACATACTCCAATCTAGGCCTACCTACCCCTCTCTTTCCCTCCACTCTACCATCTATGATCAATTGCATAATCCCCCCATGCCTAAGAATATGCCCTACTAATCTGTCTCTCCTACGCTGTAACACTCTCCAGATACTTCTCTTCTCCCCTACTAACTCTAGTACAGCTTCATTTGTTACTTTATCTTCCCAACCAATCCTCATCATCCTCCTATAACACCACATTTCAAGTGCTTCTAATCTACGCTTCTCTTCCTTTCCTATAGTCCACGCCTCACACCCGTACAGTGCTACACTCCAAACATATACCTTCAGTAATCTTTTTCTAATACCCAAGTCAATATTTGATCTTAAAATCTGTTCTTTTTCTACGAATGCCTTCCTACCCTGTGCTATCCTACACTTTATATCTACCTTGCTTCGATTATCTTTTGTGATTCTACTGCCTAAATAACAAAAATCTGACACTTCTTCGATTCTATTATCTCCTATTGTGATCCTCATTTTTCTACTGCATTCCTTTTTGTCACACCTCATCACTTTAGTTTTACCTATATTTATTTTCATGTTAAAATCCCTAGTCAACACTGCCTGCATACCATTCAATACCCTTTCTAAATTCTTTTCGCTTTCTTCCAATATAGCTATATCGTCGGCGAATCTCAGCATATATATTTTCTCTCCCTGTACATTCACACCTACACTATACTCTTCTTTTACTTTGTTTATTGCATCTTCTATATATAGATTAAATAATAACGGTGAGAGTGTACATCCCTGCCGAACTCCCTTCCCTATTTTTGCTACCTCTTCTTCCCCCTCAATTCTAACTAAGGCAGTTTGGTGTTTATATAAATTAAAAATTATTCTCCTATCCTTATAATCTATACCCGTTTCTTTTAAAATTCTAAACATTATGTCCCAATCTACATTATCAAATGCCTTTTCTAAATCTACAAAAGCTATGCAAGTTACCTTTCCTACCCTCTTTCTTTTTTTCCTATACAGTCAAATTTACAGTTGGTCAGAAAATACGTTTTACTATTACTATTCATAAAATTGACAACGTTTTGCGTATTATAAAATATATAACGAAATTTATAACGTAGAACCTTTGAATTATTTAAATTATTTAAAAAAATCGTTAGCTAAGTTAAAAACTTTCACATTTTTATGTCCATTTAGTTGAAAAATATGAATTTTTTTATATTATGTGACAATAGATCTGCCTGTCCATTGTTCTCCCTGTCACTACATTTAGATATCAGCTGTTTAACGAACGAATAAAATTTCGATCTTGATTTCCCAAGAGGATGTTTTAAGATGCTGTCTAACTCATTCTCTATATGTGATTAATATTTGGCGTAAGTCTTCATTCTTAGTTTTTCACTTAAGAAGGACATTAAGAATGTTTTGAAGTCGAACCTATGTACACCTGTAGTCAAACAAATTGATAACGCAAATGATGAATGATACGTATTTAAAAAAGTCACATTTTTGACACCAATCATGTTAAGAGTATCCACAATTAACTATTTTCTTCTTCTCAAATATCTTATATCAAATTATCAAGAATGAAATGTCCATTAATGACAATGTGGCAAATTTTGATGACCATGACGCCCATTTTTATTAAAAAGTTATTGAAGTCTGCACAAAGTACTTTAACGCAAATCTTTAACATCGTAATAAAGTTAGAAGAAACTTGGCGAATCTATATAGGTCCTCATGTTAGATACGTTACGTTCGAACCGTTCACCTTCCGACAACATTGGCGATGATATATCGCTATTGAAACTTATAATGGGCCTTGGGGAATCCGACCCTGCGTTGCATGTACATGTCGAACAGACCCATTTGTTGCTGCAACTTCTCTTTTAGATACACACAAAGGTGCTGGATTATTCGCCCTTTTCTCAGGAATGGAGGCGATGAAGATATATTTGGATATTTAACATACTATATATAAGAATTTTCTTTTGATAGATCGATGAAACATAAAGTTGAATTTGTGAAGAATATCACTCAAACTTCCGTACCACGAGGCATATAATAGCCAGATGCACATTCGAAAACAATCATGCCATCTTTAGTAGATTTTATACATTAATCTTATACACTGATAAGGAAATTGTCGTTGCTTTCGAAATGTACATCAATCTAGTAAATTATTTTATTTACAATTGATATTTTGTATAAAGTATCTATTTGTAAAATGAAAAATTGTACTCTACCAGATGTGATGAAATTTAATGCTTTAAAATTTATTATATTTATTAAATTCATGACTGTAGGTAAGTTTACGACAAAGAACATAATTTCAATTACTTTTTATTACGACCCTGGAGGTTCATATACATCAATTTCATCAAGAAGAAAAGTATAGAAAAAACGACCAGAATATTTTATGTGGAAAAAGTACTCGAACTTTGAACACTTCCGTCAATAATCCATTATATAATATCTCTATATGCAAGGACATATTTACGTCATATTATATGTTCTTACATATATATGATTGGAATCGTAAGATTAACTCACGATAGTGATACCCTTTTCTCCTCCATCAAGGAGGAGAAAAGAGGGTAATCTTTCCAGATTTATTACATTATTTAAGGTTAAGTGTCCATGTTAATTTTCCATGAAAAATGTGATATTTTTTTAGCCTATGAATTTTTGTTTTACAGAAACGTCGTTAGGACGTAATATGTTTAACACATATTAAGAAAGGTTTAAATTAGATAATGACATCAAAATATTTGACCAAAAATCGTTGGAAATCGCAAATTTTAATGATATTAATGTAAAATTCAAACAATAGCCTTATTTTTCAACTTGCCATTATTTTCTATGAACTCTTCTTGTCCGTTAACACATTTAATAATTTTTTTCTTTCTTTCTTCCATACGGGATTGTTTGTATGTTTACGAAACAACTCGGCTATACAATTTTGTATTTGTTCTCAGTACTTCAGTTTATTGCTTCTCTGATGGTGTTAATTACATAAGAGGTGTAAATCATAATCGAAATAAGCATTTCTTTCAATTTGCAACGAATGTAAATACTTCTTCACTTGACATTTACGATCCATCAAATTTGATATGCATATGTGTAGTAACTGACAATAAATTGCCATATCTTCTTCAGCTTTGAAGTAAAATCAAAGTTTAGAGATCAACTTAAAAGAAAATAAAAATCCAGTTGGTGGATTTTTTTTTAAGATACATTAACACTTTCAATGTAACGATAAAAAATTTTCTTAAAACTGATTTATCACTCAAATTAAATGAGAAATTCGTATACTAAACTGCATTTAATTAACTCATTGTCTTCTAAATAATATTGTTGTAGAAATTTTACATGCGCATACTAACTACTTTACCATAATATAAATAAAACCGTCTGAAGAGCATCTGATTAGATGATTTAAATTAAAACTATGGGAAGAAAAAGAAACTTCCTTCGCTCATCCGTTGCTTGATAATCAATTGCGATACCATCTTAATTAAATGCCAACTATTTTAAAACTACGATTATTTATTTATATTTTTTCTACTCGTCTGTATTTATATGTTTAAAATAGTTAGCTAATAATGTCGAAATGAACTTTTATAGCAAAATTATGACTGTTGGAGGTGAAAGTATAAATTCTTGCATTTTCAATTATTCCATAAAGTAAAGATGAATGTACTGAGTACATTTAATTGAAAAAATCGTTTAATATTTAGCATTCCGTAAAATATATTTTTAGCTACTCTATTTTTATATAAATCTTGATTTTTAAGTATTTTTTTAATGATATTTATATTAATATGAATAAAATTGTTAAAAAGAATGATATATCGTTTTCGATGAAGTTGAGTGCATTAGATAAGAAATTTTTCTTTGACTGATTTTGATATAATCAATATATTTTACTATGTATGTTTTCATTATGTATTTTATATATTTTTCGCAGTAAAATTCGTTAAAATCATAACTCGACGAATGGTAAAAAATAATATAAAAGTTCAACTTCAATGCAGACATAAGCGCATTAGCAAGTTAGTTGTTTACAAATCCAGCAATTTAAACTCGTGTGAAATTTTAAAACGTTGATAAAAATCTGCTTTCAATTATAACAAATTTTAAAAAATCAAGTTTCTATCACTTCGAATATTAAAATTTCTGTTAATTTCAACTTTTCTGCCACTTTTTAACTTCTGTTCATATTTATTTGAAAGCCCACAATGCTTCGACCGCAATAGCTTTTAAATGCATTACTCCTTCGTATAAATACACCTGAGCAAATAATGGAAAAACAACGAGACTTCCTGTAGCGAAATTTCATCGAATAACTAGATATCACTTTTAATATATCAGAGTCACTCTAAATGAAAAGAAATTTTGAACGGTTCCACCGACATGTTCGTCAGTGTTATTTAAATCAACAAAATTAGTAGGAATATGAACAGATGGTAGTAGTTCAATTCAATTTTCTTTGAATCTTCGGCATTATCCACTATGCCTGATAATATCAGTCATTACACAGAATGCTTAGGTATTCTATAGAATGGGGAATTATACAAATTGCCGCTAGGATATACATTAAGTTAGTCTAAGATTGATTAAATTTGGAAGACTTTGGAGGCACGAATAGATCACATGTAAATTGAAAGACTGACATACATCATCGCAAAAAACACTTGTTTTGAAATGAATGTGCTTAAAAATATGATTGTCATTTAAAATCTCGTTGTGCTTGATTTTCAGACCAATGCAATATATTAATTGACTTTATTTACCATAATTATAATATATAAATTATCGCAACAAAATATTTAAAAGTACAGTAATCTCTGTCTATGATTCTTACCGCATTTAATTATAAGCTGAGTTCTAATACGCTAAGAACAGCTCATTTTTTTTTAATTGGCGGAGAATTTTGGTAGTCGTCTGCGCATAGGGTTGTGCTTATTGGGGTTATACCGTACCAGTGGTGCCAAATAACAAATAATACTCTAGGTCTAAGAATTTAAATTTGTCACTATTTTATAGCTATCGCACAAATTAATTATGACATAACTATAATAAGTATTTATCAACATTTCTTATATTCTAGTATAACTTTTTTATTAATTTCAAAGAATCCATTCTAATTGCATAAAATGGTTGTTATAACTGTGCGTGGTGATTTGTCAACAATGCATTTCTTAGGGTGCACACCTTCTGCACTAGACACACCTACTTATTCTTTGCACAAGACAGAAGCGTAGCATAATTGGTCAAGGTTTATTATGCCGGTTTTGATTTATGATGCGTATACTTCTGTCCTTCTCCGCCAATTTAAAAAAAACGAGCTGTACCTTTGTGTGAATATGTATATATATACTTAATATTACAGATATGCCATTGCTGATGTACGTCTACGTTTTACACCATCGAATTTCCCGGTATTAAATATACTCGTTTATTCGGCTTCATTTGCTAGAAAAATATATGCCACTTTAAATTGCTCATGCCGCCATTTAGAATAACGATGTCATGTATCTTGTGGACGCTTAAACGATGGTAACGAAGAGGAAATATGCCGGTAAATAAATATTTCCTCATGTGGCGTTACGCGTCCTGCAAAAAGTTAAAACAACTGTTCTTCCATCAAATTATTGTTGATATTCTATTTATTGTTATAGTACATTTTTAATCTGCTATAGCCTTCCAATTACTAATTAAAAATTCAATTAAATAACTAACATGTAAAGAAACAATTAACGATATTATTCAGGTTACACTCAGTACGAGAATTCAATTTCCTTTTATAAAATTATTCGCACTACAATGACTAATCAAAGGGTTCTTATAAATCAATTTCTTAAGGCCCGGTCTTTCCATCTGTGTATAAAGTAAGGATTAGCTAACTAGCGGATATATTTAACCTATAGATAAATCTTCCAGTTAAGCGTGAAATGTATTTCAAAGATTTAAAATCATATTTACATTTAACATTGTGGATTTACAGGACCTTTGTGATGAAACATTACACTAAAATATTCATTACCATCTTACAACCACCTTAAACATTTTTAATGTGCTATTATTCAAACCTTACCATATTGATCTTTACTAACTTGATCGTCGATCGGAATTATGTACAGTTTTATATTTTATCGGAGTATGTTAATGCTTATTGCAGAGAAGAAGATATGCAACCCAAAAAACAGATATGCAAATATAATATCATGCATATGATTGAGCGTTAACATTTAGATACTGGAGTTTATTTGATGGTTCTCCTACAGATAAAGTTAACTGATAGATAAGGGGTTAATGCTACAAATAAAATTTAACTGGAAGTCGAAATACAGTTCCGCAGGTTAAATTTAATCAGAACTTTAACTGCTGGTGGAAAGATCGGCTCTTAGTGAAGTAACTAATAGTTGTACAGTAGAAGCAGTTCGGTGTTGGGTTGGCAAACATATCATTTACGGTTGAGTAGTGTTTCAATCATATTTCACACCTATTTCCCAATTACCCTCAGGCCTTCTCTATACATTTCCTACGAACGTACGAATTAACATTGCTTCACTATCAACAAACCAATTAGTTGGCCCAACGGTCCGTGATAAATTAATTACCCAACTGCACCGTATCAATTTATAATAAAGCATTTCACCGCTGCTCACCCTCCGGATTCGCTCAGAACGCATTATATTGTTGCCAAAAAGGTTTAGAAAATTGTAGATGTTCCGGCCATATCTCTTAAAGGAGTTCAATCGAATTTTACAGAAATTTGAAAGCCACTTAATTTTCGCGCTATCAAAAATTGTTATGTTTTTTTATGTCCAGTAGTTTAATTAGGGAAGATACAATTATTTTCAGTTAAGAGATTTTTACATTACAATGGTAAATGTCACGCCCAAGCTAAATTACTCGTTTTTGCTCAAAATTGCGGATAGGAGATATTAACAAGTAACTAAACTAAGAAAAAATCGAAGATAAACTTTTTGTTTTTATATTATTTCTAAAAGTACTATTACATCTAGTTTAATAAGGGAAAATACAATCATTTTCAGTTAAGAGACTTTTACATTACAATGCTAAAAGATACGTCCAAGCTAAATTACTCATTTTTTTCTCAAAATTGCAGATAGGAGATATTAACAAGTAACTAAACTAAGAAAAAATCAAAGATAAACTTTTTTATTTTTATATTATTTCTAAAAGTACTATTGCATCTAGTTTAATAAGGGAAGATACAATTATTTTCAGTAAGAGACTTTTACATTACAATGCTAAAAGACACGTCCAAGCTAAATCACTCGTTTTTGCTCAAAATTGCAGATAGGAAATATTAACAAGTGACTAAACTAACAAAAAATCGAAGATAAACTTTTTTATTTTTATATTATTTCTAAAAGTACTATTGCATCTAGTTTAATAAGGGAAAATACAATTATTTTCAGTAAGAGACTTTTACATTACAATGCTAAAAGACACGTCCAAGCTAAATTACTCGTTTTTGCTCAAAATTGCAGATAGGAAATATTAACAAGTGACTAAACTAACAAAAAATCGAAGATAAACTTTTTTATTTTTATATTATTTCTAAAAGTACTATTGCATCTAGTTTAATAAGGGAAAATACAATTATTTTCAGTAAGAGACTTTTACATTACAATGCTAAAAGACACGTCCAAGCTAAATTACTCGTTTTTGCTCAAAATTGCACATAGGAAATATTAACAAGTGACTAAACTAACAAAAAATCGAAGATAAACTTTTTTATTTTTATATTATTTCTAAAAGTACTATTGCATCTAGTTTAATAAGGGAAAATACATTTATTTTCAGTAAGAGACTTTTACATTACAATGCTAAAAGACACGTCCAAGCTAAATTACTCGTTTTTGCTCAAAATTGCTGATAGGAAATATTAACAAGTGACTAAACTAACAAAAAATCGAAGATAAACTTTTTTATTTTTATATTATTTCTAAAAGTACTATTGCATCTAGTTTAATAAGGGAAGATACAATTATTTTCAGTAAGAGACTTTTACATTACAATGCTAAAAGACACGTCCAAGCTAAATTACTCATTTTTTTCTCAAAATTGCAGATAGGAGATATTAACAAGTGACTAAACTAACAAAAAATCGAAGATAAACTTTTTTATTTTTATATTATTTCTAAAAGTACTATTGCATCTAGTTTAATAAGGGAAGATACAATTATTTTCAGTAAGAGACTTTTACATTATAATGCTAAAAGACACGTCCAAGCTAAATTACTCGTTTTTGCTCAAAATTGCAGATAGGAAATATTAACAAGTGACTAAACTAACAAAAAATCGAAGATAAACTTTTTTATTTTTATATTATTTCTAAAAGTACTATTGCATCTAGTTTAATAAGGGAAAATACAATTATTTTCAGTAAGAGACTTTTACATTACAATGCTAAAAGACACGTCCAAGCTAAATTACTCGTTTTTGCTCAAAATTGCAGATAGGAAATATTAACAAGTGACTAAACTAACAAAAAATCGAAGATAAACTTTTTTATTTTTATATTATTTCTAAAAGTACTATTGCATCCAGTTTAATAAGGGAAGATACAATTATTTTCAGTAAGAGACTCTTACATTACAATGCTAAAAGACACGCCCAAGCTAAATTACTGAAAATAATTGCTCAAAATTGCACATAGGAAATATTAACAAGTGACTAAACTAACAAAAAATCGAAGATAAACTTTTTCGTTTTTATATTATTTCCAAAAGTACTATTGCATCTAGTTTAATAAGGGAAAATACAACTATTTTCAGTAAGAGACTCTTACATTACAATGCTAAAAGACACGTCCAAGCTAAATTACTCGTTTTTTTCTCAAAATTGCAGATAGGAGATATTAACAAGTAACTAAACTAAGAAAAAATCGAAGATAAACTTTTTTATTTTTATATTATTTCTAAAAGTACTATTATATCTAGTTTGTTGTGGGAGATGAATTAACTTAATTGGTTAGCTTTGTACGTTACCAGCTATGATGCAAAATTCATGGATATTCCTGTTCAAGCCATATTTAAATGTGGTAATATGTAATAGGGAAAAAGGACGAATCTGAAGATGTATGGAATATCAGAATTATGGTGATGATGTATCTTTGGTACAGCTTCTATGGAATTTATGCACTTTTTAGACTTGGCTAATTTCTTTTCTATAAAAAAAGAAATCTGCAATTGTTTCAGCACTTGGTCTATATAATTTTCAATCCCGCTGTTTTCGACGGTTGATTACCAAAACCACTGGGTACGATATTAATGATTGTCATTTTATTAATGCCACGGTGGTCAATATTTGCCAATTTTGTCAAAAACTGAATTGCTTTGTCATATTTGTTACAATTAAAAATGCAAAAATGAAAATTTTTGCGCTGTTTCTCACAACTTCGCGTTCTAAAAAAATTCATATTGGAATGGGGTTTACTCAATACATGTAAGTTGAGACCGCGCCTGTTTTATATATATAATATAGATATATAAGATACTTTACAAAAATGTAGAGAAATATCTATAAGTGAAAACTTATGATGCCATCTTCGATGGAAGTCATATCGAATTTTTCTTATTGTCGTGCGTTTTATTTGAGTATGTTATTTCTATCAAAATTTCATTTGCCAAATTTGCCAAATACATAGCGGTATTCTAAATGCAGCGATTTTTCATGGAAAATACAATGATAAACTAAACCATCTTATCTATAATAAAATTATTACACTCACTGTCCTAAGTTGCAAAAGTACTATTCAAACAGGTTAAAAAGTAAAATACCTAATTTGAAGAAACTTAATTGTACATAGTTCGAGTTTATTTTACAGTGCGTTCGCTAAAATGCATTATAATTACCAGATATGCCCGCAATCAATAATAAATACTATCAATAATGAGCCAGATGTTAAGATCACAGAAGAGCTTGGAGAAAGCAGTTGCCATCAACGTTATACCTCTCCAATTGCCATATATCACTTCAGTGGTCCCTATAGTCATTGGAGGGTTGTCTAAGTGGCAATACTCCATGTGCGTAGGACAAATCGATTGTATCCACCCAGAAGTTGGAGGTAGATAGAGAACACGAGCAGGCTGCAGCTTGACGCGAGTCCTTTGTCGATGGTCACTCAACTATTATTCCGGTAAAAATCTAATGGGTTGTCCCTAAGTGTTTTGATGGATTCTTATTTCGGCGAATGAATAAGGGCAGTTAGTAGAGGATGGAAAGGACGGTCGCCCGGACGACTGGATAGAGGACATTAGTGGTCTGGTAATATTTGAAGAGGTCGTGGCAAATAACGAACCAATGACTTGAATGACTACGATATTACAATATTTGAAAAATAAATTGTGGACATTATAAAAGAAGAAATATATAATCACGTTCTTCAATAAAGTAATTAGAATATTTGGTATTTAAAATACTAAAATAAACAAATTCAATTTAATTTCGCGTATTTATCTAAAAATGCATAAAGAGGTTAAATTGTCAGTATAATAGTAACTTCGCTTGAAAATGTTATGAAAATTATGAAAAAATGTGAATGTGTGCATAAATAATTTCCTGAACATCTACGCATTAATGTGTAGGTGTATCGCTTTCCGTGCTTCTTCGTATAAATACATTACTCTTGTTTTAATTGTTAGACAAACGGGTCGTAGTTTTTCAACCCGCATTGCTGAACATATGAATTGTATTAAAAAAAATCTAAAAGAGAAGAGTCTCACTTTGCTAAACATATTTTATGGTTTGACATCAATCCTCATCACTTCTACAACAAAGGCACTAAACTTAATATCTCGGAAGCACTAGAAATATATATACAAAATAAAAACAACAAACTTTTAAATTTTAAAAATTATCACTACGGTGTTAGATTATAATATAGAATATCACCGTAGCTCATTTCAGATTAAATAGAAAAGATAGAAGTGCTGTAGCCGAGCATATTTTTGATTAACTCAGGTCATCCTTTTTAAATTACTTAAAAATGTTTTGAATTATTCCGAATTATAAATGCTTAAATGAAAGTATATACATGCATAAATCTAAATCAAATTTAATGAATTTAGATTCGGGCCCAATTTCATCTTGTCTATGTAATTTATTCAATAAAAACTATATTTAAATTTATTATTATTATTTTATTTATTTATTTATTTATTTTTGGTTATTTTAGATTTCACAAACCAGTATTTTTTGCTGTTACTTGTTATTTTCGTTAATTTATAATTTGTAATTTGTAATTTGTAATTTGTATTGTTTTTAAAAGATTTATAGGTCATATTATATGCCAATTTTGAAGTACTTTTGTCATGTTGACTTATTTATTTGATAGTATATCAATCACGATTCGTGACAGAGGTATTTTATTTAGTTTTACCTTGTGCTATTGAAGATGGGCGCATAGCGCTTGAAATATACATCTAGCTACTTAATACTTGTTACGGTATTTGGGTGATATTCTATATTATACTTTTGTCATGTTGACTTATTTATTTGATAGTATATCAATCACGATTCGTGACAGAGGTATTTTATTTAGTTTTACCTTGTGCTATTGAAGATGGGCGCATAGCGCTTGAAATATACATCTAGCTACTTAATACTTGTTACGGTATTTGGGTGATATTCTATATTATACTTTTGTCATGTTGACTTATTTATTTGATAGTATATCAATCACGATTCGTGACAGAGGTATTTTATTTAGTTTTATCTTGTGCTACTGAAGATGGGCGCATAGCGCTTGAAATGTACATCTAGCTACTTAATGCCTTAAGTTACGGTATTTGGGTGATATTCTATATTAAAACTTTTAAATGATGAAACTAAGTTTCCATCTACCACTAACTTTTCTAATATTTTCTAAATTTTGTATTTTTGTAACTTTTACTTATTTGATTGTTCGTCCCACTAAGTTGTTACGATACAGTTTTTACTCTTCTAACTATTGGTACCGGTCGGTCAATTGTCACCTTTCATTTGTCTCCACTAATTTCGTCCCATTTGGCTATCCACTCCGGCAAATTGTTGACCAGGTAACTATTACAAGCTTAATTTAAAGTTTCTCCATTATTTATAAAAGTTCTCTTTCTTGAGTTATTAATACCATCAACCATTTGTTAATTAATTGTTAACACGTTCCATTCTCACATTGTAATTTTGTAAACTAATAGTCACTATGTATAAGTCTTAGTTAACTTTAAATCTAGTTGTAAGGAATCTTCAATCTTGGATTAATTTTAGTTTTATTAACTATCGGACATTTAAACATTTATTGTATGTTACCCTTCACTAAATATTAAAAAACGTTCTGCTACTTAGTATATGGGTGTAGGTCACATCGGTTGTTTTATTTATTTATTTACAATAGCCCATCACATCAACAGTTTTTTTTAAATCTAGATATTTATTCTTAATTGTATAATGACTAAGAAATTTTAATCTATCTATTATAAATACTTTTTGTTGATACAATTGAAGTATACTTTAAACTACATTATTCCCTCAAATTAAAAAAACTAATAGTTATGCCAATTGACTTTAATTATAGATATTTAAAACCTAATCAAATAAAAATACTTGATTGATTAATTGTAGTAATATTTACACGCCACAGATTTACTAAACAGATTATTATAGACTAAAGTGTAGTTTTCTTATACAATTGTGCATCATCACTTCGCAAATAAATATATCGCTCGTATTTTGAATATCCAACTTCGATTTCTGTAGCAAACTATGCAGTATTAAACTAATTAGATTACTTCCTGAGTCAACACAGCCTCAGTTTTTGGTAGTTTGCACAATATATTATGTAGTGGCATCCGTCAACTTCTATTGTAAATTCACAGTCAATTTATGTGCCTACGTATATACAGGTTGTTCGCTATAAGTTTGCCTCGGGTCTGTGAAAATAGTGTCAAATTTATATGTAATGTGGTTCTTTTTATGAGATTTTATAATATCGTTAACATTTGATGCATAAATGGAATTTTTTTTCGAACCATTTCCTGCTTAGGAGAATTGCTGTTTGGCGCACGATTAATTTGCATGTTATGGTAAGGCGCTTTGTCGATGATAATTACGGAATCCTCCAGTAAATTTGGTAACAATTTATCTGTTATCCATTTCCCGTAATTTTCACCATTCATTTCATGGTGATAGTCTCTACTTTTTATACCCGACTGAAATATTGTCAAACAATTTGGTACAAAGCCATTTTGACCACCGGCATGAATTATTATTAAATGTTGACCCTTTGAGATATTTGCATGCAGTCCTTCGTTGGAATTATCACTCCACGATTTCGACTGAGTATGAATATATGTCTCGTCGATATAAATTATTGATTTTCCTAATTGAAGGGGTTAAAATAGAAAGGGTATAAGTACTTTTTTTTTAAATTTTGAGATAAGTGTAGTTTCTGAACATTAATATACCCAATTTGTAATGGAGAAAAGGTTCAAGTGATTTTTCTTACTACGAGTGCTATTTATCGTCGAGTAGAAACTTAAATCACCAATGAACTAAGAATAGAAAGGGTACAAGTGAGCTTATACCCTTTTTATTCTAAAAAATATATTGTTTTTATTGAGAGCTTGTTGCATGAAATTCTCGTATAAAACCGGTAAAACCAAAAGTTCGTGTTATTCGTGTTAAACAAAGAACTCTTATCTATTAATATATAAAGCGACGAAGGTAAGTTTTTATTTTATTATTATTATTCACGACATGACAAAAGAATGTTTTTTTTTTCTTTTCTACATCTGAACAGATTGATTCACGATCCAAAAAAATACTCTGATAAAAAGAGCTTAAAATTTAACAGCATTATCCACTTTAAATATACGTAAAAATCAGAAGTTTATTCTGTTGAATTTAAAAGTACATTAGATAATGATTTTCCATTTTCCAAATGTATTATTGCTCCTACTGCCAACAAAATTGAATATGGTTTTTTCTAAGTTGTCACATAACAGTGCCTTAAAAATTTCTCAAGAACAATGGAGTAATCTGCAAACATTATTGGACTATGTGCCACCGAAATTTCACAAATTTTATAAAGACATGGAGCACGGTTCCAGGGCTTGCAAAAATTAGAAAATTACAGAAGACGAAAATATCATTCCTACGGCTTCTACATCTAACACTGAAACGCAAGACTCTGATAAGGACTGGGTTGTTGAAGAGCATATATTAATAGATTCGGATTATGAAATTTATCTTGTAAAATTACATTTATTTTTTCTAAATAAAACGGTTTTTGATATTTTGGCTCTATTTATTTTCAATGTATTTGGAATAGTAAAAGTATAAGTGCAATTATTATTTTTTTAATTGTACATAATCATTTATGATGTTTGGATAAGTTTTATATTTATTACATAGAAATATTAGCCTTTTCAGACGCTACATGTGTAAAAATATTTTTTATTGCCTAATTCAATAATTAATAAAGTCCAGTCAACTGTCATGTTAATTATCTCAAAACTATAAAAATGTTACTTATACGCTTTCTATTCTAACCCCCGCAATTGTCGATAATATTTAATTTATTGTAAATAATTAATTCGTAAAACTAGAATATCGTGCCTTTCAATTAAAACTTTACGATTATTTTTTATGCTTCTAAACTTAAATCATGTATAATATGATTTAAGGAAGTTTTATGTCCTTCCCATCCTAAGTCACTATATAGTGTTTCACGTAACGTTTTAAGCGTAACTCTTGTATTTTCGGTTTTGTGAAAATTATATATTATATTTCGAAAGTCACAATTTTCAAAATCTTCTAAATGTCGTATAATCGCCTTTCGAATACGCTTCTTTCCTGGTGTAGAAAATTTCGGTTCACTTTCGTTACCTGGAGCTTCACCTTCCTTTATAATTGTAGTTACCGTTCTTATGGACACTTTGGTTGCTGCAGACACTCTTCCCTTTACTTCCTTCGATGACAAATTGTCATCAGATTTAAAGTATTTATACACATTGAAAATCAACACCCTTGATTGGCTTGATTGGATTACTTTACCATTAAAAAGCGAACTCATTTTGGTAGTAAGTTGTTACGCCACTGATAGTACACAGATTGAAGGCTAGTGCCAAGGAATGAATGATTGTCTTAAGCGCGTCTTAAGCAATAGCAATTTGTGGACAAGTGCGCACTCATGGCCAGGCAAATTAAATGCGAACAGACAGTACATTATAAATGGAAACTCTGATAATATCATCACCACAACCATTGAGAATAGTAATGTATAGCTATGGTAATAAACTACAAACTAATAATCTAACTTATTAGTTCACCACTCTCGGCCAACTTTATATTGAAATTCTCTGTTGGGATAATTTTCCCGTACAATTGCAATACATCATTTTATTATTATGAATAAACAGGCAAATCCCCGGCTTGATATTCCAGCACGATATTGGTACATGAATGGATGTATCTCCTGCATTTCGGGTTTTTGTCCGCTGGCAGAGGACATAAATTTTAATAACTGCTACAATATTAATCCGGGTAGATTATCATACAGAATTTACGCTAATTACGGTACAAGCAAATAACATCTACACAGCTTAAATAAAAATTGCAGAGGCCACCAAATATACATTCAAGCAAATATGTACACCGGTTGAACTATTGTCTTGTTTTATGTAGGTATATTTAATTGAAATGCAGATGATGTGTGATTGTTTAATAAATGTTATTTGAAAATTATATACACAATGAACACGTAACGTCTCGATTGTGTAAGTTAAAATTGTGGATGTATTTTTGTAAGGCGTTTGTACAGCTTAAAATGATTATAAAAGCGTACTCTTCTTGTGAAAGTCTCAACTACACGTGGACATAAAACTGTTTTTTAGGATTTTGTAACATGGAAAATAAAAGATTAATGTGTCAATTCAATCAAATTAGATTATAAACTATTTTATAAATGATCTACTGGTTGTCGGAAATCTTAATTAGGAAAGATAATTCGTTATATAGTTTTAATTTTAAATAATTGTTATAATACTGACCATAACTTCGATTTGATATCACCTTTTGGGTATATTTTACTCTAGTTGGATAGCAGTAATTTGCATAGTTTCCTTCGATTAATAATAATTGATCACTTGATTTTTAGTATGTATACTAATACAAAAATGTCGCTGCATTATGTGCCGTTTTTAAATTATATAAAGGTACGTTTTACCAAAAGGTATGTTTATTTTGAGTATCGCACCTGTACAATAATAAACCCATAAAAAACGTATCAGCAAAATATTTTATTGTTTCTGAAGTTTCTTCATCGTGCAATATACAAAATATATCAAGAAATGCGAATATGATTGCTTCCGTAACACATTTTCTTAAGAGATGATCACACATGTTTCTGAACGAATTCTTCATTAAACCTGGTATTTAAATGTTGTATTTAAGGAAATAAAATTATTATCAACAAAAATGATCATTGGAGATGGATTCATTCATGTACAATAAAGAAATGGACAATCTAAATTAATATTCAGTACAAAAAATGCTAGCGAAAGAAGAGTGGATAAAAGGAAATTGTGAGGATATTGAGGAGGATATGAGAAGAGGTAAAGTAGATTTGGGCTACAGGAAAATTAAGTCACATTTTTGTAAAGTAAAATCAAAGGGTAACATTATATGTGATAAGCAGGGTAAGGAACTCACAGAAAATAAGGAAAAAGCTAGAAGATGGAAGGAGTATCTTGAAGATTTATATAAAGGTAGGCAGGACATGGAGGAGCTAGAAAGTGTGGAACAGATAGATGAGGATGACTTAGGTCCTAGCATACTTAGGTCAGAGTTTCATAGAGCATTAAATGATTTACGGAATAACAAAGCAGCGGGGATTGATATGATACCAGCCGAATTAATAAAACACGCAGGGGAAAAAATGCAGGAGCGATTATACAGGTTAGTTTGTAAAATATATGAGAAGGGAGAAGTACCACAGGATTTTCAGCGTAGTAGAATAGTAACAATGCCGAAGAAAATAGGAGCTAATTTGTGTGAGAACTATAGGACCATTAGTCTACTATCACATGCATCGAAGATATTGCTAAAGATTATTTATAGGAGATTAGAAAATAAAGTAGAGGAAAGGCTAGGAGAAGATCAGTTTGGTTTTAGGAAAAACAGAGGGACGAGGGAGGCGATTCTAGCACTAAGAACGGTAGTAGAAAAAAGAAAGAGGGTAGGAAAGGTAACTTGCATAGCTTTTGTAGATTTAGAAAAGGCATTTGATAATGTAGATTGGGACATAATGTTTAGAATTTTAAAAGAAACGGGTATAGATTATAAGGATAGGAGAATAATTTTTAATTTATATAAACACCAAACTGCCTTAGTTAGAATTGAGGGGGAAGAAGAGGTAGCAAAAATAGGGAAGGGAGTTCGGCAGGGATGTACACTTTCACCGTTATTATTTAATCTATATATAGAAGATGCAATAAACAAAGTAAAAGAAGAGTATAGTGTAGGTGTGAATGTACAGGGAGAGAAAATATATATGTTGAGATTGGCCGACGATATAGCTATATTGGAAGAAAGCGAAAAGAATTTAGAAAGGGTATTGAATGGTATGCAGGCAGTATTGACTAGGGATTTTAACATGAAAATAAATATAGGTGAAACTAAAGTGATGAGGTGTGACAAAAAGGAATGCAGTAGAAAAATGAGGATCACAATAGGAGATAATAGAATCGAAGAAGTGTCAGATTTTTGTTATTTAGGCAGTAGAATCACAAAGGATAATCGAAGCAAGGTAGATATAAAGTGTAGGATAGCACAGGGTAGGAAGGCATTCGTAGAAAAAGAACAGATTTTAAGATCAAATATTGACTTGGGTATTAGAAAAAGATTACTGAAGGTATATGTTTGGAGTGTAGCACTGTACGGGTGTGAGGCGTGGACTATAGGAAAGGAAGAGAAGCGTAGATTACAAGCATTCGAAATGTGGTGTTATAGGAGGATGATGAGGATTGGTTGGGAAGATAAAGTAACAAATGAAGCTGTACTAGAGTTAGTAGGGGAGAAGAGAAGTATTTGGAGAGTGTTACAGCGTAGGAGAGACAGATTAGTAGGGCATATCCTTAGGCATGGGGGATTATGCAATTGATCATAGAAGGTAGAGTGGAGGGAAAGAGAGGGGTAGGTAGGCCTAAATTGGAGTATGTGAGTCAGATAGTTGAAGACGTTGAAATGAATAGCTATAGGGAGATGAAGGGATTAGCTCAGGATAGATCGGCATGGCGTGCTGTTTCCAACCAATCTTTAGGATTGCGGACTCTTTAATAATAACAAAAAATGTTGAAAGCAAGAAAAAAACTAGGTCTCTAAATGATTAGACGAATTATATCGTGGACCTACATTGTTGAAAGTATTCTCCCATCATATATTAGTATTTAAAGTAAATGAAATCATGAAAATAATCATTGTTAAGTTAAGAAAAGTTAAGAAATGTGGTAGTAGGATTATGAATATTTTTTGACATACATTTTGGCAAAAAATATAATAACTACGTGTGTTAAAATGATTTTATTAACCAAAAAATTTCGGAATATTGTTTTTATTTCATTTTATATTTATTTATAATATATATGGCGTTAATTCGGTAAATAAAGGTAAACGCACTTATATTATAGAATAAAAAATTACATTTAAAAATATTTTACAGTAATGGAATTAAAATTATATTTTCTCTCTAGTCAAAAGATTCAACGAAACGACTAAACTGGTTTTTTCTCAGTGTAATAGTTAAATCATATATGTCATTCTTGAAGAACAACAATTACAAGACGAAAGTTACCGTGTACTATCTTAAAGCATCACAGAATATTATTTAAAAAAAAAATTGACGACATGTTCTTTCGTTTTCTTGTAATCGTATTTATTTTTCACGTAATATATTAGGAGAGTTTAGATATTATAACAAAAAAGAATTAAACAAATATTTAGTGACATTTCAGTCATAAAATAAATAGATCAAATATCAAAATGTAGTCAAATAATGTACAATACAATTTTGTTATATGCATCACAAAATATTAATTACAAATTTTGAAGCTTATTTTATTATATTATATAATTACAATGTAAATTTTACAACAATATAATTTTCACTTCAGATTTTACTCCGACGTCGCTTTTACAGCTAACGATACAATTTCATGAATTACCTTATAAATGTTTGTATTCAGATAATATCAAAATTTCTTTCGACTATGTCTACCGTCTTTCGTTACAGGAAAAGACACATTCTGCTACGTTTCGTTCCATTGTTTAGTCCTTCACTGTAGCCATATATTAGTTTCGCTTTTACTATATTGGCACTTATCTTAAGGGCCATCTTCTGTAACAATACCACCATCATATCTGCATACACAAGATTATGACCCTTGAAGAGCGCCATTGTTGTGTTATGACGTGTATTCTAGACACGTATGACCCTGTCTCGTTTCTTCAGCATATGACCTAAGTGGCGGTCCTATCGTTATACCATATAGACCTATCAAATGGCACAGTCAAGCAACATAATCATGAATTGGAATAACTTTTGATCAGCATAACGACGTTGGTCGTAAACTTCATTATATAAACAATTCTCCAGTGTAAAAAATTTCACGGTATCACTGTGAGGCGAAGACATTACTAAAGGAAGAGAACAGTGGAATAGAAACATTGGAAATGTGGTGCTATAGGACGATGATGAAGGTTGGTTGGGCAGATAATGTGCTAAAGTGCTTGAGTTAGTAGGGAAAAAGAGAAGTGTTTGGAGCGTATTACATCGTAAGAGAGATAGAATAGTGGATCATATTTTTAGACATGGAGGTATTGTGCAATTAGTTATACAAGGTAAAGTAGAGGGAAAGCAATGAGTAGGTAAGCCTAGATTGGAGTATGTGGGTCAGATAGTGGAGGACGTGTGTGGGATGAATAGCTATAGGGAGATGAAAGAATTAGCTCAAGAGAAATCGACAGATGGCGTGCTGTTTCTTACCAATCCCTAATAGAAACTAGTTTATAAACACGCAAGAATGCACTAGTCCTTCATATTTTTTGAGTATTTTTTGGGGCAAAATCTGTATTGTATTTTAGGCGTTTAAGCCCGATAAAGTTAATGTAATATACCCATCCAAAGCATTTTATACTAAATGATGTTTATGTCTAATACCGTATACTTCAAATGAAAGTTAAGTTGAATAGCGATTATATTGTATGTCTTTATGCTTATTGACGTGTTATTTTCGCGTGCGTATATTAAGAGGACGCATTATGTATACAGGGTACTTCACGGACGGGGAGCGCATTTAGTATGGATGCTGAAACATGGAACGTAAAGCTATGGAACATGCATTTTCCATCAGTGATCAGCTGTGCGGAATGTTGAGTATTGTGTAGAAAGAGGGTACTTGTGCATGTGTGTGCTGTTGATATATTTGGTGTCGAACTGGCTTTTAGGAGTACAGATTAAAAGTCGAATTCAGAATAAATGTAAATCTAACTCATGTACACAAATTTAGTGTTCAATGATATTTCGTATACAAGAGAGTGAGGAAAGGCGAAAAATATAAATATTTAAATGTAGCAACTAAGCAATTTTTATGCTAAACGTGATTTTTTCTATAATTAGCAGTTAATTTCAATATAAGAATACAATCCTTTTACGCATAAAATGCTAAATGCTAAACGTGATTTTTTCTATAATCAGCAGTTACTTTCAACATAAGAATACAATCCTTTTACGTTAGTTAAGTTAAAGAGTCCGCAATCCTAAAGATTGGTTGGAAACAGCACGCCATGCCGATCTATCCTGAGCTAATCCCTTCATCTCCCTATAGCTATTCATCTCAACGTCTTCAACTATCTGACTCACATACTCCAATCTAGGCCTACCTACCCCTCTCTTTCCCTCCACTCTACCTTCTATGATCAATTGCATAATCCCCCCATGCCTAAGAATATGCCCTACTAATCTGTCTCTCCTACGCTGTAACACTCTCCAGATACTTCTCTTCTCCCCTACTAACTCTAGTACAGCTTCATTTGTTACTTTATCTTCCCAACCAATCCTCATCATCCTCCTATAACACCACATTTCAAGTGCTTCTAATCTACGCTTCTCTTCCTTTCCTATAGTCCTCGCCTCACACCCGTACAGTGCTACACTCCAAACATATACCTTCAGTAATCTTTTTCTAATACCCAAGTCAATATTTGATCTTAAAATCTGTTCTTTTTCTACGAATGCCTTCCTACCCTGTGCTATCCTACACTTTATATCTACCTTGCTTCGATTATCTTTTGTGATTCTACTGCCTAAATAACAAAAATCTGACACTTCTTCGATTCTATTATCTCCTATTGAGATCTTCATTTTTCTACTGCATTCCTTTTTGTCACACCTCATCACTTTAGTTTTACCTATATTTATTTTCATTTTCAGTGTCAATAGTGTGCCAATGCACTGCATATGCCTCCTAGGGGCAAGACATGGGCAACGACGCTCTGGCCTATAGAGCGGTCCCTATACAGGGATCCCGGTCTATAGGAAAGATTCAGGCTAACCCACGGTATTAGGGGGATTAGGCTGAATCGGTGGGGTGACGGCTAAAATATGCACTCATTGGTCGGTGCAAGGCAAGGAGAAACCAGCACTGTACCCTTCTCCAGATTACAGTATGAAAATGTCGATTATCTCAAATATAATACCCCAGATGAGTAGAGCCAATGGCTCAGAATCTCATCCTGCTACTTCGGTAGCAGGCAAGCCCTCGGATTCTGGGGCGGGCAAGAGATCGATTTCATCGAGTATTCTACGAGTCGGAGCGTGGAATATACGCAGTTTGAATAGGATAGGAAAGTTAGAGAATTTGAAATTAGAAATGGAGAGACTTAGACTGGATATTGTAGGGATTAGTGAAGTTAGGAGGAAAGATCAAGTAGATACGTGGTCAGGAGAATACAGATTAATAACCACAGCATCAGATAATGGGCATACCGGTGTAGGTTTTATAATGAATAGAAAGTTGGGATGTAGAATAAAGAGTTATTGCCAAGTTAGTGATAGAATTATAACTATTAGATTAGACACGAAGCCAACGGACACAGTTATAGTGCAAGTATATATGCCAACTTCAAGTCACGATGATGAGGAGGTAGAATCCATTTATGAGGAGATTGAATCTAGGTTAGCAAACGTTAAAGGACAGGATAATCTAATTGTAATCGGAGATTGGAATGCCGTAGTAGGTAAGGGAAAGGAAGTTTCAATAGTAGGAGAATATGGAATAGGAACACGTAATGATAGAGGGGATAGATTGGTAGAGTTTTGTATTAGGAATAAGCTAGTGGTAGCAAACACGCTTTTTCAGAATCACAAGCGCAGGATATATACGTGGAAAATGCCAGGAGATATAGGGAGGTATCAGATAGATTACATACTGGTTAAAGAGAGGTTTAGGAACCAGATTAAGAATTGTAAGAGTTACCCTGGAGCAGATATTGATAGTGACCATAATTTAGTAGTCCTGGACTCAGAGGTCAAATTCAAGAAATTACAGAAGTCTAAACAGGTCAGAGTAGATGTCGATAGGTTAAAATTAGCTGATGTATGTGAAAAGTACAAGCAGAAAGTAGAAATCATGGCTAATGGAACATCTAGGAACGAGATAGATTGCGAATGGAGGGAAATCAGAAATGGGTTAACTACAGCAGCAAATGAAGTATTAGGCACAAAGAAAAGGGCAGGTAGGAGGGAATGGATCACGGAAGAAATAGTTAAAATGATAGAAGCAAGAAGGAAAATTAAAATTGGAAACACAGAAGCAGGACAGAAAAAATATAAGGAACTAAGGAACTTAATTAATAGGAAATGCAAGCTAGCGAAAGAAGAGTGGATAAAAGGAAATTGTGAGGATATTGAGGAGGATATGAGAAGAGGTAAAGTAGATTTGGGCTACAGGAAAATTAAGTCACATTTTTCTAAAGTAAAACCAAAGGGTAACATTATATGTGATAAGCAGGGTAAGGAACTCACAGAAAATAAGGAAAAAGCTAGAAGATGGAAGGAGTATCTTGAAGATTTATATAAAGGTAGGCAGGACATGGAGGAGCTAGAAAATGTGGAACAGATAGATGAGGATGACTTAGGTCCTAGCATACTTAGGTCAGAGTTTCATAGAGCATTAAATGATTTACGGAATAACAAAGCAGCGGGGATTGATATGATACCAGCCGAATTAATAAAACACGCAGGGGAAAAAATGCAGGAGCGATTATACAGGTTAGTTTGTAAAATATATGAAAAGGGAGAAGTACCACAGGATTTTCAGCGTAGTAGAATAGTAACAATGCCGAAGAAAATAGGAGCTAATTTGTGTGAGAACTATAGGACCATTAGCCTACTATCACATGCATCGAAGATATTGTTAAAGATTATTTATAGGAGATTAGAAAATAAAGTAGAGGAAAGGCTAGGAGAAGATCAGTTTGGTTTTAGGAAAAACAGAGGGACGAGGGAGGCGATTCTAGCATTAAGAACGGTAGTAGAAAAAAGAAATAGGGTAGGAAAGGTAACTTGCATAGCTTTTGTAGACTTAGAAAAGGCATTTGACAATGTAGATTGGGACATAATGTTTAGAATTTTAAAAGAAACGGGTATAGATTATAAGGATAGGAGAATAATTTTTAATTTATCTAAACACCAAACTGCCTTAGTTAGAATTGAGGGGGAAGAAGAGGTAGCAAAAATAGGGAAGGGAGTTCGGCAGGGATGTACACTCTCACCGTTATTATTTAATCTATATATAGAAGATGCAATAAACAAAGTAAAAGAAGAGTATAGTGTAGGTGTGAATGTACAGGGAGAGAAAATATATATGCTGAGATTCGCCGACGATATAGCTATATTGGAAGAAAGCGAAAAGAAATTAGAAAGGGTATTGAATGGTATGCAGGCAGTATTGACTAGGGATTTTAACATGAAAATAAATATAGGTAAAACTAAAGTGATGAGGTGTGACAAAAAGGAATGCAGTAGAAAAATGAGGATCACAATAGGAGATAATAGAATCGAAGAAGTGTCAGATTTTTGTTATTTAGGCAGTAGAATCACAAAAGATAATCGAAGCAAGGTAGATATAAAGTGTAGGATAGCACAGGGTAGGAAGGCATTCGTAGAAAAAGAACAGATTTTAAGATCAAATATTGACTTGGGTATTAGAAAAAGATTACTGAAGGTATATGTTTGGAGTGTAGCACTGTACGGGTGTGAGGCGTGGACTATAGGAAAGGAAGAGAAGCGTAGATTAGAAGCACTTGAAATGTGGTGTTATAGGAGGATGATGAGGATTGGTTGGGAAGATAAAGTAACAAATGAAGCTGTACTAGAGTTAGTAGGGGAGAAGAGAAGTATTTGGAGAGTGTTACAACGTAGGAGAGACAGATTAGTAGGGCATATTCTTAGGCATGGGGGGATTATGCAATTGATCATAGAAGGTAGAGTGGAGGGAAAGAGAGGGGTAGGTAGGCCTAGATTGGAGTATGTGAGTCAGATAGTTGAAGACGTTGAGATGAATAGCTATAGGGAGATGAAGGGATTAGCTCAGGATAGATCGGCATGGCGTGCTGTTTCCAACCAATCTTTAGGATTGCGGACTCTTTAACTTATTTTCATGTTAAAATCCCTAGTCAATACTGCCTGCATACCATTCAATACCCTTTCTAAATTCTTTTCTTTCTTTCTTTTACGTATAAAATAAGAAAATTTGTTTTTATTTCATTACGACGATTATTTGCTTGAATTCAAATTAAGTACTCGTTTTTTTATTGATATTTTATTAAACTATTAGATTAGTCAGCTTACTGAATGAAAATAATAACTAAGCCCAGCAATAAAATAAATACTTCAGAAATTGATTGAGTTAATCAATAATAACTGGATATTAATCCATAATTTCATCTATAACCTTTATAGACAAGGATAGTAAACTGCAGTGGTGGCTCGTGCCATTTCAATCTGGGGGGGGCGGCGCATTTCTTAAAAAATAACATAATAGTGAGAAATCTTACCTAAAATGGATACAAAATGATTTCACTCTTCAATCTTTCATTGATATAAACTTTTCCAAAACTTTTTCGTTAAAATTGTAAATATCTCGCACCATATTTTTATTAATACACATCATCGCCAACGCGTTTAAACGATCATTACCAATAGCATTTCGCAAAAAAGTCTTGATTCTTTTAAGTGTTGAAAAACAACGCTCTAATTCAGCAGTGGTCATCGGGGTTGTTAAAATAATTTTAAACATTTTTATAGTTTCCGGGAAAGTTTCACTGAGACTATTTTGTAGCAATAACGAAAGAAAATTTGTGGCTCCAATTATTTGATAAAAATCCGGACGTGCGTAAATGACTTCAAATTCTGTTTTTAATCTGGTTTTATTCTAAAATGGATATGCGGTATCCAAAAGGTCCACTGGAAATTGTTTAGTAAATATTGGCATCGATTTCGTGTTAAATAACTCAGCGGCTTGTAGATGGCTACGATATGAGAATCTGGACTTCATCTGTGTAATAATTTTTTTTTATAAATGTCTCTTGTAAAACGTCGCGTAAATGTTCAGTTTTGAGCACTCCTTGCACAAGTTTGCGATAAATTTAAATCAGGCAATGGCCTACCTAATTCTTTATTTTTACTTTGCCCACCAGAGAAAGTCTACAAAACTCTATTTTCAATAAAGAACTAACATTATTCATTTTTATTAAATTATTTCTATTAAATTTATTCTTGGAGAAACACGTGACAAAATCGTACATACGTAACTCACAGAACAATGCAACTATATCTATATCAATTTTACTGTATACTAGGCTTCTCTGTTCGGACGCTAAAGAATCGTAGCCCAGAATAGCATAAACAACGATATATATTCTCGCTGTACAAGCAGCGTGACGTCACGTTGCTATGACTCATCCAAAGCCGCTGGAATTTATGTACATGAGTCATTATACAATACAAGCGGACCGAAGAAATAGAGTAGACATACTGCATACGGTCGCTCTCACAATAGAGTGAAATGAGTGCATATGCATTTAACCTAAGCATCTAATATAGCTATATTGCGAAGTATATGCAGTTAGCTATATAGCTATACTGCATACTGTCACTCTAACTCTAGCGCTTCCAACAGAGAGCGCATATGCATTTGACTGGTACTTGCTAGCTGCCATATCGTGTGAGTCATGAGTGTTAGGTATGTTCGCGGCGCAAGCTTTATCTTTTAGGAAAAATAATGCCGAGATAAAATATCGCAATACAATTATATATCTACGGTGATGCGCTCAATGTTCAGGAGGGTCGCGCGGCCCTGCGGCCTGCATAAGGAAACGCCACTGGTAAACTGTTACCTATATAGGTTTATTCTATTGTCTTATATATTTCCTTTAGTTACTAAGGCAAACATTACTTGTGAAAAGCAAGGGTAAATTTAAGTGAATATACGTATTTCTTTAGGAAATGTAAACTCGATAACCAACTAAGCGAAGAAAGTTGATCACCGACTTACAAGTAGAACTTAGAAATTTCGCCAAGATCAGGAGAAGAAATTCGACGGAAGTCAAACTATAAGACGTGACGGTAGAAAAGATGGTAAGTTGTTATATAAATTCAAATCTTTAAGATATTTTAAATTAAATCGAAACGGTATGTTTAAAATGAGATTTCTTTCTTATAATTAAAAATTATCAACCAGTGATTAAATCAAAATACTTGATCAGAAATTGTTTATGCATAAGAATCATATATTTTGTTAACCTATTCTTAAAAAAGGAACAAATTTAAAGGAACAATTTCGAGAAAGCATATGTTTGGAGTATAAAAATGTAGTAAAGAGAGATAAGCGTAAAATAAATATAATATTGAAGATATTATGGAAGAAATAAACATATTATCTATTATCCTCCAAATACTAAAGCATTTGAAGTGAGGTGCTATAGGAAAAGGATGAGGTTGGTAGATAGAGTGACAAATAAAGCCATGCTAAAATTCATAGCGAGGAGAAATATTTTCAAAATATTACAGCGTAGGAAAGATAGAGAAATATGTCATATCCTTATACATAAGTTTATTTGCAATTAGATATGGAAGGTAGCGTAGATTGAAAGTAAGGGGTAGATAGATCCATAGATCAATAACTCAGGATGTTAAGATCAATGTCTAGGATTTATGACCAACCAACTAAGTGTTTTTAATTGCTATATGCACTAAGAAATGAATTTAGATTTTGTATTATAATAAAGGAAGGCACGAGAAAGTTCAGAACATATACAATAAGAATTCATTGTCTACAAAATTTTGTAGGATTACGAAGCAGTTGTATTATTACCATACTATATTTTTGAATGGATTTAATTATATTACGTAGTGAAAGTATTTCAGAAACACTTTACTATAATGAAATCTATTTAATATTCTAATTTGATTTTAGCACTACGACTTAAATCGGAATTGAAAATTTGTTCTGTTCAGTACATTTAATTTTCACTTTCGTTGTTAAACCGCCCCAGGAAGAACGAGGAGCAATAGCCCGAGGAACTAGACATTATATTATAGTAACGGTGACGTGGCACACCTCTAATAGATAGTCATTTTTCCACACGAATACGAAACAGGCAAGTAGTGACATCTATAAGCCTGCTGGATAAAATTGTATCACCGCTTTTGAAAGGCCTAAATGCCTCCGCATAAATTCAAAAGTGTCAATATTATGCAAAAAGTGTATGCTAGCGAATGCGCACAGAAGATACATTTTTTAAGATGTATTGAAAAACGATAATTTATTAGAAGAGGCTTCATTTGGATTTGGATTTGGTTTATTGAGATTTCGAATTAAATATTGTCCATCCAATCCTTTTCTAGAGCGCTCGCAATAAGGAAAACATTTATGGGAAATTTCGATTATGAACAAAAATCCATTTACTATTTTTCTAATTATATATAGATTTGCGACGTCGTAAATTCCAATATGGACAGTCTTCTATTTGTAGGTAATATCCGTTCTTTGATATAGAATATTCGCAAGAGTTCATCAATAATTGTTACAATTAAATATTATCACACTATATATAAAATGGAAAAATAAAATTTGTAATCATTAAATACCCATTTATGCAATTATTAAATATATTTAATTGTGTTGTTATTTAATAGATCGTATTAGCAAAATTGTTATCGAGCCTGGTTTTATTTGTGAGAAATATTAAAAATGTTGTTAATTGATTTTTATAGCGAAAATTAGTAACTATTAATTAATTGACTAAACACTAACAGAACCAAAGTCCTTATTACAGTTAGTTAAAGAGTCCGCAATCCTAAAGATTGGTTTGAAACAGCACGCCATGCCGATCTATCCTGAGCTAATCCCTTCATCTCCCTATAGCTATTCATCTCAACGTCTTCAACTATCTGACTCACATACTCCAATCTAGGCCTACCTACCCCTCTCTTTCCCTCCACTCTACCTTCTATGATCAATTGCATAATCCCCCCATGCCTAAGGATATGCCCTACTAATCTGTCTCTCCTACGCTGTAATACTCTCCAAATACTTCTCTTCTCCCCTACTAACTCTAGTACAGCTTCATTTGTTACTTTATCTTCCCAACCAATCCTCATCATCCTCCTATAACACCACATTTCGAATGCTTGTAATCTACGCTTCTCTTCCTTTCCTATAGTCCACGCCTCACACCCGTACAGTGCTACACTCCAAACATATACCTTCAGTAATCTTTTTCTAATACCCAAGTCAATATTTGATCTTAAAATCTGTTCTTTTTCTACGAATGCCTTCCTACCCTGTGCTATCCTACACTTTATATCTACCTTGCTTCGATTATCTTTTGTGATTCTACTGCCTAAATAACAAAAATCTGACACTTCTTCGATTCTATTATCTCCTATTGTGATCCTCATTTTTCTACTGCATTCCTTTTTGTCACACCTCATCACTTTAGTTTTACCTATATTTATTTTCATGTTAAAATCCCTAGTCAATACTGCCTGCATACCATTCAATACCCTTTCTAAATTCTTTTCGCTTTCTTCCAATATAGCTATATCGTCGGCGAATCTCAACATATATATTTTCTCTCCCTGTACATTCACACCTACACTATACTCTTCTTTTACTTTGTTTATTGCATCTTCTATATATAGATTAAATAATAACGGTGAGGGTGTACATCCCTGCCGAACTCCCTTCCATATTTTTGCTACCTCTTCTTCCCCCTCAATTCTAACTAAGGCAGTTTGGTGTTTATATAAATTAAAAATTATTCTCCTATCCTTATAATCTATACCCGTTTCTTTTAAAATTCTAAACATTATGTCCCAATCTACATTATCAAATGCCTTTTCTAAGTCTACAAAAGCTATGCAAGTTACCTTTCCTACCCTATTTCTTTTTTCTACTATCGTTCTTAGTGCTAGAATCGCCTCTCTCGTCCCTCTGTTTTTCCTAAAACCAAACTGATCTTCTCCTAGCCTTTCCTCTACTTTATTTTCTAATCTCCTATAAATAATCTTTAACAATATCTTCGATGCATGTGATAGTATATATGACTAATGGAATAGTATATATAGACTAATGGTCCTATAGTTCTCACACAAATTAGCTCCTATTTTCTTCGGCATTGTTACTATTCTACTACGCTGAAAATCCTGTGGTACTTCTCCCTTCTCATATATTTTACAAACTAACCTGTATAATCGCTCCTGCATTTTTTCCCCTGCGTGTTTTATTAATTCGGCTGGTATCATATCAATCCCCGCTGCTTTGTTAATCCGTAAATCATTTAATGCTCTATGAAACTCTGACCTAAGTATGCTAGGACCTAAGTCATCCTCATCTATCTGTTCCACACTTTCTAGCTCCTCCATGTCCTGCCTACCTTTATATAAATCTTCAAGATACTCCTTCCATCTTCTAGCTTTTTCCTTATTTTCTGTGAGTTCCTTACCCTGCTTATCACATATAATGTTACCCTTTGGTTTTACTTTAGAAAAATGTGACTTAATTTTCCTGTAGCCCAAATCTACTTTACCTCTTCTCATATCCTCTTCAATATCCTCACAGTTTCCTTTTATCCACTCTTCTTTCGCTAGCTTGCATTTCCTATTAATTAAGTTCCTTAGTTCCTTATATTTTTTCTGTCCTGCTTCTGTGTTTCCAATTTTAATTTTCCTTCTTGCTTCTATCATTTCAACTATTTCTTCCGTGATCCATTCCCTCCTACCTGCCCTTTTCTTTGTGCCTAATACTTCATTTGCTGCTGTAGTTAACCCATTTCTGATTTCCCTCCATTCGCAATCTATGTCGTTCCTAGATGTTCCATTAGCCATGATTTCTACTTTCTGCTTGTACTTTTCACATACATCAGCTAATTTTAACCTATCGACATCTACTCTGACCTGTTTGGACAGAGTAGATGTATTTATATATTACAGGCGTAGAATAATGATTAAAAATACACATTTATAATACAAGTAAAGAAGCAACCAGGAAAATTTAAGAATTGCATAGAAATAAATCAACCAGAGTATTAAAAAGTACAGAAATAGAGACAAAATTAATAGAACTAAAGCTGTAAAAATTGAATTGTTTTTCACACTTAAGTTCATGAGGTACAGTTTTACTTCAAAACAAAGTTCTGTGATTTTGAAAATAGTTAAAATACTGTCGTTTTATTCCATGTACAACTACAAAAAGTTTTTTATAAATTGATAAATAATCCTCTCATATAAATACTCATAAGTAATGCTATAAATAATCCAATTGACTTTCATTTCTTGGTATCATAAAAAATTGAATTTCGACTTTTTCTTTATATTGTCCAATGTACTATATAATAGCAATTATACAAAATTTTAAATTGGAGTTTATTTCATTGCTTAATGAAACAATAATTGGATTCAAATTCACCAAAAAATAACCCAAATTCGTATATATTCTTATAATATAAGACATAAGCAATTTATAATATTATAATTATTTTTTAATTCATCTTTTTCAAATAAAAAAAAAAAACAAGTAAAGCGACGAATCTTTGATTTTTGCAACGGCAGTCGATCTGGCAGCCGTGATAAAATAATTCTAGTTGAAATATGACCCATTACAAAAATACTATAATGCAAATCACTGTTAAATATATCAAATAAACGTTTCTTGAGACGTTTTACATTTTCCTTTTACTTTCTCAAGTCTACTGCACACTTATGGCCTAGAATGTATAATACCGTCTTTCACACTTCAGGCATACTGAACAACTGACACACACAATACACCAATTCCTTCATGTGACATTAACCTTGCCTATCCACGGAAGAATGCCAATGTTGAGTACTCAGTCCGCCCAACTCTTAGCGCATATATCTGCCTAGACTAGCTGGGGCGAGACTGGGAATACCAATACGTGTATGTGGAGGAGTGGAGCCTCTTCCTTCTAACACGATGCATACAAATGTAAAGTGCCAAGTAAAACCTAACACACATATGTATATGCCTGTGATAGCTGGAAGACGGTGAAGAACTTATGTTATGTGGTTGTTAAAATGGAGGGCTGGGGTGGCTGAAGGTAATATTGAAAGATTTGTATTGTGAGGTAGTGTGGATTTTTAAAGGGCTTAAAAAGAATAGAAATTCTTTCCTCAGTTGCATCCATGTGTCATTATCCATTTTCGATATGGACATCAAATAAAAGAAATTATAATCGTTTAAAATCACAACATTTAATCAAAACCATTAATTGTGAATTGATTCTTCACCTGCAATTAATGATTGATTTTGACAGGACGTCCTATTAATATTCAGTCAATATGACCGAAGACGAAAGACGTATATTAATTGTCGTCAGTTAAGTCTTTATTTAGAAGAAAATAATTTGAAAACGGTGTAATAATATAATTTTAATATAATATGATACTGTAAATAACAATAATTTCAAAAAATTGACGCTAGAATTCTACTATTTAAAATTAAAGCGGTTATGTTCTCATTGCTTATCAAAAATATTTTTGAAAAGAACATCATTACTAGATATTATTTTATTTATGATTAGTTGAAATCAAAATACGCCAAAAGGAATTTATTTTATTAACGCAGAAGAACTCATTTTTAAAGGTAGGTACGTTTTTTTATCCAATCCATGTCTAAAAATTGAATTTAGCCATTAATTCAGATCTCTTCTGAACTAACTCCTTCATCTCCACATAGCTTATCTCCACTATCTGACTTTTAATTTTTTTTTATTTAAAAATAAGCCCCCATAATGTGCTATTCAAGTATTTAATCACCATATATTTTAGAGGAATTTAGTAAATATCTAGTCCGCTTTATCTACCTCATAGATGAATCATTCAAATCCTTTTAAACAAAAATTCCCAATCAAAATTCGTTAAAAACACACAATGTGCTATTCAAGTATTTAGTCACTATATATTAAGAATTAATTTAATAAACATCTAGTTCGCCTTATCTACCTCATAGATCGAAAATCATTCAAATCCTTTAAAAATAAAATTCCCAAACAAAACTGGTTAAAAAACACATCATGTGCTATTCAAGTATTTAGTCACCATATATTATAAATGAATTTATTAAACATCTAGTTCGCCTTATCTACACCAAAGATCGAAAATCATACAAACCTTTAAAAATAGAATTTCCAATAGAATCAAAACTCATTAAAAAATAAGCCTCAACAATGTGCTATTCATGTATTTAGTCACCATATATTATAGATGAATTTATTGAAGATCTAGTCCGCTTTATCTAGGGCTATGCTATGCTACTGAAGATGAGGGCATAGCCCTTGAAATGTACGTCTACCACCTTAATGCTTTGAGTTACGGTATTTGGGTGATATTCTATATTATAAAAAGGCTTGTAAAGAAAAAAACTTGAAAATGCACATATTAAATTTTTTTGGATTATATTTTTGTTCTCTTTGCTACAAGTCTGAAATTCCATGATTTTTATAAATCTGTATTTTTTTTTCAATGGCACTTTGCCTCTAATATCAAAGAAATATCATACACAGTTCAAGGTGGATAAAGTGCAGAAATAATAATTACTAGAATGATTATTTAATTAAATTAATAAAAAAAAAATTTAATTTCAGGTCTTTTCTAAAATATATAAATCATATATAATGGCCAATGGTTAATGTTGTTGAAATTTGTAAAAAAAAATCTATTATTTAAAAAATCAGTGTACAAGTTATTTTCGTCGAAAGATACATATTATTCCAAGTTAAGAACTACGAACAATTGTAATTGTTAATATAAAAAATTTCGTGGATCATTCCCGAAAGATTTATTATTTACTATTATTATTTATTTCTGTCTACGCTACCTTCTATAACAAATTAAAGATACCCTCATATCCAATTGCTTTTCTTTTCATCTGTTAATTCTAACACGGCTTAATTTCTCAAGTTATCATCTACCCACCCATATCTCATCACCTATTGCACCAAAAATTAAGACCTTTTTTGAATAAATAATCTTTATATGATCGTGAAGAATTAATTAGGGTATAAATATTTCGGTTATTTTATAGGATTTTTTCTTTGCTCTTATTTACAATAGCGTTTTAATTTTAAGTGGTCTTTAAAAAAACCAACTATTTGACATATGCAAAAAAAACATTAAATAGGGACTCCATGAAAATTTGTAACATATGAAATATCATTAAAGGTATTGCATTTACATAAATCGAAAGATTTTCACTATTTCTACAGTAGTCTGAAACGTTTTATAATTTAAAAAATATGATTATGATATTTTATTCCAAATAAGCTCAGACTTATACAACAACCTATTTCATTCTAATTTGCTGAAATCGATACAAGTCTAGGTATTTATAGGACATTTTACAACTGCAAATCGCCTTTCCATCAATTTTTAAATAGGCTCTAAAATATTTCGAGTGAAATAAAAATTAGAAACGCTAGTATACTAAATGGAAATTCCGGATATTACGAAATTAAACTCTGATGCTCGTTTCTGTTTGATTTTAAACAAGCTGGACATGCATACGCAGGTTGGTATATGCCAGAGCACAAACAATATGTGCAAAAACAATAGACACAATATTGTGCATGAAAGAACTGTCACCGGCAGAACTACGAGCAAAGGGAACGAATTCGAAGTTACATCATGGAACTACATAAGCTTACTCTCAGAAGAGACAATGGATATACAACAAAGTGGTGGATTAGGAAACAATGATTTGAATTTATAGTCAGAGCTTACATTTACACCAAAGTGTAATTTGAACCGGAAATCAATAAAATAGAGTTTTAAGACGATTTATAGCCATTTTGCATTGTTTTGGGCAGCACTTGTTAAACTTTGACCAAAATCGACAAAAAAATCGGAATATTTCAAAGGTATATATACACGACTTTTGCACTTTTTTCGACGATAATTTCAACTTTTTCCGTTTGAACCGGAAATCAGTAAAATATAGTTTTAAGACGATTTATAGCCATTTTGCATTGTTTTGGCAGCACTTGTTAAACTTTGACCAAAATCGCCAAAAAAATCGGAATATTTCAAAAGTATATATACACGACTTTTGCACTTTTTTCGACGATAATTTCAACTTTTTCCGTTTGAACCGGAAATCAGTAAAATATAGTTTTAAGACTATTTATAGCCATTTTGCATTGTTTTGGGCAGCACTTGTTAAACTTTGACCAAAATCGCCAAAAAAAATCGGAATATTTCAAAGGTATATATACATCACTTTTTCACCTTTTTCGACGATAATTTCAACTTTTTCCATTTGAACCGGAAATCAGTAAAATATAGTTTTAAGACGATTTATAGCCATTTTGCATTGTTTTGGGCAGCACTTGTTAAACTTTGACCAAAATCGCCAAAAAAAATCGGAATATTTCAAAGGTATATATACATCACTTTTTCACCTTTTTCGACGATAATTTCAACTTTTTCCATTTGAACCGGAAATCAGTAAAATATAGTTTTAAGACGATTTATAGCCATTTTGCATTGTTTTGGGCAGCACTTGTTAAACTTTGACCAAAATCGCCAAAAAATTCGGAATATTTCAAAGGTATATATACACGACTTTTTCATTTTTTTCGACGATAATTTCAACTTTTTCCATTTGAACCGGAAATCAGTAAAATATAGTTTTAAGACGATTTATAGCCATTTTGCATTGTTTTGGGCAGCATTTGTTAAACTTTGACCAAAATCGCCAAAAAAATCGGAATATTTCAAAAGTATATATACACGACTTTTGCACTTTTTTCGACGATAATTTCAACTTTTTCCGTTTGAACCGGAAATCAGTAAAATATAGTTTTAAGACTATTTATAGCCATTTTGCATTGTTTTGGGCAGCACTTGTTAAACTTTGACCAAAATCGCCAAAAAAAATCGGAATATTTCAAAGGTATATATACATCACTTTTTCACCTTTTTCGACGATAATTTCAACTTTTTCCATTTGAACCGGAAATCAGTAAAATATAGTTTTAAGACGATTTATAGCCATTTTGCATTGTTTTGGGCAGCACTTGTTAAACTTTGACCAAAATCGCCAAAAAAAATCGGAATATTTCAAAGGTATATATACATCACTTTTTCACCTTTTTCGACGATAATTTCAACTTTTTCCATTTGAACCGGAAATCAATAAAATATAGTTTTAAGACGATTTATAGCCAATTTGCATTGTTTTGGGCAGCATTTGTTAAACTTTGACCAAATTCGCCAAAAAATTCGGAATATTTCAAAGGTCTAATTATTCATATTGACGATATTACGTCATATAGTATTGACGATAAGTATTATTTTTTCATAAAGAAAAAATTTGCACAATTTTACTAAAGAAATTAATAAAAAATAATAAAACTGCGTAATGTTTATTTACGGTTACAATTGAAGGGTTTGGTGCAAAAACCGGTCAGCTCCATTTTTGGGTAAAATTGACTTTTCATGTGGAATTTAATGCATTGGGCATCTTTTGGTGCAGCTCTGTGGCATATAATGGGATATATTGCTAAGAATGGAGTGACCGATCTTTTTGCCATGTGACCGATTTTTCGGTTTAATAGAAAAAGAGTAAAGAAACAAAGAAATAGTGTATACGCCTAATGGTTGGATCGATTGGTTGGTAAAGAAGACATCTCGAAAATTTACATTAGTTGTGGTGAATCAAGACATTATACTAAATTTCGCAGAACATTTCAAAAGGATTTTTAAAAATACCGTTACAAACAATGCAAAGGAAAAGTTTTCCATATCTAAATATCGCGTTTTCAAGTACGAAAAAAACGAATGAAGTAAAATGCAGTATTACCATATGGATTATAATGTTTTCCGAATTTTCATTCAAGAAATCATCAGCTACATATTCAATGCCAACGGAAAAACTTTATAAAAACTACCCCATACCCATCAAGCTGAAAAAACTTGAAAACGTCCGTTCTTTGGCTGAAAAGTATGTGCCCAAAAATGATCAATGGTATTACGATCTTGTGTATAATGCTGTGGGAAATACCTCAAGAAGATCTGGATAGCGAGGACGAGGAAATGTATTAACATTGTAAAAGTCATTTTGTATGTTTGATGGTTAATAAAACTGAGATTTGTTATATAATTTATTTTCGTGCAAAAAACAGACTAAATTATTTTCTCCAGTTTTTTTCAGTGGTTATACAGTTTTTTGTCAATACTGTAAAATTGATAAAAATGGAGCTGACCGGTTTTTGCAAGCCAAGCCCTTCAATTGAACTTTCGGGTGATGCTGACTATTTTTTCAAATATCCATAAAATATACAAGATATATAACTTTTATCATTATACTAAGCTATAAAACGTTTCAAAACTTTTATGAAGTCTTAAGTGTACTATTTCATGCACTTTAACATCGTATATAAGTTACGTTAAATGTAATATAATTTTTAATTTGACAAACGATAAAAATTATTTTCGCAGATCTTAGTTTTCTTTTCCGCTTTCCAATTTATTTTAATTTATTACGATTAAATAGCTTACTCGATCAAAATATTGTTGTGTATAGCTTATATAAAATTGCAAAATATATTTAGAAATTGTGTCAAATACTCATGTATAAATAAATACACAAATACACACTTTAAACTTTGCTTTGAATCTGTCACTGACATATTCCTGTATGATATTGGCTTAGTGTAACCATTGGGGATGAAAGGCCGGTTAAGGGGTGAAGGGCGATAGGGGTTTTTGTCGTACGCCATTATGAAGCCTCTTGAAAGGATACTCTTCTGATACGCTACCCTTCAAATGGAAAAAATATAAAACTCATATGTACACGTATATTTTGTTGACGTTATGTAGCTTAAATGTTATTCGCTTTAGTTAAAAATTGTTTCCTGTTATTTGGAAAACAACAAACGAAATTCCTGAAAAATTGTACAATATAGAACAATTGTTAGTGTAAAATGTATTTAATACTTAATTAAGAGTTTACACAAGCTAAATCAACTACACAAAATCATTTCACGCTTTCTGTTGTATATAATTACACTAGATTATACTCAAAAATATAATTAAATGTCAGAATACTAATATTTACATTTTATAGAATATCACGCAAAAACCGTAACTATCGAAACTAGAAAATTTAGTCCGTTTCAGATTAAATAGAAAAGGTAAAAGTGCTGTAGCCGAGCATATTTTTGAATCAGGTCATCCATATTATGAAAGTATATACATGCATAAATCTAAATCAAATTTAATGAATTTAGATTCAGGCCCAATTTCATCTCGTCTATTTAATTTATTTAATAATGACTAATTTTAATTTAATTTTTCATTTTTGGTTATTTTAGGTTTGACAACCCATTATTTTTCATTGTTAATTTGTATTCTTTAAAAGATTTATAGGTCATATTATATATCACCTATAAATATATATATAACCTTATATAGATAGTATAGAATAAATAAAAAAATAGTCATTTTAAAATAAATTTTGAAATACTTCTGTCATGTTGACTTATTTATTTAATAGTATTTAGTGTAGTAATCGTGATTTAGTTTGTATGTTGTGCTACTGAAGATGGGGGCGTAGCCTTCGAAATGCGCATCTAGCTATTTAATGCTTTAAGTTACGGTATTTGGGTGATATTCTACCATATAGAATTATTTAACGCCCTAGTGATAATTTTAAAATGTTTACATTTTTCGAAAATCTGTGGATTATTAAAATTGCAATTAATTTGGTATTACAATTTTATTTACACGGGATTTAATATTGAACGTGTCTTTGTTCTTTACATATTTTCAACTTAAATCTCCTCCATTGAGAAGTAAATATTTGAAATGATGAGCTGAACTTTATATACAAATTACATACGTTGCAATGAATATTTTAAATGCGAACGAAATGAAAGTAGACAAGCTTAAAAATATATTAAATTAAGAAAATGTGTTATTAAATGCAACAAAGTGAAGGTTTACAAATCAACAAGTTTTAGACATTAAAACTGTTAAGGTACGCACTAAAAAAAATTAATCAGTAAAACTGTTTGCAACTAAAATGCTAGCTTTACTTTCACTTTGACGTTATAAATCTTTCGCTTTGCATCGAGATTTAAAAAGTAATTAGGATTACTTTATATAGCTACCATTTTAAAAATTGCGAAAGTAGGCGTAGATGGAGTATCCTTATACAGGTTATTGTGAATTATACTCCCGAAGGTAAGGGATTATTCTAATGGACTCGAGTGGGAAGTCTACCAAAGCCCGTTCTAATGATGACTTAAATATTCATAGAAATGAATACAGGGTTGCATTTCATTAATTATTCCATTTGTGAAAAACGAATGTAAGCCGGATATACGTTTTCCAGTAAAAATTTAAATAACTAATACAAAAATGCGTAAATGTGAATTTTAAAGCGTAGTCCAAAAATAATTTCAAATCGAAATTTTGCGAAACAATTTAACATTTAAATTAAGAGAGAAATATCTTTTGTATTTTTAAATTACGTCTATGGATAATTATTTTTAAAAATAGTAGATATAGCGGAAGAAACGTAGGTGCACTTATTTTCCATACACATTTTTTTAATTTTTGCCAATCCAACATATATTAATTATAAAGATAAGAAACAATAATCAATAACACTTTTTAGCCCTTTATACGAATAAAAATATTTTTATAATTTAAACATAATTGACGGGTCATATTAAAACAAGTTTTCATTGTATAAAATATATTACAATTTTAATAAACTTTAGTAATGCATCGAAGATATTGTTAAAGATTATTTATAGGAGATTAGAAAATAAAGTAGAGGAAAGGCTAGGAGAAGATCAGTTTGGTTTTAGGAAAAACAGAGGGACGAGGGAGGCGATTTTAGCACTAAGAACAGTAGTAGAAAAAAAAATGAGGGTAGGAAAGGTAACTTGCATAGCTTTTGTAGATTTAGAAAAGGCATTTGATAATGTAGATTGGGACATAATGTTTAGAATTTTAAAAGAAACGGGTATAGATTATAAGGATAGGAGAATAATTTTTAATTTATATAAACACCAAACTGCCTTAGTTAGAATTGAGGGGGAAGAAGAGGTAGCAAAAATAGGGAAGGGAGTTCGGCAGGGATGTACACTTTCACCGTTATTATTTAATCTATATATATAAGATGCAATAAACAAAGTAAAAGAAGAGTATAGTGTAGGTGTGAATGTACAGGGAGAGAAAATATATATGTTGAGATTCGCCGACGATATAGCTATATTGGAAGAAAGCGAAAAGAATTTAGAAAGGGTATTGAATGGTATGCAGGCAGTATTGACTAGGGATTTTAACATGAAAATAAATATAGGTAAAACTAAAGTGATGAGGTGTGACAAAAAGGAATGCAGTAGAAAAATGAGGATCACAATAGGAGATAATAGAATCGAAGAAGTGTCAGATTTTTGTTATTTAGGCAGTAGAATCACAAAAGATAATCGAAGCAAGGTAGATATAAAGTGTAGGATAGCACAGGGTAGGAAGGCATTCGTAGAAAAAGAACAGATTTTAAGATCAAATATTGACTTGGGTATTAGAAAAAGATTACTGAAGGTATATGTTTGGAGTGTAGCACTGTACGGGTGTGAGGCGTGGACTATAGGAAAGGAAGAGAAGCGTAGATTAGAAGCGCTTGAAATGTGGTGTTATAGGAGGATGATGAGGATTGGTTGGGAAGATAAAGTAACAAATGAAGCTGTACTAGAGTTAGTAGGGGAGAAGAGAAGTATCTGGAGAGTGTTACAGCGTAGGAGAGACAGATTAGTAGGGCATATTCTTAGGCATGGGGGGATTATGCAATTGATAATAGAAGGTAGAGTGGAGGGAAAGAGAGGGGTAGGTAGGCCTAGAATGGAGTATGTGAGTCAGATAGTTGCAGACGTTGAGATGAATAGCTATAGGGAGATGAAGGGATTAGCTCAGGATAGATCGGCATGGCGTGCTGTTTCCAACCAATCTTTAGGATTGCGGACTCTTTAACTAACTAGTAAAATTGATTCATTTTTTAAAACAAATTAACAATTTGAAATTTCCATTTGTGATAGTCCGTAAAAAAAGCTAGGAGTATTACGAACATATTATCCGTGTTTTCTTCATTAATTTTTTTTCATTATTACATTTTTATGGTAAAAAGATTTATTATAAATTGCAATATTATTATTGCATATGCTGCTTCATTTAAAAAATTTCGTAATTTCGTAATTTCGCAAGAATATAGTTTACATATTCATTAAAAATTTGAAGGAAGTTAAAAAAAATGTAGTCTAAGGTGACAATAAATATTTGGATCTAAAACGGGACATTTTTATAACACGACAGTTGTTTATTAAGAATATAAATTACATAAAATAAACTAAAAATGCTATCGACAATGATAACATAAAAAAAAACAGAACAAAAACTCTTATAATATAATAAGTACCTAACAAATAAAAAACGAAAACAATTTAATGATATTTGCCGTCGACGAAATTTGCACTCGTATTAAAAAATCTTCTTGAATCTTCATTATAAAATTCAAAATTAAAATTGTGCGAGATCCTTCCACTCATATATTATTGTATGTTCATACCATGGACTTTAACTATACTCTAGAATAGTGAAGTTGGAAAAGTTATATTAACTTTTTCGCTAATATACCTATTTATTACATATTATAACAGTACTAATATTTTTTTCCATTTGATATCTTTTTGTTCAAAAAATTAAGTTCATTTTAATTAATATTAAGTGATATACTGTTATTGGTTTGGCTGTAAAGTTAAATTGTTGTATATCCAACTTTTATAAATAAATACAACAATATATTTTGAATATAATCTTAATGCAAATATTTCTTATCGCAGCTTTAAATCTATAAATTAGGCAGATAATTTTCAGTTTAATATCAAAACGTTTTACGTTAAGTAAGATCACAAAAAATTGATCTACCCTGTACGTAGAAGAGTTGTGATCGCTTGATGAGAAAATACTTAAAAAATTCTAAGAATAACAAAATATAGTCGTGTTCAAATTAAATTTAAACTTTGATTTTATAATCGATCTTGTAATTTTTGTAGATATTTTAAAGGATACTCTCTCAAAGTTACACGATTCTGTTTGCTTTTCTCTTCTATATCGATGAGGGGATATAAAAAATTAAGAAATTTGTAATCTTAAGCTTGCTACCGATAATTGGGCTTTTTCTGTAACATTAATATTCTATTAATTAGCGAAAATACTCTTTCCATCGATGCATTTATATTCTTTGCAAACATAGTTATATACGATAATCTTTGTCATTTTTTGATGTTCTAAATTATTATTTTTTAAAACATTTGAAAGTTTCAACCCAACGTAGTTCAGTTGCATTTTTTTTTCATTCCACTCCTGTATTTTTTCAATGTGTACTAGGATAAATTCGGAAAATAAATTTCCATCGTGATTTTTTGCTACATATTTCATGGTTTCTTCCGCTTCATTCCAACATTTTGTAGATTTTAATGAACACCATTCCATCAGTTTTAATCCATCAAAATGACTAGCCCATTGATTGAGATATTATTTCAATTATTGAGAAATTATGTATATATATTTATCGGAAAACATGAAAAATGATGCAAAATTTTATTGCTTGTTAAAAAACGGGACAAACGCCCGTCCCGATGTAATTCATTGGGACAACGTAACACACTACTCTAAAACGGGACATTTGGTCACCTTAATCCCATTTTATTCAATAAAAATATCAAACTGAATTCAATTACTTTCAAATCATATATTATTTCCAACTATTACTGTATCTAATCAAACTTTTGGAAACATGTATCCACTTTTTATTAATACAAATTGTGTAACATGCGAAAACATTAAATTGCCTTTCTTATACAGTTGTGTGTATGATATCGGTGATGCAGTCCCCGGTTTGTGACCCAAAGGCATCTGTTTCTAAAAGGATTCTATTTTCCTCTCGACTGCATTCCAGCCGACAGCGACTATCCTACCTCCAGGACGATGTCATATACTAACGACGGAAGGATCGGGATGGGATTCATTTCATGGTCTTCTACTATTGCCACAAACATGTCGTTGCATGCAGAACCGTCATACGAATTGAAGACAAGCAACGGGCATTCCTGTTATCAAATTCTTGTGGAATTGCAGCAATTTGAAATCAATTTTTTCAATTAAAACTTTTTAGTTGTGGGCTAAAATAAAGATAAGTAGTGAGATACACATTGCGATAATTATCAGCTGAAATTTATTTTTAATGAAGTGTTAGTCGATTCACATAATTTTTCTGGTTAGTAATCAGCAAAAGAAACGATTTATTCTAATAGTAAAATGATTTTAATTTCATTATATTAGCATCAAAGAAAATTTACTATTAAAGAATTTGTAAAATTCTGAAGAATATCTTTTTTTTACATGCGCAATATTTCGTTTTATAATTACAAGGCAGATTTGTGGAAATTTTTCTTTTTGTATATCATAAAAATGCAAAGGAACTACGATGGGGAAATTTTTAAAAAATGTTAATACGTTTGAAAGAAATGGAAAAATACAGAAGATTTAAGAAAGTGGTAATTTCGAGGAAGATTCAAAATAGAAAAGGTTTTGAATTTGTAAAAGAAGTGCACTAAAAGATGTATGTCGATATGATTAAAAAATTATAATTAAACTTAAGCTTTGTAGTATCACATAGATTTACATTGATTTTAAAATCTTTCTTACAAATCAATTATTGAATTATTTTATATAATGACCAAGTTAATGATACAATAATTAATAACTACTAAGCAATAATCATCAATACAAAATATATAATACAATTTAACAAATTTCAAGCTACCTATTTGCTACAGAAGATTTTTCCAAGTAATAGTAAAGTACGTTTCTGTACTTTATATATCATATTTCTATCTCAAAAGGTTTCAAGTACGAATGGAGATAGGAAGCAAACTTATTTACAAATAATGTGAAAAGTACTAAAACTTTGTTGCTCTTAGAATCCCGCAACCTAAAACTCAACATTTCAATTACTTGGATTGATAGATCCAAATTTACAATTTTCGTTTTGCATAAATAGAAGAAAGAAATACCTAATATATATAGACATATAGAAATATCTAATTTTAAAAATAGTTAGTTAAAGAGTCCGCAATCCTAAAGATTGGTTGGAAACAGCACGCCATGCCGATCTATCCTGAGCTAATCCCTTCATCTCCCTATAGCTATTCATCTCAACGTCTTCAACTATCTGACTCACATACTCCAATCTAGGCCTACCTACCCCTCTCTTTCCCTCCACTCTACCTTCTATGATCAATTGCATAATCCCCCCATGCCTAAGAATATGCCCTACTAATCTGTCTCTCCTACGCTGTAACACTCTCCAGATACTTCTCTTCTCCCCTACTAACTCTAGTACAGCTTCATTTGTTACTTTATCTTCCCAACCAATCCTCATCATCCTCCTATAACACCACATTTCAAGTGCTTCTAATCTACGCTTCTCTTCCTTTCCTATAGTCCACGCCTCACACCCGTACAGTGCTACACTCCAAACATATACCTTCAGTAATCTTTTTCTAATACCCAAGTCAATATTTGATCTTAAAATCTGTTCTTTTTCTACGAATGCCTTCCTACCCTGTGCTATCCTACACTTTATATCTACCTTGCTTCGATTATCTTTTGTGATTCTACTGCCTAAATAACAAAAATCTGACACTTCTTCGATTCTATTATCTCCTATTGTGATCCTCATTTTTCTACTGCATTCCTTTTTGTCACACCTCATCACTTTAGTTTTACCTATATTTATTTTCATGTTAAAATCCCTAGTCAATACTGCCTGCATACCATTCAATACCCTTTCTAATTTCTTTTCGCTTTCTTCCAATATAGCTATATCGTCGGCGAATCTCAGCATATATATTTTCTCTCCCTGTACATTCACACCTACACTATACTCTTCTTTTACTTTGTTTATTGCATCTTCTATATATAGATTAAATAATAACGGTGAGAGTGTACATCCTTGCCGGACTCCCTTCCCTATTTTTGCTACCTCTTCTTCCCCCTCAATTCTAACTAAGGCAGTTTGGTGTTTATATAAATTAAAAATTATTCTCCTATCCTTATAATCTATACCCGTTTCTTTTAAAATTCTAAACATTATGTCCCAATCTACATTATCAAATGCCTTTTCTAAATCTACAAAAGCTATGCAAGTTACCTTTCCTACCCTCTTTCTTTTTTCTACTACCGTTCTTAGTGCTAGAATCGCCTCTCTCGTCCCTCTGTTTTTCCTAAAACCAAACTGATCTTCTCCTAGCCTTTCCTCTACTTTATTTTCTAATCTCCTATAAATAATCTTTAACAATATCTTCGATGCATGTGATAGTAGGCTAATGGTCCTATAGTTCTCACACAAATTAGCTCCTATTTTCTTCGGCATTGTTACTATTCTACTACGCTGAAAATCCTGTGGTACTTCTCCCTTCTCATATATTTTACAAACTAACCTGTATAATCGCTCCTGCATTTTTTCCCCTGCGTGTTTTATTAATTCGGCTGGTATCATATCAATCCCCGCTGCTTTGTTATTCCGTAAATCATTTAATGCTCTATGAAACTCTGACCTAAGTATGCTAGGACCTAAGTCATCCTCATCTATCTGTTCCACATTTTCTAGCTCCTCCATGTCCTGCCTACCTTTATATAAATCTTCAAGATACTCCTTCCATCTTCTAGCTTTTTCCTTATTTTCCGTGAGTTCCTTACCCTGCTTATCACATATTATGTTACCCTTTGGTTTTACTTTAGAAAAATGTGACTTAATTTTCCTGTAGCCCAAATCTACTTTACCTCTTCTCATATTCTCCTCAATATCCTCACAATTTCCTTTTATCCACTCTTCTTTCGCTAGCTTGCATTTCCTATTAATTAAGTTCCTTAGTTCCTTATATTTTTTCTGTCCTGCTTCTGTGTTTCCTATTTTCATTTTCCTTCTTGCTTCTATCATTTCAACTATTTCTTCCGTGATCCATTCCCTCCTACCTGTCCTTTTCTTTGTGCCTAATACTTCATTTGCTGCTGTAGTTAACCCATTTCTGATTTCCCTCCATTCGCAATCTATGTCGCTCCTAGATGTTCCATTAGCCATGATTTCTACTTTCTGCTTGTACTTTTCACATACATCAGCTAATTTTAACCTATCGACATCTACTCTGACCTAAAAATAGAAAATATAATTACATTAATTTTAAGTAATAACAACAAGTGTCCCTAGAACAGAATCTTCCTTACTATCATTGTATTTATTTATTTTAATATAACTGAATATACAATATTACAAAATATTCATTTTCGCTTCTAATTGTATTGCATTCTTGACGTTTAAGGTGTTATAATATACCACGTGTAATAATAGTCATTTTAACCAATGTGAATCAATTTAATTTTTTCTGTTAATCGTGAATCGATTCAAAACAATTAGTTTTATTAATTGAACTAATCGAGGTGGTAAGAACTACGAATTAGCTCATAGATTTAGTAGTACCATGAACATTGCTGTGTCGAATCTAACTGCGAAAGGCATTACGAATGCGAAAGGCATTGTGAAAGGCATCGCAAACGTCGCACCAAAATGACATATTATATTAGAATCATAAATTTCTGCGTGACTAATTGTTCTTCGGCAAAAGTTCGATGTAATTAAGGACCCGTTTGCTCCTTCGTTCTGTTCCAACGAGGAAAATAACATTCTGATCATCTTCGCCTCCTTGTCCTCGTCGGTCGCACATTGGCATTGGCAAACATTAAAGATGTAATTAGTCCCGTTTCTTCAGCGCTACCAAGGTTTGGTAATAAGACGTGGTTAGTAACGTACCAATAATATATTGCGAATGGAGTATTTACTTACTGCTTTTGCAACTTATCTAAATATTCACATTTAGTAAAGAGAAGCCAAAAATATAAGATAATTTTTTTAAAGTTCGGAAATTAATTGGATTATTAAGTAGGAGAATAATGAGGGTTGATAATTATTAATTAGGAGAATAATGAGGTAGATAAAATGACCGTGTCTACGATTAATTTTAATTTTTAAATGCTTTACTCCACCCATGTTACTGCAATTGTTTATTGTTAATATTAATTATTTAAAATATTTAATAACTTATATGCCTTTTACCTTGGGTAAATTTATTTATTAATATATTTAGCATCCATTTTGCTATCTCCTCTTTTAAGCTGCATCTTGAAAAGCCAATAAATGAAATTTTAGTTTGATCCAAGATCTGAATACATTGAATATAAAATAATATCAAAGCACTATAAAAAATAACTTAAACAGGTTGTATTGTCTTAATACCATACTTAGAGATGGCAATAATTAATCCAATATAATATGATTTTATAAATGATTTTATCGATTAGCCTTATATTAATCGAAATCTTTTATATTAATATAAAAGAAATTATATTTTTTAAATATATAAAGAAATATATATATTTCTTATAAAGAAAAATGTAAAGAAATTTGATAGTTTGATAATTAAAATTAAAGCAATTAATAATGTAATTTCTACATCAAAAATAAAAATAATAATTGCAATTAAGCAGAACTGAAGAGAGAAAGGGAGTCGAGAAGCTCTTTTAGAATCAAATCCGCATTCGAATGGAGAAGTTTTTTCTCGATCTCTAAAATTTTTTTTTAGAAATTGAAGATACAATTATTATTAGTATGAATCTAAATAGGAGAATTGATTAGGAAATATAAATTATTTATACTAAATTTAATTAGATATTTTAATTGGAAGTTAAAAATAATGATTATATTATATAAATTATCTTCCTCATCAGTAGAGGGAAATAAATAAAAATAATCATACTACATCTACGAAATGTCAATATCAAGCAGCTGCTTGAAACCCAAAGTGATGGGTACATGAGAAATGTATTTTAATATGTCGGATTGAACAAATTAAGAAGAAAGAGGTTCCAATAATAACATGAATTCCATAAAATGCTGTAGTTATAAAAAAAGAAGATCCATAAATTGAATCGGAAATTGTAAAAGAGGCTCCTTGGTTGGTATTCATATCCTTGAAGGATTTTAATATGAAGATCAGTGTTATAATTGGTCCTTGAGTAGTTAATTTATAGTTATTAATGGTTATTAATAATAAAAAAAGAAGATCCCTAAATTTTATCTGAAATTGTAGAAGAGGCTTCTTGGTTGGTATTCATATCCTTGAAGGATTGTAAAATTAATACCTAAGATTACTATCATAATTAGTCCTTGAGTAGTTAATTTATAGTTATTTATAGTTATTAATTTATAGTTGGGCTCAAGTAACTGAGAGTCCTGAAGTTAGTAGAATTAGAATATTAATTAAAGGAATTTGGATAGGATTAAATACTCTGACTCCTTTAGGAGTTCATATTATGCCTAATTCTACTGAGGGGGATAACCTTCTAAGGAAAAATCTTCAAAAGAAACTAATAAAAAAAAATACTTCTGAAGTAATAAATAGGATTATACCTCAACGAAGGCCTATAGTTACTCAGTAGGTATGTAGATCACGATGGCAAACTGTAGGTCACTTTGAGGACCTAGTTCGCAGTTCGTAGTTCATTTCAATGTACCGTTCACGAACTATAGGTCGTGAACTACCACATCTTTTAAAAATGAACTAGTTCACGACCAATATGTAATATATGCACATACTGAAAATAATCTCTTCTTTTCTCAATATAAAAATATTAAATGGTAAAAAATAAATAAATTGAAATATTACAATACTTATTTTGAATTAAGAATGAGGAAGAAAAGACAATAATGTTTATAATTTATACAAAACATATATATAAGGAAATATAATCTTCTCTAGGTACTCACGATTATTTATATGAAGTTCTAAAATACTTATTGGTAGTTACTTATGAAAATGTTTACTACTTTACTAACACTTAAAAATTAAATGTACAAACTATAATAAAATGAACTAGATTTTGTTTGGCGTTATAATTTATATTTTCTATTTCGAATCTTCTCTCTTCAAACTTCAAAGCTTTAATTTGATATTAAGTGATTGCATTGCACTCAGTTCAAATAGAAGAAGTATAAGATTTAGATGTTTATTTTTGCAATATTGCAAAAATTTGCTATGCCATGACAGATTTAAGAACACATTTAATCTTGCGAATATATTACTTATATTATTCCAAATGAAATCTGATACCAACATATAAATTGTGACTCAGCTCGGCAATGCTGCTGTTGCAATATTGCATCGAGTTTCTTATTTCGTTCCGTTCACCAACACACTTTATCACTAAATAAATGTTAGTACTGTATATGTAATGTATACTATACTGCATCGTTGTGATTCATGAACGCTTTAGTACACGACGGGTTCAGGACCTGGTACAAGTACATCGTTGACCATGTAGTTGATAGTTCCCGAACTAGATCCTAGTGACCTATAGGTCGTTGCAAAACATAGTCACAGTCATTTGATTGAACCGTTCAGAGTGAACGGTTCGCGAGTGAACTACACATCGCTATATGTAGACCTTGAAAAGTTCCTTCTCGGGAGATATCTCGTCATCATTGATATATAATTATAGTTATAGCTATAATACTAATTAAGTAAAGTTTTAAGAAATTGCCACACAAATTAAAAATATAGTTGACGGAATTTCATATTCGATCGAAAAATAATCCTGTCCAATGTTATGGCAATGGAAGTAACATTTGCATACAACACGCGCATTATTTCTGTCTTCATTTTTTGACTTTGCCTTCTTTAATCTCTTATAGAAAAATAAATCTTTTAAATTACGATCTTTAATTCATCTCACCACCTCTGGTACAAAGAAATATTTTGTTTGACGAAATGTAATAAATATCCTAATTAATCGATAATAATTTAGATTGAGCATATGATCGATGATTGATTATTTTTGGTTTTAGAGAGCTCTATGTAAGAATCATCAGTAAGATTCCGCATAATTTCTTATGGATGATTCATCCCTATACTTACCAAAGGATTGTAGCAATTCCCAAAGATTGTTATATTAATTAATGATAAAAAACATTGATGATTCCAACAAAATTTTGCAAAAGTATATATTTCACTCAGTTTTTTCATCAATCATCAATATATGCAATGAATTATATAGTTTCTTTTTCCTTTGGGGTATTTTGGCGTACGAATATAAACTCCTTGAGGAATAATATATAATATAGTTGTGGAGGTCCAAAGGGAGTGTTCGTATCATCAAGTCATTAATAAAATGCACATTACTAGGGCGCCTATTACCCAATCAATCACAGCCGCGATAGGATCATCTGCAGAACAGGAATCATGCTCAGAGCGATCACTAGGTGGCGCATCAATCACCTAACACACGGCATCTGTATATATCGATGTATATGTAGTATGTATTTGTGGTACCTAGTCATCTAGAGACGCTCAACGGAGATATTATCAATGCTTGATATATCTTCAATATCTCTGGTTCGATGTAATACAGGATATAGAAATTAAAAATAGGATACTTGATAAGAGGAAATTCAATATCTCGTATTCGACAAGAAACGAGTACCGTAAAACTATTCAAAAAAATTATATTCAAATTAGGGCGTGAAGCTAATGGTAATAAGAGAGCATATAAAAAATTATCATATAATATACTTTTTTTTAAATTATCACTACGGTGTTAAATTATAATATAGAATATCACCCAAATACCGTAACAAGCATTAAGTAGCTAGATGTACATTTCAAGCGCTATGCGCCCAACTTCATCTTCTTTAGGTATTTTATTTAGTTTTAACTTGTGCTACTGAAGATGGGCGCATAGCGCTTTAAATGTACATCTACCTACTTAATGCTTGTTACGGTATTTGGGTGATATTCTATATTATATAATATACTTGATAAATATTATACTGAAAAATAGTTTAGCGAGTTATTACAAACATCACTTGAGTCAAATAGATTTGCTCATCGTTATCTGTAATGTGAATAAGAATTGTTAAATCGTCACTACGGTTTTAAATAATTGTATAAAATTGTATTGTACTATTATTGTGCTGGTGAAGATGGGGGCACAGCCTCCGAAATGCACACCTAGCTTTGTGTTACGGTTTTTCGGTGATGTTTTATGGCCAACTTGAAATCGACTTTTCTACGTTTTTAAGTCATTTTTAAGACTTTTTAGTCTACCTGTAAAATTATTATTATTTCACACAATGACATAATCAAGTTGCTTAAAAATCGATATCTAATGAAAGGTAGAAATGAATTTTAAACGAAACTATATCACGATAATAATATTTATTGAACAAATAATAAAATAAATATATATATAATAGAAGATTTATTAATGCGACGTTTGTGGTTTCATATCTTCTATATATCAATATATAAATTTGATTATTATTATTATTCTTCCGAATAATTTTTTTTAAATATTTCGTAACATAAATTGTCCTCAATTTTCATTTTTGTAAAATCTATAAAATCAAATTGAAATGCAATTTCCCATTAGGATAATTCCGAATCTGAATCCAGAACTAGCAAAATAATGAGCGTAAAATCCACAGGATGAGGAAACTTGCGTGTACAAGGAAGAAGATCTTCGGCATTATAATATCTAATGCTTCACGATAAACGAGACATTCAACAAGTTTTCTAATTGTATAATGATGTAGTGTCATATTTACTGAATTTTCTTTAATGTAGGCCAAACTTACAGTTACGTTTATAATAAGCGAATTATAGAAGCAGATATTATGCTTTGTATATCCAATAATTGGGGCACCGTGGTGCCATGGTATAGTCATGAGACTGGCACCGCGGAGTTGTGGGTTCCAATCCCACTCCGGATAGTGATATTTTCTTGAGGAAAAATCCCTTCTGGACCATGGACATGTTGTGTGAATGTTGCCATTCAGGTGTTCCCTGAATGTGCCAGGATTAAGTTTATTTAAATATTTACACTGACGACCTATAATGCTAAGCATGAAGCCATAAGAATAGGAGAGCCTTCAGCGCCGCCCATTAAAAATAATAATAATAATAATAATAAATATCTAATAATTATCTGATTATCTACAAGTAATAACAGATATGTAAATATTTTCATAATATATTATCGAATCGTCGCATGTTACATACATTCCTAATGTCTTTAAATAATTCTTCCACATTTTTTCTATAATTGATGGAACAATTTAATAATTATAGGCACCTCTACCATATATGTCTAAAATGATTTTTAATGTCTGAATATTATACTATGTGCTAATTAGTAGTGGAATCGTAAAATTACACACAAAATAAAAATTCCCGAGGGGATATTTCATGGATGAAGTGTATATAAATATATATATAGACGAGCTTTAGCGATTTTTGTTGAAACCTCTAAGAAATCGCACTTCTTGCAAAAATAAGCATTTTGCAGAAGTCGCACCTAGTTGACATTACAGAAGAATCACAAAATGATTAAAAATAAAATCATCGTAACTAACAAACACATAAAAATTATGCGAAATAATATTTGGATAATAATAATAATAATAATAATTATAACATCACATCAAATGCCGCGATTTTATATTAATCGTCTGTTTAATAACTGAATAACTTAATAACTATTAGTAATAGGGTAGAAAGAAGTAAGTCCTTATAAGATTTTTTTGATTTTTTATATTGGTTACCGGTTTCGAGAGCTATATCTCATCTTCAGACCAAAATTGTCATATGTAGAATTTTGATGTAGATATTTCAAATGTAGATATTTTGGTCTGAAGATGAGATATACCTCTCGAAACCGGTAACCAATATAAATCAAAAATTCTTATAAGGACTTACTTTTTTCTACCCTATCACAAATATTTACTTATAATAAGGATTTAATTTAATTTAATTTAATTTACTTAGTTAGAATTGAGGGGGAAGAAGTGGTAGCAAAAATAGGGAAGGGAGTTCGGCAGGGATGTACACTCTCACCGTTATTATTTAATCTATATATAGAAGATGCAATAAACAAAGTAAAAGAAGAGTATAGTGTAGGTGTGAATGTACAGGGAGAGAAAATATATATGCTGAGATTCGCCGACGATATAGCTATATTGGAAGAAAGCGAAAAGAATTTAGAAAGGGTATTGAATGGTATGCAGGCAGTATTGACTAGGGATTTTAACATGAAAATAAATATAGGTAAAACTAAAGTGATGAGGTGTGACAAAAAGGAATGCAGTAGAAAAATGAAGATCACAATAGGAGATAATAGAATCGAAGAAGTGTCAGATTTTTGTTATTTAGGCAGTAGAATCACAAAAGATAATCGAAGCAAGGTAGATATAAAGTGTAGGATAGCACAGGGTAGGAAGGCATTCGTAGAAAAAGAACAGATTTTAAGATCAAATATTGACTTGGGTATTAGAAAAAGATTACTGAAGGTATATGTTTGGAGTGTAGCACTGTACGGGTGTGAGGCGTGGACTATAGGAAAGGAAGAGAAGCGTAGATTAGAAGCACTTGAAATGTGGTTCTATAGGAGGATGATGAGGATTGGTTGGGAAGATAAAGTAACAAATGAAGCTGTACTAGAGTTAGTAGGGGAGAAGAGAAGTATCTGGAGAGAATTACAGCGTAGGAGAGACAGATTAGTAGGGCATATTCTTAGGCATGGGGGGATTATTCAATTGATCATAGAAGGTAGAGTGGAGGGAAAGAGAGGGGTAGGTAGGCCTAGATTGGAGTATGTGAGTCAGATAGTTGAAGACGTTGAGATGAATAGCTATAGGGAGATGAAGGGATTAGCTCAGGATAGATCGGCATGGCGTGCTGTTTCCAACCAATCTTTAGGATTGCGGACTCTCTAACTAACTAATAAGGATATTCCAACACATAATAACTATTAGTTAGCAAACTAACCTTATGGCAATAAATAATTTCATTTTGAATTTGAACTGTCTATTTTCGCGAAAATTTGTAATTAGGTAAGGTATCCAATTAAAAACATGTCAAAACACGTAAAGGCCTGTCCATATATATATATATATATATGTGTCCTCCATCCATGAAATAATTCAATAAAATAAGAAATTAATGAGCAAATAAACGTACCAAAGTAAAACGTAACAAAGAGCAAATATTCATTTACATAGATCTATGTCGTTACTATCTACATATAAATATTGCAGAAAATCACTTTATATTTCCATAAAGCAAATGATATTGTAAGAAGACTATAAATCATATACTTATAATCATTTATACTTACATAAACCAAAAGTAGATTGAAATTCACTGCAATACCTAACAATTGATGATTACCTGTAAAAAATGCAAATATTAACGTTAGTTAGTTAAAGAGTCCGCAATCCTAAAGATTGGTTGGAAACAGCACGCCATGCCGATCTATCCTGAGCTAATCCCTTCATCTCCCTATAGCTATTCATCTCAACGTCTTCAACTATCTGACTCACATACTCCAATCTAGGCCTACCTACCCCTCTCTTTCCCTCCACTCTACCTTCTATGATCAATTGCATAATCCCCCCATGCCTAAGAATATGCCCTACTAATCTGTCTCTCCTACGCTGTAACACTCTCCAAATACTTCTCTTCTCCCCTACTAACTCTAGTACAGCTTCATTTGTTACTTTATCTTCCCAACCAATCCTCATCATCCTCCTATAACACCACATTTCAAGTGCTTCTAATCTACGCTTCTCTTCCTTTCCTATAGTCCACGCCTCACACCCGTACAGTGCTATACTCCAAACATATACCTTCAGTAATCTTTTTCTAATACCCAAGTCAATATTTGATCTTAAAATCTGTTCCTTTTCTACGAATGCCTTCCTACCCTGTGCTATCCTACACTTTATATCTACCTTGCTTCGATTATCTTTTGTGATTCTACTGCCTAAATAACAAAAATCTGACACTTCTTCGATTCTATTATCTTCTATTGTGATCCTCATTTTTCTACTGCATTCCTTTTTGTCACACCTCATCACTTTAGTTTTACCTATATTTATTTTCATGTTAAAATCCCTAGTCAATACTGCCTGCATACCATTCAATACCCTTTCTAAATTCTTTTCGCTTTCTTCCAATATAGCTATATCGTCGGCGAATCTCAACATATATATTTTCTCTCCCTGTACATTCACACCTACACTATACTCTTCTTTTACTTTGTTTATTGCATCTTCTATATATAGATTAAATAATAACGGTGAAAGTGTACATCCCTGCCGAACTCCCTTCCCTATTTTTGCTACCTCTTCTTCCCCCTCAATTCTAACTAAGGCAGTTTGGTGTTTATATAAATTAAAAATTATTCTCCTATCCTTATAATCAATACCCGTTTCTTTTAAAATTCTAAACATTATGTCCCAATCTACATTATCAAATGCCTTTTCTAAATCTACAAAAGCTATGCAAGTTACCTTTCCTACCCTCTTTCTTTTTTCTACTACCGTTCTTAATGCTAGAATCGCCTCCCTCGTCCCTCTGTTTTTCCTAAAACCAAACTGATCTTCTCCTAGCCTTTCCTCTACTTTATTTTCTAATCTCCTATAAATAATCTTTAACAATATCTTCGATGCATGTGATAGTAGGCTAATGGTCCTATAGTTCTCACACAAATTAGCTCCTATTTTCTTCGGCATTGTTACTATTCTACTACGCTGAAAATCCTGTGGTACTTCTCCCTTCTCATATATTTTACAAACTAACCTGTATAATCGCTCCTGCATTTTTTCCCCTGCGTGTTTTATTAATTCGGCTGGTATCATATCAATCCCCGCTGCTTTGTTATTCCGTAAATCATTTAATGCTCTATGAAACTCTGACCTAAGTATGCTAGGACCTAAGTCATCCTCATCTATCTGTTCCACACTTTCTAGCTCCTCCATGTCCTGCCTATTTATGTATAATATTAATGTATAAAAACAAAATTATATGAATCCATGATAAATTGATACAAAAATATTGATATTGATAAACCTTTGTATAATTTAGATTGGCCGAATAAGAAAATTGAATTATAACAACAAAATAATTGATAATTTATTATCGAAGTATGTTTGATTATTTGTTAATGCGTGGTACAGAAATAAAAATGTAATTCAATTATCATATATTTTTGGTTTACTTTTTTAATTAAAATGTTCGAGCTGTAGATAAATTCTATTTCAAATGTACCGGCTGAATTGTCAACCTAAACGAAGGGTCTAATTTCATTTATGTCCATTTCTTTATAAGAGCCAATTTGATATTAAACGTATTAAGTATTAGACTTTATATAGATAAGCGAAACGTCTAATTATATTGGTGATTTTTCGGAAGACAAGCCCGCATAACTCGCGTGGTATTACCATCATTTTGTGGTACGCCGAAATTTCTATAGCTATGGATTCCTTCAATGGATATTAAAGTTGAAGTTTCTGGCCGAAATCCGCCATTATTTGAATTAAATTGCCGCTAAAATCTTGATAACTTTCCACAGACAACCGAAGCGACAAGAGGCGACATCTGGTGCAGGAAGAGGGGAAATATAAAGTCCGTGCATACGCAGAGATATCATATACGATAGAATATGAAGACGTTTCCATCATACAAAAATCATTTGAAATTTGTCCGCTTATATGATTTCTTGATAGAAATTCAAACTTTGACATTTTTCACATCTTAGAGCTGACGGATGGAGTTTTTCCATTTCCCTACACATTTTACTAATATTTTCTAACAAATTGTTTCGATTTAAGAGTAGTCTCTATCCTTTTAAGATGTCAACTGATATTGCTTCCATATTTGACGTATTTATTACGGTGCGACAGAATATGAAGAGGATTTCAACATACAAAAATAAATGGAAATTTGTCCGCTTCTATGATTTATGGATAGAAATATTTAAAACAGTGGCGTATTCAAAGTGGAGTATTGTATATTTCCTCGTGATGGTTAATATCATAAAAAATAATAAAAATAAGACTTTTAACGTGTATTCCAAAACAAATTATAGCAAGATAATGTTTACACCGAAAACAATCAAGAATTTGAGTTTATAATCTAAAAACAATATATTCAGATATAATTTTTGCAAAACTCAGTAACTCAAAAAATGTATTATCTATCCTAAAAATGAAATAACTCAAAAATAATATAGAGGACTATCAAATTATTTCAAGTAAAACCAGTTGCATATATTCATTTCAATAGTTCCAATAGAAGCTCTTGCACAATTGTCTTAAAACATTTTTTAAATTAATTCCGTTTCTCATTGAAACCATTTTGACATTTATTCGTCCTATTTTTTTGAGAAGCTCTAAAAGTTTACATATAATTTGTATGTATATATATACATTGCAGAAAATATATACCTTCATATTTTCGCTAAATTTAAGAAAATTATATAATATGCTTTATAATTATTGCCATGTTGAATTATGATAAGAAAGCTTTTTCTACGGTGTCGTTTTTCGTTAATAGATTATTTGAATCTTCAGTACATAATGGTAAAAAATGCCTATGACGCATAATAGAATAAATGATTATTTTTAGGATTCAATGTGTTGTATAAAAAAATCGAATATTAAAATAAAATACATTTATACTTGAATAAATTGTTTAAAAAAAATTCCATTTGCGGTTCGGTGCAGTAATTAAATTTGTTGCGATGGTTACGCCTCACTGAATATGGTACAAACATTGGTGCAAGATAAAAAAGATGATATTACTTGTTTGTGTATAGCAATGCAATTTTTTATAAAAAAATATATTATTAAGTAAATGATATCGGCTATTTTTAAACCCCTTTTAATTATCACTTTCCAACATATGCGCGATGACTATACGAATAACTTTAACTTGCATTGTTGTGATCAGAAAACTTCTTTAATGCTCGGCTATCACCATGGAGGAATATTACGGTAAAGTGCTTTAGTTTGTGGTGTTATATTCCTAGTTTCGTCATACATCCTTAACATACTCAAGCATGAAAAGGGTTTCTATTCCACCAATATGTGAACTTTTCATTATTTCGAGGTGATATTATATTCCTGTAAGTAAAGCGTGGTATTGTAAACTGAGCCTACCCTTAATTCCAGATTCATGTAGCCAACTTAACGTGATGATGTATCCTTCAGTAATGCACGCTATATGAAAATATTGAAAATGTTTTTGCTTCAGAGGGATTGTTTATTGAATCAATAAAAACAGTTCATCCGGAAATTTAAGGATTTAAAAGGAACGAAGCGTTAGAAGGCAATGGAAGAGTAAATCTTACAATGACATTTTGGTAGTGTATATCACGGTTGGCCAACTTGTTTGTTCTTGAATCTACTTTTCTACCTAAACAGTGATCGCGATCTACCTGTAAAATTATTAATATTTCACACAATCAAGTTCCTTAAAAATGGATATCTTGTGAAGGGTAGAAATGAAGTTTAAACGAAAGGATATCACGATAATAATATTTTTTGAACAACTACATCAAATATATGTATAATAAAAGATTTATTAATGCGAAGTTTGTGGTTTTATATCTTCTACCAAGCGTTCATAGCAGTGGCGGCTCGTGCCATTTCAATCTGGGGAGGGGGGGGGCGTATTTCTTAAAAATAACATAATAGCGAGAAATCTTACCTAAAATCGATGCAAAATGATTAAATTCAATCATTTCTTGAAAGTGATTTCCACTCATCTATCTTTCATTGATATAAACTTTTCCAAAACTTTTTCGTTAAAATTGTAAATATCTCGCACCACATTTTTATTAATACACATCATCGCCAACGCGTTTAAACGATCATTACCCATAGTATTTCGCAAAAAAGTTTTGATTCTTTTAAGTGTTGAAAACAACGCTCTGATTCAGCAGTGGTCATCGGGGTTGTTAAAATAATTTTAAGTATTTTGATAGTTTCCGGGAAAGTTTCATTGAGATTATTTTGTAGCAATAACGAAAGAAAATTTGTGGCTCCAATTATTTGATAAAAATCCGGACGCGCGTAAATGACTTCTAATTCTGTTTTTAATCTGGTTTTATTCAAAAATGGATACGCATGACACACGGTTTCCAAAAGGTCCACTGGAAATTGTTTAGAAAATGTTGGCATCGATTTCGTATTAAATAACTCACCGGCTTCTAAATGGCCACGATATGAGAATCTGTCCTCATCTGTGTTATAATTTTTTTTGTAAATATCTCTTGTAAAACGCCACGTAAATGTTCGGTTTTGAGCACTCCTTGCACAAGCTTGCGATAAATTTAAATCAGGCAATGGCCTACCTAATTCTTTAATTTTTACTTTGTCCACAAGAGAAAGTCTACAAAACTCTATTTTCAATAAAGAACTAACACTATTCATTTTTATTAAATTAGTTCTATTAAATATATTCTTGGATAAACACGTGGCAAAATCGTACATACACAGAACAAATGATACTGTCTAACCTGGCTATTCTATATCAATTTATATACATATATATATATACTCTCTGTATATACATATACTACTCCCTCTTCTCTCTGAACTTCTCTAAGCCGTTAAAGAAGCGCGACATCCAATAGATCGGTCGCCTGCACTCTATGATACACTCATCTTATTGCATATGTACTGTATATATGTATTTAACTTCTACTGTCAATGGATAGCCGCTGGGAATCTGTGACATATATCAGACAATGAGGCAAGGTTCGAACCGAAGAAATAGAAGATATACGGCATACGGTCGCTCTCACAGATTGCTTGCAATAGAGTGAGATGAGTGTATATCCATTTAACCTGTACTGGGTGGCGCTGAACACGCAGCGGCACCCAGTACGTTAGTATATCTATTGTTAATATAGTTAGTAAAATAGCGATATATCTATACCACGCGAACGATAGATACGGCATCGGTCGCTGCTCAGACTTGCAACGGATACCACAACGAACGTCACAACGAATGTTGCGTTGATTGTTATCGCGTCGCAAGTTTTATCTTTTATGAAAAATAATGCCGAGATAAAATATCGCAATACAATTATATATCTACGGTGATGCGCTCAATGTTCAGGAGGGGCGCACGGCCCTGCGGCCTGCATAAGGAACCGCCACTGGTTCATAGTGAGGTGTGTAGGTCGATAAAGATAGTCGTAATGAATCTTCAGTATGTGAATTTCAATCACCAAATCTTGCATCAAAATCCTCAATAACGTTTTTAATTACTACAACGTATTTTTCAAAGTTATAATAGAAATTGGGATATTTTTGTAAATGGTCATTCATATTTGGAAAATGATCAAAATTGTTTTGTTGGAGGTCTTCATGAACTGACTTTTACAAGCACTAATGCAACTAACAATCCTTAGTTGCATTTTTGTATGTGACTTCCTTTTTCCTTGTAACTTTAAATTCAAATGGCTTCACTTGGATGTAAAATCTGCCAGAAACGCTAAATTACTGAGCCAACATATCTTCGCCTTATTTCGTGTTTTTTGTCACGTTTTACTAGCGCCACATTCGAAATAATCAGTTTTTGTTCGCGATCGACTTGTTGGCCACCCCTGGTGTATATTTTAGTGTATATTCTTATGTGATACTTAATAATATATGTAAAATGTGCATATATCAAAAGATGGCACATCAGTAAAGGACACTAAGCTAGGTTTATACATAGACATGCATAATATGCAATATTAATGACAATCGAGTGCAATCAAGCTCCAACTCGACGCCATGTCGACAATGGCGGCTACGGCAACAGTATGTATATATGTAACGATATTCCACGGCTGACTAGAATAATGTGCGCATATTAGAGCACATCTGTATTGGCCGAGTTAAATTGCAACGTCGCAGTCTCGCGGGAGATGAAATAAATATTGGTCATGAATATGAAATGTGCTTATATGCGGCCTTTTTCGAGTGGTTCAACAGCAATTTAATCAAGCACGACAGAGTTACATGAAAAATAAATATTAATGGTATTAAATACACACGTACATGATAGATATGACGTCGAAAAGTTAATTTTAGTGAAGATGCGATTGAACTGAAGAATGAACGTTATTGCTAGTTTAAAAGACAATGAATTTTATAGCTGCTTAAATAATATTTATCTTACGATAATTTTACATTGAATTTAGAATTTATTTCCGTAATTACAACTATCTAGTTAGTGCTCATTACTTCTCCAACAACAAAACTTCTGTACCCCCAATAATATTTACTAATAATATTTTGGTATGTAATAAAAATAAATTAGCAGTGCATAAATGAACGTTAATCAGATATATTATACCCTGCCAGTTGAGGTTAGTTTTTAAATCAGTAACAATATATTTTTAAGTGAGGTGTAAAACATACAGTTTGATTTTAGAAAGGCATATTACGTTCAAATATTACTTTTTACTAATTCAAAAGAGTTTAGTAATCAGAAGTCAATGGGCTATTTTCAATTTTAAAATTAGAGGTACTATCGAAGAAACCCAGAAGCGTACCCTGTATAATTTATCCTGAATTAGCAATTTTTAATTAATATATAAATATCACTTTTCTCTACAAAAAATAAATATAATTATCATCTACTTTACCTTTTGCTTTTACTTTTAATTATAATTACAATTACAATTTAAAGTCTGCAGAAAAGAGGATATTATAAATTAGTTGAGCCGTGAAACAGCATGTACTTTGGGGATGAGGCCCCCCAAAATATATTATTAATAAATATTGTAGTAGGAAGGCTAAGGCTAAAACAGAATATTTTGTATTTGATATTCATAATGGTTTGTGTATGATTAAGATATTTACAACATCCTGTTTGATTAGGGATGGTAAGGCGTGGGATTTGTGATATTCGAGGGCATTAAACACCTCTGATTCCATGAGCTTGATAAGCTAATGGCTTACATGGAAACATGGGAAATGTACAAAATGGATATTACGAACTAATAAACGAAGGATTAATGCACTAATTCATTCTAGGGAAGGTCTGACGGAAATAAAGTGAACTAACAAAAATTATACGTTCTGTGAATTTCATTTAATTCGAGTTAAGGGAAAAGGCTAAAATGTACCTTGCAATTCTTTAATAAAAGTTTATATATGATCTGTTTATACAAAAGAGTGCTATCATCGACTGTGTGGTGTTTTTTTTTAAGTGCGTGTAGAGCGTTTCTAAATGCCATAAAGAAAAGAGCACAATTTATTTAACAAATTACATTTTAATTCCTTTGCTTGATATTAATTTTGTTGTTGCTCTAGACTACCAAATTTTGTGTTATAACAACTTAAAATTTGGATATATTTGGATGTATTAAATTTATTGACGGTATGCTTATTTTCTATTAAAAAAAACTTTTAATTAGTTCATAAATTACCTTTAAACACATCGCATTTTGAAGCAAGGCAAAATTATTGAAATTTAAAATATTAAAAGAATATAACTTCAATAATACGCGCAATATGGACAATGCCTAAGAAAGTAGGAGCTAATTTGTGTGAGAACATTAGCCTACTATCGTATGCGTCAAAGATATTCTTAAGGATTATTTATAGGAAGTTAGAATATAGAGTAGAAGAAAAAACAGTGAAAGGCAAATTCGGCTTTAAAATGATCAGACGGACAAGTGAGGCTATTTTATCGCTAAGAAGTAATAGAAAAAAAATTAGAGTAGGAAAAGCAACTTGTGTAGCTTTTACATTTTAAAAAAAGGCATTTGAAAATGTAAGATGGAGCATAATGTTTAAAATTTTAAAAGAATAGGAGAATTTTTTTCGATCTATATAAACATCAAACTGCTTTAGTTAGAATTGATGGGGAAGAAGAGGTAGCAAGAATAGGAAAGGGAGTCAGGCAGGGATGTACATTTTCGCCATTGTTATTTAATCTGTATGCAATAAACAAGGTAAAAGAAGATAAGTTGTGAAACATCAGGGAAAGGAAATATATATGTTGAGCAAATATATATCTTGGAAGAAAGGGAGCAGAATTTAGAACATTTATTAAAGGGTATGCAGGGAGTAATGACTATAAGGGACGGAATATAATATGCGAATAAATATAAATAAAATTAAAGTGATGTGGTGTGACAAGAAAGAAAGCAGACGGAAGATGAAAGTTAGAAGTAGAGGTAGTCTCAGGATTTCTCATATTTAGGAAGTAGAATAACGAAAGATAACCGAAGTATAGTAAATAAAAAATGTTGGATAGCACAGGGTAGGAAGGCATTCGTAGAAAAGGAACAAATATTAAGGTCATATATTGAAGTATTAGGAAGAGATTACTAAAAGCATATGTATGGAAGGTAACATTGTGCGGCTGTAACAATAATAAATTAGAGAAACGTAAAATAGAAGCATTTGAAATGTGGTGCTACAGGAAGATGTTGGGGATTGGTTGGGAAGATGAAGCCGTATTTTAATAGGGGAGAAGTATGTGAAAGGTATTAAAGTGCAGGAGACATAAATGAACAGGTCATATTCTTAGACATGGGGGTCTTATTAGGGTTGCCATGTTTGAAAATGGTTAACTAGAACAATAATGTTTAAAATCTAGGACAATCTGAGACAAGGACAGTTAAAAAAAGACAAAAAAGATATTATTTATTATTTTTATATTTATTTCAAATTAAATTATAATTAACTTTTTGATAATACATTATAAAAATGTAAATATATCTCTGTGGTTATTAGCTATTCAAAACAATTATTTCGATACTTGTCTTCTTGGCCAATTTTTAGAAGAATGTCTTTATCAATGCTTTGTGTGTCTTGCTATTAATCTTTATCAATGCTATTAACAATCTAAATTTTGTCAAAATTAAACCAATCATATATTGCGCTCTTTGGACCACCGTAGTGATAATTTTTAAAATAAAAATATTAGACTTCCTTACTGAAATAACAGCAATTTCAAAATAAAAATAAGCTTTTAAAAATAAACTATAAGCTAATAAAAAAATATAAAAAAATTCAATCTAATAACCTTTACGATCGAGTCAAGTGGAGTGTATTATAAAGATTAATAATCCATAGTTATTCCTAAATGTAAGAACAATACTACTTGAATCTATTAAAGTGCGTGAATGTTTAAAATTCATTTTAAACTTCCAAAAAAAAAAATTTTTTTAATATTGTTATTAAATAAAAACAATTCACAATATATGTATTGGAGACTATGGATAGTAATACTGGGTATTTTCTTATAATATTTAATGTAGAGCGGGTTGTATATTAAAAAATTGATCTAGTTTCTGCAATTTCCAATTTCAGCAATGAAATTTTCCAGTTTTTTATGTCAATTATTTTTGTGAAATACTAAAATGTATTGCATACTATATAAGACTGCTTTTGCAGACTATTTCATAAAGTTTCGTCAAAATATTCCGTAACTAAAGCGCGTATTATAATTGCCCATTTTTATCAATAAATTGAGCTTAAGGTACCCTAAATATTTGATCAATTTATAATTCAAATTGGCTCGTTTTACACTTATAATTTTCACTCTATTTTTAGAACAATCGAATGTAGTACTCATATATATAGCAACTACATTTTTATCAAACGAAATTTATGGTTTGTAATATTCTTGTCATTATCATTAAATTTATTTGTAGCACTGAAGACAAATGGACGGAAAAATAGAACATGCTGAAACTACCAACTTAATCTAGATATCGAAATTAAATTTTAAATTAATACATGTAAGACACACACGACTTTCCTTTGATCGCCTTATTGCTCAAATATTTTAGCAAAAATTTTATTCTCTTTATCCAGTTTGCTACATTTTCTTTCATTCCTTCTCTTGACTAATTTAATTACATCAGTCTTTTCTTAATTTATTAATTCACTCTATACAACAGCCTATTATTTTAGGGTTCTATATTCTATAGAGGCAACACATCCCTCATCATCATATTTTTCTTTTACCATTACCCTCCTATAAAAAATGCTGACAATATGAGCTTTACAAAGTTTCGTGCAAATCCGAAGATACCTTTCTCATTGCATACAGGATTAACTTCTGTCATGTTGACTTATTTATTTAATAGTATATCAATTCGTGACACAAGTATTTTATTTCGTTTTTATCTTATGCTACTGAAGATGGGGGCATAGCCTTCGAAATGTACATCTAGCTTTAAGTTACGGTATTTGGGTTGATATTCTATACTAATATTTAAATTGTTTTTAAATTTAAATTATATTTTCTTAAATATGCTCAAATAATAAATCAAAGTACATTTTGCTAGCAAAATTACTCGCAGTAAAAAGATGAAATATAGTAACATATAACCGTTTAATTTGATTCTAAGAAGACTAGGTAATGTGGCATAAAAGCAGTCATAAACATATAAGCTTAATGCGGCCTAGTATTCATGTGGTATTAGTGCATATTATTAAACTAGTTATTACGAAGCATCGTTGTATTGGGAGAATATGCCGATTATAAAGGACATTACTGTACCGTGAGTAATTTATATCAGGCAGTTTAGATGTACAAAGCATTTAGGATCACCATTCATCCTCTATATATATATACCCATTTGTGTTACTACTAGACTTTTGTTTATTCAACCGATATAGTGAAGAACTTTGACAAAATTATATCATTACCAATTTGCATATTTCAGGAATATTGATGACAGAAGTTGGTAGAGACTAGACACTATATATATATAATTAATGCCTATGGCATATTATGTGTGTGCTTATGTGACATATTTGTCCATAGACGTATATAACGGGGCGTATATATTTTTTCTTTCCTTTTCCAAAAATGTCGCACAATATTATTCTAAAAAATAATTAATTGAGAATATTTTTAGAATACATGAAGAAAAATCACGTATGTTTTCGATAGAATCGAATTGAATTGATCAATTCTTTATAAAGAAAAGATGGTGTTAATTTAAATCAAAAAATATGTACTTTTACAAGTGAGTTTTAAATAATATAAAACAAAATTGGTAATATGTTTACTAAGAAATTAATCTTTACTTGGGTGTTCTTTTTTTCTATAAGTACTGATTAGTTCTAAATATTTTGATTTAATATTTTTCACATATACTACACAAAAAATATATATAGAACGTACAATACCCAATATAATAAAAAACATAATTCTGATTTAGTATTGAAAAAAATAATATAATAAAACAGTTGCAACCGCTTGAACATTATTAGATTGGATAATTTTATTATTCTCATAGGTTGACTCTTGTTAAATTATACATTTTAAACTTTCTCTACGGAAATTGTCGTGTAAAAAATAATATGTTTAGTTAGCAAATTAGTGGTATAATTTCCTTGGTAAAACTTTTTATTAAACTACCCATTGATCTTCGAATGTTGCCACCTATACTTTTCAAAAAAAGATTGACTCATTTTAAAAACGAATGCTTTCTTTAACACTGCTGATTTTTTTTTTTATGTAGTACGTTTTAATTTATATAATATTTCTGCGTTTTTATATGTATCACTACAAGTTAGAAGATTTTAAATGACGAAACACCCCCATAATAATGTGCCTGTAATAATTGTTTATTTTTTAAATTGCATTGTCTAATTGAATTATTCGACCTCTGTAAATACTTATATGTATAATTTGCAGTTAATAAATTATTTTATTTTATCTTGTTTTTAGTATAGAAACATTTCCCTGTAGCACCCATTTTTTTGCATAAAAAAAAACAATTGCTCGCTACGTATATTATACATGACTTGTTTATATTCCAAGCAGTTTTTTTTTTGTATCTCAGACCATAAGCAAAGTTGCGTATTATTACCATGTAACAATCCTTAAAAAATTTCTTATTTTTGGATTAAACCAATTATTATGACTAGTGCTGGGAATGGTTCCGGTAAACCGGTGCACCGGTTTATTTTTTGTCGAAAACCGGCAACCAAGACAATCTCGGTTCACCGATTTTCGGTGAAAACCGGTTTTCGGAAAAATTCTGCGGAACGGCTCGACAGATTTAAATAATTTTGGTGTTATATTAAAGCGATTATGTCTATTTTTGCCCATTTTGTTCAAAATTTAAGTGTATTTGCTAAATTGGTCGGAAATTGAAAATTAAGAATTACTATTTTAGTCTACATTCATATAGACTTGTATATCATAGTCAAAGGCTTAGCGGCCATGTACAATCGAGTCAAAGAAATTGTCAATAATTGTGGCTTAAAGTGTCTGATTTAAAATTATTCTAGGCGAGACCTTGCGATCCTATATATATCTATATAATTTATTTTTACATACATTTCTTATATTTTAATTTTCTTAAATATTTTATTTTGATTTTTGTTAAATATTTTATAGCAAATTATGTTGGATTTATGAATTACAAAATAAATACACAATAGCGCCAATCAAACAATCGGTCAATAATAGTATTTTATTTTTTCAGTTTTTAAACTATACATTTATGTCTGATTTGCCATATTCATGGCAGCAGGTGTACTAGTGTATAGATAAAATTCTGATAATAAAAACGCGTTTGTCGATAACGAATACTCTATTAGAGCGAAAACTTTCTCAGAAAACGGCGAAAGTCTCGCTTCAACCAACGCAATCAACTTTTTCGAGTTTATATTCCTCGCTTCAACTTACCGTTCAGGGTGCCATTGAAACTGCCCATATAAAATAGCATGTGCAAAGATGGGATTGCATTCACGTAACCATGTAGTTAGACTTGAATTCCTCGCCGCGTTCGTCGAGAATAAATAGTGTGTAATCTGTGTGTGTGTTTATCGTCGTTGTCGCACACACATCTAATATTAAAATATGTAGATGGCGATACCAACACGATCAGCAACTGTAAATTAATACGCGATGTTAATTGCGTGTTCAATTTCAAAGTCAGCATTTAGAAACATTTTTATATGGACTATCCCATGCTAACATTATAAATTTTTATTAAACGTGAAAAAATGATTGAATGGGACATTTTCTAATGGGAAATGATAATTTTGATGAAAATCGACAGGAATGTACCTGTGTTCTTTTTCGATAATTTTTCGATAATTTTGATGAAAATCGATCTCTGCTCTTTTTCGATAATTTTTCGATAATTTTGATGAAAATCGACAGATATGTACCTCCTTTTTTTCGATAATTTTGATGAAAATCGGTTTCACCATAAGGCGGTTTTTACCGAAACGCGGTTTTCACCGGAAACCGGTTTTCACCGAAAATTGATGAAAACGGTTAGTCGATGAAAAATCGCTTGCACCGGTTTCCGGTTTGATTGGCAAATATTCCCAGCACTAATTATTACTTTGAGTAATGCTCATCCAGGGAATTCCTGGATGGCTCCATTCAAAATGTCCATGGTCCGGAAGAGATTTACCTCCAGAAATAATCCCGACTGTAGCGGGATTCGAACCCACGAACAGCGCGACGTGCTAGCATCGTTTTTTTTTAACGATGGGCGCTGAAGGCTCTCCTATCCCTAATGGCCTCTTACGTTGTTGTAATTATTATGGCCAACTCATACGCTCTTAAGCTCAACTCAGGGAACACCTGATTGGTGACACTTACAGACAAGGACTTTGCATTTAGCATACACAGGAAGCACATCCATCGTCCGAAATGAAGGATCTTTCCTCAACCGATGCGGGATTCGAACCCTCGAACAGCATGACATGCTAGAATAATGTTGGCATTACCAAACGGTTATATCGCTGTGCCACGCTGCCCTCATTCCAAGAAGTTATATTAATTTGTTTGATGATACATTTTTGTAAGATTTTATTACTTTGTTAAACGATATTTTCGAATAACTATTCCAGAATTCCAGGTACGCCAATGTTTCATGGGTATTATATTATAGGTAATTCATAGCGGTATTACCACCGACATGTCATTGCTTTAGTATATTGGAGCAATGCAGCTATTCGTCATGCAGGGATGCAACTGTTTTGCATTCCGACTTATTGTTTGGAACAAAGTTACGCTGCAGGTGTTATTGATGTTTGCATTATGTCACATTTCTCTTGAATTCAGCGAAATACGACAGTTTCCATGCAACTACAACATTGCATTCTGTGTGTAGCGAATTCTATTAAGCAAGGGGGAATATCTGCATTTAATTTTGATTATAAAATGCTACCAATTAGATATAAATGAAAAATATAGCTTGATAACATCCGGTATAATCACCAAATTTGATTTTACAAATTATCACTACGGTGTTAAATAATTGTATAGAATATCACCGAAATACCGTAACTTAAAGCATTCAGTAGCTAGATGCGCATTTCGAAGGATAATCTTCGAATACTTACATATTTTATTTAGTTTTTTATCTTGTGCTACTGAAGATGGGGGCATAGCCCTCGAAATATATATCTATCTACTTCATGCTTTAAGTGAGGGTATTTGGTAGATATTCAATACTACTAAATTAGATATTTGATCTTATAAATGCAACAGACTCATTAGAGGTAATAAGGAATACTCGCGAACTCCTCGTAGAAGAGTTGGCAAGAATTAAAACAGAATGTACTGTAAATGTTAAACATCAGGCTTAAAGTAAAATATATTAATGTACAGTATGAATTATAGATATTCTTTTGAAACTCCCCATTTACAATTTAATTAATCGACACAACCAAAAACAATTTTCTTCTGCGCCAGAATGGCACCGCTATCGCAACACAAAAATATTGAAGATTAATTAAATGAAATAAAACTATGTAAAGAGAAAAAGAATTTTTCTTTTTAATATAGCATAGAAATGATTTTTATTGAAATAATAGTTACATTGATGAATAATGCAATTTTGCGGTAATTTTTCTGTCGTTATTATAAAAGGCAACCTGATAAAAATTTGTACAAGTACAGATTACTATATTATTACTAGAGACCGGATTATAGGCACTAAAAAAATTACAAAATAGGGGCTAAATAGGCACTAAAAAACTTTTAAAAAAGGCGCTAAAAAGGCATCTATTATTTTCAAAAAAACTCAAAAAAGGTATGAAAAACACAGTAAAACAACATTTTTCCTTTTTTGGATCTTGGATTCATCTGAACTGCTAATTTTAGGCATTTTGAATTTATTTTCGAATGTATTCGTGCGCTAACTAAACACAGACTGAAGAAATGAAGCGTGAATTATTTATTTGAAATAACAGTTGTTGCAAAATAACCACTATAGGTACTTAAGAGTACATTAAGAACGATTAGGGATTTTTCCGATGACACAAACAATTTAGAAATTTTTTATCATCGAACAAAATAAATTATGGTAAAAAGCAAAATAAATATGAAAAAAAGGCGCGAATGCATGAAAAGTGTCGAAATAGGCAAAATAGGCGCTAAACTGAAAAATAGGTAAAATTTTATCAAAATCGTCGAAATAGGCAAAAAAATGGCAATTTAAGGCATTTTGCCTAAAATGCGGTCTCTAATTATTACATATCTTAAAGAATCATCTTAAAGAACTTTTTGTACCATTTCTGTAATAAATTCAAATATTGAACTATACTTTTATAATTTGAATATCTACAAAGAAATTTATTGTTTTATTGGCATTACATAAAAATACTACCGATAAAAATAAAGTCCATTGCATTGTAGTATAAATAATAATTATAATTACGTTACTAATAAAGCTGTAAGCATGTACAATATATATATAAATAAATAATAAATAATAATAACTGAAATTTAAATTAGAACGTTTAAATTTGAATACTGGAATTTTAAATCTGCGTTATTTAAAAATTGGTATACTTTCCCAATCGCAATTTACGCTTAGTTGAATGTGAACCTTGGCAGAAGACTGATATTTTAAATTTTATTATAAATTTTATCAACTATGGCTATGCTTAAAAATTACACAAAATCTTCAAATAATAAAGACATAGCATATACGTGCAATGTTTCGAGAACATGTCTAAAGCAAATATAGTCATTTATTATTGCCCTTAAGACATAATAATGTTTTTTATTTTATATAACACTTTAAAATATTCAATATAAATGTCCTGTAAAATTCGTCCGCAAGAGCAATTACGAGCCGACTATAAACTCTTACCATCGGAAAGTAAAGTCTAAAAGGGTCCTATAAAAATGAATTTATTGGTGGCCCTTCTCTTTGGCGGTCCCTAAATTGAATACGTCCTTGTGTGCAATCGATATTGCCACTACGGATGTTTGGTGATATAGTTTTCTTCTTCTAGCTCCACTTTATAGTGGGATTCTCTCCTTATTGGAGGGAATATTGCAACTCCAAAAATGAAACGAACCTCCATGGAACATGGCCGTAAGAAAACTGATATAGCAACGTGAAATTATTGCACAGGTGATTTATAAATATACCGTATTTTTAAGTAAGATATAATATGAAATATTTTGTTTAAAATATTGTTATATAACAAAATAAGCAAAAAATCTATTTTTATCGAATTAAGGAATGGGTATATATGCCCCATTATTTGGCTTTTAATTTATTTATTTCGAAAACGACCTCAGAGCTTCGATGTATTTATATTTTTATTATCTCATCATTTACATTTTAAAATAGAAATCGTATGCCCAGAACAGTAGATAGGCTGTACAATGCAGGCTATATAAGCAACAATTAGTTAAATATCTTATTATTAATGAATGTACTAAAATCATTATAAAATGTGAACAGGCCAATATTTTATAAATAATAATAGAAAGAGTCTTTATTCATGGCCATATCTTTTCAAATAAAAATATAAATATAAATATTATCAAATGACTAAAATAATTTTACATAGTTGAGTTTTGACTATACTTTCATTTTGATTCTTTGTTGTTCAAATTTAAAATATTTCTTTTATAATTTTATTAATAGTTTGACTTTTATTCTTCAAAATGAATAACTTGTAATGGGAATGTATAAAAAAAAATTCAAAATTGCATTTTGTTTCTAATTACGAAACAGATAACTAAGAAAACTTTTTAAAATTTAATTCTGTATGTTAATTATATTTTGCGTCTATAGATATTAGTTAGTTAAAGAGTCCGCAATCCTAAAGATTGGTTGGAAACAGCACGCCATGCCGATCTATCCTGAGCTAATCCCTTCATCTCCCTATAGCTATTCATCTCAACGTCTTCAACTATCTGACTCACATACTCCAATCTAGGCCTACCTACCCCTCTCTTTCCCTCCACTCTACCTTCTATGATCAATTGCATAATCCCCCCATGCCTAAGAATATGCCCTACTAATCTGTCTCTCCTACGCTGTAACACTCTCCAGATACTTCTCTTCTCCCCTACTAACTCTAGTACAGCTTCATTTGTTACTTTATCTTCCCAACCAATCCTCATCATCCTCCTATAACACCACATTTCAAGTGCTTCTAATCTACGCTTCTCTTCCTTTCCTATAGTCCTCGCCTCACACCCGTACAGTGCTACACTCCAAACATATACCTTCAGTAATCTTTTTCTAATACCCAAGTCAATATTTGATCTTAAAATCTGTTCTTTTTCTACGAATGCCTTCCTACCCTGTGCTATCCTACACTTTATATCTACCTTGCTTCGATTATCTTTTGTGATTCTACTGCCTAAATAACAAAAATCTGACACTTCTTCGATTCTATTATCTCCTATTGTGATCCTCATTTTTCTACTGCATTCCTTTTTGTCACACCTCATCACTTTAGTTTTACCTATATTTATTTTCATGTTAAAATCCCTAGTCAATACTGCCTGCATACCATTCAATACCCTTTCTAAATTCTTTTCGCTTTCTTCCAATATAGCTATATCGTCGGCGAATCTCAGCATATATATTTTCTCTCCCTGTACATTCACACCTACACTATACTCTTCTTTTACTTTGTTTATTGCATCTTCTATATATAGATTAAATAATAACGGTGAGAGTGTACATCCCTGCCGAACTCCCTTCCTTATTTTTGCTACCTCTTCTTCCCCCTCAATTCTAACTAAGGCAGTTTGGTGTTTATATAAATTAAAAATTATTCTCCTATCCTTATAATCTATACCCGTTTCTTTTAAAATTCTAAACATTATGTCCCAATCTACATTATCAAATGCCTTTTCTAAATCTACAAAAGCTATGCAAGTTACCTTTCCTACCCTCTTTCTTTTTTCTACTACCGTTCTTAGTGCTAGAATCGCCTCTCTCGTCCCTCTGTTTTCCCTAAAACCAAACTGATCTTCTCCTAGCCTTTCCTCTACTTTATTTTCTAATCTCCTATAAATAATCTTTAACAATATCTTCGATGCATGTGATAGTAGGCTAATGGTCCTATAGTTCTCACACAAATTAGCTCCTATTTTCTTCGGCATTGTTACTATTCTACTACGCTGAAAATCCTGTGGTACTTCTCCCTTCTCATATATTTTACAAACTAACCTGTATAATCGCTCCTGCATTTTCCCCCCTGCGTGTTTTATTAATTCGGCTGGTATCATATCAATCCCCGCTGCTTTGTTATTCCGTAAATCATTTAATGCTCTATGAAACTCTGACCTAAGTATGCTAGGACCTAAGTCATCCTCATCTATCTGTTCCACACTTTCTAGCTCCTCCATGTCCTGCCTACCTTTATATAAATCTTCAAGATACTCCTTCCATCTTCTAGCTTTTTCCTTATTTTCTGTGAGTTCCTTACCCTGCTTATCACATATAATGTTACCCTTTGGTTTTACTTTAGAAAAATGTGACTTAATTTTCCTGTAGCCCAAATCTACTTTACCTCTTCTCATATCCTCCTCAATATCCTCACAGTTTCCTTTTATCCACTCTTCTTTCGCTAGCTTGCATTTCCTATTAATTAAGTTCCTTAGTTCCTTATATTTTTTCTGTCCTGCTTCTGTGTTTCCTATTTTAATTTTCCTTCTTGCTTCTATCATTTCAACTATTTCTTCCGTGATCCATTCCCTCCTACCTGCCCTTTTCTTTGTGCCTAATACTTCATTTGCTGCTGCTATAGATATATTGAATGATATATATAGTTTAGAAAATAAACGCATTTACTGAAAATAAGTAACGAAAATATTTTCCAATTCATTTTTACCTTCATGTATAACCAATAAAACATTTTGCAACTTAATTTCTCTTTTATAGATAGGTTTCTTAAGTCGGTATCCAATCGGGTACTTTCGTACTTTGGAATGTAAAGTTATTATTTTGAATAACATTCGTACTTTACACTTTTGAAAGATAACACGACGAGAGTTGAAGTTCTCCAATTTCACCCTATTATCGAATTTGCACAAAATTTGTTATAAGTACTTATAGTAAGTTACAAATAAAACTGCAAATTTTTCTCAAAAAAAAAGGAAATTAATACCATGAGCAGTGCAAACTAACGATTTTGAAGTCGATTTTTCACATTACTGTTATAATGAGAAAATAATTTTTTAAATATTAGAGATAACTAAAAGAAAAATAGAAATTCATATTGTAAGTATGATATGATTATGTATAGCATATGATATATAGAAGCTTATAGACTAGATTTATAAGGAATATAGATTATAGTTATATAATAAGTAGGTACAGTCTCTTCGCGTTTAATTTGCCTGGCCATGAGATGGGCACTTGTCCAAAAATAGTTGAAGTGCAATTGCTATTGCTTAAGACGCGCTTAAGACAATCATTCATTCCTTGGCACTACCCTTTAGTCAGTGTACTATCAGTGGCGTAACAACTTACTACCAAAATGAGTTCGCTTGTAAATGGTAAAGTATCTATAGCCAATCAAGGGAATTGATTTTAAATGTGCATAAATCTGATGGCAATTTGTCATCGAAGGAAGTAGAGGAAAGAGTGTCTGCAGCAACCAAAGTGTCCATAAGAACGGTAGCTACAATTATAAAGGAAGGTGAAGCTCCAGGTAACGAAAGTGAACCGAAATTTTCTACACCAGGAAAGAAGCGTATTCGAAAGGCGACTATACGACATTTAGAACATTTTGAAAAGTGTGACTTTCGAAATATAATATATAATTTCCACAAAACCGAAAATACAAGAGTTACGCTTAAAACATTACGTGAAAAACTATACAGTGACTTAGGATGGGAAGGACATAAAACTTCCTTAAATCATATTGTACATGATTTAGGATTTAAGTTTAGAAGCACAAAAAATAATCGTAAAGTATTAATTGAAAGGCACGATATTCGAGTTTTACAAATTAATTATTTACAATTAATTAAATATTATCGACAATCAGTAAAATCAATAATTTATATCGACGTACCCAGACGAAATCGTGGAGTGATAAGTCCAATGAAGGACTGCATACGAATATCTCAAAGGGTCAACGTTTAAAAATTATTCATGCCGGTGGTGGAAGTGGCTTTGTACCAATATTTCAGTCGGGTATAAAAGTGGAGACTATCACCTTGAAATGAATGGTGAAAATTACGGGAAATGGATAACAGATAAATTGTTACCAAATTTACCGGAGGATTCCGTAATTATCATGGACAACGCGCCTTACCATAACATGCAAATTAATCGTGCGCCAAACAGCAATTCTCCTAAGCAGGAAATGGTAAAATGGTTGTCCGAAAAAATAATTCCATTCACGCATCTAATGTTAAAGCGCCAGCTGTACGATATTATAAAATCCCATAAAAAGGACCACATTACATATAAATTTGACACATTTCAAAGACCATGGACACAGAGTTTTACGTTTACCTTCTTATCATCCAGATTTGAATCCTATAGAACTAATATGGGCACAAATGAAAAACAGTGTTGCTAATAGAAATGTGACATTTTCTTTAAAAGATGTGAAAGTGTTAGTAGAAGAGGAATTCAACAATGTCACACAGGAGCTTTGGAAAAATTGTGAAAACGTTATTAAACAAGAAGACTTTTATTTGGAAAATGAAACTATAGTGGATACACAAACTGAACAATTAATTATAAATCTAAACGAAGAATCCGACGAAGAGAACAGTAATTTATTTTTAAATAGTGACAGTGAAGAAGAATTGTAAATTATTCTATTTCTTTTTAAATATCCATTAAATGAGCATTACCTTTAATATCTCACTGAAGAAATGTTATTTATTTATGTAATAATAGCATATGACGACGGTATTTTATAGGCCATTAATTTATGTTAATTTACTATTTTGTATTTGACTTGTTGTATCTTTGTTACTTAGTTTGTTACATGTAATAAAGTAGGTACTTTTGCCGATTTTTTTTTCTTATATTACGAACATGGTAAGAACGACAAATGTTTTGGGAAGACTGCTCGACAGAGTTGAAAATAAGAACCGCCTTCTCTTCACGAAGAATGTCGAATATCCTTTCGCTATATGCGCGACCCGAGGCAAACTTATAGCGAACAAAGTATAACTATTGAAGGTAAAAAAAAAAAGATAACTATATTTACATTTTTGTTTATCGCTATACGATTCTGTAACACAAAGTTATGACAACTTTGGAATTTGCAAGCCGATTTTTTAAATTTATATTAATCAGTAATTCACTTTAGAGCAGCAGTTCCAAACTTTTCTCAGCTTTCGTAACTCATTGTTAAAATATGATATTTATGTTCTCTTTAAAGCAGGGGTAAGATATATTTTTTAACTGTCGTTGTATTGTACCAAAAACCCATTGAAGCTATTATAAGGAAAATGCTACAAAATGTATTATAGGTAATCTAAAAAAATCAAAAATTCATTACCCCTAATAAATCATATGATTTAAATCACCACTATGGAAATATACCTTTGATTTATTTATAATATATATAGTGATAGAATTATAACTATTAGATTAGACACGAAGCCAACGGACACATTTATAGTGCAAGTATATATGCCAACTTCAAGTCACGATGATGAGGAGGTAGAATCCATTTATGAGGAGATTGAATCTAGGTTAGCAAACGTTAAAGGACAGGATAATCTAATTGTAATCGGAGATTGGAATGCCGTAGTAGGTAAGGGAAAGGAAGTTTCAATAGTAGGAGAATATGGAATAGGAACACGTAATGATAGAGGGGATAGATTGGTAGAGTTTTGTATTAGGAATAAGCTAGTGGTAGCAAACACGCTTTTTCAGAATCACAAGCGCAGGATATATACGTGGAAAATGCCAGGAGATATAGGGAGGTATCAGATAGATTACATACTGGTTAAAGAGAGGTTTAGGAACCAGATTAAGAATTGTAAGAGTTACCCTGGAGCAGATATTGATAGTGACCATAATTTAGTAGTCCTGGACTCAGAGGTCAAATTCAAGAAATTACAGAAGTCTAAACAGGTCAGAGTAGATGTCGATAGGTTAAAATTAGCTGATGTATGTGAAAAGTACAAGCAGAAAGTAGAAATCATGGCTAATGGAACATCTAGGAGCGACATAGATTGCGAATGGAGGGAAATCAGAAATGGGTTAACTACAGCAGCAAATGAAGTATTAGGCACAAAGAAAAGGGCAGGTAGGAGGGAATGGATCACGGAAGAAATAGTTGAAATGATAGAAGCAAGAAGGAAAATTAAAATAGGAAACACAGAAGCAGGACAGAAAAAATATAAGGAGCTAAGGAACTTAATTAATAGGAAATGCAAGCTAGCGAAAGAAGAGTGGATAAAAGGAAACTGTGAGGATATTGAGGAGGATATGAGAAGAGGTAAAGTAGATTTGGGCTTCAGGAAAATTAAGTCACATTTTTCTAAAGTAAAACCAAAGGGTAACATAATATGTGATAAGCAGGGTAAGGAACTCACGGAAAATAAGGAAAAAGCTAGAAGATGGAAGGAGTATCTTGAAGATTTATATAAAGGTAGGCAGGACATGGAGGAGCTAGAAAGTGTGGAACAGATAGATGAGGATGACTTAGGTCCTAGCATACTTAGGTCAGAGTTTCATAGAGCATTAAATGATTTACGGAATAACAAAGCAGCGGGGATTGATATGATACCAGCCGAATTAATAAAACACGCAGGGGAAAAAATGCAGGAGCGATTATACAGGTTAGTTTGTAAAATATATGAGAAGGGAGAAGTACCACAGGATTTTCAGCGTAGTAGAATAGTAACAATGCCGAAGAAAATAGGAGCTAATTTGTGTGAGAACTATAGGACCATTAGCCTACTATCACATGCATCGAAGATATTGTTAAAGATTATTTATAGGAGATTAGAAAATAAAGTAGAGGAAAGGCTAGGAGAAGATCAGTTTGGTTTTTGGAAAAACAGATGGACGAGAGAGGCGATTCTAGCACTAAGAACGGTAGTAGAAAAAAGAAAGAGGGTAGGAAAGGTAACTTGCATAGCTTTTGTAGATTTAGAAAAGGCATTTGATAATGTAGATTGGGACATAATGTTTAGAATTTTAAAAGAAACGGGTATAGATTATAAGGATAGGAGAATAATTTTTAATTTATATAAACACCAAACTGCCTTAGTTAGAATTGAGGGGGAAGAAGAGGTAGCAAAAATAGGGAAGGGAGTTCGGCAGGGATGTA